>CM053031.1:136051140-137251140 GCA_028564925.1 Lithobates sylvaticus
TCTCACAAAAGGAACTACTAGAGGTAATTACTAATATACCAACAGATAAAAGCCCTGGCCCGGATGGTTTCACCCCAAAATTTTATAAAACTTATAAAGAACAGCTGTCCCCATTTATGCTTCAGGTATTTAATTCTATCTCCCCCAATAACCAATTCCCTTTACAGTCCCTAGAATCGCATATAACCTTGATTCCAAAACCAGATAAGGATCCAAGACTATGCTCGAGTTATCGACCGATATCTTTGATTGGGGTAGACATAAAAATCTACGCTAAAATGATAGCGCTCCATCTTCAACCTCTCCTGCCTGGTCTAGTACACACAGACCAGGTAGGATTTGTTCAAGAAAGAGAAGCACGCGATAACACGATTAAAACTTTTCTACTAATGAACCACGCCAAAACAGCTAAAATACCCACATGCCTTTTCTCAGTCGATGCAGAAAAGGCATTTGATCGAGTAGGATGGCCTTTTCTCAAACAAGCATTAATACAAACAGGTTTGGGGGGAAATTTATTTAATAAAATGATGGCGCTTTATACAAGTCCAGCGACCAGGATAAAGATTAATGGATCACTGACACCAAGTTTTAGTATACAAAATGGCACACGCCAGGGATGCCCACTTTCTCCTCTCATTTATGTTTTAGTGATGGAATACCTGGCAACAGCAATTAGACAAAACCCACTCATAACCGGCATAAAAATTAAGCAAAAAGAAGTAAAGCTAGCCCTATTTTCTGATGATCTATTACTCTATGTCACTAACCCTCATACTACATTACCTTCTATAATATCTGAATTTCAGCGTTTTGGAACTTTGAGTAATTTTAAAGTAAACATTCAGAAATCGGAAATCCTTAATATATCACTTACTTCAAAACAAATCATAGCTATAAGAAACAACTTTTCGTTAAAAATTTGCTCATCAACTCTGAAATATTTAGGTATTAAGATTCTCTCAGACCCATCTCACTTATATCTAACGAATTATATTCCCCTCCTGCAACGTACTTTACTAGACTTAAAAAAATATGACGCTAAACAACATTCATGGTTTGGGAGGATTAATATACTAAAAATGGATATAATACCGCGTTTTTTATATCTTTTTCAAACTATCCCGGTGTCTATCCATAGATCTTTTTTCTCAAATTTACAAACAGCTTTTTTAAGATTTATCTGGGGATACAAGAAACCTAGATTACACAAGAAACTACTATTAGCCCCAAAAAATAAAGGAGGAGTAGGAGCTCCTGATTTGTACTATTACTATGCCTCGGCAGTTTTGACTAGACTAGTGAACTGGTTCCATCATTCTAAAACTAAACAATGGGTATCAATAGAGGAAGGGCTGAACCAATTGGACCTTAAGGTGTTACCTTGGCTGGATTTATCTACCAGAGATATTGGTCGGGAGGCACAAAAAAATATACCCCCTCTTACATCCAACTTATTGAAAATTTGGGCAAAAACAGTGGTGCAGCTAGAACTGTCCTCATTAGATGGACCAATGACCCCGTTATTTGGCAATCCCAACTTCCCGCCGGCAGTAAACCGTACACATTTTCTAATTTGGAACAAAGAGTCCCATCCTAGACTGGGTCAGATTCTCTATCAAGGAAGAATCCCCCCTTTACAAACCTTATTCCCCATGCAACAACCATCATGTATACAAAGATTGGAATACTGGCAATTAATGTCATTTTGGTCCTCTATTCCATCTAATAGATCCTTATATAGAGAGCTAACCCAAGTTGAAAGTATCCTGCTACAAGAATCCAAACCAAAACATGTCCTTTCAATGATATATAAGATGCTTACCACAAAACACTACTCTGAGCCACCGGAATTTATAAACAAGTGGGTGAAGGAGATTAATGTTCAAATTGAGGCTGAAGAATGGGAGAAGTCATTTAATTTAACCCACAGTTTATCAACAGCAGTTAAAGCACAGGAAACAAGCTATAAGCTCCTTTCAAGGTGGTACTGGAGTCCAGTAGCACTACAGCGTATATACCCAGATAAATCAGACATATGCTGGCGCTGCCATAGGGATAGGGGCACCCTACTCCATATATTGTGGGAATGTCCCCAAATTCATCGTTTTTGGGAAGAGGTTACACAAAAGTATACTATAATTACAGGGGAGGTAATATTTAACACGCCTCAAGTCACTCTCCTCTCTATCTTACCAGGAAGATATAAAAACATAAAAAAAAGCCTTCTTTGTCACTGGTTGACAGCAGCAAGACTGGTGATACCGAGGCATTGGCGTTCAACTCAATCCCCGCTTATAACGGAATGGGCTATAGAAATGGATAATATAGAAAGATTAGAAAAACTTTTAGCATATGAATTAGACACACAGGAGGAATGTATGCGGATATGGGCCCCTTGGAGGACTCATAGAGAAACACAAAGAAATTAAATTGTATGATATGGATCGAGGCAATAGTGGCCGGAGCTTTAGCGCAAGGAAGGAGAGAGGGGGGGGGTGACTGGGGGGGGGGAGGAGGGAGCGGGGAGAGAGGGAATGTCTATGAGTAAACTAGTGGAATCTTTCCCCCCCCCCCCTTTTTTTTTTTTTCTTTCTTTTTTTTTTGTTTTGTAGTGTGTGTTGGTTTATTATCTGTATTGTTATGTTTAGTGTAGTAATGTTAGTTATATGTAGTATGGTTAGGTATGTGTAAAGAAATTTAAAAGAAAACATGTTGGACTATCTAATCAACGTAACTTTTGAGCGATTATGTAACGGTTAAAAATGTTTCAGTTTGTATAATTAATGTACAATAAAATAAGATTGAAGTAAAAACTTTTCCTTTAGTATTTCATCTCACCGCTAGAGGCAGACAACTCATCTAGGGGTGAGGATACACACCTGCAGCTACACTTCAGTCTGCTGTTTTGCAGTTCTTCAGAATGACAGACAATGAACAGAAAATGCAGTCAGCAGAAAACCATTGGCAGGTTTGTTCAAATAGCCCCAGGCGAGGAATAAGTTACCTGCCTCTTAGAACAATCTAAAAGGAGCCAACAAGACAAAATCAACCAGCCCAATCAGAGAAGTCGTACAGTGGTAAGAATAAAAAAATATGCTTACCTTACGGTTTTAGGGGTGCGCGCTTAACCCCCTTCTCTGATCTGGCCAGCCGTTCGGTCCTGGGATGCGGTCTCCTTTCGATTGCAGCCTGGGGTCGCTGTTTGGGCGCCAGTTGATAAGGATGAGAACTACAATTTAGTTCAAGGTTGTCTGCTGCTGTTTCTAATTAAAAAGTATGAATGTGCATGCACATCAGGAGTAAGCACTCTGAGACACAATCAGCTTGGCTACTCCTAACTTCTAATTTATTTCTGGGCGGTATCAATATTTTATACAGAAAGATACGTCATTGCTATGTCAGTCTAATAGGTACATCCCATTGGTTAAAATACGAGATAAATGAAGAAACTTGATGCTTGAAGGTTGATTGAAGCTCGTTATCGCATTCCTCTAATGTGTGGGATGGGGGGTATAGACGCCATATTTAGAGTCAACAGAAAGCCAATCTGAATACTACATAATAAGTAAGGAATTTGCATAGAAACATGTATACACATAAGCAAATAGACATTTTATGATTATCAGTATGTACATTACATTCCTTCACAGAAGTTGTGTGCCCCCTCTAAGGCAGATACAAATAGACAAGAGGGGGGAAATAAGGCCCCCATCCGGTGGACAGGGAGGAGAAAGTGGCCAGCTTAATGAACTGATTTAAGGTGCTGGGTGTGGATATAGTCAACCACCCCCTTCCGTCCATACCCCCTATGAGGTTGTCTGCAGGATAAAGTGGCAAAAAAAAAAAAAAACAGACAGATTATCGCCCAGACATGCATAAGGGCAACGGATACTTCAGCGTGGGGGGGATCTCCCATTCTGATCTCTGCGATTCGGGCGTCCCAGGGTGTCCACCCAGTGCGATGCCTCTTTGGGATCTGTGAAAAAATATGCTTTGCCTTGGTACACAATTCTCAGACGTGCAGGATAGAGCATGCCGTATGGGAGGTGAAGCTCCCTCAATCTGCGCTTTATGGCCAGGAAAGTGGCACGTTGTTTCTGCGTAGCTACAGAAAAGTCCGGGAATATTGTGATGTTATTGCCATTAAAGGAGAGTTTACCTTTTTCCCAAGCTGTTTTAAGGACCGCTTCTCTGTCCCTGAAGTGGAGCAGTTTAATAATAATGGCACGTGGGGGGGCCTGGGTGGTGAGGGCCGCATGGGGACCCTATGTGCCCTTTCAATGGCAAATATAGGAGAAAAGGTGGCAGCGCCAAACACAGTGGTCAGCCAATGTTCCATAAATGCCTCCGGCTCTCTGCCCTCAGCCCCCTCAGGTTATCCCAGGAACCGTAGATTGTTTCTCCTTAAACGGTCCTCCATGTCAGTGAGCTTATCACTGGTGGATACTTGGGCCTGTTTCAACTCCCTCACTGAGCCCTGTAAGGGCCGGGACTCATCCTCCAAATCACTTATACGTTGCTCAGCATTTTGCACCCTGTGCCTTATGGTATGGACATCATGTTTGAGGAAGGATAGTTCAGTCTTTATAGTGTCCATTTGTGAAGTAAGGGATGCATGGCTGTGCTGGATAGCTTCCATGATCTGAGCTAGGGATGGTTCTGCAGGGCCTGTGTCAGCAGCGCTTGCCGCTTGTATATCTGGGCCTGTGTCCTCATCATTTGGGGAATGCAGCAGGGGGTCTTCTGGGCTTGGGGTAGGGGGTGACTTCTTCAACTTACCCATCCCTACGACTTGGCTCCAGGATACTGAGGAGGAGGCAGGCTGGGGCTGTGTATGCGCCTCGTGGTGTCCGGCGTCATGGCCGGCGCCATCTTGTCTCGGCCCGCATGTCGGCGGCGGGAACTCCAACCCCGGGGCATCCTCCATCGGTGGGCCGTACTTGACCATCTCCCGATGGGCATGAGGGTCCCCTGGTCTGGCTGAGGTGAGTAAAACCCCTGTCGGTCTGGATAGGAGGATTGCTGCAGGATGTATGCGGTGCGGACGGAGCTCAGGCTGAACACGTCCTCACATCCCGGCTTCTGGCCACGCCCCCCGCTGCTGTAAAGAGTTGCACTAGCAGTTTAAATTGAGTATGTGTTATATTTTCAGGTCTCAAGTTGATTAATGCTGTTGCAGGATCTAGAGTAACTTTCTTACTGAATAGTTTAGATGCAATATTCCCTGCCTGAGCTTTTGGACATGACCACCAAATATAAAATTGCGTTCCCAATCCAGAGCATCCCCGAAAACATTGTGCAGAATAATTTTGTACATATTTAGCTACTCTGGCTGGTACAAGGTACCATCTTGTTGGTACCTTTTTATAATTAGCCTCTATTGTCAATATATTGGGGGATGCTGCTTTTGTTGTAGACCATATTTGATTCCATTCTGAACTATCCAATTCCCGCTCCAAGTCTTTTTCCCATTTCTGGACATAATGTGGTTTGTCTATATTTGCTTGAATCAGCGAATGTGAATATAAAATGGATATTGTACCGCTAGACCAGGGATCCTCAAACTACTGCCCTCCAGCTGTTGCAGAACTACACATCCCATGAGGCATTTTAAAACTCTGACATTCACAGACATGACTAGGCATGATGGGAATTGTAGTTCCTGAACAACTGGAGGGCCGTAGTTTGAAGACCCCTGCTCTAGTATGTGGGTTGTTCTTACAAATAGCTTCAAAACTGGTCAATTGAGTTAGTGGGGTTGCAGTATTTAATAATGGTGTGAAAACATTTTTATTTGGAGGTATCTAAACAACTCCGATTGTGGTATGTTTCGCTTAAAGTCGGGAAAGGGATAAATGATGATTTTACAAATTTATACATGTTGTAAGATCTTTCTATCTCTCGATGTCCATTCTCTGAAGGATTTAGGGGATACCCAAGCAGGATTTTTAGGAGATCAAGAGTAAGTTGGAGATTGAAATCGGATCACATTCAGCCGCTTCAATTGATACCAAAAGTGGGGCTTGGCGTTGAGCATGATATTTAGTAAGAATTGCTGTATGAGATGCCCTATAATAATATGCAACATTAGGACATCCTAGACTTCCATTTATTTTAGGAAGATAAAGTGTATGTTTCTGTACAAATGACATGATTTTTCTCTGTCGTATTCTCAAGTAATGTGCTGGAATCGGAATTGGTAGAACTCTGAACAAGTATAATATTTTAGGTAATATTGTCATTTTAATGGCATTAATTCTTCCGAACCATGATAGCGGGAGGTGAGACCATGAATTCATCAAATTTGATAGGGATTTCAAAAACGGAGGGTAATTGACTGAAAATAAATCTGAAAGAGACGATGGAAAGATCACTCCCATACCTTGGGATACAACTTACGACCATGTAAAAGGGAGACCAATTTTTGCAGAAGATAGTGCCAAATTTGAAAGAGATATATTTAGTGCTAAACATTTTTTAGGGTTAATGTATAAGCCTAAAAATGCAGCAAACATTTCACAGATTTTCAATGAGGTTTAGTTCTGGGCTCTGACTAAGCCATGCAAGGGCATTCAACTTTTTCTCCTTCAACCATGTGTCCTCATTTTTTTTCTCTTTGTTTGGTGTGAAGGCCAAATAATTCGACCACCTTCAAGGCACCTTGAAGATTCTGAGGCCACATGGAAAAAGGTGTGTTATGGTCAGATGAGACTAAAATTTAATGATTTGGCCTCAACACCAAACGATATGTCTGGCAGAAATCCAATACAGCTCACCATCCAAATAACCCCATTCCTACAGTAAAGCATGGAGGTGATAATATCCTGTTATGGGGGTGTTTCTCTGTAGCAGGGACTACTACAGGATGGAATAAATGGTTGGGGCAAAATACCATCAAATGCTTGAGGAAAATCTGCTGCCCTCTGCCAGAAAGTTGTCAATGGGAAGAAGGTTTACCTTCCAACATGACAATGACCCAAAGCACACAGCAAAAATGACCACACAGTGTTTGAAGGAGAAAAGGGTGAATGGTCCTTGCATGGCTTAGTCAGAGCCCAGACCTAAACCCCATTGGAAATCTGTGGAATGACTTGAAGACTGCAGCCTACAAACAGTCACCATAAAATTTAATTGAGCTTGAGCAGTTCTGCAAAGAAGAGTGGGCAAATATTGCAAAGTTGGTAGAGACATATACCAACAGACTAAAGGCTGTAATTAAAGCAAAATTTATTCCAACAAAATACTGATTTTGTTTTTGATGATTTTTTTTTATGACATGTTGGTGTTATCTTTTAATTTGGATGTTATTAGTTGCACTCGTAAATACAGCTGGATAAAACAAAAACTGGTTCTATCTTCATTTCAGGCTGCAAAGCAACAAAATATAATTATTTGGGGAGGGGCGGGGCTGTGATTCTTTTCTATACCCACTGTAGATGTTTAACCACATCAATACAGTGAACTTACACCCCCTTCCTGACCAGACCAATTTTCAGCTTTCAGCGCTCAAACACTTTGAATGACAATTACTCAGTCATGCAACACTGTACCCATATGAAATTTGCATCCTTTTTTTTTTCACACAAATATAGCTTTCTTTTGGTGGTATTTAATCACTAGTGGGTTTTACATTTTTTGTGCTATAAATAAAAAAGACCGTAAATTTTGTGAATAAAATGCCTTTTTCTTTGTTTCCGTCATAAATTTTGGCCAACATTTATACTGCTACATATCTTTGGTAAAAATAACCCAAATTAGTGTAAATTATTTGGTCTTTGTGAAAGTTAGTCTACAAACTATGGTGCCAATCACTGAAAATTGATCACATCTGATCAGGCCTTCAGCATCTAATTTCTTGAGACACTAACAAGTCAGGAAAGTACAAATACCCCCCAAATGATCCTTTTTTAGAAAGTAGACATTCCAAGGTATTAAGTAAGCAGCATAGTGAATTTTGTTAAGTTGTAATTTTTTCCCACAATTCTTTGCAAAATTAAGATTTTTTTTTTTTACAAAATTGTCATAGTAACAGGTTATTTCTCTCACAGAGCATATGCATACAACAAATTACACCACAAAATACATTCTGCTACTCTTCCCGAGTACAGCACTATCACATGTGTGGGACTTTTACACATCCTGGCAACATACAAAGGCCCAACATTGAAGAAGCATCTTCAGGCGTTCTACGAGCATAAATGACGCATCTCATTTCTCAACCACCTATTACACTTTTGAAGGCCCTGGAGCACCAGGACAATGGAATTGCCCCCAAAATGACCCCATTTTGGAAAGCAAACACCCCAACGTATAATCTATGAGGCATAATGAGTCTTTTGAACGGTTCATTTTTTTTTCAGAAGTTTTTGGAAAATGTGGAAAAAAAATGAAAACGCATTTTTATTTTTTTTTACACAAAGTTGTCCATTTATCAGATATTTCCAACACATAGCATGTACATAGCAAAGATGACACCCCAACATACATTCTACTACTCCTTCTGAGTATGGCGATACCACATGTGTGAGACTTTTATACAGCCTGGCCACATACAAAGGCCCAACACTGAAGTAGCATCTTCAGGTGTTCTACAAGCATAAATGACACATCTCATTTCTCAACCACCTATTACACTTTTGAAGGCCCTGGAGCACAAGGACAATGGAATTGCCCCCAAAATGACCCCATTTTGGAAAGCAAACACCCCAACGTATAATCTATGAGGCATTATGAGTCTTTTGAACGGTTCATTTTTTTTCCAGAAGTTTTTGGAAAATGTGGGAAAAAAATGAAAACGCATTTTTGTTTACACAAAGTTGTCCATTTATCAGATATTTCCAATGCATAGCATGTACATAGCCAAGATGACACCCCAAAATACATTCTGATAATTCTCCTGAGTATGGCAACACCACATGTGTGAGACTTTTACACAGCCTGGCCACATACAAAGGCCCAACATCCAAGTAGCACCATCAGGCCTTCTAGGAGCATAAATGACGTATATAATTTCCTGGCAACCTATCATTTTTGAAGGCCCTTCAAATTTCTAACACATAGCATGTACATACTAGGGATGGGCCCGGTGTTCGATTCAAACCCATGTTCGAATCGAACATCGGGCGTTTGACCGCTCGTCGAGCCCAGAACTATTTGGGCCGTTCGCATCAAATTTGTGTGATGCGAACGGCCCAAAATGCACTGCGCCAGTCGCAGTGCATTGCTGGCTGATGATTGGTCAAGCATGCACTGTGACCCCGCATGCTTGGCCAATCCTAGAGCCAGCGGCGAGGAGAGCAATAATTGGCCACAGGCAGGATGCCTGTGGCCAATTGTAGCTCAGGGGCTTTAGTACACGCCCCACACTATAAAAGGCCGCCGTGCCGGCGGCCTCGTGTAGTGTGTTCCAGCGTGTCAGTATCTGCTATGATCCATTCTGCAGTGCTGCTGAGTCTGACATTATCTGTGCTGTGATTATTCTGCTGAGTGCTGCTGACTGCTGACACTATCTTCTGTGATTCTGGGGATTAGTGTGTGCATGCTGTTAGTACAGCATTGCAGTATCACATTAAACCACCTTTTCCCTTCTGGCCTGTTGTGTCATCTAAGGCAGCCATCTGCGGCTAATGAATTGCCGGTTCCCGTAACACAGAGAACAGTCATTCATTGAAAGTCATTGATAAAAAAAAAAGTCATTGATAAAAAACAAAAAAAAAAAAAGCGTGGGGGTCCCCCCAAATTCAATTACCAGGCCCTTCAGGTCTGTCTGGTGAGTCTGGAAATCTGCTGAGTGCTGCTGACTGCTGACACTATCTTCTGTGATTCTGGGGATTAGTGTGTGCATGCTGTTAGTACCAAACGGCCCAAAAAAAAATGGCGGCCCAAAAAAAAATGGCGTGGGGTCCCCCCAAAATCCATACCAGACCCTTGAGGTCTGGGATGGATTTTAAAGGGGAACCCAGACCAAAAAAATGGCGTGGGGTCCCCCTCAAAATCCATACCAGACCCTTATCCGAGCACGCAACCTGACAGGCCGCAGAAAAAGAGAGCGCCCCCTCCCGAACCGTACCAGGCCACATGCCCTCAACATTGGGAGGGTGCTTTGGGGGTCTGTGACCCCTCAAAGCACCTTGTCCCCATGTTGATGAGGACAAGGGCCTCTTCCCCACAACCCTAACCATTGGTTGTGGGGGTCTGCGGGCGGGGGGCTT
This sequence comes from Lithobates sylvaticus, assembly GCA_028564925.1. Taxonomy (NCBI): domain Eukaryota; kingdom Metazoa; phylum Chordata; class Amphibia; order Anura; family Ranidae; genus Lithobates; species Lithobates sylvaticus. The sequence goes on from CM053031.1 coordinate 136,061,355, forward strand.
ATCGGAATCTGGAAGCCCCCTTTAACTAGGGGACCCCCAGATCCTGCCCCCCCTATGTGAAATGTTAATGGAGTACAAAAGTACCCCTACCATTTCACCAAAAAAGTGACAAAAATTGTAAAAATGACAGGAGACGGTCTTTGACAATTCCTTTATTAAAATCTTCTTTCATCTTCTTTCTTCTGGTCTTCTTCCTTCTTCCTTTCTTCATCCTTCGGTTTCTTCATCTTCTCCTTCCGGCATCTTCTTCCATCTTCTTCTTCCATCTTCTTCTTCTATCTTCTTCTTCCTCCGATCCGCTTCTTCTTGCTCTGGTCTTCTCGTCCGGCATCTTCTTCCACGGCGTCGGCGTCTCTTCTTGGGGCGCTCCACGCAATGGGAGGCTCCCGCTGTGTGAGGCTTCGCTGCGTCTGACAGGTCTTTTATAATGGAGGGCGGGGCCACCTGGTGACCCCGCCCCCTCTGACGCACGGGGACATCATGGGGACTTCCCTATGGCTTTCCCCATGACGTCAGAGGGGGCGGGGTCACCAGGTGGCCCCACCCTCCGTTGTCCAATTTCATCATGGAACTTCTAACCTTCGCAACCAACCACAACTATTTTTGGTTCAATGGACAATTCTATTCACAAGAAAGGGGAGTTGCTATGGGGGCTAAATTTGCCCCCAGCCTAGCGAATATTTTTATGGCCAAATGGGAGGAGGATGTCATCTATGCCACAACTAGGCCGGAATTAAAACTATGGGCAAGATATATTGATGACATCCTCCTCCTATGGAAAGGGTCCCAGGAATCTCTGGATAATTTCTTTTCATTTCTCAATAATAATGATCGAGGCATCATACTTACCCATGAATCAAGCCGGAACCAAATACACTTCTTGGATTTAGAAATCCAATTATTTGAAGGCAGTTTTAAATTCAGTACCCATTTTAAGACTACAGACCGCAATGGATTCATTCCCACTGACAGTTGTCACCATAGGAGCTGGCTCAGATCCGTTCCAAAAAGCCAGTTCCTCCGACTACGGAGAAACTGCACCGATCTAGACACATTTAAGTTACAAGCCAATACCCTACGTGACCGATTCAAAGAGAAGGGATCTGGCAGACAAACCTCGTGTCGCCCCTGATGATAAATTCAAATAATCCTTCCTAACTGGGTACTCAGTGCAACACAAACAAGTAAAATCCATATTGGTCAAACATTGGAACATCCTTAAAAATGACAAAGTTTTAGGCCCACGTTTACCAGACAATGCTAGAGTGATATACAAAGGTGCCCCCTCACTTAAAAGTCAAATTGCCCCCACAACCATCAATCCTCCCATAAGACCATCCTTTTTTCATAACCTTAAAGGCTACTATCCATGTAAGAGGTGTATAGTTTGCCACTACAATGTGAAAGGGAGATGTACAACCAAAGAATTTTAGTTTAGTATATAAGGGGCGCTAGTACAAAAATAAAGTGTGCTTATTTAAGGAATCGATTAAATATTCTGGACTGTATGATAAAGAGTGAGCTATTGATAAAGGGTGTGGGGACACAAAATAGATCTACTCAGAACTAAGCTACTTATTACTACTTCAAGTGACAGTAGTGACCACAGTTGATTACTCATACATTGTAAATATTATAATGTGTCAAATTCTTCAAAAAATTGGTTTGTTGTGTCTGTGTATACAAATAAATAATAATATCACAACCACCTGTATGTGAACCAATAAAGTGTAAAAGTATTGCCTATGAAGTGCAACACAAAAAAGAGCTACCAGAGCTCTATTGTACAAAATATACAGTGGTGTGAAAAAGTGTTTGCCCCCTTCCTCATTTCCTGTTCCTTTGCATGTTTGTCACACTTAAGTGTTTCGGAACATCAAACCAATTTAAACAATAGTCAAGGACAACACAAGTAAACACAAAATGCAATTTGTAAATGAAGGTGTTTATTATTAAAGGTGAAAAAAAATCCAAACCATCATGGCCCTGTGTGAAAAAGTGATTGCCCCCCTTGTTAAAACATACTATAACTGTGGTTGTCCACACCTGAGTTCAATTTCTCTAGCCACACCCAGGCCTGATTATTGCCACACCTGTTCACAATCAAGGCATCACTTAAATAGGAGCTGCTTGACACAGTAAGGTCCACCAGAAGATCCTTAAAAGCTACACATCATGCCGAGACCCAAAGAAATTCAGGAACAATTGAGAAAGAAAGTAATTGAGATCTATCAGTCTGGAAAGGGTTATAAAGCCATTTACAAAGCTTTGGGAATCCAGCGAACCACAGTGAGAGCCATTATCCACAAATGGCGAAGACATGGAACAGTGGTGAACTTCCCAGGAGTGGCCGGCCACCCAAAATGACCCCAAGAGCGCAGCGACGACTCATCCAAGAGGTCACAAAAGACCCCACAACAACGTCCAAGGAACTGCAGGCCTCACTTGCCTCAGTTAAGGTCAGCGTTCATGCCTCCACCATCAGGAAAAGACTGGGCAAAAATGGCCTGCATGGCAGAGTTCCAAGGAGAAAACCACTGCTGAGCAAAAAGAACATCAAAGCTCGTCTCAATTTCTCCACAACACATCTTGATGATCCCCAAGACTTTTGGGACAACATTCTGTGGACCGATGAGACAAAAGTGGAACTCTTGGGAAGGTGTGTGTCCAAGTATATCTGGCGTAGAAGGAACACTGCATTTCAGAAAAAGAACATTATACCAACAGTAAAATATGGTGGTGGTAGTGTGATGGTCTGGGGCTGTTTGCTGCTTCAGGACCTGGAAGACTTGCCGTGATAAAAGGAACTATGAATTCTGCTGTCTACCAAGAGATCCTGAAGGAGAATGTCCGACCATCTGTTCGTGTACTCAAGCTGAAACGAACTTGGGTTCTGCAGCAGGACAATGATCCTAAACACACCAGCAAGTCCACCACCGAATGGCTGAAGAAAAACAAAATGAAGACTTTGGAGTGGCCTAGCCAAAGTCCTGACCTGAATCCTATTGAGATGTTGTGGTATGACCTTAAAAAGGCCGTTCATGCTCGAAAACCCTCTAATGTAACTGAATTAGGACAATTCTGCAAAGATGAGTGGGCCAAAATTCCTCCAGGACGCTGTAAAAGCCTCATTGCACGTTATCGCAAACGCTTGGTTGCAGTTGTTGCTGCTAAGGGTGGCCCAACCAGTTATTAGGTTTAGGGGGCAATCACTTTTTCACACAGGGCCATGATGGTTTGGATTTTTTTTCACCTTTAATAATAAACACCTTCATTTACAAATTGCATTTTGTGTTTACTTGTGTTGTCCTTGACTATTGTTTAAATTGGTTTGATGTTCCGAAACACTTAAGTGTGACAAACATGCAAAGGAACAGGAAATGAGGAAGGGGGCAAACACTTTTTCACACCACTGTATAAAAGCACAGTTTAGGCAAAAATGAACTTAATCCTAAACCATATAACGCAATGTGTACATGTATCTAAATTCAAAATTGATAACTAACGACCAAGCCCATATGCCAGGTCTGATGTATAAAGTGCAAAAGTGCCAAGTTAACAAGTGATCCCAATAACTTGGGTACATTCAATATTCGTGACAAAAATATATAAAATTAACACAAAAAAAATGGTGATAATCCAAAAAACGCAAAGTTCATATAGTAGTCCTTGCTGAAAAAAGTCACATTCACTCCTGTAGATATAGCTTGTGCACCATCACCAGACAAATTCTTGATCCACCCAATGTGAGAACCAGCAATACTAAATGGCCTCTTACCAAATGGAGTTGATTACTTTGTTTAGAAGCAATCAAAATGCGCTTTCACAGGATTGTGCCTGTACACTGAGTGACACACCCTCACTCAAGGGCTCTCTTCCTTCTATCAGATCAGCTCAGACGAAATGGAATGGAAACATAGATGGGAATATAAAGAGAGGCGCACCTCATAGCGTAATAACGTTTTTTTATTAAAAAATAGCATAAAAAACACAGCAGCCAATTGCTCACTTACATTTTCCGGTGCCTACCCGGCACTGAGGCTACTTGCAATATGTTAAAATTCAATGGAGCAGCAGATCCTTCCCTCGTGGCGTGCGTTTCTAGCGTGCGTTCCACTCACCAGGAAACCAGGGCCAGTCTCACAGGAAGTCCCGCAGTATTGCGTCCAAAAGAGATAAAAGTGATCAGGTACCGCCTACCGACGTACGTTTCGTAATTGACACGTCTTCAGGGTGGCGTCAAGAATTTTAGTCTTCAGTTACCAAAAAAAGATACCCCATCAAGAATTTCTGCACATGTGCCACCACGCACGTAGTATATTTAATTACTAGCCCATGTTCTAAACAATATGTTGGCCGTACCATACGTTCTTTTACGACAAGAGTGTCCGAACACATTACTAAAATAAAAAGCGGAAGCACTAAACATACTGTACCGAGGCATTATCGCCAATTCCATAACAGAGACCCCAGAGGCACCCAGTTTATAATTATAGATAAATTTACAGCACCTTGGAGGGGAGGAGCCAAAACTAGAGGGGTCTCACAGTTGGAAACTTTCTGGATTTACCAATTGCAGTTCCATTCCCCATTGGGTATGAACATAGACTGGGACATAAACGCATTTATAAACAAAGCTTGACTTCTATCCTTTAATGCGAATTTAAAGATATTTTTTGACTCTATTTTCGTTCATATACACATTTTTATAGACAAATAAATCACTTTTTCTACATCCTACAAATTTTATGCATCAATTCGGGGTATATATTCACCTTTTTAGGGCATTTTATTCAGATTTTTATGTAATATTTTATATATTTTTATATGAAAATTATTAAAAATCTCCGGCATTTTATCACATCTTCACACAATATATTATATATTTTTATATAATTTATTTATTATATGAATCTCTTATATTCATTTTTTAAATGCCCCATGTAACATATCTTTTATATATTGTACCCACATGCATATTTATCGCACGTCGTACTCATAATTATCAGTGTCACCCCATTGTGATACCTGCTTTTTAAACAAAGTGTTTACATTTTTGCCAAATTACAAATAGTACATGATTTTAAGACATTAGTATTCACTATCACTTTAAAATTTCCCCAGTTGTGTGGTTTTAGCTATGATGGACTTTGTAACTTTCTGCTTCCGCCTCTCAGCAGGGAACATCTCTTAGTGTATCATGTGACCCTGAGATATGTTATAGGCCTATAACCACCCGCGATTGAAAACGAGGCTTGGTTCCGCATGCACTTCCGGGATATGACGCAATTACGTCACGCCGGCCCGTGCCAAAACGAGGCTTGGCTCACTACAGCAGAGCGTCTATGCACTGCCGCTCCATCAGATCCACAGTGAGGCCTGGTTTCAACAGGCAGTCACGTGGACGGAGCGGCAGTGACGCGATGACGCTGTCATACTTAATAATAAGAGAAACTAACATTAATTTTGCCAGACCGGAAGTGATGTCACTTCCGGTTTACACACTCAAATTTTTTACTTTGGGGTCACACTCCCTATAAAAGCGTGCTGCTGGTGCATGTAGTCCACACCCCAGACGACGTCTATGCGGACGAAACGCGTCGGGTGGAGTACAACGACAGCACCACGCCATCTCTAATTTACAAACAGGCCTGTTTTAACCTTCTAAATGTGAGTGTTTTTAATCTGTTTTTACACTATTAAAAACCTTTCCAAACGGTATTATGCTATGCAAGTTTTTCTTTTATCATGATCTTATAATACGTTTGACAACGCAGACCATTGATGCACATTCCCCACCCGTTATACACCTCCCTGCTGACCACTGATCCATGCGGCACCTGAACGAGCCTTGGAGCCATCGTGCGGAGCAGAGATCTGCCAGCCCTTTAACGTTAAGCCTTTGTGACTTGTGAGGCATATGCCCCTTCAAGTCCATTATATCTGGTAAGCCTTATTCCTCTAGGCTCGAGAGCCATCAGACAACTATCACCCCACTTAGCACACTGAACAGAGTCACCTGTTGGAACAGTTCCATCCACCTGATCACCAGCCATCTTTATGGACTTCACCACTATGCACTCAAGTGTATAGTTCTTTCACCCAGCACCAATTACCTCAACCGCCGTTGAGTTTATATTGTCACCAATATTTATTTATAATTTTATCTATATAGCTGTCACAATATAATCACCACCTAAACAAACCACTTGGTATTAATCCACTATTTTTAATCACATGTGGTTTTTTACCTTACATTTGTTTTACTTTTAATAGTGTTTTATTGTATAACAATTTTATACAGTTTCATTTTTTATCATTTTCAATGTCATAAGGTTTTATGCTTTTTATTCATATAAATTTAAGTTTGATAGAGGTTGGTACCACGTCACACTTGGAAATTACCCTCCCTATTTCTCTTGCATACGCCTTATACATGATACTATACCTAATTACATAACAATAGTGTCTTTTCTTTAAGTACTATTTTGCTTTCTAGCGCTGCATTTATATATATACCAATCTCGTTCCACCGATAATCTTTCAGCAATGCTAGCAGCTCCACCAGTATAAACATAACAGCGCAGTATTTACCCCCTTTTTTTACCATAGAAATTGTCCAGGCAGAGACAGCCAGCACAGCCATAATATTGGTCCTGGTACACTGTTACCTGCATACACCGATTATTGTACTGCTCTCCAGCCCTTCATAAACATACTGCCTCTTGCTACAGCTAATTATTTGCATAGTCCAGGTAGCGGTGTGGTCCGTTCATGCAGCAGGCAGAGGCATGGTGGCAATAAGTCAGCAGCAGGCTGAAGGCCGCAATCAGGTAAGACCTGTGCACAGGTGCACAGGGGTAAAGGCTTCGACCCACCCAAATCTCGATGAAGCCTCCGGACTCCAGACCCTAATCCGAAAACCGGAGAAAACAAATAGTTTTCTCCATACGGAAAAACAATTCTGGAGCACCTCACATATGTGAGACCCCTGTGTACTACAGTAGCAGGGCAACAGATCAGTCCAAGCGGTAGGCAAAAGCATAGTCCATAAAACAGGCCAGGGTCAGTTCACGTGCAAGCGGTAGGCAGTAGCGTAGTTAATAAAACAGGCCAGGGTCAGTTCACGTGGAAGCCGTCCAAACAGTAGGCAGAGGCATAATCAAAAAAAAGGCCAGGGTCAGTTCACATGGAAGCAGTCCAAACAGTAGGCAGAGGCATAATCAAAAAACAGGCCAGGGTCAGTTCACATGGAAGCAGTCCAAACAGTAGGCAGAGGCATAATCAAAAAACAGGCCAGGGTCAGTTCACGTGGAAGCAGTCCAAACAGTAGGCAGAGGCATAGTCGAAAAACAGGCCACCCTCTTTTGGTGCACGCATGACATTTTTTTGCCGTCTTCAGCCTGCTTCAGATGGTGGAATGCTGAAGGGGAAGTGGCGCTCATGAAGTCGGCAAACAGCCTCAGAGCGAAGGTCTTCTGGGGGGGGGTCTTTGGTGATAGATGAGGGACGTGACAACTTCTTCTATGAATTTTAGGAAGGGGGCGGGGCTTTCCATGGATTTGGTGTAGACTAGGTAGGAATTAAAAATGGCCAAATGGATGAGATAAATGGCTACTTTCTTGTACCAGAATCGGGACCTCCTTTTTGACAAATAGGGCTGAATCATTTGATCATTGAAATCCACCCCCCCATGTAGAGATTATAATCTTAGACACATGTTGGCCTTTGGCCAATGGGACCTTGTCTTCTTTGAACCTCAATTGTAGTGTCCTCATTGATGGTGGGCATCATGTGCACGTCCCTTTTATCCTTCCACCTCAAGACTAGCACTTCGTTGCATCTCAATGATGCTCTTTCCCCCCTTCGCAGCTTTTTGTTCGCTAGTGATTGTGGGAAGCCCTTCCTATTTTTTCTGGAGGTTCCTCAGGCCAGGGTTTTTGCAAGGTATAAGTGTTTGAAAAGGGGCAGGCTGGTGTAAAAGTTGTCAAGGTATATGTGATATCCTTTGTTCAGAAGTGGGTATACCAGGTTCCATACAATCTTTCCAGTTGTGCCCATGTAGGCCGGGCATTCAGGGGGCTGGAGCTGGGAATCTCTTCCTTCATATATGCGGAACGCATACAGATATCCCGTGGCTCTCTCACACAGCTTGTATAATTTTACTCCGTATCTGGCCCTTTTGCTAGGAATTCTTTATTCCTAGCCGGCCTGAAAAGGGTACCAGGGACTCATCGACACATATATTCTGAGCGGGGACATAGAGTTCTGCAAATTGTTGGGAAAATAAATTTATCAGTGGGTGAAGTTTATGAAACTTGTCATAATTTGGATGATTGTGGGGAGGGCACTGGGTGTTTGTCAAGGAAGGCGTCCTGGTGATCCAGGAGGACCTGCCCGCAGAACACTTCCCAGAAGATCCAACCGGCGCTCATTGGCACGCATTGGCACCGGCGGGCACGCGCGGGCGGGCGCACGCGTGCACGCTCGGGTGCGCGATGTCGCGCCGTGTGACCACACTTGGCGCCCAGAGGCCTATAAAAGGAAGCCTGTCACTGGGGCCCCTTGCTGTCCAGTCTACAGCGTTCCCTGAGACCCTTGCTAAACCTACTGCCTATCTGCCTGATTCCTGTTTACCCGGCTTGTTCCTGACTTCTCCTGCCTGCTGCCTGCCTCTGACCCGGCTTGTCTGACCCTTCTCTGCCTGCTCCTCTGGTCCTGATTGTTGCCCGCCTGTTGCCAACTCTGCCTGTATCCCGACTATCCGCCTGCCTCTGCCTGTACCTGCTCTGCCCGCCAGTGTTGACCCGGCCTGCCTGACTCCGCCCAGCGTTCCTGTGGACTACAGCATGCCACCTCATAGCCTGCTGACCAGCGTCCCTGCAGAACTACAGAACACCTCCCTACTGCCTGCTGTTTCAGAAGTTCCTGCCAAGTCTCCGAACTTCTCCACCTTCGGGGGTTCACGAGCCAGAGGCAAACGAGAGGCCGCTCCCTGCATTTTGGGCTCCATCCCCAGGTACGTGACAGTACCGGACAGCCATGTCCGAGCCCACCCAGGGAGCCTCTCCCATGGACGAGCTCTCCCATGACTTACTATGGCGGTGAAGAACCTGCAAGAGGGCTATACTCACCTGGAGGAACGTGTCCAAGCTCTGTCCGCCTCTACTTCTTCTGCCTTCGGGACTTCTGCTACACCCTCAGTGGTGATGTTGCCACCGGAGCCCAGGGTTCCCCCGCCTGAGAAGTTTTCTGGCAACTGGAGCAAATTCAGGACATTCCGCAATGCTTGTGAGCTTCTTTTTGCCCTGCAATCAAGGACTTTCTCCCTCAAAGCCACTAAGGTGGGATTTGCAATTTCCCTGCTGTCAGACGAACCCCAGTCCTGGGCTCATCAGCTCCTGGAAAAAAAAGACCCCTCACTGGATACCCTAAATGCCTTCTTCCAGGCCATGTCCTCACTTTACGAAGATCCGCAGTTAACCGCTACCGCGGAGACAGCTCTGCACACCCTGCAGCAAGGTCGCAGGCCTGTGGAAGACTACGTGACGGAATTCAGGCGCTGGAGTTCCCACACGGATTGGAATAATGCTGCATTACGCTATCAGTTTCGTATGGGCCTCTAGGACTCCTTGAAAGACGAACTGGCCCGTATGGGCATACCAGAGACTTTAGAAGCTCTCATGGACCTGTCCATCCAGATAGACAGACGTCTACGGGAGCGACGCGCTGAGCGATCTGCTGGGTCTTCTCATCCTGTTTGGATGCTTCCCCGTGTGCCTAGTCCTCCGTATCTTGTCTCCTCAGCTCCCACTACCGCCAAGCCTGACGTCCCGGAACCCATGCAGCTGGGCTTGCTTCGCCCCTCTCTGACCCCTGAGGAACGTCAACGCCGCCGAGTCGGCAACCTTTGCTTGTATTGCGGAGAACCAGGACATTTCGTACGAACCTGCCCAGCAAAGCTCCGTAAGTGCTTCTCCATCTCTCCTGTCCTTACCCCTGTGTTGCCGAACCATATGTCTCACCTGGCTGTTCCCATTGTCTTGCAGCTTCCCGGAGGGAATATCCAAACCAGCGCAATTATTGACTCTGGGACTTGCAGTGGCTTCATGGACTTGTCCTTCGCCTCCAGGTACCACATCCCCTTACGACCAAGAGCGAAAGGACTTTCAGTATATCTGGCCGATGGCTCTACTGTTAAATCAGGACCAGTAACCCACGAGACCTGCTACTATTGCCGGGATTCATCAAGAATTGCTGTGCCTAGATGTCATCAAGTCCCCATTAGTTCCTATCATACTAGGCATGCCCTGGTTGAGGGCCCATAACCCTCAAATTGATTGGATCTTGGGGAAGATTGAGTTCCCCTCACCTTACTGTCATCAGCATTGTTCACCTGGACCCAGTGAGGATCCTGCTTCCCTACTGTGCCTAGAGGTTGAGGCCGAAACCCGTCAAGCTGTACCCAAAGTTTATCACAACTTCCTGGACGTTTTTAGCAAAAAAGGTGCAGAGACTCTCCCTCCACACAGGTCATACGATTGCCCCATCGAACTCCTCCCAGGAGCGGAGATTCCTTTCGGGAGAATCTTCCCTTTATCCGAACTGGAACTGGGGACATTAAAGACCTACCTCGATGACAACCTAGAAAAGGGGTTCATCCGACCTTCCACCTCACCGGCAGGAGCAGGAATCTTCTTTGTGGAGAAGAAGAATCACTCTTTATGTGTAGATTATCGGGCACTTAACAAAATTACGGTCAAGAACCGATACCCTCTGCCCCTAGTGCCAGAACTTTTCCAGAGACTGGGGTCTGCAGCAGTGTTCTCTAAGTTGGACCTTCGAGGGGCCTACAACCTTGTTCGTATACGGAGTGGAGATGAGTGGAAGACTGCCTTCCGTACACGCTTCGGGCACTTTGAATACTTAGTCATGCCCTTCGGCCTGTGTAATGCCCCTGCCACATTCCAACACTTCGTGAATGACATTTTCAGAGACTTTCTCGACCTATTTGTTATTATTTACCTTGATGACATTCTAATCTTTTCCTCCTCTCTAGCCGAGCACCGAGAACACGCCAGGAACGTGCTGACACGACTACGACTCCATGGACTATACGCTAAGCCCCAAAAATTTATCTTTGAGCAGCAAAGCATCCCTTTCCTCTGCCTCTGCCTCATCATCTCCGTGGAGGGCATTGAAATGGACCCCCAGAAGGTCTCAGCCATCCTAGACTGGCCAGCCCCAACCGATAAGAAAGGAGTACAACATAAAGGGATTCTCCACCATTGTTTCCCCCATCACCAGGTTAACCAAGCAGGGTCTCAAATTTCAGTGGTCTACCGAAGCCCAGACGGCCTTCACAACGCTAAAGGACCTGTTCGTCTCAGCCTCAGTCTTGAAACATCCCGACCCAACCCTGCCATACATTTTGGAAGTGGATGCCTCGGAGATAGCAGTGTGGGCAGTGCTCTCCCAGAGACAGGGACTCAAAGCCCTTCTGCACCCGGCCACGTTTTTTTCCCGTAAGTTTTAGGAAGCAGAAAGGAACTATGATGTCGGTGATCGGGAGTTGTTGGCAATCAAGGCCGCACTTGAGGAGTGGCGCTATCTCCTGGAAGGAGCAGCCCACCCGATTCTTATCTATACGGATCACAAGAATCTGGAATATCTGAAATCCGCCAGAAGACTGAGACCACGACAGGCCAGGTGGGCACTTTTCTTTACCAGATTCCTGTTCCATATAACTTACCGTCCCGGATCGAAAAACACCAAGCCTGACGCGTTGTCATGGATGTACAACGAGCCTGAAGCTCCTTCATCTCCAGACACTGTCCTGTCTTCAGGGAACTTCCTTCTACTCCAAGGGGATCTACTTTCCCAGATCTAACAGGCCTCCACTGGTGCTCTTCCTCCACCTGACACCACTCTACTGGCCAGAGATGATCTCTTATGGTTTGGGGACAAGATCTTCATGCCCCAGGAAGCACGGGTTCCGGTTCTTAGCTCCTGCCACGACCATATGCTGGCTGGCCATTTCGGGGTGTACAAGACCTCCGATCTGCTTCAGCACACGTTCTGGTGGCCACAGTTGCGGAAGGACTGTAAAGATTATGTGGAGGCGTGTGTTACCTGCATCCAGAACAAGGGCTTGGGGCTTATTGAGGCCGTTACCCGTTCCGGAGAGACCATGGAGGATGATCTCCATGGATTTTATTGTTGAGCTACCACCTTCAGAAAACTGCACTACCATCTTTGTGGTAGTGGATAGACTATCCAAGATGGCCCACTTTCTGCCTATGAAGGGCACACCTTCTGCCGCCGAGACGGCTAAAACCTTCATCAAGGAAATAGTGAGGCTCCATGGCATCCCAGCAAATATTACATCTGACCGGGGAGTGCAATTCACATCTAAGTTCTGGAGGGCACTTTGTGGGTCACTAAAAATTGATCTTTCCTTTTCCTCTGCTTATCACCCTCAAACGAACGGCCAGACGGAAAGAACCAATCAGATGCTGGAGCAGTATCTGCGTTGCTTTTCCTCGTTCTCTCAGGATGATTGGGTCCCGCTTCTTCCCCTTGCTGAGTTTGCTTATAATAACTCTGTTCAATCTCCCGGAGTGCCCAGTACCAGCCGCCCAGGAACACCTAAACTTCTTTGAATCAAACAATAAGCTACTACAGGAGACTATGGCGAGGACCCAGAGTTACAACAAGGAGGTTTATGATAAGAAGAGAAGAGGGGAGCTTGACCTCAAACCTGGAGACCAAGTCTGGTTGTCCACCCTAAATTTAAAATTGGCTTGCCCATCCAGGAAACTGGGCCCTAATTTTGTGGGGCCCTTCCCCGTAGCAAGGAAGATCAACAATGTGGCTTATGAGCTGAAGTTACCTGAGTCATTCCGGATTCACCCGGTCTTTCATGTAGCCCTACTCACACCTGTGGTTCCAGATATGTAGAATTTGAGGTGGAATCCATCCTGGATTGTAGGAGAAGGCGTAACCAGGTCCAGTTTCTGGTAAAGTGGAAGGGTTACGGGCCCGAGGAGAACTCCTGGGAACCAGAGCCCAACATACATGCCAGAAGACTAATCCTCGCCTTCAAGAGATCCCATCCAAGTAAGATGGCACAGTTGGGCATCCGGAGGTTGCCCCTTGGGGGGGCAATGTAAAGGAAGGTATCCCGGTGATCCAGGAGGACCTGCCCGCAGAACACTTCCCAGAAGATCCAACCGGCGCTCATTGGCGCGCACTGGCGCCGGGGGGCGCGCGCGGGTGCGCGCTGACGCGCCGTGTGACCACACTTGGCGCCCAGAGGCCTATAAAAGGAAGCCTGTCACTGGGGCCCCTTGCTGTCCGGTCTACAGCGTTCCCTGAGACCCTTGCTAAACCTACTGCCTATCTGCCTGATTCCTGTTTACCCGGCTTGTTCCTGACTTCTCCTGCCTGCTGCCTGCCTCCGACCCCGGCTTGTCTGACCATTCTCTGCCTGCTCCTCTGGTCCTGATTGTTGCCTGCCTGTTGCCAACTCTGCCTGTATCCCGACTATCCGCCTGCCTCTGCCTGTACCTGCTCTGCCCGCCAGTGTTGACCCGGCCTGCCTGACTCCGCCCAGCGTTCCTGTGGACTACAGCACGCCACCTCATAGCCTGCTGACCAGCGTCCCTGCAGAACTCCAGAACACCTCCCTGCTGCCTGCTGTTTCAGAAGTTCCTGCCAAGTCTCCGAACTCTCCTGTGCTGCCTGCAGTTCCTGTGTTCCAGTTCTCCACGCTGTTCCTGTCAAGCCCACATCTGCCACCTGCCAGGTACTTGTGCTCCCCTGCACTCGCGAGCCCCTGTCTCCACCTTCGGGGGTTCACGAGCCAGAGGCATACGAGAGGCCGCTCCCTGCATTTTGGGCTCCATCCCCAGGTACGTGACAGTGTTGTCTCTGAAGTGAAGAAAGCGCATTATGATCTTGTTTTGGGACCTGGACATTACGGCAGAATAAATGGGCATGTGGTGGATGGGGTTGGTGGACCAATAGGCATGTCCTTCATTATTTTTTTGTAAGCCCCATGTTTAGGGTGAGGCCCATAAACACTTTGAACTCCTCCAAATACAGATCTCTCCACTCAAACGGACGGGCATATGATGATTGGGGGTTATTGGCAATATTCTGCTGGGCGTATAAATTTGTCTGGTCCACAGTGAATTGCAGCAAAGTGTCGGGCAAAAATAGATGAAAGAAATCAATCTCTGAGAAATTCTGGGTGTTGGTCTGCACACCTGGCTGTGCTGTGAAAGGGGGAATAATTGGTGAAGCCGAGTCTGAAGGCAGCCATGTTGGGTTGGCAAGACCATCTGGCATATATGTAGAGGCCCTGGCTCTTGGGGGATGTGACACTCCAGTAGTTGGATTGGAATTTCCTGTGCTGGTACTCAGGCGTGATGTGGCAGCACTGGTACTGGGTCTGGGCATTTGTTGGTGGGGCCCATCGCCGGCCGCAGCGATGGTACTGGGCATTTGTTCCCAGGGCCTAACGCTGGCAGCAGCACTGGTACTGGGCCTGGGAATTTGTTCTTGGGGCCTATTGCTGGCGGCAGCGCTGGTACTTGACCTGGGAATATAATCCTGGATTCCAGAGTGCCGTGCCCTTTTAGGAGGGACCCATTCTTCCTCCGAATCGTTTGCTGATTCACTATTCGGTTCAAATGCCAAATTTGATTCAGCATCAGAATTGGATTCTGATGAGAACTCCCCATTGCTCTCAGCGGTCATGGAGAGGATCTGGAACGCCTCCTCACTGTTGTATACTCTTTTAGACATGATGCTGATGGCTGTGTGACAGGTGGCAGGGGATGGTCACTGATGGGCTGTGCGATGGGTGGCAGGTGACTTTCACCGATAGGTGATGACGGTGTGACAGGCGATGGTCACTGATGGGTGACAGACCACGGACAGTGACGGGTGATGTTCACTGATGGCTGGCTGTCACTGATGGGTGATGGTCACTGATGGCTGGTGGTCACTGATGGGTGATGGATAATGGCTGGCGGTCACTGATGGGTGACAGGTGATGGCCGATGGGTGATGGCTGGCGGTGACTGTTGGGTGACAACTGGCGGTCACTGATGGGTGACAGGTGCACAGCTGACAGTCACTGATGGGTGAAGGGTGCACCGCTGACGGTCACTGATAGGTGATGGCTGACGGTCACTGATGGGTGACGGGTGATGGCTGACGGTCACTGATGGGTGACGGGTGATGGCTGACAGTCACTGATGGGTGACGGGTGAGGGCTGGTGGTCACTGATGGGTGACGGGTGATGGCTGGCGTTCACTGATGGGTGACGGGTGATGGCTGATGGGTGACGACTGGCGGTGGCTGATGGGTGATGGGTGATGGCTGGTGGTCACTGATGAGTGACAGGTGATAGCTGATGGGTGACGGCTGGCGGTGGCTAATGGGTGACGGCTGGCGGTCACTGATGGGTGACAGGTGATGGCTGATGGGTGACGGCTGGCGGTGGCTGATGGGTGACGGCTGGCAGTCACTGATGGGTGATGGCTGGCGGTCACTGATGGGTGACGGGTGACGGCTTGTGGTGGCTGATGGCTGGCGGTCACTGATGGGTGACAGGTGATGGCTGATAAGGTGACGGCTGGCGGTGGCTAATGGGCGATGGCTGGCGTTGGCTGATGGGTGACGGCTGGTGGTCACTGATGGGTGACGGGTGATGGCTGGCGGTCAGTGATGGGTGACGGTTGATGGGTGACAGGTGCACCGCTGACGGTCACTGATGGCAGTCTCCTATGTGACAGGTGCACTTTAGGGGGTGACTGTGGGGACTGTTGGGTGACAGATGACAATGGGGGGGGGCATCTGACAAGTGTGGTGTTGGTGCAGACACTACAGAACACAGATCGGTAACTCACTACTCCAGGCTCTTCTCTCCTCACACTTGAAACGGTGTGTGAGGAGAGAAGAGCTGGTAACAGCTAGTTACCGCGCTGTGTTTACATTTAGTGATCGGCTGTGAAAGGATCACAGCCGATCACGTGGGTAAACAGCCAGCCAATGGCTGTTTACTGGCGTCAGTGTTCCCGGGGAATACGCCGGCACCGACGTGCACGTGCAGCGTGCTCGCTATCGCATGTATGCGTTATGCACATTGGGGGTGGAACCATCTGTGATCGGCCGTGATGAAGTCACGTGGTAAACTGCCATGACCGATGGCTGTTCACCCCCCCCCCCCCCGGTGGCGAGCGGTGTCTCCGTGACACGCCGCCACCGAAGGAACAGGGATGCGCGCGCACGATCACGCGCATTCCCTGTTTAAAGGGGAGGACGTCATGTGACGCCCTCCCGCCACAAGAGCTGATTTATGTACATGGTAAATATTTCACATGATACATATTATCTGTACAATGCTACCTTCAATTATAGGTGACTGAAGTGCAGTTGTGTTTTGCTTGCACCCTTTATTGTATTCATTAAGTCCAGCTGGATCCACCAACTTTTTGCTTTTATTTTTAAAATTTTTGTAATCACTGACTGTTAAAGTGAATAACATGAATCATCTTACAATGGCATCTGAAAGTTGATGGGATTTATTGGCAGCAAGTAAACATGAAGTTGATAGCAGAAAATATGAAAATTGCAGTTTGCTGTGTATGGGGCTGAATAGTTGTAGACTGGTCAGGGTGGCCAGTGAGGGTTTATTAGGTAAGTAGGAGGTTTCATCCACTCTATCCACATGCTAGAACTCTACCTTATGTAAGAACCAGAATAGTCAGCTTAACCACTAGCCGACCAGCGCACAACGATGTACGATGGCATGGCTGGGCAAATGGGCATACAGGTACGTACCCTTTAAATCGTGGACGTGGGTCCTGCAGACTCTATGTCCGCCGGGGGCCCACAATCCTGTCCTGCCCACGATCCTGTGACGGAGTGGAAGAACGGAAAGATGCCTTTGTAGACCAGGCGTTTCCCCATTCTGCCTAGTGACATGACAGGGATCTACTGCTCCCTATCATTGGATACAGTGAATCGCTGTCATGTCAGTGGAAGCCCATCCCCCCACAGTTAGAACACCTCCCTAGGACACACTTAACCCCTTGATCGCCCCCTAGTGTTTAACCCCTTCCCTGCCAGTGTCATTTACACAGTAATCGGTGCATTTTTATAGCACTGATAGCTGTATAAATTACAATGGTGTCAAAAGTGTCTGATGTGTCTGCCATAATGTCGCAGTCACAATAAAAATCGCAGATCGCCACCATTACTATTAAAAAAAATTTTTTATAATAAAAATGCTATAAATCTATCCCCTATTTTGTAGAGGCTATAACTTTTGCGCAAACCAATCAATATATGATTATTGCGATTTTTTTTTATTTACCAAAAATATGTAGAATACATATTGACCTAAACTGAGAAAAAAATTATATATTTTTTATATATTTTTGGGGGAAATATATATATATATATATAATTTTTTTTTCAAAATTTACGCTCTTTTTTTTGTTTATAGCGCAAAAAATAAAAACCGCAGAGGTGACCAAATACCACCAACAGAAAGTTCTATTTGTGGGAAAAAAGGATGTCAATTTTGTTTGGGTGCCACGTCGCACGACCGCGAAATTGTCAGTTAAAGCGACGCAGTGGTGTATTGCAAAAAGTGGGTCAGGAAGGGGGTAAATCCTTCCGGGTCTGAAGTGTTTTTTTTTTTTATTCCCTCTGGGTCTAGATCAGTGTTTTTCAATTCCGGTCCTCAAGGCACACCAACAGGTCATGTTGGACATAGGGGGAGATTTACTAAAACTGGAGTACTCAGATTTACTAAAACCTGGAAGCTGATCTGCACTTGATTTTGCACTCTAGTTTTAGTAAATAAACCCCATAGTGTATCTAGATGTCTGTGGAGCGGTGCTGCAGACAGGCACAGCTCTATCGGTGACAGGAGTCAGGTGAGTGTTTAGGGATGGGAGTAGAAGAGCTAGTTGGACATTTTTGTACCTTAACCACTTCCCGACCGCCCCATGTACATATACGTCAACAGAATGGCACGTACAGGCAAAAGGACGTACCTGTACGTGCCATTCTTCAGGCGGTTGGGGGGTCCGATCGGACCCCCCTCCGCCGGCGGGGACGGTCGGGATCGTGTCAGGAGCGATGCGGGAAGAGGGGACGGCCAGTGGTTTCTGGCCACCCCCTCCCGATCGCTCCTGGCGAATCACATTCTCCCTTGCCTGTGTAATTGTAAACACAGGCAAGGGGAAGTGACGTCACGCTCCTCGTGTCGGTCTTTCTGACCGGGACGCCGAGCGGAGAAGACGCAGAAGTAAGTGCACAACACTACACTGACACCAGTTACACATAGGCACACAATCCACCCCCCTGTCACCCCCAGATCACCCCCCAGATCACCCCCTGCCCCCCCTGTCACAGTGTCACTGATTGCAGTGATCATTTATTTACTGATCACTGCATTTAGTGTCAGTGTGACTGTAATAACTGTCAGGGCAGTTAGTTTTAGGCCCCTTTAGGTCTAAGGTAGCCCCCTACCCCCCCCCCCCCCAATAAAGGTTTAACCCCTTGATTGCCCCCTAGGTAACCCTTTCACCCCCTTTTGCCAGTGTCACTAAGCGATCGTTTTTCTGATCGCTCTATTAGTGTCACTGGTGCCGCTAGGTAGCCAGTTTTTTTTTTTTTAGGTAACCGCCAGGTTTATATAGGATTATAAATAGGTTTATAGGTCAGGTACCCCCATATTACAACCTAAATAAAGGTTTTAACCCCTTGATTGCCCCTAGAGTTAACTCTTTCACCAGTGATCACAGTATAAGTGTCACTGGTGACGCTGGTTAGCCAGTTAGTTATTTAGTTATTTAGGTTCCCCGTCAGGTTTTTATATATCGTCAGGTACCCCCATATATTACCTAATAAAGGTTTTAACCCCCTGATTGCCCCTAGTTAACCCTTTCACCAGTGATCACCGTATTACTGTTACGGGTGACGCTGGTTAGATAGTTTGTTTTTTATACTGTCAGGGCACCCGCCATTTATTACCCAATAACGGTTTAACCCCCTGATCGCCCGGCGGGTGATATCAATTAGGTTTTAGGGACAAATAAGGTCTGCGTCGCCCCAGGTTAGTGCCAGCACCGCAAACACCCACGCGCAAAGCATACACCTCCCTTAGTGGTATAGTATCTGAACAGATCAATATCTGATCTGATCAGATCTATACTAGCGTCCCAGCAGTTTAGGGTTCCAAAAAACGCATTGTTAGCGGGATCAGCCCAGATACCTGCTAGCACCTGCGTTTTCCCCCTCCGCCCAGCCCAGCCCAGCCCACCCAAGTGCAGTATCAATCGATCACTGTCACTTACAAAACACTAAGCACACATAACTGCAGCGTTCGCAGAGTCAGGCCTGATCCCTGCGATCGCTAACAGTTTTTTTGGTAGCGTTTTGATTCAGTCGCCAGCAGCCTAGGAGCTTTTTTTCCTGTGAATCTCACTAGTGTACTACTAAATTTAGAGCCCAAAATGGCAAATCGCAAGTACACTAGTGAACAGGCCTACTTGTTTCTGAGTATGTCAGATAGTGAAGAGGAGGTCACTCATCTGTCAGAATCAGGCTCAGAATACGACCCAGTAGACGACAGCGGCTCCATGACAGATAGCTCTGGCGACGGAGGTGAGGTCCCTGCTAAGGTCAGGCGTACCCGATCCCGATCTTCTGCTGTTGTTGAGGTGCAGGAACCGCAGGTCTCTCGTATGGAGCAGAGAAGTACTAGCGCCGCTATTCCTTCTGGTGAACTGGCAAGCACCAGCGGCCTAGTACACCCTGGACGTAGTCAAACCAGCACTGCAGTAACACTTGGTGACGTGGCGAGTCCCATAAGTGCAGTTCAAGCTGGCGAGGTGGCAAGCACAAGTAGTGTCCCGCTGCCACCAAGAAGAAGACAAAGGCAGGCCCGTCGATCACATAGTGTCCTTCCTGCAGAATTCGCCAATCCTGATTGGGTGCCCACCACTTCTGCAGGACCCGTACTTCCCCCATTCACTGGCCAACCCGGTATTCAGGTGGAAACAGCTGATTTTAAGCCATCCGATTTTTTATCGCTGTTTTTCACGGAAGATCTCTATAGATCTATTGTGGACCAAAGTAATATATACGCTGGTCAATACATCGCCGCTAATCCCCAAGTGCCTTCCCTTGCCAGAGATTGGAAACCAATTACGGTTTCCGAATTTAAGTCCTTTCTGGGCCTTTCCATCAACATGGGCATGCATAAATTCCCGACGCTGAGGTCTTATTGGTCCACCCTCGCGCTCCACCATATGCCCGTGTTCTCTCGCTCCATGTCCAGGGCACGATACGAACAGATCTTGCGGTTCATGCACTTCAGTGACAATGAACTCTGTCGTCCTCGTGGAGACCCTGAATTTGATCGGCTCTACAAAATTCGGCCCCTCATAAACCACTTCAACCAACGTTTTGCAGCCTTGTTTAATCCCAATCAAGTTGTCTGCGTTGACGAGTCCCTGATTAAGTTTTCTGGCCGCTTGTCTTTCAAACAGTTCCTTCCCAGCAAGCGTGCCAGATACGGGGTCAAGCTCTACAAGCTCTGTGACAGGGCAACAGGCTATACGTGGAGCTTTTCGGTTTATGAGGGAAAAGATAGTCACGTAGAGCCGGAGAACTGTCCAGATTACATAGGGAGCGCTGGCAAGATAGTGTGGAACTTGGTGTCACCCTTATTCGGAAAGGGGTACCACTTGTACGTGGACAATTATTACACGAGCGTGCCACTGTTTAGTCACTTGTTTGATCATCAGATTGGAGCATGTGGCACCGTGCGACCTAATCGCCGGGGCTTTCCCCAGCGGCTTGTAGATTCCCCTCTTAGGCTGGGGGAGAGAGCCTGCTTGAAGTGTAATAATTTGCTCGCTGTGAAGTGGAGGGATAATAGGAATGTTTTCGTTCTTACCTCCCTTCATGCAGACACGACAGTCCAAATTCGTACGGCGGCTGGTGTTGTGACGAAACCCCTCTGTGTCCACGAGTATAACCTTAATATGGGAGGGGTGGACCTCAACGACCAGTTGTTGGCGCCGTACCTAGTTGTCCGTAAGGCTAGACGCTGGTACAAAAAAGTGTCTATTTATTTGTTCCAATTGGCTTTTCTGAATGCTCATGTGCTATACGGAGCTTCAGGCGGGAGGTTACCCTTCCTTGAATTCCTGGAAGAGGTTCTCACAGACCTTCTGTTTCCAGACGGTTCTGCACCTCACCATTCCGAACCAAATGCAGTTAGCCGGCTGTATGAGAGGCATTATCCTTATGTCCTCCCGAGTACCCCTACACAACGAGCCCCCCAAAAAAGATGTCGTGTCTGTACCAAGCGCGGATGTAGGCGTGACACCCGTTATTATTGTCCACGCTGTCCTGACAATCCTGGTCTCTGCGTTGGTGAATGTTTTGAACGCTACCACTCACTAGTGAGGTTTTTTAGCGTAGGGTACAGCATTTCACAGGCTAGGATACACTTTCACAGGGTCTCAAGAATGCCATCGCATTTTGAGACCCGACCGTTAGTTAAAATTATAGTTACAGGGTCTCAAGAATGCCATCGCATTTTGAGACCCGACCGTTACAGTTAAAATTATAGTTATAGTTTAAAAAAAAAAAGTGTAAAAAAAACCCCCCAAAAAAATATAAAATAAAAAAAACAAAAATAGTTGTCGTTTTATTGTTCTCTCTCTCTCTCTCTCTCTCTCTCTATTGTTGCTCTTTTTTACTCTATTCTATTCTGCAATGTTTTATTATGTTTTATCATGCTTGCTTTTCAGGTATGTAATTTTGTTTACTGTGTTTTATTGTTAACCATTTTTTTGTTTTCAGGTGCGCCATTCAGTTGCAGCGCGGATTTATTTATCTTGACAGCAACAGCGTTTGCTCCCACGATACATAAAGCCACGACTCCAACGCTGTAGGAGGTGATTTCACCACCACAGTTAAAAAAAAAGAGCATATATGCCGAAGCATGGGGGCAGCAGAGGGCGGAGGAGCGATTTTGCTCCTAATGCCACGTACATACGGTCGAAAAAAGTCCGACCATGTGTACGTGGCATAACTTTTTTGCGGGAGGATGCCCCCATGCTTCGGCATATATATATTTTAGGCACCGGTTGCGTTAACAAAATGTTTTATTTTTTACTATGTTTTTTTTTTGGTATTTGCTTTGCAGGTATGGTATGGTAAGGTCTTACTGTTATACTGTAATGTTACTTTGTTTTAATGTTAACCATTATTTGCTTAGCAGGTACGCCATTCAGTTGCAGCGTGAATTTATTTATCTTGACAGCAACAGCGTTTGCTCCCACGATACATAAAGCCGCGACTCCAACGCTGTAGGAGGTGATTTCACCACCACAGTTAAAAAAAAGAGCATATATGCCGAAGCATGGGGGCAGCAGAGGGCGGAGGAGCGATTTTGCTCCTAATGCCACGTACATATGGTCGAAAAACGTCCGACCATGTGTACGTGGCATAACTTTTTTGCGGGAGGATGCCCCCATGCTTCGGCATATATAAATGGTGCATGTATGCCCATCATTAGAAGTGGGTGGATGAAGGGAGGTATTCTAATGGTGGGCATACCCACCGCACCATTGGGAAAGCATTTTATCACACCGATCTTGGTGTGGTCAGATGCTTTGAGGGCAGAGGAAAGATCTAGGGTCTAATAGACCCTTTTTTTCAAAAAAAGAGTACCTGTCACTGCCTATTGCTATCATAGGGGATATTTACATTCCCTGCGATAACAATAAAAATGATAACTAAGAAAAAAAAATGGAAGGAACAGTTTAAAAATAAAATAAAAAAGCTAAATAAAAAGAAAAACTAAAAAAAAAATAAAAAAAAGCACCCCTGCCCCCCTTCTCTTGCGCAAAGGCGAACACAAGCGTTGGTCTGGCGTCATATGTAAACAGCAATTGCACCATGCATGTGAGGTATCACCGCGAAGGTCAGATCGAGGGCAGTAATTTTAGCAGTAGACCTCCTCCGTGAATCTAATGTGGTAACCTGTAAAGGCTTTTAAAGGCTTTTAAAAATGTATGTAGTTTGTCGCCACTGCGTGTTTGTGCGCAATTTTAAAGCATGTCATGTTTGGTATCCATGTACTCGACCTAAGATCATATTTTTTATTTCATCAAAAATTTGAGCAATATAGTGTGTTTTAGTGCATTAAAATAAAACAAAGTGTATTTTTTCCACAAAAAATGCGTTTGAAAAATCGCTGCGCAAATACTGTGTGGAAAAAAAATATGCAACACCCACCATTTTAATCTGTAGGGCCTTTGCTTTAACAATATATATAGTGTTTGGGGGTTCAACGTAATTTTCTTGCAAAAAAAAAAAAATGTTTTCATGTAAACAAAAAGTGTCAGAAAGGGCTTTATCTTCAAGTGGTTAGAAGAGTGGGTGACGTGTGACATAGGCTTCTAAATGTTGTGCATAAAATGCCAGGACAGTTCAAACCCCCCCCCAAATGACCCCATTTTGGAAAGTAGACACCCCAAGCTATTTGCTGAGAGCAATGTTGAGCCCATTAAATATTTTTTTTTTTGGTCCCAAGAGATTGAATAATGAAAAAAAAAAAAATAATATTTTTTTTTACAAAAAGTTGTCACTAAATGATATATTGCTCAAACATGCCATGGGCATATGTGGAAATACACCCCAAAATACATTCTGTTGCTTCTCCTGAGTACGGGGATACCACATGTGTGGGACTTTTTGGGAGCCTAGCCGCGTACGGGACCCCAAAATCCAAGCACCGCCTTCAGGCTTTCTAAGGGTGTAATTTTTTTATTTCACTCCTCACTGCCAATCACAGTTTCGGAGGCCATGGAATGCCCAGATGGCACAAACCACCCCCAAATGACCCCATTTTGGAAAGTAGACACCCCAAGCTATTTGCTGAGAGGTATGGTGAGTATTTTGCAGATCTCGCTTTTTGTCACAAAGTTTTGAAAATTGAAAAAAAAAAGAAAAAAAAAATGTTTTTTTCTTTACTTTCTTCATTTTCAAAAACACATGAGAGCTGTAAAATACTCACCATGCCTCTCAACAAATAGCTTGGGGTGTCTACTTTCCAAAATGGGGTCATTTGGGGGGGTTTGTGCTATTTTGGCATTTTATGGCCTTCGAAACTGTGATAGGTAGTGAGGAGTGAAATCAAAAATTTGCACCCTTAGAAATGCTGAAGGCGGTGCTTGGGTTTCGGGGCCCCGTACGCGGCTAGGCTCCCAAAAAGTCCCACACATGTGGTATCCCCATACTCAGGAGAAGCAGCAAAATGTATTTTGGGGTGCAATTCCACATATAACCATGGCATGTGTGAGCAATATATCATTTAGTGACAACTTTTTGAATACATTTTTTTTTTTTTTTTGTCTTTATTCAATCACTTGGGACTAAAAAAAAAAATATTCAATGGGCTCAACATGCCTCTCAGCAAATAGCTTGGGTGTCTACTTTCCAAAATGGGGTCATTTGGGGGGGTTTTGTGCCATCTTGGCATTTTATGGCCTTCAAAACTCTGATAGGTAGTGATAGGTAGTGAGGAGTGAAATCAAAAATGTATGCCCTTAGAAATCCTGAAGGCGGTGCTTGGTTTTCGGGGTCCCGTATGCGGATAGGCTCCCAAAAAGTCCCACACATGTGGTATCCCCATACTCAGGAGAAGCAGCAGAATGTATTTTGGGGTGTAATTCCACATATGCCCATGGCATGTGTGGGCAATATATCATTTAGTGACAACTTTGGGCAAAAAAAAAAAAGTTTGTAATATTCCCGCAACTTGTGGCAAAATATAAAATATTCCATGTACTCAACATGCCTCTCAGCAAATAGCTTGGGGTGTCTACTTTCCAAAATGGGGTCATTTGGGGGGGTTTTGTGCTATTTTGGCATTTTATGGCCTTCGAAACTGTGATAGGTAGTGAGGAGTGAAATCAAAAATTTGCACCCTTAGAAATGCTGAAGGCGGTGCTTGGGTTTCGGGGCCCCGTACGCGGCTAGGCTCCCAAAAAGTCCCACACATGTGGTATCCCCATACTCAGGAGAAGCAGCAAAATGTATTTTGGGGTGCAATTCCACATATAACCATGGCATGTGTGAACAATATATCATTTAGTGACAACTTTTTGAATACATTTTTTTTTTTTTTTTGTCTTTATTCAATCACTTGGGACTAAAAAAAAAAATATTCAATGGGCTCAACATGCCTCTCAGCAAATAGCTTGGGTGTCTACTTTCCAAAATGGGGTCATTTGGGGGGGTTTTGTGCCATCTTGGCATTTTATGGCCTTCAAAACTCTGATAGGTAGTGATAGGTAGTGAGGAGTGAAATCAAAAATGTATGCCCTTAGAAATCCTGAAGGCGGTGCTTGGTTTTCGGGGTCCCGTATGCGGATAGGCTCCCAAAAAGTCCCACACATGTGGTATCCCCATACTCAGGAGAAGCAGCAGAATGTATTTTGGGGTGTAATTCCACATATGCCCATGGCATGTGTGGGCAATATATCATTTAGTGACAACTTTGGGCAAAAAAAAAAAGTTTGTAATATTCCCGCAACTTGTGGCAAAATATAAAATATTCCATGTACTCAACATGCCTCTCAGCAAATAGCTTGGGGTGTCTACTTTCCAAAATGGGGTCATTTGGGGGGGTTTTGTGCTATTTTGGCATTTTATGGCCTTCGAAACTGTGATAGGTAGTGAGGAGTGAAATCAAAAATTTGCACCCTTAGAAACCCTGAAGGCGTTGATTGGGTTTCGGGGCCCCGTGCGCGGCTAGGCTCCCAAAAAGTCCCACACATGTGGTATCCCCATACTCGGGAGAAGCAGCAAAATGTATTTTGGGGTGCATCTCCACATATAACCATGGCATGTGTGAGCAATATATCATTTAGTGACAACTTTATTTTTTATTTTTTTTGTCTTTATTCAATCACTTGGGATTAAAAAAAAAAATATTCAATGGGCTCAACATGCCTCTCAGCAAATAGCTTGGGGTGTCTACTTTCCAAAATGGGGTCATTTGGGGGGGTTTTTTACTTCCCTGCCATTTTAGCACCTCAAGAAATGAGATAGGCAGTCATAAATTAAAAGCGGTGTAAATGCCAGAAAATGTACTCTAGTTTGTAGACGCTATAACTTTTGCGCAAACCAATAAATATACGCTTATTGGCATTTTTTTTTACTAAAGACATGTGGCTGAATACATTTTGGCCCAAATGTTTGACTAAAATTGAGTTTATTGGATTTTTCTTATAACAAAAAGTAGAAAATATCTTTTTTTTTCAAAATTTGCGGTCTTTTTCCGTTTATAGCGCAAAAAATAAAAATCACAGAGGCAATCAAATACCATCAAAAGAAAGCTCTATTTGTGGGAAGAAAAGGACGCAAATTTTGTTTGGTTACAACATTGCATGACCGCGCAATTACCAGTTAAAGCAGTGCAGTGCAAAATTGAAAAAAGACCTCTGGTCCTTTGGCTGCCAAATGGTCCGGGGCTGAAGTGGTTAATGTGGTAGTAAAGTCTTTTTTTTTTGTGCCTACAGTTAAAGTAGAACTATAATGAAAACTTTTTTTCTTTCCACGGTCAGATTTTTTTTCACCATCTGTGTCCCGGTGCAGAGATTTCCCTTCACTTTTGTCCCTTCTGTCCCATAGCCAAACAAGAAGCGAGATGAAATCCTTGCAAATTAAGGGAATTCCTTGGGGACCCCCAGGTTAATAGAAATAGTATCCCCATTGGAAGATTTCCCCTCTTACTTTTCTGGGGACAACCAAAAATTTGGGATTTTCTTTTACTTTCAATGGTAATGGTAAACCAGACAAATGGAGGGGGTCAATCTTCTTAATGGGGGCACACATAGCATTCAAAATTTACAAATGTTCTAATCTCCCTGCACTCTATCCAAAACTAAAAAAAGTTTTGCCTTTAGTTATACTTTCTAGCCTATAATGAGGCTTACCTGTAGCCACATTGAACATCTCCTAAACTTGCGGTGTTTAGGAGATGTTCCCGATGCAGTCAGCCAGTGACTTCACCGACACATGCACTCAGAAGGTACGGCACTTACTGGACCTTCAGAGCTCTGTGCTGCAACCCACATCATAGCGGCTCCAGCCAGTCATGCTTCCAGAGCCTGTAAACCCAGAAGGAAGGCCAAGTGAAGATGGAAGCCCTGTCAGCGGTGACAATGCGCAACTGCAGGCCTTCGTTCTAAGGGAAGAATTTCATAATGTGCTATTGTGCATAAAAAGATTCCCTGCAATGGCATTATGCCATTGCCTTTGCAGGGGATTTATTTTTTTTCTGCCATCCGCAGTTTTCTACAGCTTTAAAGGTCGATTCACACCAATGCATTTTTTCATGCTTTCTGCAGAAACGCAAGACTTTGTTCTTTTGGGAAAGGTCAGGGACTTTTTTAACCACTTTAAGACCAGCCTCGTTTTGGATTTTAGGTGTCTACATGTTTAAAACATTTTTTTTTGCTAGAAAAAAACTTAGAACCCCCAAACATTATATATTGTTTTTTTTCTAACACCCTAGAGAATAAAATGGCGGTCGTTGCAATACTTTTTTTCACACCGTATTTGCGCAGCGGTCTTGCAAGCGCACTTTTTTTTGGAAAAAAATCACTTTTTTGAATAAAAAAATAAGACAGCAGTAAAGTTAGTCCAATTTTTTTATATATTGTGAAAGATAATGTTACACCGAGTAAATTGATACCTAACATGTCACGCTTCAAAATTGCGCCCGCTCGTGGAATGGCATCAAACTTTTACCCTCAAAAATCTCAGTAGGCGACGTTTAAAAAATTCTACAGCTTGCATATTTTGCGTTACAGAGGAGGTCTACAGCTATAATTATTGCTCTCGCTCTACCGATCGCGGCGATACCTCACATGTGTGGTTTGACCACCGTTGCGGGCGCTACTCACGTATGCGTTCGCTTCTGCGCACGAGCTCGTCGGGACGGGGCGCTTTAAAAAAAATTTTTTTTGTTTTTCTTATTTATTTTTCTTGATTTTATTTATTTTTACACAGTTTTAAAAAAAATAATTAATTGGCTCACTTTTATTCCTATTACAAGGAATGTAAACATTCCTTGTAATAGAAAAAAGCATGACAGGTCCTCTTAAATATGAGATCTGGGGTCAAAAAGTCCTCAGATCTCATATTTGGACTTCAATGGAAAAAAAAAAAAATGTCATTTAAAAAAATGACATTTGAAAATTCCTCTTTAAGAGGTATGGGCGGAAGTGACGTTTTTGACGTCGCTTCCGCCCTCCTATGGTATAGGGATGAGTGGCGGCCATCTTACCATCACTCATCTCTATGCCCAGCAGGAGAAAGGACCCGATCGCCTCCGCCGCTGCCGACGGTTCCGGTAAGCGGCGGAAGGCGCGGGAGAGCGGCGGGAGGGGGGGGCACCTCTCCCGCCGCCGATAACGGTGATCTCGCGGCGATGACCACCATTATCGGAATGCCGACCGGCGCCTGAAGAGATGGATATCTCGGTTGTGGCAGCAGCTGCTGCCGTTACCGAGATATCCCTCTTCAAAATCAGGACGTACATCGTCGTGCGCCGGTCGGAAAGTGGTTAAACGCAAAGCGGTGCTTTTGTTTTCTTTCTTTTTTTGGTTTAATATACTTAAATGAAGAAAAGCATGTAGTGGGTTTTTACCACGATTTGCATTTTGTGTTTTTTAACCTCAACGACTAGCCGCCGCAGTTATACTTGCTGCACGTTGGCCACTTTAAGAGGTATAGGGTGCGCAACGCCGATGCAGTGGTCGTGATGTCCGGAGGCGACCAGCAATTGCTCCTCACAGAGACAGAGCGGGGAGCTGTCAATGTAAACAGACAGTTCCCTGTTCTGTCAGGGAAGTAGAGAAGAGAGATCTGCTAGTAATCAGGAACAGCAATCTCTCTCTCTGCTCCCTGTCCCATCCCCCCACAGTTAGAAACACCTCCATAGGACACACTTAACCCCTTGATCGCCCCCTAGTGTTAACCCCTTCCCTGCCAGTGACATTTATACAGTAATCAGTGGCAATTTTTTTGGCTCTGATCACTGTATAAATGTTATGCCGCGTACACGCGGTCGGAATTCTCGTTGGAAAAAGCTCTGATGGTCTTCCCGTCGGAATTCCGACGGAATTTCCCTCGAACTGTCTTGCCTACACTCGATCACACCAAATTCCGACGGTCAATAACACCACGCCTTAAAAAACGTTCGACTGCACTATAAAAGGGAAGTTTAATGCTTCTGAGCATGCGTCAAATTGTGTGTCGGAATTGCATACACATGATCGAAAAATCCGATAGAAAGGTTTTCCATCGGAAAAATTAAGAACAGGTTCTCAATCCAAAGTCCATCAGAAATTCCGACAGAAAAAGACCGATGGGCATACACACGGTCGGAAAATCCGATGAAAAGCTCCCATCGGACTGTTTCCATCGGGAATTCCGACCGTGTATATGCGGCATTAATGGTCCTAAAAAGGTGTCCGATCTGTCTGCCGCAGTGTGGAAGTCCCACTAAAAATTGCGGATCACTGCCATTAGTAGTTAAAAAAAAAAAAAATAATAACAATAATGCCATAAATATATCCCCTATTTTGTAGATGCTATAACTTTTGCGCAAACCATTTAATATATGCTTACTGCAATTTTCCCAAAATGTCCTTCAGGACAGCACCCGAGAGATCATAGCTCGTCCTCCCACAGGAAACGCCTCATCAATCAAATCTAACAGGAGGCCTCCAACGTTGCTTCCATCAGTTTTTTGTGTTTCCTCCAGCCGGAGGAACATCTCTGGTGGGAGCCATGATCTCTCAGGGCTTTCCTAGGAGACGAAAGATTCTCACCTGTCAGTTTTTTTTTTGCTAGGAGAGTAATCCTTCTATTTGCCTCTTACTGGATGGTCCCGTGGGCTCCCTCTCCCCCTTCCGTGCTTGGAGAGAGCCTTTACTGCCTGGGAGGGCTGCCCTTTTTTACTTGCAGATGGGCGGTTTGCAGTGGTTCCCGCTGGCCTCCCGCATCGCGGGACGGCAGCAGTGCAAGGCTGAGCAGCTGCCATTATTCTGGTGGCCGAGGAGAGTCATCGGCCACATCCTGTCCAGTGTTCAGGAAGAGGTAGCACTTCCGGGTCAGGTGTGAGGCTTCATTTCCATGCAGGGGGAGAGGGCAGGGTCTCCTGGTGCCTTCATAAAGTTCCGGATCAGCACGGCAGCGTTTTTTCAATCCAGGAACTGGCTTCTCTGCAAACCACGCGACTGCAGTGCACTCTGCTATGGAGGACAATGCAGCGGATAAGGGGGCAAAACATGGGCTAAGACTAGGCTAAAGCTAAGTTTTGGACTTTATATGAGGCAATAATGAATTATATACCTCCATCATCCGGATAAGGGGGCAAGCCAAGGCACCCTCAAGGCCAAGGTAAGGGACTGTCATTTTTTTAATATGAGCCATTTTCTCCTTTGTTTTTTTTTCACCCCACCCTTATAACCCCCCCCCCCCCCCCCCCCCCCTCCAATGAGAGCTCTCCCTAGTGAATGTGTAGCACAGTGGCTATTGGGTTAGCACTTATGCCTAGCAATAGGGGACTCCACAGAAAGGTGGTGGTAGCTTGCTTGGGCACAGGGAAGTGTATTTTTTTCTTTTCTAGTGCATCTGGGTGTTTTACTTGTGCTGTGCAGTGGTCTTTTAGAGTGGTCCTTTTGTTTTTTTCTTGTTTGTTCAGGCCAAAAGCTCTTTTTAACCAGTCAAGAGAAGGTGCCCTGTCTGCAAAGAAAAATTAAGCAAAGCTTGGACTAAATCACTGTGTGCAGATTGCATCTCAGATTTAGTCAGGGAGGAGTCTCCATCAATTTGTGGCAATCTGATTGCAACCATTAAGGATGAGCTCCGGTCCACCTTTCAAGTTTTTAGGTCAAACCTAAGAGAAGAACCTAGACCCTTAGGAGAACCTAGGGCTCCGCAGCCATCTTCAGAATCCCAAGGGGGTTCCCCAATACTGGCAGGGGGGTCCAATCTCCCAGGATACTTCCCAAGAACCTGCTTCCCCCACTCCAGATGGAACAGATTCAGAGGAAGAGGAAAATGAAGCAGATGGCGCCTCTAAGTACAAGATGTCACTAGAAGAGGTAGAAGGACTCTTGAAAGTAATCCATGCTACCTTGGGCATAGAGGAGGAAAAAAATGAGCTCTCCCTGCACGATCGCATGTACGCAGATCTGGGAGACTCAAAAGCAGCACTGTATCCTGGCCTAGGCCGACAAGGCCCAGGCCTAGGGCAGCACTTTGCAGGGGGGTAGCACCAGTCTTATGGGGCGGACTGGGCTGAGAGGCAAATTAGGCACTGCTTTCGGTATGCGGGCGGCCGGCAATCCGCATCTGTGGTGGGGGTGCCGCTTCTAATTTTGACTGACCTATCATCCTGGACCACAAACCTTCCTCACTGTGCTATATGTTTTCTACTGCACCATTGGCATGTTTATGTCTTACTCCTCTCCATAAAATTATCAGAAATTTGTGCTTAAAGTAGAACTATGGGCAACACTTTTTTTTCTCATTGTGGAAAGCATAAGGGAGGGTTATAGCCCCTGTCGGTTTATTTTTTACCATCCCTGTACCATTGCAGAGATTTCTCTTCACTTTCTGCCCCATAGCCAAACAGGAAGTGAGAGGAAATCTATGCAAATTAAGGGAATCCATTCCCCCCCCCCCAGGCCCTCAGAACTAGTGTCCCCACTCGAAAATTTCAGGGCGGGTCCTAAACAGCAAGGGGTGTGGCCTTGACAGGAAGGGGTGGGTCATATTTAAATTAGGGGTGTACGAGTTTAGTCAGGCCTTGGGCAGCACAAAACCTAAATACACTACTGCTCAAAAGGCCGTACTTTTGCGGTCCATTCAATAATCAGACATGATTAAAAAAAAGAATGGCTGGAACCAGAGTAGAAGCCATTTTTTTCTCGGGCTCACAAGAGAAGATTCCCATTTGAGGAAAATCCTGACTATCTGGAACAAGGTTCCAAAACTGGATTCCGCTTTCTTGCAGGTCTCTAAGTCAACTGACCTCGCCTTTGAAGATATGGGCACACTAAAGGAGCCCATGGATAAGAGGATGGACCTGCTTCTTAAAAGAGCCTGGCAATCCGTGACGAACAATCTGAAGCCAGCAATTGCAACATGCGTTGCTAGTAATTTAGAACACTGGATTAACCAGATGAAGGCCCATGTTGCTGCGGATTCCCCGAAACAGGAGATTTTGGACTTCACAACTTTATCTGCAGCAGTGTCATTAATTGTGGATGCCTCGGCAGAATGCATATGCATATGGTCCGCAGCGTTAAAAAAAAACGTGGATGCTGCATCAAAAAACAGGCTGGGTAGCATTCCCTTTGTAGGGGATTTGCTGTTTGGTTCTGAACTAGCATCCATTCTTGACCTGTCAAAAAGAAGCAGATGAAGACCTGTAAGCATTTTTTTCAGCCTCAAAAAGGACAGCAGGAAGGTAAAACGCAAAACAAAAGGAAACCATGGTCTTTCCAGAAGCCCAAAGGTAGGAGTGGAGTGCTCTTCAATCCTGCGACTTCCGGAAAACCGCAGTGACTCCTTCCTCCCAGTCGGGGGAAGACTCCAGGAGTTTTTTTCACAGTGGAGAGGCATTACATCAAACCAGTTTATTGTAAACATGCTCACCCAGGGATACGTGATCGAATTCACGAAAGAACCTCCAAAAAGATTCTTGGTGACAAACGCCCCAAGGGATCCAGCCAAGGCTCTCGCCATGAAGTCCCTAAACAGGAACTGAGATTCCAGAGAGTAATTTTTCCGGTCCCTACAGGGGAGTTCTTCCAGGGTTTCTACTCACAAGTATTCCTCGTTCAGAAACCCTCAGGAAAGTTCCGTCTCATCCTAAATCTCAAGATGCTAAATCAATCGGTAGAGGACAGAAGATTTTAGATGGAATCCATTTTCTCAGTCAAGAACCTCCTGAACCAAGGGTGCTACATGGCATCAATAGACTTACAGGATGCCTATCTCCACATACCTATTGCCGCCAGGTCCCAGAAATATACGAGGTTGGCATTGAAAGTAGGGAAGAAGGTGGTACACCTGCAGTTCAGATCACTCGTTTGGCCTGTCATCATCCCCAAGAGTGTTCACGAAGGTAATGGCCGAAGTAATGACACCTTTGCGTCTAGAAGGAATCTCAGTGATTCCTTATCTGGATGACCTGCTGTTTTTAGCTCAAACCAGAGAAATGCTTCAGAAGAACTTGGTCAGAGCTCGTGCTCACCTCGAATCCATAGGATGGATCTTAAACCTCCAAAAGTTTAATCTAATTTCCCTTGCAGGAGGTGTTATTATTGGGTTTCTGTATCAACTCAGTGGAGAAAAAGATCTTTTTTTCCAGAAGAAAAACAGAAAAGGCAGGTTGATGTGGTGTCAGTGGTAGAAGTCTGACCTCTTCCATACTGGCAATTCAGTGGGCAAGGCTCCACTTCAGACCTCTACAAAGTTTTTTTGTTAAAAATCTGGGATCACCAGCAAAATTCACTGGACTCGCTAGTGAAGGTCCTCACCACATTGAAAAGGAGTCTTTGGTGGTGGAAGAACCAGACAAGGTATTCAGCAGGTCTGCTATGGTTCTTCCCAGTCCAAGTAAGATTAACGAATGCCAGCTCCTGAGGTTGGGGGGCTCACATGAACGGTCGGTGGGCTCAGGGCTCGTGGTCCACAAGGGAAGCAGTAAGGTCCTCAAATTGGAAGGAATTAACGGCAAAAGAAATGGCCTTACTGACGTTTGCCGATGAAGTTGAGGGACTGCATATACAGATCCTGTCAGACAACGCCACAGTGGTGGCCTACATAAACAGACAGGGGGGCACCAGAAGCAGAGTTCTTCAGTGCCTAGCAGGAAGCATTCCAAGATGGGGAGAGCTCCATATTCTATCCTTGTCCACAGTCCAACTAAAGGGGACTCTAAACAGGGTAGCAGACTTCCTCAGCAGAAACCAGGTATACGAAGCGGAATGGCAATTGAACCCAGAGTTCTTCCATATGATTGTGAAGAAATGAGGGCAGCCAAGAGTGGATCTCTTTGCGACTCAGGAAAATACACAGGTGTCTCTCTTCTCCCTGAACAAAAACGAGTCATCCCTGTGTGTAGATGCTCTGGTGCACAGTTGGAAATTTCAACTCTGTTACGCCTTTCCCCCTTTTCAGCTTATCCCTCAGGTCATAAGGAAAATCCGGAAAGAGGATATGACAGTAATCCTCATCACTCCCTTCTGGCTTGGTTTTCATCCCTTCTACAGATGCAACTCGAACCGTATTGGCACCTTCCATTGAGACAAGACCTGCTCCCCTGCTTCACCAGGAGGTAGCAAAGCTAAAACTCACAGCTTGGCTTCTGAGGAGCAGCTTTTGAGGAGAAAAGGATTTTCAGATAGATTGGTTGCTACCCTTCTATCTAGCAGAAAGAGTGTTACCAGAGCAATTTATTCCAAAGTCTGGAAAGATTTCAACTCCTGGTGCACAGCATCTGGCAGATCCTTAAATAGATTTCTTCTATCCTGGAGTTCCTGCAGGAAGGAACAAACAAGGGCCTAGCTGTCAGTACCCTCAAAGTTCAAGTTGCCGCACTGGGGGTATTTTTGGAAAAATCTATCTCATCAGAACCCCTAGTGATCAGATTCTTTAAAGCCCTCACCCGGTCCAGACCGGTAGTGATCAGAAGCTGTCCAAAGTGGGACTTATCAGTTGCTCTACAGGCCCTGACCAGGGAACCTTTCAAACCCATTAATTTAGCCTCTCTGAGACTGATTACTTTTAGTGGCTATAACGACAGCTCGAAGAATTAGTGAGCTGCAAGCCTTGTCAATCAGGGAGACATTTTTTTCTATTTTTTCAGAATTGTTCTGAAGAAGGATCCTAATTTTTTGCCGAAGGTCACTTAGGTCCAAAATCGAGCTCAGGAGATGATTCTTCCTACGTTTTGCTCTAATCCATTGGGTAAGAAGGAAGAAGAATTCCATTCCTTGGATGTTAAAAGAGCAGTCTTAAGTTACCTGGAAGCCACTAAGAACTTCAGGCGTTCAGACGCATTATTTGTTTCATTTGCTAGTAGTAAAAAAGGAAGACAAGCTACCAGAGGAACCATTGCCAGATGGTTGAGAATGGCTATCTCAGAGGCATATTCCCTTACAGGCCAGGAGAGTCCAGTTGGTATTCGGCCTCATTCTACAAGAGCTTTGGCGGTGAGTTGGGCATAAAAAGCTGGTGCCACCCCCAAACAAATCTGTAAGGCAGCTACATGGACTAGTCTGACAAAACTTTGCCGGTATATTATAGGTTAGACCTCCTGACGTCTGGGGACCAGGCTTTAGGAAGGAAAGTCTTACATGCTGTTGTCCCACCCTAAATGGGGTAAGTCTCGATTATCCTCTTGGGTGCTGTCCTGAAAGACCTTTTGGGAAAATTCAAGTTAGACTTAAGTCTCGTACACATGATCAGATTTTCTGACGGGAATTGTGTCGATGACAGGCTGTTGGCGGAAAATCCGACTGATTGTACGCTCCATCGGACAATTGTTGGATTTTCCGTAGACAAATGTTGGGTGGCAGGCTTATACATTTTCCGTGGACAAATGTCTGTTGTCGGATTTTCAGATCGTTTGGACATAAGTCCGTCAGACAAAAGTTCAAAGTACAAACACACATGCTCGGAAGCAAGGACGAGCCAGAAGCAGTCGGTCTTGTAAACTAGCGTTCGTAATGGAGAATTAACATTCGTGACGTGGTAAATTATTAAATCTCGAAATGCAGCGCACATTCTCTTCTTCTTTAATGGGATAATAATGAAGCTGCTTTGCTGGTGATACTGATGGAGTTCTGCCAAACGTATTTTAAAAGGCTTTTATTTTCTAGTGATATCAAGAATAATATTATTATGCTTTTTACCACAACATCATTATCCCGTAGTTTTTACATACAACTATGTTAGTGTCCCTTGTTAATTTTACATTGTATTTTTTTATGTAACTGCCTACTCCCAAACCTGTCATTTGAAGTAAAACACATAGCCAAGTATTATTCTCCACTATTTTTTTATTGTGCATTAAAAAAAGAAAACAAATAAAATTAGACATCCTATCTGCCAATAGAACTTAACCAAAAAGTGCATTCTATACATCAATGATATAGAAAATATACCAAATCAAATCATTATTCAACCAAAAAATTAAATAAAAGCCTCATGCATGTGTCCTGCTTCCTAATATAGGGGGTCAACAATGCCAAGAGTTGGTGAAAGCAGGGGTTCGTCATCCGGAGATAATTTCGAAAATCATCCGGATTATTCTCCTGGAGCTCCCACAGTAATGGCATATGACATAATTGGTCACGATTAATAAAGCAACCAATTTTTGGTCCAAGAAATCCTCCTCCTCCTCCTGTTCCTGGACTGGACTTGGGTCAAAGCAATATCCAAGGCCAATAATAAATAACACATTATCTCCTCCGATTCCGCAACATGTCTGGTTGACAAACGGTCGTTCAGAAACTAACTGAAAAGCACGAAATGAAAAGCGCAAATCAACACTCACCAAACTTCTACTAACACGAAATTAGAAGAAGGAAACCAAAGGGTGGTGCCCGACAATTAAACTTCCTCTTTATCGGCTCGTAGTACCTCTAGTACGTCACTACGTTCGTGTTTGTTGGCAGACAATTGAGTACCATTTGTATGCAAGACAAGTTTTTGGCAACGCCCTTCGGACAAAAATCTGAGGCTTTGTGTGCAGAAAATCCAATCGTGTGTACGAGGCTTTACCGGTAACTTGTTTTTCCAATAGCCTTTCAGGACATCAGTATCCCGCCCTTTTGTTCTGTTGCTGTAATACTATGATATATCTGTCACTTATGTTGTGCTGCCCCAACGGGGCATAAAACTTATATAGACTGTTTTCCTAACAATTTTCTATTTATTTTTCTATTTAGTTCACATGCTGTCATCTAGTGACCTTTAGTGGTAATGCACTTGTTTTCTGAAGTTTATTTTCCCTTATGTTATGACAGACTTTCTCTTATATGTAATGCCACGTACACACGACCATACTTTCCGACAGGAACGAACGGACTTGGATACACACAATCACACCAAAGTCCGACGGAATCAAACGTGATGACGTACGACCGGACTAGAATAAGGAAGTTCATAGCCAGTAGCCAATAGCTGCCCTAGCATCGTTTTTTGTCTAGACTAGCATACAGACGAGCGGATTTCTCGTTAGGAACTGGGTCCGTCGGAAAAATTTGAACCATGTTCTATTTCTAAAGTCCGTCTGATTTTTAGACAGCAAAGGTCCGATGAAGCCCACACACGATCGAATTGTTGGGCGGATTCGTTCCGTCGGACCTTTGCTGTCGGAATGTCCAGTCATTATGCTCCACCCTTTTTCCTGTGTTTGTACTTCCTGTGTCATGGATGCAGCAACAAGCCACATGTAGCAGGGCACATGTATTCTGCATTGTAAGCTACAGACAATATCATCTTTTGACAGCATAAATACTACAACCTATTCATCTGTTTGTATCCTGTAATCTGCTGTAACCTGATGTTCAGAATAAAAGCACCTTTGTGGATGGAATCAGTATTTGGTGAGTTCAAACTACCTGATGAGGATTGTCCTCAGTGATTATATCTTATATGTGCCAGGCATAGAGGTCTCACAAGGGATAAATCGCTTCACAACAATCGGAGTCAGAATAGTCAAAAGATGTGTAGAATTCCCACAGCCTGCTGTGTATATGTGTGCACCTGATCTGCAATCAAGCTCAGTGCCATTTTGTGAAGCGCATGGTCGCACGAGTTTACGGCACCTCATGTGAATGTTAAAAACTGTACTTTGAACTGCGTTACCCCACCTGTCTAAGCTGCTGTTCGTCTTCTTAAAGAGACAGTACCATTTCTTGCATTTCTTGCAAAAACTTGAAAAATGTCTAGACAAGACTCTGAGTACCCTTTTGTGGCTGAACCAATGCAGATTCATCATGCCTCTGAACCCGCAGATGTACAGGGAGCAGATTCTGCGGATATTGCCGAACAGAGTGTAAGACCCAAATGTACAATAAAACCGACACAGAAACTCAGAGAAAACTATCAAGCCACTAGAGATGAGTTCTCCAGCAATCTGTTAGACTTATGGGACAGAACTTCACACTGCATGTGAAGTGATCTCTTAGTGCAAAATACCCAGTGTAAGGCAGAACGCTGCATTGGAGACCAGATCTCACAGATCCACATCAACCAAGCACACTGGATGTTCTTGTAGATCCTCTTGCTCCAGAAGTTCAACATTAAGCGACAAGCTAATAGAGGCCCATGCAATCTGTTAGACTTATGGGACAGAACTTCACACTGCATGTCAGTTTTGTCACACTTGAATGATCAACCAGCTGAACTAAGAGACTCTATAGATCGCTTATCTGCCACGTATGAACGCTACCAGCGGCTGTTTGCAACATACACAGCCTTCTTGCAGGACTGTAATATAGAGGACTCTTTAGCAGAACTGACCCGGGCTGATGCACTAAACCAAAGGGATCAGTGCAAAATACCCAGTGTAAGGCAGAACGCTGCATTGGAGACCAAATCTCACAGATCCACATCAACCAAGCACACTGAACGTTCTTGTAGATCCTCTTGCTCCAGAAGTTCAACATTAAGCGACAAGCTAATAGATGCCCATGCAAGTCTGGAAGCAAATAAAGTGTGAAGCTCCTTTACCAGAAAGGAAGCAGAGATAGAAACACAAAAGGGAAAGATGGAAGCTCAACAAGCAGAGGCAGATTCCCAATTAAAGATTCTGCAAATGGGGACCGTACATGAGAGCTGTGAGAGGTGCGAGGTGTGATGAGTGAGGGATGAGGAGCTTATCTGTGTGATCTCTCCCCTGCTCCCCTTTGATGTGCCTCTGAGACGCCGCTATGCTGATATGCTCCCCTGACACACTGGGATCTATGTGAAGCCTGTGCAGCCCTCCCGTTGCAGAGCAGTACAGTGCGGGTGACGTGTGGGAGCCGTGAGGTGCGAGGTCGTTCCCGGGGTAACCCGAGCTGTCTCAAGCTTTTCTGAGTCCACCCGGAGATAGCCGAAGCCGAAGGTGACGTCACACGCCGGCCAGCTGCTACACGCTGGGAGGTAGAGAGTGGTGGAGAGCAGCAAGGAGTCTGCCTGTGTATTGTTTCAAAACTCTAAATCACTATACTCCTCATACCCTTGAAAAGCATGGACGCGTGAGTACAAGCAATAGAATGCAGACAATGAAAGTTTAAAGAAAAAAATAGAAATACGGTTAAAAGACACTGGCTTGCTGCTTTCTGGTTGTTGCTTTGTGCTGTGGAGGACTGAGGTGGAGGGGGCTGTTGGTGGACAGTGGAGGAATGTTTTATTTTTTCCCTGGAGATATTCATACCTATAGCCACTTATGGTACTCACAGTGCTTATAGCTACTTACCTACAGGTGTTGCTGCAAACAAATAATCATTGAGAGCAATAAAAGCTGATTACTGTTGATCACTGCTGGACTAGATCAGAAAAAATGTATGTTTTAAACTAAGAAAATGCCCTGATAAGCACGGACTAAACAGACCGGAGTATCCCCGTGAAATCCTACGTGCCTAGCCACTAGAGGGAAGGTTTGCTCGCTGTGGACAGTTTGGAGATACCTTATTGAATACACTGGACTGTTATGTGATGGTTAGCTGATGGTAAAAAGTGTGACTGAAAATCTGCTTAAAAAACAACCCACTGACCCTGCTGATGCTGCTGATCCTGTTTTGATTTTATATAGCCACTTATTATTATCGGTATTGGATACACAAGTAAAAACATATGACAGGATAAAAAGTAAAAGGCACTATTGCTGGCGTATGTCACATAAAGTGTTTTTTCATTGTGGAATTGAACCGTATGATAAACTGTGGCGGTTTTCGGAAACTATAAAGACGGCTACTTCCTCATTAGCATGTCCCTCTCCGATTCCATATAGCCATCTATAAGCATCGAGGCCGGATACATATACAAAACACACAAAGTGGGACAAAAAAAAAAAAAAAAGTAAAAGGCATTAACCCTGGTCTGTGTCATATAAAGTGTTTTTCTATTTGGAGGGATTGAACTGTGGGATAAGCTGTGACGACTCTTGGAGGTTATAAAGACTGCTACTTCCTCATTTATGTCTCCCGTCTTGACTTTATATAGTAATTTATAACCATCAGTGCCGGATAGTTTATTGTCAGTGAGCTCTATGGGAGAATAGTGTATACAGTACAGGTATAATAGAGTATTAGCTGCAAGTCTTAAACCGCTGGGTGTGTGATATAAAGTAGAGGGAAGGAGGGGGGGAAAGAGGGAGGGGGGAAGGAAAAGGAAAGGGGGAAGGAAAAGGAAAGGGGAAAACCCTATTTTATTTTTTATTTTTTTTTGAGACCCTTCCTGTGCTCTCTCATTGAGACTCTCATTAAGACTCTATTTAAGTGAAATTCAACAAGTATTTATAAGAAGGCAATACTCTCCCCGTTTGTTCGTTTATTTTTCCCTGGACTCTCTCTGTCACCATTGTTTTATCAACTATGCAACATTTGCGCTCAGCCAAAGAGAAAAATCCTCAGCAAAACCAGCAACAGGCAGCTACAGCATCCGCATCAGCGGCAGCAAGGCTCGAGCAATTTGCGCATGCCTCGGTACAGACGCCACCAAAAAAGGGGACACAGACTAAAATGCAGCAAGGTGGCCCCCCAGATAGGAAAAGTCAGAGGCAATCGAGCAACACTTTGACATCTGGGGCACCTAAAGCTATGAATATTAAAAGTACGGCATGCGTAGTGGGTGCAGCAGACTCAGCAGGATTAGATGGCAATATAAAAACTAATGGAATAGCTGAGACTGGTATACCTTCTGAAAAAGAACCAACTTTAAAACATGTACTGTTGGCAGTAAATGCATGCAATGGCTCAATTAAAGAACTGTGTGACCAGATGAGAGGAGTGAAAGAAGATATGACATTAGTTAAACAAGAGTTGGAAAAAATGGGGCAAAGAACATCAGAGTTGGAAGGGAGAATAGGCCAACTAGAAGATGATACCTTCCCTCTAATGGCAGATTTAAAAAGCATGAAAGAACAAATATCAAGACATACATTAAAACTTGAGGAGATGGAGAATAGGCTCCGTAGAGACAATGTAAGGATGGTCGGCCTGCCAGAAAAAAGCGAGGGCTTGAATCCCGTCGAGTTCCTGGAGAAATGGTTAATCAAGCTTTTTGGGAGAGAGTTTTTTTCAGCAACATTCTCTATTGAAAGAGCCCACAGAATTCCTTTCAGAGTTTCCCCAACTGCAAAGTTTCCTAGGCCGCTTTTGATCAAATTCCTCAATTATAAAGACAAGGTTCTACTGTTGAGAAGAGCAAGAGAAGTAGGGAATATCCTCTTTAATGGAACCAGAATTACATTTTACTCTGATTTTTCACCAGAGCTCCAGAGACAGAGATCAGAATTTTTACAGGTCAAGCGTGCCCTTCAGAAGGTCAAAATTCCCTATGCCCTTATGTACCCCGCAAAATTACGTGTAATAGCATGGGGGGAGACCTAGTTTTTTAATTCCCCAGAAGCGGTGGAGAGATGGATGGAAGAAAACAGGGAGAGACTTGCAAATACTTGAAGATGGGGGGGGGGGGGAGGGGGGAAGAAATGTTTAAGACTTATTGATTTAGTAGCTGGTAATGTTTCTTTTTTTTAGTTGTTATAGGGGGGGGGGGGGGGGGTGGGAGACACACAGAGAGTGAGAAGTTGGTATGTGTGAAAGGGAAAGAGTGGAAATGTTAGAATGGGAAATGGTCACTAGTAGCCCCCTAGGGGTACACCTAGATAGGTGGAAAAGAAAGGGGGAGGGGGAGGGGGGTGGAGGGAGAGAGGGTTGGGGAGGGAAGAGGGAAGATAGGATCAAAAAAGCTAAATCCAGATATGAAGTGAGGCACATAACACAGAATATAAATAAGTTAAGTAAAGGCGTGACACAAACTACACTGAGAATTAATAAAGAGAATTTCCATATATTAGGGCACATGTTTAGGAAACACATTGTGGGGGAAAATGTTGTCCTTTTTGTTTTCCTTTTTACCACCACACAATGGGGATAAAAAGTTATAGGAAAAATAATTGCACTGTAATGGGAGGAAGGAAATATATAAAGAGATACATACTAAGGGAAAAAGGATATGGGAAAGTTGAGAGTTCTCCTTTTTTTTTTTTTTTTTTTTAATTTTTTTTCTCTGCCTGTATTTAAGGTACATGTATGCCTATGACCACTATTCTTGTTGGTGTGATATCACGATGGTGAGGCTGCATATTAGTAATGGTTCCAACATAAGGGCAGGTGGGGAGAAGGGTAATAGTAGTGGAGTAATGCTGGAATTTATAGTGGTAGCAGGCCTGATTCTAAACAAGGGTACATTTTAGGTCATCCGGTTCCAACCTGGCCCTATAAGGTGAAATGATAGTAGTTAACATATGAACGTGGAATGTTAGGGGATTGGGGACACCCGCCAAGAAAGCAGCAGTGTTTGCTGTTATGGAGGGGTGGGGAGCAGAATTAATCGGTCCTCAGGAGACTCATTTAACTAAACAAACTGCCCCGACCCTGCAGAATAGGAAATACCAGCATCAATACCATTCAGTATATTCTACATATAGTAGGGGGGTCAGTATTCTGATAAGGTCAGGAGTTAACTTCTCCTGCAGACAGATTGATATTGATGAAAGTGGCAGATATATTTTTTTGTATTGTATGATTGAAAATGGAGTCTATGTTATTGCAAATGTGTACATCCCTCCGCCATTCAAAATAGATGTGCTGCTTAAACTCAATGAATTTTTGCAAGATAAAGGGGAAACCCCGGTATTGGTAATGGGCGATTTTAATGAGGTCCTGAATAATAAATTAGATAGGTTTCCTATAAGGATATCTCCTGATAGCGTGGTGAGAAGTAAATTAAGTCAACTTTTGGAAGAATTAGGACTGGTGGATGTATGGAGGGCACGCAACCCCGGAGTGCAGCAATATTCGTGTTATTCCGCTACGCACGCCACACTCTCCAGGATAGATATGATCCTGGGGAGTGTGGGTGCGGTGCCAAAGGTGGACAAAATTAAATACTGTCCAAGGGGAATATCGGATCATTCCCCAATAGTAATGACAATGAAAGTAGGGGAAAATAGAATTCGGGGGGAATGGAGAATAAACCCAAGTTGGCTAGAGTTAATTAAAGAACCAGATGAGGTTTTACCTAAAATAAAGGAATTTATAGCTTTTAACAAGGATTCAGCACCATCTAGCATAATATGGGACGCATTGAAAGCGTTCTTGAGAGGAGTTCTGATACAACAAGTGGCCAAGTTTAATAAAAATGCCAGGGCAGTAGAAGAAAAAGCTCAGAGAGAAATGTTGGAAGCTGAAAACCATTTTGTAATAGATCCGACAGCGGAGAATAAAAAAACCTGGCTAGATAGGCAACAGAACTACAAGTTAGTCACCATGCAAAAAGTTGAGACTAGAAGGCTCCTCCAACGACAATCTGCTTTTGCAGAGGGGGAAAGTGTAGGGAGGATGTTAGCACAAATAGTAAAAACTAACTCCCCAAGCTCTGCTGTTCAGGCCATTAGAACCGAGGGAGGAGAGATTATAGTCAATTCTACAGGGATAGTGCAGACGTTTAGGAGTTTTTACCAAAATTTATATACAGCGCAGAAGATCGGAATGGAGGGTGCAATGGAGGACTTTCTGGGGAAACTGGAGATTCCCGCCATGACTCAACTGGAGAGAGAGGAATTGGAGACCCCAATAACTTTGGTAGAGCTCCAGCAGGCAGTAAATAGTATGGCAAACCAAAAATCACCAGGCCCTGAC
Source organism: Lithobates sylvaticus (assembly GCA_028564925.1). Lineage (NCBI taxonomy): Eukaryota > Metazoa > Chordata > Amphibia > Anura > Ranidae > Lithobates > Lithobates sylvaticus. The sequence continues at coordinate 136,105,416 of CM053031.1, forward strand.
GGACTGCCTGTTGAGATATACAAAAGTTATGGAGAGACTTTACTTCCTACATTGTTAAATACGCTGGAGGAGGCTAATAGAGAAGGAAGACTACCCACCTCGATGCTAGAGGCAACTATTATAATTTTACAGAAAGAAGGGAAAGACCCTTTAGATACTTCAGCATATAGACCAATCTCCCTCCTGTGTTCTGACACTAAAATATTGGCTAAGGTACTGGCGGTCCGGTTGAATAAAATCATTGCAAAACTTGTTCATCCGGACCAGACAGGTTTTATAGCTGATAGATCTACAAGTATCAACATTAGAAGAGCTTTCCTGAACTTGCAGAATCCGGTGGTGAACAAGGGACCTAGAGCGGTATTGGCACTTGATGTAACAAAAGCATTTGACAGTGTGGAGTGGGGTTATATTTGGAGAGTGCTGGAAAAGTTTGGGGTGGGTCCTGCGTTCACCAGATGGATAAGACTACTTTATGATAAGCCTACAGCCAGATTAAAAATTAATAATGAACTCTCAGAAAAAATTGAGCTGGAGAGGGGGACGAGGCAGGGGTGCCCTCTGTCACCCCTCCTCTTTGCTCTTGTAATGGAGCCACTAGCTATTGCTATTAGAAACAGCGCTGAGATAACGGGCTTTAAGAGGAAGGGGGGGCGTGAGGAAAAAATCGCTTTATATGCAGACGATGTCTTGCTGTTTTTGGGAGATATGGACCGCTCTCTGACTAAAGCGATGAATATAGTGGAGGATTTTGGCAGGTTTACAGGACTCGAAATAAATTGGAAGAAATCAGAACTACTCCCAATTAGCACAGATGCTGAAGTTAGCATACCAGGAATGCCCCATCTAGAGGTGGTGAATGCACTGAAATACTTGGGAGTGCCCCCCCCCCCCCCCCGAATTTAAGCTGCTCCCTCTGCATACCATGATTTGCCTCTACACTGCGGTATAGCGTACTGTACCATTTGTTTTGTTTTTTTGTATACATCGAGTCTTATATGTGGTAACCAGTTAATTGTACCTTTGTGATACTGAATACCTGCTCATATGTATCCGTGACACTGTTTATGCAATGTATATATTCGTTATTTTCGAAATAAAAAACGTTTACTGTTAAAAAAGAAATACTTGGGAGTGGTCCTGACGAAAGATCCTAATCAATATGTGAGGCTAAATCTGGTGCCACTGTTGATTAAATTTAAAAAGAAGATAGCCATTTGGAAGCGCCTTCCTCTGTCAGTGGCGGGTCGATGTGGCTTAATAAAGATGATCTGGATGCCACAACTACTGTATGTGCTACACAATTCTCCGGTGTGGATATGCAGGAGATGGTTTCAGAAAATCGAAACCCTTTTTAGGGAACTAGTATGGAAGGGTGGACAGGCCAGGATCCCTCTTCGTACTCTTCAGCTACCAGTGAAGGAGGGGGGCCTTGCGGTGCCCCATCCAGAGCGTTATTTCCTGGCGGCTCAATTGCAGCAGCTGTTAGGATGTGGGGTTCCGGGTGGAGGCACCCCGAATATAGAAATAATGTTGGTGGAAGCGGGTCATGGTACATTAATAGAGACCTTAGAGGCGGGTTCATTCTGTTATGAATACCCTACCATAAAAATGATATGAAAAATTTGGATAACAGTTAAAAAACAACTACACTATAAAGGGATGATCGAACAAACCCCCCTGTGGAACAATAAAAATCTTAAAGAGATCTTTCGGATAGGTAGAATTAGGGACTGGAAAAAAAATGGTATTAGCAAATTGAGTCATCTATATAGAGGTAACACACTGCAAAAAATTCATTGATTTAGAGCGAGAGTTTAATATACCGCATTATTCCTTTTTTTCATACTTACAAGTGGTACATGCTCTTGAGGCACAATTCTCGGAACAACCATTAATATGGCAAAATATGCCACTCTTCCAGAAGATATCACAGGTTGCATCAACCAAAGGGCTGATATCAGGGCTATATGAGTATATGGGACAGGAAATAGATACAAGGGGGAGACTTGAAAAGGTAAAGGCAAAGTGGGAAAAGGATGTCGGTTCGATAACAGATATACAATGGAGGAGAATTTTGGAGAGGGGGTTGAAGGTTTCAATATCTCCCCCCAGAGAGTATCACATCTGATGTTGATTAACAGAGCATATTATACCCCCAAGCGGTTGTTTAGTTTTGGCAGAAGGGCCGATGATAATTGTCCTAGATGCCAAAAAATGGGAGATCTTATCCACATGGTGTGGAAGTGTCCCAAATTGGTGCACTATTGGGGGGGAGTGGCCAATAATATAAGTAAGATATTTGGAATTAAACTTGACCTGGAGGCTAAAGGGTGTATATTGGGATATAGAGAAGAAAAGGAAGAGAACAAAAGTAAAACTACGGCAATCCTGAGATGCCTTTTTCAAGCTAGAAAATGAATTGCAGGTAAATGGCAATCAAGGGAACCACCTACAGTGGGTAACTGGATTGGGATAGTAAATGAGAATTTATGTAGAGAAAAGGCGGTATATATAAAAAGAGGTAACTCCAAAGAGTTTAATAAAATGTGGAACCCTTGGTTACCTAAAATGAACCCATTTGGGACAGAAGGTTAAAGAAGAGGAAAGGAGATAGTGGAAGACTATATATAGAGGACTGGGAATCCATCCATGAGGCTATCTATATAAAGGGGAATAGACCAGGGGAGAGATGAAATCTTTAAATCTACCTCTTAGATATTAAATGGAGGATTATTTACTACCGTACGGCATGTGCAACGATAGAAGGGAGGGGTAAAGAATGTATAGAGTTAAACGATGTCACGAAATGAAGAATGTATTTTAGGCTGTGTTGTTTTTGTATATGAAAAATGAATAAAGAATAATTAATAAAAAAAAAAAAAAAAGATTCTGCAAATGGAAAGGGAGGAAGCAGCAGCCCTGGCAAGGCTGAGAGTCCTCGAACAAGCTATGGGAGAAAGTGCTAACTCAGACTGGTCCATCCCAGCAGAACTGCAAGACGGAGTTGAACGCATCAATGAATATGTACTAAAGCATAATGTTTGCAATGATACAGAGTTATCTCCTGTATGTTTTACTAACAACACTGTTTTGACTCTCAACACAGAGACCTCTCAGCTCCAAATGCCTGAGCCTCTTTAAGTCTACAACACAAGTGCATCTATTCAGCAAACCGCATCACCTCTTGGTGACAACAAGGTGACTTCCAGTGACAAGCCGCAGCTCATGCTACAGCCAGCACAAGCCTTACAAACTACACCACAGTTAAACGCTCCTGCAACATCATTTCATCCTGGTAAACCTCACCCTACTTCACCAAAGGACTTTCACACCGAGGGGTTCCACAAGATGCTTTGGTACCGAAGAGTGAGCCTGGGTTCAAACTATAGCGAATTCGCAGCAGGGCAAAATACTGCGAATTCACAGGACATTTGAAAACCCATTGTTTTCAATGGGGCACGTTCACACATGTCCGGTGCATGCGCAATGCGAATTGACGAAAACACGCAACCGTCTCTTGTGCGTTGCAGGACGGATCAGGTGCGAATTCAGGCCCATTATCTTCTATGGGCACGCATCTGATTCGCATGTGGCTTGCGTCCTGAACAGAAATTCGCGCCACTCCAACACCTCCCCTTCTTCCTGTTCCTCCACTGTGTCTTTTGAAATCCAGAATAGAACCAGCATGTCCAAAAGAGGCTGAAAAGCGTCATCAAAGGAGAAAGAAGCAGTGGATTGTGAGGAGTTAAACAGACTTGTGAGGGACAAACCCATGATTTATGACACCCGGCATCCTAAATATAAGGACAACGTTGCCAAAAAACGTGCATGGCAGGAAATTGCCAGAGACCTCTTGCCAGAGTGGAACAGGTGCTCTTCCCAAGTTCAGGCTGACAAATGTAAGTTTATTTTATTACCTTTTACTACCTGTATATGCTGTCCTGTATTTTTTAGATGGTGTACATTAATGTAATTTATTAGATTTTACCAAACAGCATGTGGTCACCCCCAAATCTGTACCAGGCCACATGCTGTAAACATTGTGCACATAACAGGTTTATCTAGGGATGGATGAGGGCCTAAATAAATGCATATTCTTATAATTCCTAAGGTCAATAATATGACATACACCACAAATGTGAGGTAAAAAAGTTTTATTTTTCAAAGGGAAAAATTAAATACAACATTTTTCATACAGCACACTTAGCATTATATTATCATGCATTTACATCCAGGAAAAAAATACTTATTTATTTTTAATCAATAGAATTCATCTGCCAAGGCACCTCCCCAGCTGGTGACAAAAAAAAAATCTTAAATTCTTCTCTAATAAGTGTACCAGTAGTGCTGCCCCTAGGAATATTGCAATGTGCTGCCTCCATGTTATGGGTCAGGGAATCGTCAAAAAGAAACCCATCTCTTTCACGCACATAGTTGTGCAGGGCACAGGCAGCTTTAATTGCACTGATCGCATGATCAATACTCAGGGTAATAGAGGTATGCAGGAATCTCCACTTATTGCAAAGAATTCCAAATGTACATTCTACTACCCTGCGTGCCCTAGTCAGCCTATAATTGAACACTCTTTTTTCAGTTGTCAGTGAGCGACTTGAATAAGGCCTGAGCATGTTCTGTGACAATGCGAAAGCTTCATCTCCCACAAATACATGTGGGAGAAGAGGCTCTGTAGTCCCTGGCAGGGCAGAATTATTGGACAAGTCTAGTGTATTGTCACGCAGCATGCGGCCAAATGAGGAATGTGAGAATACACTAGAATCTGAGCTGCTGCTATAAGAACCTACATCAACATAAATAAATTTATAATTTGCGTCTGCCACTGCCATTAATACCAACGAAAAATATTTTTTGTAATTAAAAAATTGTCTCCCACTAGCTGGAGGCTTGAGGATGCGTACATGTTTGCCATCAATGGCTCCAAGACAGTTGGGGAAGTTGCATCTCTCCCAGAATAGGTCCGCTATCATCAGCCATTCTTCTGGTTTGGGCTTCTTCATCACAATGTCTTTCAGTTCTTCCCATATGACTAGGCAGGTATCATGAACAATGCCACAAATCGTTGATTTTCCAACCTTAAATTCATAGTGCAAACTTCCAAAGGAATTCCCTGTTGCTAGGTACCTAAAATGACAAAAAAAAAAACATCATTATGTTGTCCTTTATTTTTCAGTGCGGTACTTACAGACAAGATGGCGTAGCAGGCGTGATGCTTACAGAAAATACATGAGGCACCTCAGAGAAAAACTGAGTGGCTCGGGGGCAGCGCCTAGGGTACCCTATATGTATGCCAGGGACTTGGATTTTCTACAACCCATAGTGGAGATGAGGGAGTAAGTTTTCATTTACATCATCTATGTAACGCACAATCTGGTAATCATCAATATGCCGAGATAATTTTTAAAATTTTTACTCTAAAAAACAGGACAGAATCTAGTTGGGAGGAGCAAGATGTTTTGGAGGAAGAACAAGAAGAACAAACAGAGGAGGAAACACCCATTGATATTTCAGAAGACACAGAGGATTTAGCACTAATTCAAACCTCTTCCAGTCTCTGGGAAACTCAGCCAGAAGAAGAATGTTCAGGGGCAGAGGAGGCTGTTCCTGGGCCATCCTCTGCTCCTGCCCAAATTGATCACCCTGGCAGAGTGCCACGGAGGCGCCCAGCAATATCCCAACCAGACCTAAGTGAGCGCTTATTAGACATGTTAAAAAACATGACAGGAAAGGTGGATGCATTTTTATGTCCCGATACAATCCTGGCGCTCAGTTTTTTACCCCTAATAAAAAGATACCCCAGAGCGGTACTATGAAATGCGCAAAACTATAGAAAAAATGCTGCACTCCTTCTCCCAGCCACAGGAGGAAGCTGCATTTAAATACCCAAATGTGCCCGAACCAAGACCTCCCCATCACTACCCAAGATACCCGCACTACCCTGAGCAGCAACACCATCCTTATCCCTATAATCCACCATCATATCCCTCAAGTTATGACAGGCCAATCTCCAGATATGAAGGGCCACCCAGTAACCTTCCCTATCCCATCCCATCCCCACTTCCTTCAATTAGGGCCCCCCCCCAAACTCAGGGTATGTATGGGCAAAGTCAACATGGGGAGGCTAGGCCTGCTCACCACACTGCCAGTGACCCAGCTTCCACTACGGAATACTCCTATGATGCCCCTTTCCAAAAAACCTATCAAAAGTGATGAGGTCTGTTCTGGGTTAAGGACCAACATGACACATTTTGATAGAACAGGGAAGAGGCCTACTTGACAGGCTAGTTTTTTGATTTTAAGTTATTGCAGAGTTAATTTATGTTTTATACATGGGTAAAGTTTATATTTTTATCATATTTTATGATACGTGAATAAATAATTATTCCTACATTTTTTGTGCGGTCATGTTTTGACAAATACACAGGTTAAAAAACATAAAAAAAGAAAAAAACATGGTCAATCTAACGCATAACAAATGAGTGATGATAATTACCTTAATGTGATCAATAATCTTTCAGCAGGCTGGATACTTGTTCGGAAGCTCGTGTTCTGACGCTGCAAGCGAGGGGAGATTAAGCCCAGCAATTCGTCAAAACATCATAAATACATGTGGGAAAAACATTGGGGCATACTGTAAAAAAAAGTAAGGTAAGTGGTTAAGGACATTATTTAGGGTAACAAGGCAGGCATCCTTAGTTCCAATCTAACTATGGCTAAATAAGTGACAGGAAACCAAAAAAAAGTCATATGGGTCCTCATTTCAACAAAGAAGAAGCCACTGGCCTTTTAAATTAACAGTAACAATTGTCTGAGCCAAAAATGCTAAACAAAGCTGCGTGGCAGCACCACCACCCACAAAGCAACTTGTGACTACCAATTTTGGGCCAAGGTATTTGGGGGGTAAAACATCCCAAAAAAAAATAGGACCTGGCTTACACCAGGAGGGGGGTGCAAGGTGAGGATAATTTACCCTTAAGGTTGCATGCAGAAATAATGTACAGTTGGTATTTTGGGGGGGGGGGGGCAAGGCTTATTAGTTACAATAATCTTAACATAACATAATCACACATAGGTTAGACTGGATGGACTTGGGTCTTGCAAATATAAAACACACTATACATCTAGGGCTACAAATTAAGTGTGGTTTGGCAGAAACAATACTCACCTACTATTTGACATGCGGGTGAAATTGAAAAATTTCCCTTCATGCCCACGGAGGTGCCCATACAATATCATGAACTGGCCTCTTTCTTCTCGATTTGCAATGATGGGATGAACCCGGTATCTTCGTCCTCTCCGCATCCTTCTGCGATTTTCTTCTTCCAGCAAGATTGCTGCTGTGGCAGCAACAACAGTTGGCATGATCATTGGCAGAGCAGCACACATCTTGCAACGAAACACACACAACACAGGTACAGACTGCTGGACAACCAGAAAGTGGAGACTGAGCTCCCAGGTTTTATAAGCAGCCGCACAATCAGCCAAAAAGCTTGGTCAGCACAAAATTAGCAACTCAAATTAGGCAGGAAGGGTTACTAATGAATTCGCTGCGGCTTCGCACCGAAAACGCGTACAATCCGCAGAACAGCCGGAGTTTCACTGCGCAGTCACGCAGGGCCTTGAATTCTCACCGCACTAGTCTGAACCCAGGCTCAGAGATTAGACTTGAATGACTTTGCCAGATATATGGTACACCATTAGCTCATTAGGATTACCCTCTCAAGGTTTGACAACTGTCCGGAGAGCTACAGGGCCTGGCGATCAACCTTCAAAGCTGCCATTGCTGATCTCAACCTTACTACCAAGGAGGAACTTGATTTGCTCATAAAGTGGCTGGGGCCATAATCTGCAGATGGTGTTAAAAGACTGAGAACAGAGCATGTTGACCACCCAGATGCAGGTCTTGTTGCTGCATGGGCAAGACTTGAGCAAGCCTATGGTAGCTCTGAAGCCATAGAAATCACTCTATTCAAGAGACTGCAAAACTTCCCAAAATAGGGAACAAAGACTATCGCAAGCTCCAAGATCTGAGTAATCTTCTCATGGAACTGGACTTGGCAAAGACAGACCCACATCTACCTGGACTAAGCTTCCTGGACACTGCTCATGGTGTCAATCCAGTGGTGTCTAAACTGCCATACGGCCTGCAAGAGAAATGGGCACAACAGGGCTCAAGGTACAAAAGAGACTATAACGTATCTTTTCCTCCATTCGCATATTTTTGCAGGTTCATCAGTGATCTGGTAGGCGGTACCTGATCACTTTGTATCTTTGGATGCACTATTGCTGGACTTCCTGTGATATTGGCTCCGGCTGTCTGGTGAGTGGAACGCACGCTAGAGACGCACGCCAGGAGGGAAGGATCCGCTGCTCCATCGAATCTTTTAACATATCGCAAGTAGCCTCAGTGCCGGGTAGGCACTGGAAAATGTAAGTGAGCAATTGGCTGCTGTGTTTTTTATGCTATTTTTTAAATAAAACGTTATTACGCTATGAGGTGCGCCTCTCTTTATATTCCCACATATGTTTCCAATCCATTCCATCTGAGCTGGTCTGATAGAGGGAAGAGAGCCCTTGAGTGAGGGTGTGTCACTCAGTGTACAGGCACAATCCTGTGAAAGCGCATTTGATTGCTTCTAAACAAAGTAATCAACTCCATTTGGTAAGAGGCCATTTAATACTGCTGGTTCTCACATTGGGTGGATCGAGAATTTGTCTGGTGATGGTGCACAAGCTATATCTACAGGAGTGATTGTGGCGTTTTGCAGCAAGGACTACTATATGAACTTTGCGTTATATCAATTAACACTGTCTAATTTATATTAATATTTTTCACGTTTTTTGGATGCACCCAAGATATTGGGATTATTTGCCAATTTTGTTGGCTTGCACTTTTTATATATTACATGAACTTTGCGTTATATCAATTAACACTGTCTAATTTATATTAATATTTTTCACGTTTTTTGGATGTACCCAAGACATTGGGATATTTGCCAAATTTGTTGGTTTGCACTTTTTATGTATTAGATTGGGCATAAGTGCTTGATCATTAACTTTCGTTGTACACATTGTGATACAAGGTACAGGGTCTGTTATATTTATATTATTTAATTTAAATAGAGCTCGGTCAGCTCTATTTTGTGTGTTAATTATCTTTGGGGTAATAATTAATTTATACCTCACTGGGTCACGCTAGGTGTCTGGTGTTATTATTGTTTGTATAAACACACTCTAACCAATTTTTATTATTCACATTATAATGGTTGTAATGTATGAGTAACCAAATGTGGTTCACTATTATCACTTTAAATAGTTATTAATTAGCTTAGTTCATGGTAGATCTATATTGTGTCTGCACACCTTTTTTCAATAAGCTCTTAGTCTCTACTATACAGTTCAGAATATACAATTAATTAACCTATTAATTAATTTAGTATCTCTTGTTGGTACTAGCGCCCCTCATTTAATTATTCATCAGTGATCAAGCCTGGACGAGAAACGATCGCAGCTTCAGCTTCACTGAACCCAACTTACCTGCTTCATCATCATCATCTTCATCAAGGTATGATAACATAGCAGCTAAACGTAGAGACCTTAATAGAGCAATATCTGTTAAAAGGACAGACATCTCACCACCCGTATCCTCTGCTGCTCCCCAGAGCGATCCGGGTGACAGAGATCAAGACCCTAATTGTCAGTGCCCTATTCACAAGAAGCCTCACCCCCTAAAGAAATTTTGTGGGCTTAGGGCAAAGACGTTACAAGAGTGCAGGGAGATTATTCAGAAACTTGGAATATGCTACAGGTGCTGTGCTGGTTATGGACATTTTGCTAAAGACTGTAAAGTTGTCATGAAGTACACAGAATGCAGTAGCGACAGACATGTTACAGCTATGCATCCGGGACCACCCTCAGACAATTCACAGCAGCCTCCTACCTCCAGCCCTGTCTCAAGTCATGGCGGAGAGCAACAAGGTCACGCTGCAGCTAACATTTCTTCTTCATGCACAGCAGTCTGTGGAGAAGGCTTAGATCACACATGCTGCGCTAAGATATGCCTAGTCAAGATATACCTAAAGGGTCAACCCGAGGAAGCTATTAGGATGTATGCCATAATAGATGAACAGAGCAACAGATCCCTGGTTAAGCCTAAATTCTTTGAGATCTTTGGTATAAAGGGACACGCATCACTGTATACTCTCAGAACCTGTTCTGGTCGTGAAGAGACCTTCGGTAGAAGGGCCAATGGGTTCATGGTCTCTCATATCAATAAGGGAGAGGGCATACCCCTACCAACATTAGTCGAATGTGACCAGATAGCAGACGAAAGGGAAGAAATTCCTACTCCAGAGGCTTCATATCACCATCCTCACTTGAGGCACCTTGTTAATAAAAATTTCTGCAATGGACATGAATGCTGAAATCTTGATCTTGCTAAGAAGAGACATTCTCAGAGTACACAAAGTACACAAGCAGTGCAATTGACCTCATGATGCCCCCTACACACAAAAACTTGATCTAGGATGGGTAATCGTGGGCGACGTACGCTTGGATAAAATGTGTACATCAGACTAGTAAAAAAAAAAAAAAATACGAGCGGAGGGATTGTAGGAGGGGGCGTGGTCTAGGATGATGGAGTAGGAAGACACACTCTAGCTAGTTCCCTCCACCCTCCAGGCGTGCAGACGAGGCCGGGGTGTTTTTACACCTAGTGTTCCGACTGAGTGGTCGCTCTAGAGGATTTATATACCGGAATGAGAAGGGGAGAGGTGAAAGAGAAGAAAAAGCCTACCCAGCCGGGAATTCCACAGTATTTTCTCCGCACACGAGCGGTGACCAAACGATCTGCATCAGGTAGCCGACAAGCCGGAGAACCGAGCTATCCAGAGGACGCAGTGAGTCCCTCCCACACGCCGCCGACGCTGCAATCGGAGACGCTGGACATGCAGAGAGAGGAGGCGGAAGTGGAGGGGGGAAGAGAGGAGACGCTCCGGCAGACACTGAAGCGAGGAGATGAAAGCCATATACAAGGAGAAGAGGCGGACCTCAGAGTACTCTTGCGGGCCCTTCCAACGCGAGCAGACATACAGGTACTTCCTACACGAGCAGACCTAGAGGGGTGGATGTCCCGAATAGAGGAAATCCATCGCAGGGACCTGGAGGAGGTACGGACAGAGGTACAGCATCTCTCGGAGAGATTAACAGCTAGAGAAGATGAGCAGATATCGCTGATAGAACGTGTTACACGGCTGGAGCAGGTACAGTCCGCTTTTGATCCTTATGTTTCCGCAATACAGCTCCGTTTAGAAGAATTAGAGGACCGCAGCAGAAGGAAGAACTTAAGGTTCAGGGGGGTCCCCGAGTCAGTAGGGAGAGATGTATTACTGTTAACCATACAGAAAATATGTCAGAAACTTGACATTCAAATCCCCTTGCAAGATTTAGAGTTTGAAAGGCTACACAGAGTGATGGGTCCCCCCTCCCCTAACCCTGAGAGACCACGGGATGTGATCTGCTGTTTCCACAGATATGTTCATAAGGAACTGATAAGTCGGAAGGCATGGGCAGCAGGAGAAGTGTTTTATGAAGGAGCACGGATAAAAATCCTGCCAGACTTATCAAGAGCCACCTTGCAGAGAAGAAATCTGATGCGTCCCTTGTTGGACAGCATAAAAAAGGCTGGGGGCTCATATCGGTGGGGTTACCCATTCTCTTTGAGAGTAAAAAAGGACTCTAGATCCTTTTTCCTACGGCTACCTACTGAATTACCTGAACTGTTTTCCCTACTGGGAGAGGAATCAGTTGAGACACCAAATTGGCTACAACACCTGGACAGGCAAAAGGACCGAGGGAGACAGGAGAGTTAGATCCTTAACTCCGCAGGAAGAGATAAAGAAGACTGGACCCCCCCCCCTTTTTTTTCTTTTTTGGAGGGGGTCGCTAGGAAGAATGGGTTTTTCTTAAGGGGGACTCTCTTCAAGTATGGACCAAGGGCACCCTAGGGGACCACTAAAAGGACTATTAAATGTCTTGGGCTCTAATGCCCGTCGGCCCTCATTGCCCTCCCCCCACCCCCGTTTTTCTTTTTTGGAGGTCTTTCCCCCCCTCCCCCCCCCCCCCTATCTTCTTTTGTTTTTTGCTTTTTGGTTCTGAAGAAGGAATGTATATTACTGTTATATGGATGAAGCCATAGCAATATATAAATGGGGCCTTCATGATTTACTGAAATATATTTTCCTCTCCGGCTTGCCCCTGGTTTGCTCTGGAGGTTTATTTGTGTTGGGGTTTTTTTTTTTTTTTCTCCCCCTCAGGTAGAGCCAGGTAGTCGGGAGGTCTTCCAGTCCCCCACCCAGTCTATTAAGAGCACAATGAGATGGAGAGGAGGGAGGGGGGAGAATAGTAGCCCCCTGTCTTTTCCTCTTCATCACTCTTCTCTTTTTGTTTCTATTTTTAATTTTCTTTTTCTTTTCTTTTTTTTTTAACACTTTTATTGCTGGATATGCAGGGAGGGTTTTTTTTTTTTTTCTTCACGTTAAAATAGTGAGTTTTTTTTTGTGTGTTATTCAAACGGACATACTGATAGGTCCGGAGGTATGGGGGTATATATGTATATAAAAGGGTTGTGTGGGGTTGTTTTTTATAATCTTTTATAATTTGTTTTCAAAAACACGGGATATATAAGATACACAAAGTCAGAGAATGTATATTACTGCACATGAGGGGTGGTGGAGGTGGAGGGGAAGGGAGGGGGTGGTGGTTTACCTCGCACTCTCCCTCTCTTTCTCTCTCGCTGCCCTTCCCTAGGGATGGGAGACTGGGGGGTCTCATAAAATACTATTTAGAACTGAGGAGGTTTTTTTTCCCCTTTTTTTTTTTTCTCCCCTAGATCTGACTAGGGGGGGGGGTGGAGGACTGAAGCGGGTGGTTGGATTGGGGGAGGGGGGGGGGGCGGGAGAGGGGCTGATGAGAGAAATAATAGGGTGGAAATAGCAACAAGAAGAGAGGATATAGGAAGAGAGGACAAGGTACGTGGGGGTGGGGAGGGAGAGGGGTAGAGGGAATTTGGAACAGAGGATACAGAAAATAATATATTTAGTAATTCTCTGGGGCCCTCTCTCCCCCTGGCCCATGGTTACGGTATAGATGGAGCAGAGTGGGGTGGCTGTGTCCTGTGTTTGGTTTTCTCTTTTGTCTTATCTGCATATCCTAATTGTATGCCTATTCTAGGAGCTGTATAACTAAAGTAACTATAGATTTAGGGAGAAGGAACTCAGTTACGTATATATGCACGCCGGGGGTGGGAGGAGGGACTAGGGCTCTCTCAGTCATCTTAGGCCAATCCCCCAGATAGGAGCGCACCTACTAAACCAGAGGTGGGGGGGTTTTAGGTTGGGTGTTTACCTTAAAGGTTAGAGAAATAGGGGGGGGGAGTAAGAAGGGGGGAGAGTAGGTAGAAGGAGGGGGGGGGGGGGGTTTTCTTCCTCTTTGCTATATTCCCTGCGAGATGGAGGAGATAAGGGTGACCACTATGAATGCCAAAGGACTTAACGTCCCAGAAAAAAGAAGAATGCTTCTTAACGATCTGAGACGAATGCGTACAGATGTGGCCTTCATACAGGAAACCCATTTCAAAGCAAGCAGACTCCCGATGCTCCAGAACAGATTCTTCCCATGTGTATACCATGCCTCAAATCAGGAGGCAAAATCAAAAGGGGTATCAATCATGATTGCAAACAGAGCTTCCTGGTCCTTGATAGATAAACGGGTAGACACAAAGGGACGTTTTCTTTTTTTGAAAGGACATATGAGAGGGGTTAAGGTGACCCTGGCAACTCTATATGCACCAAACGCACTACAAGATTCCTTTTTAAAAAGGATACTTACAAAACTAATAGAATTTTCAGAAGGCAAGCTAATTTTAGGAGGCGACTTTAATATCGCCTTAGACCCTAAAATGGATACATCTATAGGGACGTCTTCTGTCTCACATGGTATCAGGAAAGGAATACTGAGGAAGATACACGAATTACAACTGGTGGATGTATGGCGGATAATGCACGCCGGAGAAAGGGATTATACGTTCTTTTCTAACCCTCACCAGATTTATTCCCGCATTGATCTTTTCCTGATCCCACATTATTTACTCTCTATGGTGACCGAGATCACCATAGGAAGTATAACATGGTCAGATCATGCCCCGATAACATTGGGTTTTGTACTCTCAGGGACAGGGTGTGACCTAAACAGAAGATGGCGTTTGAATGAAAGCCTGCTACAGAACCCTGAAATTCAGGAGGAAGTAGCAAAAGAAATTGAGGCCTACTTTCAAATAAATGATACCCCGGGTATTGATCCTGGGATAGTGTGGGAAGCCCACAAAACAGTAATCAGGGGTATCCTGATCAAAAATGGGGCTAAAATAAAAAGAGAAAGAGAAGAACAGGTTAAGAAACTCCTACAGGAGATACAGGAAGTAGAACTGCAGCACAAGAAGAGGCAGACTACCCCCGTGGGTAGACATCTAGAGCATCTGAGGCGTCAGCTTACGGATATTATGCGGTATAAAGCTAAAGCAATAATACAGAGAGGCAGGAAGACATCTTACGAACTGGGAGACAAATGCACTAAACTATTAGCAGGCAAACTCAAAGAAAAAAGTATGTCAATATATATACCTCAAATAAAAGGAAAGAACGGGCAGTTAATTCCCCAGCCGAAAGGGATAGCACAGAGATTCGGAGAATATTACTCCTCGCTATACAATTTGGAATCAACTCCTATGCCTAGACAGGCCATGGAGGAGTATTTATCCTCTGCTAAACTCCCAAGACTATCATCCCTAGAGCGCAGTAAATTGGAAGCCCCTATTTCGGTTGGGGAATTGAACGCAGTGTTAAAAAAGACAAAGCTAGGGAAGGCACCGGGGCCGGATGGCTTTACTTTACAGTATTACAGAAGATTTGCACCACAACTAAATAACCATCTGGTCGGGGTGTTCAATTCTTTAGGCCAGTCTGCTGCATTTCCTCCGGATTCCTTGCTGGCATATATTACGGTGATCCCGAAAGAGGGGAAGGACCCGTCGGAATGCAGCAGTTATAGGCCGATCTCACTGTTAAATGTGGATCTAAAGCTCTTTACCAAAATTTTGGCATCACGAATTCAACCCTTGCTTAACCACTTGGTGGATCGGGATCAAGTAGGGTTTATTCCCTCGCGGGAGGCGAGGGACAATACGATCAAGGTGTTGAACTTGGTCCACCATGCCCACAAAACAAGTACCCCCTGTGTCTTCCTGAGCACTGATGCGGAGAAGGCATTTGACAGGGTGAGTTGGCCCTTCCTGTTTGAGGTTTTGAGATTTGCAGGCATGGGTGACCAAATGATCAAATGGATCAGGAGTGTGTATACCATCCCAAAAGCAGAGGTAAAAGTGAATGGAATTTTTTCTAAACCTTTTTTTTTGCAACGGTACACGACAGGGATGTCCTCTTTCTCCCCTGTTATTCTCCCTGACAATAGAACCCTTACTAAATAAAATAAGACAGAACCAGGACATTCAAGGCTTAAAAATAGGAGACCGGGACTATAAAATCTCGGCCTATGCTGATGACCTGCTTTTCTCCATGTCTGCTCCACATACTTCAACCCCGAACCTTATGAAGGAAATTGAGACCTATGGTAGCCTATCTAACTTTAAAATAAACTACACTAAATCAGAGGCGATGGGAGTGGCGCTACCGGCCACAACACGTGCCATGATCCAACCAAATTTTTGTTTTAAATGGGTGACGGCGGCACTAAGCTACCTAGGTACACAGATTACATCAGACCTAGGAAAGATTTTTAAAGCGAATTTCCCAACTTTATACAACTCAGTAAGGCTGCTATTGGAGAAATGGCACCAGGGTATTTATTCTTGTTTCGGCAGATGCAATATTATTAAAATGTGTATTTTACCTAAATTTTTGTATTTATTTCAAGCCCTCCCAATCGCCATTCCACGGCTTTTTCTCTGCCAGATTGGTTCACTTTTTACAAAATTTATTTGGGCAAAGAAGAAGCCTAGGATAGCAAGAGGTATTATGTCACTGCCTAGGCGCTCAGGGGGCATAGCGGTCCCAGATTTAGGGAAATACTATCAGGCAGTGCATCTGGGGAGAGTGGTAGACTGGAGCAGGCATGGAGAACTCAAGTCATGGGTAGAATTAGAACAGCAGTTCAGTACAATCCCCCTAAGTAGGGCACCTTGGTGCTACGAAGTACTACCGGCCGTGATCAGGGAACACCCTACAATAGGAACGACACTACGGATAAGTGCACGTCTATGCCGAGACCCTAAAATTTTGTCGAAAAATTCCCCCCTGACACCGGTGTTGGGAAACCCGGGGTTCCCACCAGGTACAGAAACTGGGGCCTTCAAAAAATTAGAGGAGAAGGGAATCTCCCAAGTTTCACACTTTATTCAAAACGGAACCTGGCCTACAATAGCGACTCTGACATGTCCGGGGGGACTTTATGAAATAGACATATGGCGAGCATTGCAGCTACGACATTTTTTGAGATCCATGGGGCCAGTGGAAAACTATGACCGACACCTAACTAGGTATGAACAATACTGTAATGATAAAGAACCCCTCCCCCGATTGATCTCAAAGATGTACGGGCTGTTAATCGCTCCCCCGCAGGACTTTGTCCTACCAAGCATATCTAAATGGGAAAAAGACCTAAATAGGACATTTTCCCCAGATGAATGCAGGAAGATTATTTATTTAGCCCTGCACTCATCAAGGTGTACACGAATCCAAGAATTAAACTTTAAAATACTGACACAATGGTATTATACGCCGACGAAGCTCCGGAGAATCTATGTGGAGGCCTCGGACCTTTGCTGGCGTTGCGGAGAGGAACAAGGAACCCTAATACATATATTCTGGTCTTGTACCAGAATTAGGCAGTATTGGGAGGAGGTACAGAGAGTGGCACAGAGATTTGTGGAATTCTCAATACCAGATGACCCGGCATTTTTTCTGCTCCACTGCACCCAAATACCAACACAAAAATATAATAAGTCTATAATGTGCCACCTGTTGAACGCCGCAAAGGCGACGATTACAATGCACTGGAAAGACAGGACCCCCCCATCAGTAACAAGGTGGCTTAATAGGGTAAGACAGATTGGAGCTATGGAAGAGCTAGTGCTCTCAGGGCAGAATAAGAGAGAAAAGTATAATGAAACGTGGGCATTGTGGAATGAATTTATGCAAACGGAGGAAGCGAAGAATCTGATGGGAGAAAACGAATGAGAAGGCAGATGGATAGTAATACTTGCAATTAGTGGTGCTTGGGAATATCCACATCTCGCAGGGACGAGCAGGGAGGGAGAGAAGGGAAGGGGGTAAGATAAAGAGGGACGGTAGAGGGGGAGGGGGGTAGTAGAAGAGGGGGCTGTGGGTTTTTTTTTTTTTTTTTTTTTTTTTTTTTTTTTGGGGGTGAGGGGGGGATAGTTTAGATGAAGGGAAGAGGGTAGTCTTAAAGGGGATTAAGAGGAGTGGGTAAGAATGCAAAGGGGAATAGAGAGCACAGAGGAATGTGCACTCATAGACCCCGAATAGAATTGAGAGGAGAGGACAAGGACAAAGAGGTGTGCAACTGGGGTAGGTTTGCCTCCTAAACTGAAGAGCCGAAATTCTCTCATTATTATTTCATTTATGTATGTAATATATATGAATTGTTATTTGTTTATGTACTCTGTACCACCCCTAATCAAAATAAAAAGAAAATTTAAATGTAAAAAAAAAAAAAAAAAAAAAAAAATGTGTACATCATCCAATATAGACGCAAAAGCCCTAGCCTACCTGTAATGAGTGGGCACCACTCACTGAGTAGATAGTGGTGCTCACGTACCCACAATAACCTAGAATAGACGCCGTAGGTATACAGGCTTGTATATCACATTAACTCAACTGAAGCTCACAATTACCTAAACCATCAGAAGGTTTGACACCACTGTAGCAAAATTTTATTGGAATCTGTTTATGTGTTACTGAAAGACATGTGTTTATTGTGTCATTGTTTTCTACCTCAATTTTCTATCTCAATAAAATAAGATTGAACTAAAATGTGTACATCACCTGAGATCCACTCCTTCAAAACGTACATGTTAGGAAACGGATGTGCATCCCACTTCAAACAGTGCCCTCACCATTACGAAGTAAAAGGGAAGCCTCTTGACACCATCAAAGTACCTGATGTCACTCCTAACCTTTGTGATGACAACCTAGGTACCACAGTGTTTTGCACTACAAGCGATGACAACAAAATAGCCCTGTCAGTCGAAGACAGAGAGTTCATCAAAATAATGGACAATGAGATGATTGAATACTGCATGAAGGTACATGTTTTCGGATATAGTCCCTCGCCCACTGTTGCAACGTACGGTTTACGATGGACTTCCCTTGATGGGGAAAAGGAGTATGGCATGGATGATCGACACTTCGTCGAGAGAGACTTCTATGTGGACGACGGACTTAAACCTTTTCCTACATATGCTGATGACTTCCTGGTTTACATGCAACACCTCCCTACCGTCCCTTCTCCTAGAATTCCGCCGCTTTGGCTCCTTTAGTAATTTTAAAATTAATACATCTAAAACAGAGGCCCTTAATATGTCCCTCCCCCCTCTACAATGACCTCACTACGATCGAACTTCTCCCATTAATGGCAGGCGAAGGGTATATCTTATCTAGGGGTTACTATTCCCTCCAACCTTTCCAACCTATTTACCTTAAATTACGTTCCCCTTTTTTCCCACGTTCGGAAGGATCTGGAGTGGGGCAGCTCCACCTTACCATGATTCAGGTGGATCAATACCCTTAAAATGGACATATTGCCCAAACTTTTATACGTCTACCAAACTATCCCTATTATGATCCCTAAATCTTTTTTTGCCTCCCTACGTTCCATTGCCATCAGATTCATGTGGAATCGGGGATTACTTAGAGTAAAACACAAGCTGCTTACCCTCCCGAAGCTACTGGGTGGGGCGGGTCTAACGGACTATGAGACCTACTATAAAGCCACGCACATGGCATGCATATTTGAATGGTTTCCCCGCCCCTTCCTAAAGCCTTCAGTTATGATAGAACAGGACTTGGCTCCTGTGGACCTGCGAGCTCCTCTCTGGGGATATTGCAACAACCTGGCCCCTCCTACATGCTTCCTCACCACTCTCACTTGCCTTACTTAGACTCTGGTACCACAGAGGTCTACACTCCACTTTGTCCTCAGACCCCTCCCCATTGTCCTCTCTGTTTGACAACCCCTCTTTCCCACAGGGCATGGGAGTGACCACTTTGGGATCCTTCAAAAGCTCCGACTGGCCCAAAGCACATTCCTTTGTACACCCACAGCACGGGACACCGTCTGTGTAGGCGGGACCCCGCGACTGGCTCACCACCTATGCACATTCTCCAAACACTTACACTCCTCATCCCAGGTACACCGTTCCTATACTGAATTTGAAAGACTATGCACCCTTTCTGAAACTCCTAGACACCTTCTTTTAACCATATATAGTCTCCTACAAACTCTTACACATGATGACTTTCCACCCTATACCAGGATGTGGTCTGCAGACTTGGGAGAGGACATATCCAGACCGGAGTGGCAGACTTCATTCCACTTCACTCACAAGTCAACGGTGTCATGCTACTCCCAGGAAAAAAACTATAAGATCCTGTCCAAGTGGTACAGAGATCCCGCCACATTACACAAAATTTTCCCATCCACCCCGGCCTCCTGTTGACGCTGCAACTCCTCAACAGGAACCTATCTCCATGCCTGGTGGGAATGTGAGAGGATCCGCACCTTCTGGACCCAGGTATTTGAATGTTACAGTAAAATCTATGATAAACTACTATTGCCTTCCCCTAAGATTGCCCTCCTTTCTATTCTCCCTGGGTTGGTGTTGTCCCAGAAGAGGAATCTTCTCTGTTTTTTTATGTCCTCAGCGAGGCAGCTCATCCCATCCTTCTGGAAGACAACCACCACTACGCCTTTGGCCCGCTGGGTCTCGATTATGAATGATACCATGAGAATGGAGGAGATATTAGCTCTCCACAACAATACCCTTGAAAAATATACGATACTGTGGTCCATCTGGCTCCGCTTCTCAGCCTCTGATATCCTCCTGAACATGGTATAAAACCTCTAAATGGAACACCCTGCAGCGTCGTCTGACGTTGGAGTGGGTTGGGACATATACTCCCTGGTTCACCCACCCTCTGTCTACTAGGCTGATGAAAGTCCCTTGAGCAGTTCTTGTGCTTTTCTTCCACTCTCCCTCACTTTCTCTCTGTTTCCGCTCCACATCTGTTTTTTCTTTTTCTTTTTTCTCTTCTCACAGCTCACGCCCACGCCTGGGCAGTTTCTCCCCCCCCCCCCTTGGTTTCTTTCTGACCTACTCTCTCTCGTCTTTCTTTTTTGTGTTTTAATTATACACATGCAGAATTTTTTCTTGGCGAACAACATAGCCCCTTGGCCAAAATGGCTCCCGAGACTGAACAACAGTCGTCAATATTAATACTATATTACACATTACAGGGAGTCTAGCTATGGGCGATAGCCACCGGACTGACTCACCGTATATGGTTATTTGTGACTATTTATGGAATGTAACTCCAAATGTTGTTCAATGTGATGTTTGTTTAAATGACAATAAAAACTTTTTCAACCCTAAATCTTTACCTACAGACGAAGAAGCCATAGACTTGCTCCAAAGGACACATGGTATGCTTTCTGAGGCTAACCTCACACTACACAAGATTGCCTCAAATAGTGTTGCTGTTATGAAAG
The DNA here is from genome assembly GCA_028564925.1 of Lithobates sylvaticus. Classification (NCBI taxonomy): domain Eukaryota; kingdom Metazoa; phylum Chordata; class Amphibia; order Anura; family Ranidae; genus Lithobates; species Lithobates sylvaticus. The sequence continues at coordinate 136,126,293 of CM053031.1, forward strand.
CCTTTCAACCTGGTGATCATGCCACAGGGTTTAAAGACTTGAATCTGGGAATAAACATACCACCTGTACAGAGAAGTCTGGGTCTATGTGGGACTTATTAAAAGACACCTTCGGTTTTCAAGTCAGCTCTGCAGACAAGCCATTTACCAAACGTGGTGTTCTGTCAGTAGTGAACAGCCTATACGATCCATTGGGATTCGTAGCTCCCATCACCATACAAGGTAAATCTTTACTTAGACAGTTCTCAGAGACTATCAAAGATTGGGAGGCTCCACTACCAATAGACAAGCTTTCAAAGTCCTGAAAACAATCTCTTCATGCCTTAGATGGAATCTATATACTACGCTGCTACACTTCTGCCTCCCTTGCTACAAGTCAGAGGAAAGAGCTTCACATCTTCTCAGATGCATCTACTGAGGCCATAGCAGCTGTCGCTTACCTCAAGGTAAGAGATTCTTCTAATCAAGCCCACACAGGGTTTCTGCTTGGGAAAGCTAAGTTAGCATCTAAGCCTGAACACACGATTCCCAGGCTTGAACTTTGTGGGACTGTGCTAGCTGTAGAGATAGCAGATTTCATACTGCGTGAGCTAGACATTCAGATAGATGATGTCAGATTCTACACAGACAGCAAAGTTGTTCTGGGCTACATATACAACCAGACTAAACGTTTCTATGTCTATGTCAGCAACCGTGTAGATCATGCCACCAGGCCAGTGTCTGCAAGTGTCTTTTCAAATTCTTCTTGGATAACAGGTCCTGAATTCCAGCTGGACCATTCAGAATAAACCACAGCTGAGTTTTCAGTCTTCTAGAACCTGACAAACATCCAGAGACCCCAACTATTCTTACCCCAGCTACTCGTCTTACCCAGAAGCTTGGGTCTGTTCCTGTTCTACCTGGAAACTTTAAAGCAGGAAATTTGTGCTATGACCAGTGGAAGCGAGTACACACCTTGCCAACTGCTTTTGGAATCGTTGGAAGATAGAGTATCTTTCTACTCTGCAAAGACACAGGAAATGGCAACGACTAAATCCTAACATACAAGTTGGAGATCTTGTTCTGCTTAAGGACCAGCAAGCTGAAAGAATCAAATGGCCCATGGGGCTTATTGTAAAGAGCGTTCCTAGTGATGACGGTAAGGTACGTAAGGTGGAGGTGAAGGTTAAAGGACAAGGGACTGAAAAGACTTTCATCAGACCTATCACGGAACTTATTCTGCTCTTACCCTTTGGAGAATGAACTTGTTTGCCTACGCTGCTGGATCCTACTTGGGACTTCAAGAAGAAAGTGTCTTGAACTTTAGTTGACATATCTTGAAGCCTTGAACTAAGAGTTATTGTTATTTCATTATATGCATGTTCCTTTTATGTCTTTTTTCAAATAAATGATTTAAACTAATTTTGTTCGCCCTTAAAGTCCTACTGTACCGGGGGGTACTAGTGTCTCTCTTTGGAGATTTCACAACAAATCTATATCAGAATGTTGGCAACACCTTATGGGAACTAAATGTTTACAAAAAATGGTTCAGCAAATTTTGTACCAAATAAACCGGGTAGCAAATACCCATCCCCCCACCCCTGCTTTGAACCGATCATAACCTTATTTCTTCAAAAGAAATCTTGAAAAACTAGGTGATATATACTGTATGCTTATATGTTGTTTATTTTTTGTTATTGTTTTGTTATTGTAAAATATTTCTGGAAGGGTTGTTTATATGTTCTTTGGGGAATGTTTCAATGTAGAGAATGGGATGCCCTCATGGCAGGCTTCTCGAAGGACTATGGCAAAAAATCATCATCTCAATCAGAAATGTCCTCATTATTCTTTCAATTGGGTAAAATTGTCGATAAAAAAGTTGTATGCTTCTGGCATGCGGACAGCTTTGATAGATACATACAAGAGGATATTAACCCCTTTCCAATCCTAGATGATGTTGATTCCTCTTTCAAAACTAAATGGGAGAGTAATCTACAACTATGTACAAAAACTAAGATGACACTGTTAAGTGAGGAATATAAAAAACGCATCATCTCTTTTGACCAAGAGATTGATATAATCTATGCCAAATTACTCCTGTTTAAAGACTTACCCATTTATAAAGAAAACAAGGTAAAAATCAGATTACGATTGAACCAAAAATCTCAAGAGAAATTGGCTGTGAAAGATAAGTTTTGGCACAACAAAAGAGCCTTCCAAGAAGGAAAAGCTTACAAGTGGCATCAGACCAATACAGTACAACGCTCCCAAAAGAGCAATTTTAGTAAGAATGCAAAGGAATTCAGGTTCTAATTCATCTCTTAATTCTTCTGCCTCATCTTTTTCTCAAAGCAGACACAGGAATCGCAAATCACAAAAAAACAAAAGATCTTCATCTGCTGATGACCCTTATCTGAATAAGAAAAGGATCACTGAACCTTCTCAACAAACATCTGCTTTGTTACCCCTTGGTAAAGGTAATTCAAGTGGGGCTCACCACTCTTCCAGGATCCTCTGGTGTTGGTTCTACTGTTAATTCACATTCTGGTGATGCCTCACTACTTTCTACTTTATCTTTAACAGACAAAGGTATTTTAGTACATCGGATGGAGGAGTCCTCCAGACACATAATTCCTTCACATATTGCCTCACTGAATCACTCACTAAATATTATCAATATGTCGAATCACTCACTCACTGAAGCAGAAAGTAATCTGCTGCAACAGGGTTTAAGTTTTTGTCCAGACAGTGGCATAGATACCTTTGAAATAATAAAGGATCTACATCTGTTTGCTCGAAAACTTCACTTCAAAAGTTTGTTCTCAAAGGAAAAAGAAAAAAAATTCTCTCAAATGGAAGCTCAAAGATCAGATGAAGCATTAGATGATCTAACACTATTGGAGGAACAGGATCCTAGTGATCTTGTCGATACAGTAGATATTGAAGCGCTCCTAGAAAAACACATCACAAAAGAACCCTTACTTGCAACAAATATTGCTAAGAAATTAAAAAAAGTCAGATAAATTTCCTCCATTCACCGGTAACCCCAATTTGGCAGCATTTGTAGCATCCACTACAGCCGAGATTAGAAAAATCAAATCACATGTTCCCTGCAATAATTTGACTCAAGACGAACAATTAGCTTTAGAGGTTTTGAAAAAAGAATATTCCCTTACAGTAAAACCATCGGATAAGGGAGGGAATATTGTAATCATGAAAAATGAACAGTACGTGACAATGTGTCAAAGGGTCTTGTCCAGGGCCAGATTAAGAACATCATGGGCCTGGTGCTGAGGATTTTGGTGGGGCCTTTTATAAACAACAAATAAATAAAAATGCAAACTATTTTTTTTTTAATAACAAATTAAATTAAAGAGAGAGAGAGGGAGGATGAGAGAGAGAGAGAGAGAGAGAGAAAGGGGATGGAAGAGGTGTGAGGGGTAAGGGAGGGAGGATGAGAGAGAAAGGGGGGATGAGAGAGAAAGGGGGGATTAGAGAAAGAGGATGAGCATGCGTGGGAATGACATTAACGCAGCCCGGCAAAGGCAAGTGACCGAAGGCACAGAACCCGGAAGGAAGACCGGGTGAAGATGGAAGTGCCCAGGCCCCACCGGATTGATCACAGCACAGCACTGGAGGGCTCAGTCTGACAATTTAAGTGTACCCTAATGTGCTAATTAGCTGTGCATACTTGTACATTATGGCATAACCTACCTCAGGGCCTCTAAAAAGTAGTAATGTTAGAAAGGTTTACTACCGCTTTAATATCACAGGAGCCTCTCATGGGGCCCCCTACTGACCCTGTGGCCCTTGGGCAGTGCCTAAGTGCATAGTTGTCAACATTTCAAAAATATTTTCAGGGACACTTTTTTTTACAAGTGCTATATTTAGAGTAGCTGACATCCCCTATGGTCCTCTATACATCACAATAGTAATTGCACAATTAAATACGTACTAATAATGGGACAGAACAAATAGGAGGACTGAGATTTCCTTTAGTTGAACTAACAAAAGTGTGCCCATTCTAGAGCTGGTAACATTGAGGATATTCAGTATAATTTTAAAGAACTATTTTTGTGGGTAAGAGGCATAGGGGAGGAGTATGGATGGTATAAATGTGGGAAGTATGTGCAGGTGAGGGAGAGGAATATGGAGGGTCTAACAGTGGGCACTATGAACATGAGAGGAGTGCAGAGGGTATGGCAGAAGGCACTATGTACAGCAGAGGAGTGTGAAGGGTATGACAGTGGGCAGTATGTACAGGAGAGGAGTGTGGGGGGTATGACAGAGGGTAGTATGTACCGGAGAGGAGTGTGGAGGGTATGACAGTCTGCACTATGTACAGGAGAGGAGTGCGGAGGGTATGGCAGAATGCACTATGTACAGGAGAGGAGTGTGAAGGGTATGACAGTGGGCAGTATGCACAGCAGAGGAGTGTAGAGGGTATGACAGTGGGCACTATGTATAAGAGAAGAGTGGGGAGGGTATGACAGTGAGAAATATATACAGGAGAGGAGTGTGGAGGGTATGACAGTGGGCACTATGTACAGGAGAGAAGTGTGGAGAGTAGGACAGTAAGCAGTAATTACAGGAGAGGAGTGTGGAGGGTATGACAGTAGGCACTATGTACAGCAGAGGAGTGTGAAGGGTATGACAGTGGGCAGTATGTTCAGGAGAGGAGGATGAAATAATCTGGGAAGGAAAAATGTAAAGGTTTGTGGAGGATGTAGTGGTTACGCGGGCCATACATGGATTGAAATTACACCAATTAAGCAGAGACCAGCCATAGTCGATCTATGTATGGGCTAGCTGGTTTTACACACGTTAACCTATTAACCGACTTGAGTACAACCAGCCTGTCAGGTTTTCCCCAAAACAATCAGTGCTGCCAGCTATAGTTAGCAACACTAATCATTGTATTCACTGACAGAACACAATAACACTGCGGGAGTGATTCCCCCATTCACAGTTCAGCAGGTGAGAGGGTGTGGGGGGACAGGCTGGGGGAGAGATACTAGTCAGTCCCTGGGAAGGCACTGGTTAGTATCAGAGCCAGATATACACAGGTTACATACACCACGAGAGCGATAATTCTAGCACTAGACCTCCTCTGTAACTCTAAACATGTAAACTGTAAAAAATGTTTAAAGCATCACACAAAAAAAATCGTGTTAAATTTCGTTTTTTTTTTTTATGAATGAAACAGTTTCTTTCCAAAAAAAAAGTTTGAAAAATTGCTGCGCAAATATTGTATAACATAAAAAGTTGCAAAGACCACCATTTCATTCCATAGGGTGTCTGCTAAAACAATATATATAATGCTTGAGGGTTCTGAGTAATTTTCTAGCAAAAAAAAATAATGATTTTTACATGTAGGAGAGAAGTGTCAGAATGGGCCTGGGTGGCAAGGGGTTAATTATCATAAGTAATATACAAATAATTATTATAAGCACTGTGAGTTCATCCTCTCAGTCAGCTGCAGAGTGTGTCGGCTTGTATTTAAACTGGCCGCTCTGTATGTAGCTTCTGACAGGCTGCGCAAGGAGCCCCGTATCTCCGGAACCATAGATGAAAGCAGCCCCATATTTTAACCAATGCTGGGGTAGGTCTTTAGCTACCTACCCCCCAAATGGGGTCTCTGTGACTCCTGACCACTGAGCTACAACCCTCAAAGTCGATCTTTTTTGAAATTACACCAATTAAGCAGAGACCAGCCATAGTCGATCTATGTATGGGCTAGCTGGTTTTACACACGTTAACCTATTAACCGACTTGAGTACAACCAGCCTGTCAGGTTTTCCCCAAAACAATCAGTGCTGCCAGCTATAGTTAGCAACACTAATCATTGTATTCACTGACAGAACACAATAACACTGCGGGAGTGATTCCCCCATTCACAGTTCAGCAGGAGAGAGGGTGTGGGGGGACAGGCTGGGGAGAGATATTAGTCAGTCCCTGGGAAGGCACTGGTTAGTATCAGAGCCAGATATACACAGGTTACATACACCACGAGAGCGATAATTCTAGCACTAGACCTCCTCTGTAACTCTAAACATGTAAACTGTAAAAAATGTTTAAAGCATCACACACAAAAAAATCTTTTTTTTTTTTTTTATGAATGAAACAGTTTCTTTCCAAAAAAAAAGTTTGAAAAATTGCTGCGCAAATATTGTATAACATAAAAAGTTGCAAAGACCACCATTTCATTCCATAGGGTGTCTGCTTAAAACGATAATTCTAGCACTAGACCTCCTCTGTAACTCTAAACATGTAAAAAAAAATTGTCACACAAAAAAATTGTGTTAAATTTCGTTTTTTTTTTTTTTATGAATGAAACAGTTTCTTTCCAAAAAAAAAGTTTGAAAAATTGCTGCGCAAATATTGTATAACATAAAAAGTTGCAAAGACCACCATTTCATTCCATAGGGTGTCTGCTAAAACAATATATATAATGCTTGAGGGTTCTGAGTAATTTTCTAGCAAAAAAAAATAATGATTTTTACATGTAGGAGAGAAGTGTCAGAATGGGCCTGGGTGGCAAGGGGTTAATTATCATAAGTAATATACAAATAATTATTATAAGCACTGTGAGTTCATCCTCTCAGTCAGCTGCAGAGTGTGTCGGCTTGTATTTAAACTGGCCGCTCTGTATGTAGCTTCTGACAGGCTGCGCAAGGAGCCCCGTATCTCCGGAACCATAGATGAAAGCAGCCCCATATTTTAACCAATGCTGGGGTAGGTCTTTAGCTACCTACCCCCCAAATGGGGTCTCTGTGACTCCTGACCACTGAGCTACAACCCTCAAAGTCGATCTTTTTTTTTTTTGATTTTTTTAAAAAAATATTTTTATTTTTTTTTGGGCAAATGGGCCTATCTTGAGAAAGGGGCCTGGAGCTGCAGCTCCAATAGCCCCTATGTTAATCCGGCCCTGGTCTTGTCAAACAAATCATGGTATAAACAAAATTTCGAATATAAATATAAATATAAATTCAATGACTCCTTTTATGATTTGATAGATGGGCCATTTTGTAATGATGCCATTAACAAAGACACATGGGAATACATCAGAACTCCCTACCCACGCATTCCAACTTTATACTGTCTCCCCAAAGTACACAAAAACCCCAAAAAAACTCCAGGCCGTCCCATTATCTCCGGCAACGGCTCGATAACAGAAAATCTGAGCAAATTTGACGACAGCCACCTCATACCCGTCGTTGCTGGCTTATTTTCTCATATAAAATATACCATTCATTTGTTGCAAAATTTAGAAGAATTACATATTCTGCCTAATTCCCTCTTGGTAACAATCGACGTAGAAGCGTTGTACAGTTCCATTCCTCACAATTTAGGGCTCTCAGTAGTTAAACATGTTATATCTTAATCTCACAAAGACGATCGAAAGCTGAACTCATTTTTGCTGGATGCATTGGAATTCATCCTCACGCACAATGTTTTTTCATTTGACGGGTCCCACTACCTCCAGATACAGGGGGTTGCGATGGGGACATGCTGTGCCCCATCGTATGCCAACCTGTATCTGGGGGAGTGGGAACAATTTCTCCTATCGGACGATAGTCTGTCATCCTATACCGTGCATGTGGCAGCATGGTTTAGGTACATATTGAAGGTATGGAGTGGCACTTCAGAGAATCTACAAGCATTCTTAGGTGCAATGAATAAAAATGCATTCAATCTTTACTTTACAATGGCCTTTAGTGCTACCTCTGTTACATTTCTTGATTTAAGAATTACAAAGTCATCAGATGGGTCACTCTCCAGCGGTCTCTACCGCAAAGAGACCGCTGGAAATACCATTTTACACACGTCCAGCTCACATCCAAAGTCCCTGGTGATGTCCATGCCATACGAACAATACCTAATGCCCGTACACACGGTCGGAAATTCCGACCACAAAATCCGTCGGATTTTTTCCGACGGATTTTGTCCGACACTGGTGTTGCATACACACGGTCGGACAAAGTTGTCGGAAAATCCGATCATCCTGAACGTGGTGACGTTCTTGCGTACGACGGGACTACGTAGAGGCTAGTAGCCAATAGCTTTGGTCTTGTAATGTGATCTGAGCATGCGTGGCACTTTGTCCGTCGGAATTCGCTACACACGATCGGAAAAAGTCCGATAGGACTTTGTTGTTGGAAAATTTGAGAGCAGGAATTTCCAACGGAAAAAGTCCGATGGAGCCCACACACGGTCGGAATTTCCGACAACATGGTCCGATAGGACATTTTCCGTCGGAAAATCCGACCGTGTGTACGGGGCATTAGACTAAGGCAAAATTGCTCCACAGATACTGATTTAATTTTTGAGGCAAATCTATTAAGGAATCGCTTTCTGGATCGTGGTTATTCACCCACTTGTCTGAAAAAAGCATTTAAACGCGCACGTGGATGTGTGAGACAGGAAGTTCTTTTCTCTAACGAAACTCTGGTTAAATCCCAACCAATCACTCATTTAATAACGACTTATAACAAACAGCACAAAAGGATTGAGAAAATATTACAGAAACATTGGCACTTATTGCAGATTGACCCTAATTTAGGAATGCATGTATCTGCCAAACCTGCCATTACCTTCAGACGCGCACGCTCACTAAGAGACTATCTAGTCAAAAGTGAATACACCGGCACCTTTCGGGCCGATGTATGCAAGAGATTTGGAACTTTCACATGCGGTGGATGCACAATATGCAAAAATATGAATACTCAAACAAAATTCACATTGCCAAATGGAAAAAGATACAGACCCAGACAACTGCAAGACACCAGGAGTAGTATATTTACTAACCTACCAGTGAAAATGTTTTTACATTGGCAAAACTAAAACTGAGTTTCAAAAAAGAGCTGCACGTCACATTACTAGCATTAAGTGCGCCAATCCAGACCTCCCCCTGGGGCGACATGTCCGAGACCATCATGCGGGAAAATTTCCACGCATCTCATTCACCATCCTCGACCGGGTTCACCCGGACAATAGAGGCGGTGACTGGAACAAAATGTTGCTCCAGAGGGAGGTTCGCTGGATTGCTGATTGTAATGCAACCTGTTTTCCAGGACTAAACACTCAATTCAGCTTTCGTCCTTTTTTGGAGGGCTTTATTTCTGGAGGATGTGAAAAAGAATAAGACCTCATATGCTTTTCAATATCTCAATCTTAAATGTGCAAATTTGTATCAACATTGCTGTACTGTTTGCTATACAACTTGAAGGAGGCATATGTAATTTGATGATTATGTTTTTGCATATATATACGATTGTGTTTCTGATATTCCCTTAAGTTTATCATGGGGGAGTCCCTTCGCAGGTGTTCGATAACTTTGACACACTTACCTCATAATTGGTCAATTTCGGACCAATTTAATTAATCCTTTGTGACAAACATACAAACAATTATATATCAGATGATACCACCAATATTTCATGAACTGAGCCCTATGTCCAGGTTGTCCCCGCTTGGCACACGGGGGGCCCTCCAATTTCTCCAAGTTGGTGAACGGAGGGCCCCTTTAAATGTGTTGCGTGTCCTATGCGTTGGTCCCCCCATTAGGAACCTTCTTATATGAGACAGTAACCTATGTGCATCGGTGGGCTCCTTTTGCATGATGCTCCACCACCGCAAAAACAGGTGCTGGTGGCGCTCCATGCAATTGGTCCCCTGGGGATTTCACACTTACCCATTCTCACTTATCTAACCATATATACAGGGACATTCTCATGTCATCCGGATTAGAATGACACAATACCCGGATGGCATGTTTGTTTTGTAGATGTCCCTCAAACACGACTGCCTTTTGACAATATCCTTTTCCTTTCTCTTCTTTTTTGGAGGTTTGAATACATGGTGTCATCATGCGATCTGCTCGATGGCACTGCCGCCTTTTTGATGATCCGCATATCCTGCTGACATCTAAATAGGGGATTCATACTGCGCATGCGTCAGCAACGTTAGCCGACGCATGACGCTTCTTTCTTCTATCTCACAGGCGCGATATGATGACGTCATCGCGTTATTATCACGCAATGACGCCGCCGCCTTCTGTTTGCCAGCCCATTCTGCTGACACTCAATGATAGGATTTACAATGCGCATGCGCCGGCGGCTTTTAAAAGTCTGCATACAGCGCTACAAGCACTCAGTGCATGCTAGCCATCACTCAGGCAGCCATCAGCCTCATAAGCACCAGCATTCTTTGCAGTCGTTTTCCCAAATGTAAGTAACTTAATTCAGAATCTTTTTTCCCCCCTTCTCTTTTTTCAATGGGTTACAGCTGCTCTCACTTTCCAATAGTCTGTGTGGAGAGAGCCCGTGAATGAAGTTAATTGTTAGTCTCTTTTTCTGACTTTCAGTCAGCAGATCTATATATGTATAGCTATATGGGGGGTTTTCTCCCCTCCGCTTCCCCTGTTTCTTATTCTGGGGTTTATCTATGAGTAATACCACAATATCTAGACAACAACCAGATGTAAGTAAAAACTCATTATACATTTATATATATTTATTTTTTCTTGGGACTTCCACTGACTGTTATACAACATTAATGGGTATGTGATGATCCCTGTGAGGGTCAATCTGCACTTGGGCATTGTTTCTCTGCTCCTTATTGGACAATTGGTGGTCAAAGTTTATCCCAGGGAGAGGCTATTTTCTTCTTTTTGAGAGATCTGTTGAAGCATATTTATGCACATTTATTTTACAGAAAATCAGTATTGGTATGTATATCAAATGTGATTTGAACACTGCAAAGTTATTTCTCTGCTTCAGATATTCCTTGAAACTCATGTTTTGCTCTCTTTCAGAATATATTTATACTCCTTTGACAAAGCGCCTTCGAAGAAGGGATTGTACCCCGAAACATGTTAGGCGATCGAAGATTGCTTTATATCTATATTCATATGTAATATTTTCTGTTCAAGATATACTGTAGGCGAAGAAAGGTTTTTCTGTTTAAAAATGTATTATCTTTTTAAAAAAAAACTTTTTATATAATCTTTTTTCAAATAAATGATTTAAACAAATTTTGTTCGCCCTCAAAGTCCTACTGTACCGGGGGGCACAAGTGTCTCTCTTTGGAGATTTCACAACAAATTTTATGTCTTCCAGGTCTTCAAGACATCCAGCAAATTACACTGTTGTTATTTGCAGTTGCCTCACTACCGTTCTGATGTATATAGTGACATTTAACATGCCAGAGGGAGAGTGTGCTGCCCCAACAGGGCATATAATTGATATAACGGAAAATTGTATCATACTTGCCGTAATTTTCCTTTCCTGGTGCCAATCCATGGCAGCATACATGTGATAGAGCTCCGCCTCTACTCCGCCTTCAGGACTAGTGAATAGCATAAATTAAAGGGCATAGCCCCTCCCCCAACATTCTTCGTAATATAGAATACCGAGGGTGGGAGTTTATGCTGCCATGGATTGGCACCAGGAAAGGAAAATTACGGCAAGTATGATACAATTTTCCGTTTTCCTGGTGCCTCCATGGCAGCATACATGTGATAAATAACTAGCTCACATGGGTGGGTTTAATGCTTTAACAAAAAATAAACTTTAATCAAACACAGACATAGCAGCATGAAGCGCTTTTCTCCCGAACTCTACGGTTGTAAGAGCCCCGGGATCAATACGATAATGTTTGAGGAACGTGTGTCGGGAAGACCAAGCCTAATGTTTCAAGAGAAACATTTGCCCTTGCTGCCCAAGATGCCGATACTGCTCTTGTTGAAGGAGCATTCACCTGAGCCGAAGGATCCAAGTTCCTCACCCTGTAAACTTTCTGGATTAGCTTGACAACCCAGAATGCCAAGGTTCTGGTAGAAGCTTCCTTTCCTCTATTCTTACCCCATGGGATGATGAATAATCTTTCAGAGTTCCTTAAACTTGCTGTGGCTTCCAAGTAGGCCCTGAGAACTTTGGATATGTCTAACTCATGACAAGAGTTTGATTCTGAGTCCATGAAAACTGGTAACGCCCATGGTTCTGATAGGTTTGCCGTTGAGGTGACCTTGGGTGTAAAACCTCTGAGAGGGCGAAGTTCTACCCTATCTGGAAAAAAGGGATATGTGATCATCCCCAATGCCCAGGGAGTGGATTTCCAAAATCCTCCTGTCAGATGTAATAGCCAACAGAAAAGTTGTTTTTAAAGTCAAGTTCCAAATTGAGACCTCTTCAACCGGTACAAACGGATGAGTGGATAGGACTTCCAATATTAGAGGAGGATCCCACTTTGGAAAGGAACGTCTGGATGGGGGACACATCTTCAATACTCCCCTGAGGAACGTAACCACTAGAGGGTCTTCTGCCCCCCTGGTGTTAGTTGCTGCAGAAATTGCGGAAACTTGTACCTTGAGGGAACTCTGGCTGAGCCCCAAATCGAGACCAGTTTGCAGAAAACTCAGAACATCAGCAGTGGAAAGAGAGATAGGATCAAATCCTTTTCCTGGGGCATAGGATAAGAACTTGTCCCAAATTCTTGCATAGATTGTGTTGTACGCTTCCTAGCTTTCAACAGGGTGGATATGACCTCTTGGGAACAGCCTAACGATTCAAACCTCCTCCTTTCAACTTCCATACACAAAGATCCAGCTTCTGTGGGTCTGGATGGTCCAGCCTGCCCTGGGTCAACAACTGCAGAAAGGGAGGAATTCTGATCGGTGTATCCACACTGAGGTGCATGGCTAGTGGAAACCACAGTCTCTTCGACCAATAGGGTAGCACTGCTAGCACTTGGACTGGTTTGTTCAGGAGTCTGAGGAGAAACCTCAAAATGAGTGGGCGAGGAGGAGAGGTGTAACCTGTCTTGAAGGTCCAAGGACAAGATAGCTCATCTACTACTTCCGCCTGTGGATGTGGAAGGCGAGAGAAGAATCTCCTGATTTTGCAATTCTCCTGCGTAGCAAAAAGATCCACCAGTGGGGTCTGCCATAGATTGGAGATTTGGTTGAACACATGGGGATGTAGAGACCACTCGTCCCAAAACCTCCTCGATAAGACATCTGCCTCTGTGTTCATCTTGCCTGGGAGATACATTGCCCTGAGGTCTACCATGTTCCTCTCTGCCCAGAGCATTACAGGTTCCACTTCCCTCAAAAGTGTCTTGCTGTGGGTGCCCCCTTGTTTCTGAAGGTACGAGACCGCCGCCTTGGTGTCCAAACATAGAAGTACTCTCTGTCCCTTGACCTTAGATGCAAAAGAGGTTAAGGCTAGAAATGCTGCCCTCATTTCTAGGACGTTGGACACTATCCCTCTGGTGGGAAAGGGCCATCTTCCCTGAATTCTCTGCAATGGGCACCCCACCCCTGGCCACTCGCATCTGACGTAATTGTGGTCCATGAGTGGGAACCCAAATGATAGAACCGGGAGAGATTCTCTGGATTCATCCACCAGTGTAGACTCCTGCTCATTAGCGTTGTTAAACAGATTGTCTGAGACAGATGTTGCCGTCTCCATTGTATTAAGAATCCCGTCTGGAAGTGTCTCAATTGCTAGTGAGGCCATGGGACTAGAGGTATGCACAAGGACATCGTGCCAATAAGGCTCAGACACTGCAAGGCTGATAGATGGGATCTCTGTATGACCTTGGATACCTTCTGAATGATGCCCTCCATCTTCATCTGGGGTAAAGAGACTGTGCCTAGGAGCGTATCGAACATTGCTCCTAAGTAAACCATCTGCTGTGTTGGAACTAATTGGCTCTTCCGATGGTTCACCAGCCACCCGAACTCCGACCACGACTGGAGAAGAATCTCCCTGTGGACTATAAGCTGGCTCAGGTTTTTTTGACAGCAAGAGGATGTCCAGGTAGTGATAAATTCTTAACCCCCTCTCTCTCAGAGGGGCCAGGACAGATATCAACACTTTTGTGAACACCCGAGGGAAGCAGTGGCGGCCCGTCCATAGGGGATATATCTATTGTCACCGCTGCCGCCCCCTATTCAGGTGTCCGGCCCCTGATCGGCGCCGGGCATCTGAATTACAGTGGGGGGGGGGGGGGGTGGTTTCTGGAAGCGCCCCTATTAGAGCTGTAAGCTCTAATAGGGGACCTTATTAGAGCGGTGTGCTCTAATAGGCTTCCCTAAGTGTAAACAGCGGGCGCAATGCTTTGCATTCGCTGATTACACAGTATTGTGTTAGAGAAGCGAATACATCGCTTCCCTAACACAGACCCGCCTCTCAGCCAATCAGGTTGCCAGGTCTGTTACCTGTAACCTGATTGGCTGAAGTCACAGGCGCTGTGATTGGACACTAGGCGGCACTTGAAGGGGCACTCTGGCAGCACTTGAAGGGGCACTCTGGCAGCACTTGAAGGGGCACTCTGGCAGCACTTGAGGGGCACAATGGCAGCACTTGAGGGGCACAATGGCAGCACTTGAAGGGGCACTCTGGCAGCACTTGAAGGGGCACTCTGGCAGCACTTGAGGGGCACAATGGCAGCACTTGAGGGGCACAGTGGCAGCACTTGAGGGGCACAATGGCAGCACTTGAGGGGCACAGTAGCAGCACTTGAGGGGCACAGTGGCAGCGTTTGATGGGCACAGTGGCAGCGTTTGATGGGCACAGTAGCAGCATTTAATGGGCACAGTGGCAGCGTTTGATGGGCACAGTGGCAGCATTTAATGGGCACAGTGGCAGCGTTTGATGGCACAGTGAGGCTGTTTGTTTGCGCCCCCCCAAAAATTTTGAGCACCAGCCGCCACTGGAGGGAAGGTGCACAGCCGAAGGGCAGAGCTTGAAATTGCAGGTGGACATGACCCACTGCGAACCTTAAGTATTTTTGGAAGGATGGTAGAATAGGGATGTGGAGGTACGCATCCTGCAGGTCTATCGAGATTAATCAATCTCCTGGTTGTATGGTTTGGATGATCGTTTGGAGTGACTCCATCTTGAAGCTTTCGAGATGGATGTATCAATTTAGCTTTTTCAGATCTATTACAGGTCTCCAGTCGCCTGTTTTTTTCTGTACCAGGAAAAGGGTGGAATAAAAACCTGTAAATCGCTCCGATGGGGGGACAGGTATTGCTGCCCCTTGATGCTGCAGGGACTCCAAAAATTGGTTTAAGGTCAGTGCCTTCTGTGGGGAGGCTGATAACTGTGTCTCTTTGAAGGACGTGTGAGGAGGCGGCTGAGAGAAAGTCCAGAAGTGACCGTACCGGATCGTTGATAGGACCCATGGGTCTTGACATTTGATGCCCAGGTGAGGAAAAAGTTTTTTAACCGGGCTCTCACTGGGGGCTTCTCCGCCCGCTGACGTCCTGGGGAGCAGTGAGGGACTTGTTCTTTCTGGCTCCCAAAAAAGAAGTCTGGGTGCCTCTCCAGATTTTCTTGTTGTCCCTAAAGGGGCGAGACTGCCTGAAGTCTCTAGAATTAGATTTCTGGAATCGTGATAAATAGGCCTTTGTTCTCCGGACCTTCCTGTCCTGAGGAAGTAAGCCAGATTTGCCTCCTGTTACTCTGGAGATTACTTTGTCGAGTTTCTCGCCAAACAAAGATTTTCCATCAAAGGGAATCTTGCACCAATTCTGCTTTGATGCTAGATCGGCTGTCCAAGGCTTTAGCCATAAGGCCCGCTTTGCCATAACAGAGTTGCAGCATTGAATTGGCTGAACACCAGATTGTGTCAACTGCAGCTTCTCCCACAAAATCCGCCGCCAACTTAAGCTCCTCCAGAGCTTTGATTATGTCATCTTTGGGAACGTCTTGGTGCAGGGCTGTCTCAACATTTTCCGTCCAATACCTGATGGCATTGGAAACGGTTGTCAGCGCAATGGCTGGTCTGCAAGCTTCTAGATAGATGTATTGATCTAGACCTCAAAAGGAGCTATCTAGGGGATCCTTGAAGACGTTGAATCCTCCATTGGCAACGTTACATTTTTTGCCAGACGCACTACAGCCGCATCAACCACAGTCATTGAACTTAAGGACTGAGTATCCGAATCTGCCAGTGCATACAGTTTGGATAAACGTGCTAGAGAAAACTTTATCAGTTTTGTTCCACTCATCCTCTATGATCTCCCTGATCTCCCCCATCAATGGGAAGAAGATCTTTCTCTTGAGAAATGAGAAATAGGTTTTTGATTTAGATTTTTTAGGAGGCTCTTCCGGGTCTTCCCAGGCAATGGCGCTCCTCACCGCTTGTACAAAGGGTTGAACCAGGGAGAAATTGAAACCAGATGGTTCAGTATCATCTGAGGACTCCTCGGATGAATCTACCGGTGGGATTTGTTTAGCTGTTTTTCCTGATGGAGGCAAAGGAGTAATAACAGCTGATGGGCCCGGAATGTCGGGGTCCAAATCCAACACCTGAGCAGCTTGTGAAACTGGGTGAGCGGCAATCATGGCCGTCAGTTCAGAAAGAGTCTTTCATGGTTTGAGTAGGTCAACCACCTGTTGGCCTTCCAATTCCCAGTTAGCTGTATAGTCCATTAAACAGTATTTTCAGACGAACTTATCAGGGAGTGGAACCGCGCCACAGGCCCAGCATTTTTTTCCTTGACGCCTGCGTTTATGGTGAGAAGAGTGTGACCTCCGCTCAGGACTATCGTCATTGTCATAGCGCCTTGAGGACTTTCTGGACCGCTTTGAAGGAACAGGGCTGAAACAAACAAAGTTTGTCAGTGGCGCACTCTTTTTTTTTTTTTTTAAATACTCACGTACAGGTGGTCCACATACCTATTGGATATGAGAGGATCTTGGCTTTGTGACGAATGGCTCATGGTAAATAATGGGCAGGAAGATCAGCTGTAGGAAGGCGAAGAAAGAAAGCAAAAAGAAATAGAGTCTATTTGGACACCAAATTTTTAAACAAAGTCACCGCAATAGGAGTGAGATAAAAGTGTAAGGCTGGCCATACACTACACAACCCCCGTCTATAGATCTCCCTCAGATCTATCAAAACCATACAATATGTGGTCAAATCTAATCACCCCCAATTTGCATGCAATCAGGCAGGCCCCAGTACCACACAGTTGAAGGCAAACCTAATGGAAATTGAACAAGAAAATTGCATGGTGCATGGCCAGCTCCACACATACCTGTAATGCTGAAGTAATTTGGACTGCAGGGCATACACCTGATATGCAGAGCAGCCCTGAGTCCAATTTAGAGCCAACATTTTAAAGCTAAAAAGGGAGAGCAGCTTAATTAAAAGGACCTACCCTATTACTGGCAAAAAAAAAGAAACAAAACCAAGGCCACGGCAAGAGAGTGAGAATCCTGAAGGGTAGTACAAAAAAGGTAGAGAAAAACCATCAGAAATAGCAAGGAAACGCCCGTTCTGCACATGTGCAGACCAGGAATAAATGTCTTAAAAGGGACATTTTTTTTTTTTTTTAAACCTATAAACTTTAACCACCAGGGCTCAAAAACAGTGCAGACATGGAAGCAAAAAGAAAACCCAACCTGACCAAGAAGGAAGAGAATCTGATCCTCCCGCCGTCATCACCAGCATTCGTTTTTCTGGAAATTCAGCAGACTGCGTTCCTATGAGGAAACTCTACAAGACCCCAAAAGATCCTCAGAAGGGGTTCCCAGTCTTATCAGCACTAATAGCGGCCCAAGAACAGGGACTGCGCACGGGAGAGGCTTAACCCGGCGGACGCTGCCGACTGCAGAGGTATGGACATACTGCTACTCTTCACCAGTCAAGAGGTATGAGGAAAAAAAGGAGAATGTTGGGGGAGGGGCTATGCCCTTTAATTTATGCTATTCACTAGTCCTGAAGGCGGAGTAGAGGCGGAGCTCTATCACATGTATGCTGCCATGGAGGCACCAGGAAAGATTGTTTTCCTAACCATTTTCTATGGACGTTTTATATTTAGTTCACATGCTGCCATCTAGTGACCTTTTATGGTAATGCGCCTGTTTTACGTGTCTTTTCTTTGATGTGTGACACACTTCCTTTGTATGTAATGCTCCACCCTTCTTCCTGTGTTTTTCCGTCAGACCTTTGCTGTCGGAAAGTCCGGTCATTATGCTCCACCCTTTTTCCTGTGTTTGTACTTCCTGTGTCATCAATGCAGCTACAAGCCTGCATGTAGCAGAGCACACACATGTATTCTGCATAGTAAGCTACAGACAATATCATCTTTTGACCGCATAAATTCCACAACCTATTCATCTGTTTTTATCCTGTCATCTGCTGTAGCCTGATGTTCAGAATAAAAGCATCTTGTGGATGGAATCAGTATTTGGTAAGTTCAAACTATCTGATGAGGATTGTCCTCAGTGATTATATCTTATACAGGCCAGGCATAGAGGTCTCACAAGGGATAGTCGCTTCACAACAATTGGAGTCAGAATAATACAATAAGAGGTCACACCGCTAAACATGTCGAGGTTGAACTGACATAGGACAAGATCTATGGTCCTCCTGTCTGGGTGGACATGTGTCCAAGTGTCTAGGTCCTCTTCAGAGATCTGATACTGTGTATTGTATATTTCCCTCTATAGGACCATTTTAATGATGATTTTTTTGTCTTAAATAAATGTATACATTTATGTAAATATGTATGTGAGTCTTTGCTGTACCATGAAAAGTCCACAAGTTGCCTCAAACCTTCTGCCTCAATTTTCAAACAGATTGGATGACGGTACATTATGTTTATGTTTTCAGGTTAGTAGCAATATCATTATTGTTAGGGTGGATAATACATCCAGAGGCACACCTATTTTCTAAAAAGCTGCCTTTAAGGGTGTTTCTTTCATCTCTAAATTATTATATCCTTATCCATGCAAGTTTCTAGGGTCCTTTTTTCTCACCTTTGTGGATTGTTTATAGTATAGTTTCCAGTTTGATTCAGGTTCTGGTACATACTCTCTGCAGTTGGAGATGGATCTTCATGGTGCAGCATGGATGGGCTTTATGTCCGATATTCAATCTCGTGTTGAAACCTGTAAAAAAGACGATGGTGACCTGGCCCTTTATATAGGCCGAATCCAGGGTCTTTTGAAACATAAATCTCATCTTTACTGGCATATTGACTACTTTCAGAAATACATTGAAGAGGACATCAATCCTCAAGGACTTTGTTTAAACACGTTTCCAACTATCAATCCTACTGAGGACTTTAAGAGGTCCTGGGAGGAAGTTTTGTCTACTAGCAGCTTATGACCTTACTTGTTCAACAATATACAGTAGATACGAGTCTTCTCAAAAAAGAAATTGAATCTCTGAATGAACAGTATCAACATGTTTTTGAAACATCTAGTTTTTGTGAAAAATTGAAAGAGATTAGGGAATGCTTGGAAGTTATGAATAAAAAAAAGTGTATGTGGGTGTCCTTCGCGCTAATTAATGAACTAGAAACTATTTGTACAATAATAGATGAATAAATAATAAATAAATAATTAGTAAACAAATGAGTGTCAGCACTGATGCTGTATGTGGAAACAATTCCTAAAGTGAGCTGCAAAATCTAAGAGTGAACACAAACCCGTAAATCAAAATAAGTGGATAGTGATTTTGCGCTAAAGTGCATCAAATATTTAGCATGTGCTATATACGTGTATGTGATGCGTGAATGGTCACTATACCGTGACTCCAAAACTAGACATACACTAAGTAAAGTGAATCGATCATAAAAATAAATTGATTGAATGTGATTGAAAGATTATTTAAAGTGCAACAAGTGCTTAATAAACTCTCAACAATAAATATCATAAAATACATAAATACGTGAAAAATGGTAAAAACAATGAATCTCGAGTGTACAATATAAACCACAGATGAATAAATATGTGGGTGAATCTAGAGTCCACAGAAAGGATTTAATGACAAAATGGTGTGATAAAGATGGTGACACCCATAAGCATACAGCTCTAATAGTCTCTAAAACAAGGATGTGTGGTAGTTGTTCCTCTCTCCAAAAGTGGGGGGTGCTGGGTGGTGAGGACCTGCTCATAAATGGTGCTCCCTAGCCTCTCACCTCTCACACGATAAATATGGGCATCAAGACCGGCAATAGTGGCAGGTTCCAATTCTGAATTCCCACTAAGATGGTTCCCAATACGGTCTGCCTCTAATCGATCAGATCCATGGACTGAATATCCACTTCCGCAAAAGCGTGTCCCCAGAGATAGCCCTTGTGACGGACCTCGTACTCAAGATGTCCGCCGTAAATGCTTCCTCTGTCCGGTACCACACAATCCAAGACCCCCTTAGCTTACCCAGTCACCAGACAACACCAGTGTAGGGTACATCAGGAATGAATCTTTATTTGACATGTCACACTTATATACAGTTGACAGATGACTCAAGCCTAACCTAATTAGCATGAGCTAATTATCCTAATCAACACTGGGCTCCTTCATTCAATTGCAGGGTTAATTAGCACACACAACAATAGGTGAAACACTTCTACAAGCCAGACTATACTCAATTACATAACACAGGTGGCTGGAGTTCATGAGTCATGACATTAGCGTCTCTTGCTAATATGCCAAATACCCATACAGATTCTATGTGTATTGGGGGGCCAGCATGGACCTGAATCCAAGTATCACCAGCTCAGGGGTCCCAGGCTTGCAGCTCAAAGAGCACTGTTCCCCCAAATGCCAGGGCCCATAATCACAAGGCAACAGGCTCGCACTCAGTCCCCTCCAAGAGCCTGTGTCTCGGCTAGGTCCGTCACATTTCTCCCCTTTCGGCAGGAGACTAACACAGGAGGAGACCCCAGACGGGTTGACTCCGAAGTTAGTCAGTGGTTCCAGTGCTCTAATGCCTGTACCCACACAGTACCCCAAACAAATTGTTTCAAACAGAGCACTCACCCAGCCAACCTCTGCCTCTCTCAAAGAACATATCTGCCGCTGGGGAGAGGCCTGGACTGGCCCTTCTCCCTGGAGTCTTTTCAGCCGCTGGAGAGAAGACAGGGTGACTGGGCTCACTCCATCCTGCTGTTGGGAATCTGGGCCGACCACCCAGCATCCCTGGGTTATACTGGTGAAGACTGCATTCCCATCCACCTTTACAGGGAATCTGTCCTGTTTTAGTTGTGGGCAGAGGCCAGCAGCGCTCTGTTCCGTTGCCAGCAGTTCAGATGGGTGTAGGAGCTTCCCTACATCATCTCCTCCAGCTAACTGTTGGGGAGAGAGGCCGACTGCCCCAGCTCCCTGGAACTCCGCAGCTGTTGCTGGTGCTGGACAGAGGTGGGTAGCACTCTGCCCTGTTGCCAGCACTTCTGCTGGGGACTCCACAACCTCTGCTCTGGTTAACCGTTGGGGCAGGAGGCCGGCTTCCTCCACTCCCAAATTGTGTAGCTGCCATAGGGAAGGGGAGCCGGCTGCTTCCTTTCCCATTTCCTCATCTGGCTGCTGGGATGACATGTCTGTGGTATTGTCTCCCAGGTGCACGGATCTTTGCTGGGGAGGAAAGACCGCTTTCTCCACCCTGGCCGACTGTTGAGGAGGGACGACAAACACCTCCTCTCCCTTCTCCCCCTGTATCTGCTGCTGAGAAGTGATTGCCACCTTCTCACCCTGAGCCTCCATAACTGCCACCGGTGTGGGGCAGAGGTCTTGGACCCTCTGTCCGGTGACCTGCGCTTCAGCTGGAGGAGTTCCTTGTAACTCCACGGATACTGCCGTTGGTGCTGGGCAGAGCTCAGTGAAGTTTGGCCCTAATACCAGCTCTTCTGATGGAGGCTCATGAGGTTGTTTTTCCTCAGCAGAAAAGTCTATTAAATCCCCAGTCTCTACAACTGATGGCTGGGGATAGAGGTTCACCACCTGTCCGTGGAACCTAGAAGATGCCATCGGTGCTGGGCAGAGGTTAGCAGAGCTCTGCCCTGTTGTCAGCACTTCCTGCATCCGCCATAAGACCTCCGCGTCCATATCTGCGGGGGCAGGTGGGCAAAGCACTCTGTTACTATGCCACATCGCCGACTCTTCAGCCAGGATTTCAGAGCTGTCTGCTGGTATTTCCTGATAGTCCCAGGCAAAGGGAGCCCCACCCTGCTGCTGAGCAGTGTCTAGCAGCTGTATGTAGGCAATCTCCAGCTCCCATTCCTGAGCAGCCAGGAACTCCAAATCTTCCTGTGCCCAGAGCACTTCCGAGACGTTCAATCTTTGCTCTCTGTGCTCCATTATTTCCTCCAAACGCCACTCCAGATTACTCCCAAAGTCGGGGTCCTCGGACAGCCTCCAGTACAACAATCCCAGGCCATTATAATCAAAGCCTTCCGTGGGCCTGTCATCCGCTGTCCAAGGGCACACTTGGGCTACATACCACCGGAGGGCTCTGTAGCTCTCGTCCAAACGCATTTCTGCCCGGATCAGCCTGCTTAACTCAGCTGTCCACTCCTGCTTCGGTTGTTCCCCCAATAACAGCAATCGTACTTCATACTGCGACCAGTACCTTACATGGATGGAGGGGAGAACTTTTCCCTGGTGTCGCTGCTCACAGGCTAGCGCTTCTTTCCAGAGTTGTAGGCGAACAGAATCATACCATCCCAGCAGGACCTGCACCGATACTGATCCTCTGTGCTGTATCCGCATCTCTCGCAACCTCCTTCCGAATTCCTCTTCCATGATGACGTATCTGTACCTCTGCTATGCGGGCCTTGGATCCAGGTGATGGTTTGGATGTGTTCACGACAAGGAAGCACAATCCCACCGCTGCCAGCCAATTGTGACGGACCTCGTACTCAAGATGTCCGCCGTAAATGCTTCCTCTGTCCGGTACCACACAATCCAAGACCCCCTTAGCTTACCCAGTCACCAGACAACACCAGTGTAGGGTACATCAGGAATGAATCTTTATTTGACATGTCACACTTATATACAGTTGACAGATGACTCAAGCCTAACCTAATTAGCATGAGCTAATTATCCTAATCAACACTGGGCTCCTTCATTCAATTGCAGGGTTAATTAGCACACACAACAATAGGTGAAACACTTCTACAAGCCAGACTATACTCAATTACATAACACAGGTGGCTGGAGTTCATGAGTCATGACATTAGCGTCTCTTGCTAATATGCCAAATACCCATACAGATTCTATGTGTATTGGGGGCCAGCATGGACCTGAATCCAAGTATCACCAGCTCAGGGGTCCCAGGCTTGCAGCTCAAAGAGCACTGTTCCCCCAAATGCCAGGGCCCATAATCACAAGGCAACAGGCTCGCACTCATTCCCCTCCAACAGCCCGTGTCTCGGCTAGGTCCGTCACAGCCCTCCACTCGTAGGTATATAGAGTTAACTGCGGTCCCGCAGTAGTGACTCGCCCTTGATGTGTTGTGGAAATTTGAAATCGAGAAAAAGTAGAGAGAGGGACCCGATCGTGAAGTATATCAAAACATAATAATTTTAATAAAAGTAAATGCTTACATTGAATAAAATAAGAACAGCCAGATAGATGTGAGTAAGGTCTCCGAATACAGCACTTCCGGTATCCTGACCAATCCCTACGCGTTACGTCACGTGACCTCGTGACTTCATCAGGGGATGCTGATTGGTTGTATTGGACTGTCTTTTATTTAGGACAAACGGAAGTCCCGTAGCGGCCATTTTGCCGCGGTCCGCAAATGTAAACAAATCGCGGCCATTTTTTGGTAGTCTTTCCGCGCTCTGTACAGCAGACCTCCTTAGTATCAACTGTAGTTTTCGGAGTTTTAACAGTAATAGTGTGATGTTCAGTATCAGGGTGTTTCACTATGTGTATAAACGAACACATCAGACTGGATATATGTAAATGAATGAGTTTTGTTACTTCATATAAATATAGTTGATGGCATATTTTAATGGGTCGTATGGAACCAATACCAGAGCCATTCGTAGGTGGCACAGAATAGTGGTGCATTACGGCCATTAGACTGAATGCACTGAAATTATTTAAATTGTGTTTCGCTGGCCCATCGGATATCGATCTCTGACAATTAGCCGATTATCATAGTGATATCCTCCTCTGGCCTCTCAAATCAGTGGTCTGGTTTGTCCCGATCTGTGAGTGTATGGTCGGGATATTTGAAAATAAACCAGATATATAGAGAGAAGTTAAGTTAGACCTGCAGGTATCCTGATACAGATGGCAGAGCGACCTAAAACGCATTCACTTGTAAATAATCGACAATCCATTGTCACTATGGGCTACATGGTTGTTAATTAATCAGTAAATATAAAATTAAATAATATTAATAAAATTCCAAACAGTCAAAGAGAGATAATAAAATGACAATAAAGATAATGAGGATTTAAAAATTTAGAAACGGGATGACTTCAGAGCTACATGATTCTCGTCAGTCCTCGAATATTGCACCAATTGTGATTATTAAATATTTAATACTGTAGCAATACTCTTAATTTAAAAATTGTGGAAATAATACCACTAAATAATTAAGGAATTAAGGAATAAGAAAATTAAAAAAATTAATTAAAATATCAATGGATACAGATCGGAATCGTCAGTGTCTGTAATATTTTACACTGTACTAAAAATGATAAAATCGAGTAATATGATCTATTCCCAACCCTGACATATTGCCGGGCATAAAGCTGAAATATTAAAATTATGGGAAAATATATAATAGGCCTGTATAGAAATAAATGTCCTGTATCCCCATCCTCCTCCTTGGTATGGGACTGGATACCGGAAATGTTATATTGGACTTATTGATCTTTGACACAATATATAAACAACATTCAGATATACACAATGGTATAAAATAATATATACAAGCTAATTGAACGTCTGCATTAGTATGTCCTTACACTCAATATCTGGGAAAATAGATAGTGCCTGTAGAAAGTGGATGACAATGTCATGTATATATGTAAGTGTAAATGTCTTAAAAATTGCTTAAAAAACAATTTAAATCGAACTCCACGTTCAACCCTTCTGGAACCAATGTGCGCATGGAATAAATCCACATCGATTCCTTCTGACTAATTACCCTTACTTTGTGGCTCCCTCGCCAAGATGGGTTATAGCGTTCTACCCCCCAAAACCGCAACTCGTTTGGGTCTCTGTTATGCACTAGGGCGAAGTGTCGTGAGACATTATGTTTGGGACAGCCTTTAATAATCTTCTGAATGTGTTCCTTAATGCGCACTTTCAACTCCCTTTTCGTTCTCCCTATATATTGTAGGTTGCAGCTACATTGCAAACAGTAAACGACTCCCTCAGTACGACAGCTAATAAAATCTTTAATGGTGTACTTTTCTCCTGTGGTCGTGGCTGTAAAATCGGTTCTCTTTCCTTGAAATTTCTGGGCCTTGCGGCAAGCATAACAATTTCTACAGGGAAAGAAACCTTTTCCAGAGAAGAAAGAAAAACCTTTTTTGGGGGGTGGGTCCACTACGGTTTTGACCACTAAGTCTCTCACTGTCGGTGCCCGTTTGTATATGATTTTTGGTTTCACTGGGAGGATCGTTTTGAGGTCTTTATCGCTTGTGAGTATGTGCCAATGTTTCTGGATGATTTTGGCAACATCTTTATATTGAGCATTAAAATCTAAGATCAAGCATGGAGCTTCACTCCAGGTGACAGACTTGTTTTTGGGTTTCTCCTCTAACATGCTGGATCTACTCATGTTTTCTACTTGCATGATCTGTTGTTGTATCCAGGTTTCTTCATATCCTTTTTCCTTGAACCTGACACCAATTAATTTTGCTTGTATTT
Source organism: Lithobates sylvaticus (assembly GCA_028564925.1). Classification (NCBI taxonomy): domain Eukaryota; kingdom Metazoa; phylum Chordata; class Amphibia; order Anura; family Ranidae; genus Lithobates; species Lithobates sylvaticus. The sequence goes on from CM053031.1 coordinate 136,151,911, forward strand.
TAAAATCTTCATCTCTGGTACAATTCCGTCGGATACGTACCAGTTGTCCCTTCGGGATGTTGAATAACCAGGGTTTGAAATGGCAGCTGTGTAGTGATATATAGCTGTTTGTGTCTACATTTTTGAAATGCGTTTTGGTGATGATCTTGTCCGATTTTATGGAGATATTAAAGTCAAGGAAGTCGATGGTAGTTGCGTGGATATTCCACACAAGATTGATGTTTTTGTTATTTTTATTAAGATTGTTTAAAAACTCTTCTAGTGTCTCTTTGCTTTCGTTCCAAATTATAATCAGATCATCGATATACCTCTTATATAAGGCTAGTTCAGCAGGCATATTCGCATAGACGGAATCTTCCTCCCAGTGTGCCATAAATGCATTGGCCACACTCGGGGCAAATTTTGCTCCCATGGCAATTCCTATGGCTTGCTTATAATACGATTGATTATGCCAGAAGTAACTGCATTTCAAGCTAAAATCCAAACATTTGATTAAAAACTTCCTGTGCTTGCATAATAAAGTGCTATGTGCTCTAAGTAACCACTTCGTGGCTGTGCAGGCTTCATGGTGAGGTACTATGGTGTATAGTGACGACACATCGGCCGTTGCCAAAATTGTGCGTCCTTCCAACACTGGCACAGTCTCTAGAAGTTGTAGCACATGTTTCGTATCTTTCAGATACGCTTTAGTTTTCTGCACTGCTGGTTGGATGAAGAAATCTATATATTCGCCCATTCGGGCAGTCAGTGAATCTATTCCGTTCACTATAGGTCTCCCTGGTGGAGTTTCTTTATTTTTATGAATTTTAGGGATAGTGTATATAATTGGTATCCTACAGGTCTCAGGAATAAGATATTTAGATTCTTTCTTGTTTAGTATGTCTTTTTTAATGCCCAAATTGACCACAAGTTCTAGTTCCTTTTTATATTTTTGCGTGGGGTTGCCAGACAGTTTAATATATGTATCCTGATCTTGTAATTGCCTCTCCAATTCTTGCATGTACTGTTCTTTTGACTGTACGAAGACAGCTCCCCCTTTGTCAGCTGGTCTGACAACTATATCTTTACGTTGCTGCAAGGATTTGATACCTTTACGGATATGTATGGGATCTGATACTTTCTTAATCTCCATTGTTTGCAAATCCCCTACTACCAATCTTTTGAACACCTCTATGTGTTGGTTGTTCGAAACTTGGGGATTGTATACTGAATTGTTCCGTAAAGTGCTATGTGCTGAAGGTGGTTGGTGCAGAGTGTTATTTTGTATGGGTTTAAATGGATTGCCCATAATATACTTTTTAATATTCAATTTTCTCACATATTTCTGTATGCCTATATATGTGTCAAATTTACTCAAGTTTTTAATCGGAGCATGTTTAAGGCCCTTATCCAATACAGCCAATTCTTCAATAGATATTGGTTTGCCGCTCAGGTTGACCACCCCTTCCCCAATTAGTATCTTTTTCTTTTGTAGTATCTTTCCCGCTCTACAGCCTCTCTGTCTTCGGGGCTTTCCTCTGTTCTTTGTTGTTCTGTCCTCATGTTGGGTGAGCGGTGGAGTTCTCTCGGTGATCTCCTTGGGGAATGGTCTCTCCGGTCTCTGTCTAAAAAAGAACCCTGAGTGGGTTTCTCATAGTGAGTTCTTTCATATGGGTATTGTTGTTTGGGTGGATCATAATAATACTGTTGTGGATCTTGATACTGTCTAAGAGGCTCAAATCTATTGTATGTGGGGGCTGGGCTTCTCTCTTGTCTTGGTTGTTGATAATATGTATAAGGGGGCTACTTATAATGATATACCATTTTAATAGTGATTGAAATTAATATGCTTAAACTTTCAGCTTTGGAACAAAGCTGTTATAGTGTATAGTGTATACTGTATGTAACAAACTGCTTGACAAGTGTCTCAGGAAGCATCTGTTTTAAGGTTCTTATCTTTGTATTTCACCAGAGGATATGAAACTAGCTAGGACCAGTGGCTTAGCAGTTTGTGGTCAAGTCAGCAGATGTATACAGACAAGGAGAACAAACTGTCAGATGAATATACTAACCTTTGGCCTATATTCTATATTGCAAACTAACGACCATCACATGACAAGAAATTGCTGATGTATGCTTATGTGTAATGCCCTGATTGGCTCCACATGGGGCAGGGTCTTCTAGTATTGCACATAAAAGACTGTGTTCTCCTATTAAACTTTGTAATCATTCTTCACGTACTACCAGTGTATGTGTGTTGATTATCCACCGGTGACCGGGACCTCCGCTCTACCATCCTGGCCTAGGCATTTAGAACACAAGGAGAAAGACGTGTACCTTACAGCACTGGTGTCAAGAAGTGGGATATCTTGTGACAGGTAAGTGATTTTGCCCTTTTTACCTTTTAAGGTGAATAGGGGTAAATGCTTACGCTGTCCAGATCATCGCCACAAATTTAGTTTAAAGGGGTTGTTGTGCCTTCGCGGCGGACTAGGTTGGTCCCCCGGGAGGTTAAAAGGACACGCAGGTAGCAATTTAGGTTATTTTAGGTATTTTAAGAGAGTCCGACTAGGTTGGTCTGGCTATAAACTATTGTAAAAGAAATTATTATTATTTTAATCACCGGGAAGTAGCAGATTACGCCCGTGATAAAAGGTTTGGTTGAGCGGACGCCCATTAAGTTTTTGAGAAACAAAAAGTGCACTATAAAATTGAACAAATGTATGGTTTTATAATGATCATTTAAAATAATTCTGTTCATAAGATTTACAGTATAAGACCTATAGAAATAAGTATAAAGTTTTGTTTAAGATATATATATATATGTGAGACTCCTTTTTCCACAGACAGCGTAAGTATCTAAAAATTTCATGCTGTATAAAGTATAAGAGTTAAATGACTTCTGAATATGCAGAACCTGACTGTAGTGACATAGCTCCACCTTGTCCACATTGTACTATAGGATTACTGTTTTTTACAACAAGTGATTACCCAAACGGGTTGTTATCACTTGTGCCCACATACTAGTCATACTCTGCCCATTTTGTTAGATGGGGAATTCTGTGGCCACCCCAGGATCGGACATAGGGATCCCGTGCCCGTATGAATATATTAAAAACAATCTACCCGGACCACAGGTGGAACCTTTCTGGGCTCAAGTCCAGGAAAGATGCCACCAGTTAGGTATTCATGATCCGGGACCACAAGGTCCTTGTTCAGAGGAAGATTGGAAGGAAGTTAGCAAAATTTGTCAGACGCATAAGCATTCCTACCCCCCGGGTAAATCTAATGACCCTCAATACATGAAAGATTGTTATCACTCATGGAGCAAATGTTTAAAAGATTATAGAAAGAAATATGCTAAAAAGACTCCTGCAGTTAAAACAAATGTATCCGCCCCTACCTTTGAACCTCCTCCACCTTATGTCACTGTAAAAATGGACTCAGGAGAGCCTGGTCCTCGCCTCCAATTATATCCCTCACTAGAACCTCATGTCCTCGCAAGTATGGTATATGGTGTAGCAAGTGATGATCAGATAGCTGAATGGGAAAGAGATGGCAGAATAAAAAGAGAAAATGAAAGACTAGAAGCTGAAAGTATCAGAGAAAGAGAAAGGCAAAGAAACCTAACCCCTAAAGAGAAACAGTATGAGAAAGAAAAAGAACAGTTTGAATTAGACAGACTGGAAGCGGAGGAACGAATATATAAACAAAGGGAGGAACTAGAACAGTATAGGAAAGCTCTTGAAAAGAAAGCAGAGGAATTAAAGAAAGCTGAGGAGTCCATTATTTCACAACCCTCTACGGCCACACGTAGCCAAACTAAAAAAAGGGAAGAGATTCCCCCCAAAGGGGAAAAATCCGGAGACATTACACAAACAGAGAGCCCCTTAATAGGTTCTGACAATGCCTCAGAAGAGGAGGAAATGTGTGATGTTAAAGCGCCTTTAATGCATATTGGTACGACTCAGGTACACATCCCCTTGCCTCTGGGAACCCTTTCTAAAATAAAGGAGTTATGCCCAAATCCAAAGAAAAGCCCCCGAGAAGCAGCTGCCTTTTTGGCAAAATACAGTATTGGGTCAAGCTTAGATAAAGAGGATGTCCAAGGCATACTTAGTATAATAGACCCTGACAGCCCCGAAGAAACCCCTATAGAAACTCTATGGGCAACCCACGTCCAAGGTGTAAATGACTGGACTTCCTTTTGGAAGGGTATAGGTAGTCACTGGTCAACCTTATACAAAGGTTCATCAGCTCTACAAGAGTTAATTCTAGCCAAGCAAGGACCTAAAGAGAAATTCTTTGACTTTTGTACCAGAGTCTACCATTTATGGAAAGCGGTAGACAAACCTTCACCACAAATTATTACAACCACAGTTATGTCTGGTGGTGACCCTAAAGTTACCCAGCTCCTTAAATTTACAAATCCAAAATGGACTGAACAAAAGCCCGAAGATTTTATGAAAGATGCAAGATCCAGAGAATGCTCTGGAGTCTTTGAACAGAAAGGGGGAATTTTTACTTCCATTGGCATGGGGCCAGAGACAGTGTCCCCTGTTCCCCTTATGACCATGCAACCGTATCCTGATCCAGCTGCTATATACCCCCCGGACCAGGGCTGTTATAATTGTGGCCAACAAGGACATTGGAAATCTCAATGTCCCTATAGGACAGGACAGAATAGGGGTAGGGGTAGGGGAAGAGGAAGAGGATTTTACCCCCCGACCCAGTTTCCACGTTACCCACCCTATCAGGGTCCTCGCCAGCCACAACAATATCCTTCTCAACAACAACAAATGTCACCTCAGCCTCCTAATGGATCACCACCTTTTGTCCCTAACACTCCCCGGATCCCTATGCAGTGACCATCAAACCGCCAGCAGCCAAACCCCCAATAGGGATGCCTAGAGTATGTCCCTTCCCTCAGTCTAGTGTGTTATAACCTTTCATGGAAGAGTCTTCCCCAAGTTGTATTAAATGTTGATGGGCAGCGTGTCTGTTTCTTAATCGACACTGGCGCCACATCAAGTTCAGTGAATAATGTAATTTTTGACACACCACAATGTACTGAGGGAAACTCTATTGGTATAAATGGGACCCCTGTTACCCATCCCATCACTCCACCATTACCTGTAACCACTCCCGAGGGGCAACATTTGTGCGATCAATCTTTTGCTGTGTTGACCTCCTGTCCTGTATCCCTTATGGGAAGGGACCTGTTATCCAGTTTAAGTATCACTATTAAATTTGACAAAAAAGGCTCACTAACTGCAAGTTCCCCTTTCTGTGACCTGACTGGTCCTAAACGACACACATATAAAGGATTCTTTATGCTACTGCCCGCTACTTTAGAGACTCACAAAATCTGGGCCGAAAACAAAGGTAGCGTAGGATTTATCAACTGCACACCCTACACTCCCCAATTACGTCCAGACGCACAAGCTCAATACCACAAACAGTATCCCTTGCCCCCAGAGAAAACCAATGGAATTGCACCACAGATTGAAGAATACATACGCTTAGGCATTTTGAAACCAGTAATCAGCCCCTGGAACACGCCCATTTACCCCGTAAAAAAGGCCAGTGGCGAATGGAGGCTAGTCCAAGATCTAAGGGCAGTTAATAAGCAAGTACTACCCCTCCCGCCCTTGGTATCTGATATAACATTCATTTTTTCATGCATACCTGCAGACTCCCTATGCTACACAGTGATTGATTTGGCAAACGCATTTTTTAGCATCCCTATTGCCGAAGAGGCTCAGCCTATATTTGCCTTCTCATGGGCCGGGGGTCAGTTAACTTGGTCGCGTTTACCGCAAGGGTATGTAGACAGCCCCGCCGCCTTCTCCATGGTACTCAACGAGACCGTCAAGTCTTGGACTTCCGAGCATGGGTCGGTACTAATACAGTATGTGGACGACTTGCTCTTGTGCAGTCGTTCTGCTGAAGATTGTGCGGTCGATTCAACATTACTGTTAGAACATCTGGCCAAAGCCGGCCACCTAGCCTCAAGGAAGAAAATACAGTGGTGTCTACCACAAGTAGAATACCTAGGATGTATTCTGGACAAGGGAACCAGGCTAGTGTCCCCCAAACGTGCTGCAGCCTTACAATCTCTCAGTCCTCCAAAAGACAAAGCAGCTTTGTTGTCATTTTTGGGCGCAATTGTATATTGTCGCCAGTGGATTCCTGACTGTTCTCATTATGACAGTATCCTACGAGAGGCTGCCGGGTCAAACGCCCCTAAATTGATAGACTGGACAGAAGACAGGAAAAATGCTTTTGATGCTCTTATTAAGAGTTTGTCCACCGCCCCCGCCCTGGGATTGGTAGATTATGGTAAAGCCTTCCAGTTGTACTGTGTAGTTTCAGGAAAATCTTTTGCTGCAGTACTTGCACAATCTCATGGTTCAGGGTATCGTCCAGTGTCATATTTATCTAGAAAACTCCCTGTCCAAGTCCAGGGCATGCCGTCCTGTCTTCAGAATGTCGCTGCCTGTGCCATGTCTGCACAGGATGCCAACAAAATAGTATTGGGACACAAAATGACACTGTACACCACTCATTCAGTTACCCACCTCATACAGAATATGAACACACAACACATGACTTCCCAAAGATCACTTTGTTAAATACTGACAACTTGGTACTTAAATATGTTCCGAATAACAATCCAGTTGTACGTTTACTACATTCCATGTTACGTTTACCACACGAACCTGATCACACACATAATTGTGTAGAAAAAGTGGAACAAGTCAATTCACCAAGACCTGATCTTTCTGACATTCCAATTATAAATGCCGAAAATGTTTTTGTAGATGGTAGTTGTTCCCGTCCCTCTGACTCTACATTTTTAACTGGCTATGCTGTAGTTCAGCTGCCACATACAGTACTAGAGGCAAAACCATTGCCCCCTGCTTCTGCCCAAGTAGCAGAACTAGAAGCTCTGACCAGAGCCTGTATTCTGTTCACAAACAAGGAAGTCAACATTTATACAGACAGCAGATATGCATTTGGAGTGGTACATGATTTTGGTGTGATATGGGCCAATAGAGGATTTAAAACAGCAGACAACAAACAGATAGCTAATTCAGAGCAGATCCTTAATCTACTACAAGCAATTCTGCTCCCTAAAAAGGTTGCTGTTATAAAAGTAAAAGCCCACTCATCAGATAATAGTATAGTATCAAAAGGAAATGCTTTCGCAGACAGAGAAGCAAAAAAGGCTGCTGCCAGTTCACCCAATTCACCAGCCCCTACCACAATCTTCTTTAAAGAGCACTTCTCATCCCCTGATTTCAAAACTGTTGTGGCCCAAATGCAATCAATGGCCACAGACGCAGATGTCCATTTCTGGGTAGATGAAGGTTTGTCCAAGGACTCTGAAGGTCTTTGGACAAAAGAGGGGAAGATCCTGGGTATACCTGAAGCTAATTGTATCCTAATTTTATCCTACCTCCATGGCCCAGGACACATAGGACCCGCCCCTCTTGTAAATATATATTCAAAATCTTTTTGCACAAATAATTTACAAAAACAAACTAAGCTTCTAACTAGAAGCTGCCTAACTTGTGCCCAGAACAATGTTCAAGGAAAAAGACATGGCCTACATGGCCATCTACCTCCACCCTTGGGACCATTAACAGATTTACAAATAGACTTCACACACCTACCAAAGCAAAAGGGAAATTTGAGGTGCCTCTGCGTGATCGTTGACAAATGGTCAGGATGGGTTGAGGCAATTCCCTGTACCGGAGAAACCGCAAATATAGCAGCAAGATGCTTGTTAAATTATTGGATCTGTAGGTTCGGGATACCCACAACCATATGGTCCGACAGAGGACCCGCATTTAGTTCCTCAGTGACCCAAGTTGTAGCCAAATCTCTGGGGATGCAATGGAAACTACATATTCCCTATCATCCCCAGAGTGCAGGAGTAGTAGAGAGAATGAACAGGAACATCAAAGACAAATTAAAAAAGGCTACAGGAGGTACTCTAAAAGGTTGGTTGGAACACTTACCTTCTGTCCTTTTTCAGATAAGAACCACCCCCCATTCCAGGACAGGATTGTCCCCTTTTGAAATTCTAATGGGAATCCCTGCAAATATAGAATTACCCCCATTAGACCCAAATTCTGACATTAACGTTTATTCCCAACAGGAAGTGTACGTGAAAAGTCTGGTAAGTATGCTTCATGAAATAAATGAACAAGTTTCTGTCACCTTCTCTCCTCTTTCAACAGAACCTACCCACCCCTTCATCCCAGGGGACAAAGTACTGATTAAGCAGCTGGCTCACAGGAAAAGAATTGGACCAATCTACTCCGGACCGTGGAAGGTGGAAAAGGTATCCAGGACCGCGGTACTAACGGACCTAGGCAACACCTGGATCCACGCCAGCCGACTGAAGAAGTGTCCCCAGCTCCCCTCAACTCCAGAGCCCCTAACAGTAACCGAGGATACACTCCCTTCAAGACAACAACAAAATCTACAAGATATTCAGGAAGGCATAGGACAAATCTCCCTGAAGGACACGATGATTTTACCTGGAAACAAAACAGATCTTTCTATCATCAGGACAAGTGAAGAAGAAGAAGAAGAATAGTGAATTTTGAGGACATTAAAAATATATATATATAATGTTTTCAACATCAGTAACAGGGAAGACCTTGTGCCTCTGGTGCTGTCTAATTCTGGTAGTATTCTTACCCACTTGGCTGATAGCTAACTGTATATACCACCCAGAAGATTTGGGACCACTAAAAGGGATATGTGGGATTCCCAAGTCAAATAACACTCCTATAGTAAGACATAGAAGAAGTGAACCCCCCCCAAGAGTTTTCTGATAAAATGTTGTTGTTGAAATTTAAATATAGCTATGCCCAAAAATCAGGTTTTGAAAAGTGCTGGATATGCAGTAAACTACATCCCAGTACTGCCAGAGTTCCTTTAATGGCCATACCTTTAAATTTTACCTCACTCCTAAACGGCACACCCCCTATAGTTCTTACCGACGTTACCAGGAAGAGTCCTAACAAAACCCTCACTTTTCAAATCATAGGTAGAAGCCATTATCCAGACTGGTGTTTCAGGTTAGGGAATACCACCAAAGGAGCCGAAGTTTGTAAACAATCAAAGCTTAATATCTCAATGACAACATTAAATGATACATTCTATGTAACCCAAGATCTTACTCTTAATACCACCCTGTATCAATTTCTGAGTATTAATACCACTTCTCCCATGGCTCAGCTTCTGGCTACTCTTACACTATCTGGTTTGTCAGACCAAATGTATAAGGTACTGCGTGCACGCCCTTTAGCACTAGGGAACAATACTTACATTTGTTGTGGAAAGCTCTGTCATCCCTGGATTCCTATCCAGCCCCAAGGATGGTGTTATCTAGCAGCCCTGGCCCCACTCATGGGTGTATTGGGAAACAATGAAGGTACTCACCTCCTTGAGGCCAGCATCCACCCCAGGTATCCCCTTAAACATCGCAATAAGAGAGAGATATTCCTGGAAAAAGATATGGCATGGGCATGGTTCCCCTCCTGGACAGGATGGGGAATAGATTTAATGAAGAGACTAAACAATTACACTGGAATCATTGATGAGATCTTGGAAAAGAATTCCGATGACATCACAAAATTAAACATAGAAACCAGGGCAATAAGAAAACAATTAGAACTACATGATTTAGCTATAGAAAGCATGAGCGCAGCTCTTACCGGTCTTTGTGAAATTACTGAAGATTATGAATGCTGCACTTGGATTCATAATACCAGTATTGAAGTACCAGATTATTATGACATAGTTGCCCAACATCGCAAGGAGGTAAATAAACTCCAGGATGAGGCAAGGAACATTGGAAAAACGTGGGATCCCTTCTCCACAGGCTTTGGCCTAGGGGGACTAACCTCCTGGTTAAAAAATACTGCCATGACCATTGTTATGATATTGCTTTTTATTTTGTTCTTATATGCTTGTTATAAAATAGCTAGATGTATCTGTAAGAAGGGTGTAAAAGCAGGTTCAGAGAGTTTTAAACTGACCTTTATCACCAAGGAACAGACTGTGTGGTATGAGAATCAAGAACACGAAACCACAGAGTACCAGACCTGTGCTATAAAATAAGGAAAGGGATGATCATTATGTTAAAACAGAATGATCAAAGGGAGGATTATAAGGGGGCTACTTATAATGATATACCATTTCAATAGTGATTGAAATTAATATGCTTAAACTTTCAGCTTTGGAACAAAGCTGTTATAGTGTATAGTGTATACTGTATGTAACAAACTGCTTGACAAGTGTTGACATCTCAGGAAGCATCTGTTTTAAGGTTCTTATCTTTGTATTTCACCAGAGGATATGAAACTAGCTAGGACCAGTGGCTTAGCAGTTTGTGGTCAAGTCAGCAGATGTATACAGACAAGGAGAACAAACTGTCAGATGAATATACTAACCTTTGGCCTATATTCTATATTGCAAACTAACGACCATCACATGACAAGAAATTGCTGATGTATGCTTATGTGTAATGCCCTGATTGGCTCCACATGGGGCAGGGTCTTCTAGTATTGCACAAAAAAGACTGTGTTCTCCTATTAAACTTTGTAATCATTCTTCACGTACTACCAGTGTATGTGTGTTGATTATCCACCGGTGACCGGGACCTCCGCTCTACCATCCTGGCCTAGGCATTTAGAACACAAGGAGAAAGACGTGTACCTTACAATATGGTTGTTGATTTGGTGGAGGTCCTCTATTATCTCTTTGCTGTTGTGGGTTCTGATGCCAATTATTATGTACCTTCTTATTGACCCAAGGTTTTTTAAAAGGTTTCTTCCAGATTTTTTTCGGAGTCTGGTATGCATATGTTCCCGCATTTCTAGGGTCTTGATACATCCTTGGTGTTTCATGTTGTTGAATATACCGCAGATCTTGACCAGGTCTAGTGGTGGTTTGATCCCTATTGGGGTCATCCCATCTTGGTCCATTGCTTGGGTATGCTGCTGTGGGATCTTGTATTCTAACTTCTCTTTGAGGCGTGATATATGATGTAGCGGGCGGTACTGGTTCACTTTTGTTTTGCCATTTAAACACCCGGTCAGTTTTATAATTGGTTACATCACGTTGATACTTCTTCATCTTCCGCTGTTGTACTTCTAGATCTTTTGCTATTAAATCTTTATTGAGCTGTAACGCAAGTTTTTTAAAATCTGCAGAGTCTTTATGGGGTTCTAATTTGGCTTTGGTTTCTTCTATCAGTTTCTCTAATATTTGTGTTTTCCTTTGTTTTCTCTTAAGTAGTAGCCTGAGGCAATCAACGCTTCTACTGTTAAAGAACTCGTACCATTCTTCCATTGAGTCTTTATCGGTTAGACCATCATTGGGAGGGATGTCCCATCGTAATCTTCTAGGTACAATTCCCTCTCTGATGTACCTCTCAAAAGTGTTGGTATCCCACCATAGGCTCACCTTTTTGTCCATTTGGTGACCTAATTTTCTAACTGTGGTTTCGAGATCAGTATTTCTAGTTTTTACCTGTGCATTAAACACTTCATCTAAATTAATAGATCTGTTCTCCATAAATGTGAAGACATCCATGATAGCGGCAAAGGGAAAATGGTGCGTGGTAAACAGAAGTGTATGTGGGTGTCCTTCGCGCTAATTAATGAACTAGAAACTATTTGTACAATAATAGATGAATAAATAATAAATAAATAATTAGTAAACAAATGGGTGTCAGCACTGATGCTGTATGTGGAAACAATTCCTAAAGTGAGCTGCAAAATCTAAGAGTGAACACAAAGCAGTAAATCAAAATAAGTGGATAGTGATTTTGCGCTAAAGTGCATCAAATATTTAGCATGTGCTATATACGTGTATGTGATGCGTGAATGGTCACTATACCGTGACTCCAAAACTAGACATACACTAAGTAAAGTGAATCGATCATAAAAATAAATTGATTGAATGTGATTGAAAGATTATTTAAAGTGCAACAAGTGCTTAATAAACTCTCAACAATAAATATCATAAAATACATAAATACGTGAAAAATTGTAAAAACAATGAATCTCGAGTGTACAATATAAACCACAGATGAATAAATATGTGGGTGAATCTTTGTTACTTCATATAAATATAGTTGATGGCATATTTTAATGGGTCGTATGGAACCAACACCAGAGCCATTCGTAGGTGGCACAGAATAGTGGTGCATTACGGCCATTAGACTGAATGCACTGAAATTATTTAAATTGCGTTTCGCTGGCCCATCGGATATCGATCTCTGACAATTAGCCGATTATCATAGTGATATCCTCCTCTGGCCTCTCAAATCAGTGGTCTGGTTTTTCCCGATCTGTGAGTGTATGGTCGGGATATTTGAAAATAAACCAGATATATAGAGAGAAGTTAAGTTAGACCTGCAGGTATCCTGATACAGATGGCAGAGCGACCTAAAACGCATTTATTATGTTTTGATATACTTCACGATCGGGTCCCTCTCTCTACTTTTTCTCGATTTCAAATTTCCACAACACATCGAGGGCGAGTCACTACTGCGGGACCGCAGTTAACTCTATATACCTACGAGTGGAGGGCTATCTCTGGGGACACGCTTTTGCGGAAGTGGATATTCAGTCCATGGATCTGATCGATTAGAGGCAGACCGTATTGGGAACCATCTTAGTGGGAATTCAGAATTGGAACCTGCCACTATTGCCGGTCTTGATGCCCATATTTATCGTGTGAGAGGTGAGAGGCTAGGGAGCACCATTTATGAGCAGGTCCTCACCACCCAGCACCCCCCACTTTTGGAGAGAGGAACAACTACCACACATCCTTGTTTTAGAGACTATTAGAGCTGTATGCTTATGGGTGTCACCATCTTTATCACACCATTTTGTCATTAAATCCTTTCTGTGGACTCTAGATTCACCCACATATTTATTCATCTGTGGTTTATATTGTACACTCGAGTTTCATTGTTTTTACCATTTTTCACGTATTTATGTATTTTATGATATTTATTGTTGAGAGTTTATTAAGCACTTGTTGCACTTTAAATAATCTTTCAATCACATTCAATCAATTTATTTTTATGATCGATTCACTTTACTTAGTGTATGTCTAGTTTTGGAGTCACGGTATAGTGACCATTCACGCATCACATACACGTATATAGCACATGCTAAATATTTGATGCACTTTAGCGCAAAATCACTATCCACTTATTTTGATTTACGGGTTTGTGTTCACTCTTAGATTTTGCAGCTCACTTTAGGAATTGTTTCCACATACAGCATCAGTGCTGACACTCATTTGTTTACTAATTATTTATTTATTATTTATTCATCTATTATTGTACAAATAGTTTCTAGTTCATTAATTAGCGCGAAGGACACCCACATACACTTCTGTTTACCACGCACCATTTTCCCTTTGCCGCTATCATGGATGTCTTCACATTTATGGAGAACAGATCTATTAATTTAGATGAAGTGTTTAATGCACAGGTAAAAACTAGAAATACTGATCTCGAAACCACAGTTAGAAAATTAGGTCACCAAATGGACAAAAAGGTGAGCCTATGGTGGGATACCAACACTTTTGAGAGGTACATCAGAGAGGGAATTGTACCTAGAAGATTACGATGGGACATCCCTCCCAATGATGGTCTAACCGATAAAGACTCAATGGAAGAATGGTACGAGTTCTTTAACAGTAGAAGCGTTGATTGCCTCAGGCTACTACTTAAGAGAAAACAAAGGAAAACACAAATATTAGAGAAACTGATAGAAGAAACCAAAGCCAAATTAGAACCCCATAAAGACTCTGCAGATTTTAAAAAACTTGCGTTACAGCTCAATAAAGATTTAATAGCAAAAGATCTAGAAGTACAACAGCGGAAGATGAAGAAGTATCAACGTGATGTAACCGATTATAAAACTGACCGGGTGTTTAAATTGCAAAACAAAAGTGAACCAGTACTGCCCGCTACATCATATATCACGCCTCAAAGAGAAGTTAGAATACAAGATCCCACAGCAGCATACCCAAGCAATGGACCAAGATGAGATGACCCCAATAGGGATCAAACCACCACTAGACCTGGTCAAGATCTGCGGTATATTCAACAACATGAAACACCAAGGATGTATCAAGACCCTAGAAATGCGGGAACATATGCATACCAGACTCCGAAAAAAATCTGGAAGAAACCTTTTAAAAAACCTTGGGTCAATAAGAAGGTACATAATAATTGGCATCAGAACCCACAACAGCAAAGAGATAATAGAGGACCTCCACCAAATCAACAACCATATTATCAACAACCAAGACAAGAGAGAAGCCCAGCCCCCACATACAATAGATTTGAGCCTCTTAGACAGTATCAAGATCCACAACAGTATTATTATGATCCACCCAAACAACAATACCCATATGAAAGAACTCACTATGAGAAACCCACTCAGGGTTCTTTTTTAGACAGAGACTGGAGAGACCATTCCCCAAGGAGATCACCGAGAGAACTCCACCGCTCACCCAACATGAGGACAGAACAACAAAGAACAGAGGAAAGCCCCGAAGACAGAGAGGCTGTAGAGCGGGAAAGAGACTACAAAAGAAAAAGATACTAATTGGGGAAGGGGTGGTCAACCTGAGCGGCAAACCAATATCTATTGAAGAATTGGCTGTATTGGATAAGGGCCTTAAACATGCTCCGATTAAAAACTTGAGTAAATTTGACACATATATAGGCATACAGAAATATGTGAGAAAATTGAATATTAAAAAGTATATTATGGGCAATCCATTTAACCCATACAAAATAACACTCTGCACCAACCACCTTCAGCACATAGCACTTTACGGAACAATTCAGTATACAATCCCCAAGTTTCGAACAACCAACACATAGAGGTGTTCAAAAGATTGGTAGTAGGGGATTTGCAAACAATGGAGATTAAGAAAGTATCAGATCCCATACATATCCGTAAAGGTATCAAATCCTTGCAGCAACGTAAAGATATAGTTGTCAGACCAGCTGACAAAGGGGGAGCTGTCGTCGTACAGTCAAAAGAACAGTACATGCAAGAATTGGAGAGGCAATTACAAGATCAGGATACGTATATTAAACTGTCTGGCAACCCCACGCAAAAATATAAAAAGGAACTAGAACTTGTGGTCAATTTGGGCATTAAAAAAGACATACTAAACAAGAAAGAATCTAAATATCTTATTCCTGAGACCTGTAGGATACCGATTATATACACTATCCCTAAAATTCATAAAAATAAAGAAACTCCACCAGGGAGACCTATAGTGAACGGAATAGATTCACTGACTGCCCGAATGGGCGAATATATAGATTTCTTCATCCAACCAGCAGTGCAGAAAACTAAAGCGTATCTGAAAGATACGAAACATGTGCTACAACTTCTAGAGACTGTGCCAGTGTTGGAAGGACACACAATTTTGGCAACGGCCGATGTGTCGTCACTATACACCATAGAAGTTTTTAATCAAATGTTTGGATTTTAGCTTGAAATGCAGTTACTTCTGGCATAATCAATCGTATTATAAGCAAGCCATAGGAATTGCCATGGGAGCAAAATTTGCCCCGAGTGTGGCCAATGCATTTATGGCACACTGGGAGGAAGATTCCGTCTATGCGAATATGCCTGCTGAACTAGCCTTATATAAGAGGTATATCGATGATCTGATTATAATTTGGAACGAAAGCAAAGAGACACTAGAAGAGTTTTTAAACAATCTTAATAAAAATAACAAAAACATCAATCTTGTGTGGAATATCCACGCAACTACCATCGACTTCCTTGACTTTAATATCTCCATAAAATCGGACAAGATCATCACCAAAACGCATTTCAAAAATGTAGACACAAACAGCTATATATCACTACACAGCTGCCATTTCAAACCCTGGTTATTCAACATCCCGAAGGGACAACTAGTACGTATCCGACGGAATTGTACCAGAGATGAAGATTTTAAAATACAAGCAAAATTAATTGGTGTCAGGTTCAAGGAAAAAGGATATGAAGAAACCTGGATACAACAACAGATCATGCAAGTAGAAAACATGAGTAGATCCAGCATGTTAGAGGAGAAACCCAAAAACAAGTCTGTCACCTGGAGTGAAGCTCCATGCTTGATCTTAGATTTTAATGCTCAATATAAAGATGTTGCCAAAATCATCCAGAAACATTGGCACATACTCACAAGCGATAAAGACCTCAAAATGATCCTCCCAGTGAAACCAAAAATCATATACAAACGGGCACCGACAGTGAGAGACTTAGTGGTCAAAACCGTAGTGGACCCACCCCCCAAAAAAGGTTTTTCTTTCTTCTCTGGAAAAGGTTTCTTTCCCTGTAGAAATTGTTATGCTTGCCGCAAGGCCCAGAAATTTCAAGGAAAGAGAACCGATTTTACAGCCACGACCACAGGAGAAAAGTACACCATTAAAGATTTTATTAGCTGTCGTACTGAGGGAGTCGTTTACTGTTTGCAATGTAGCTGCAACCTACAATATATAGGGAGAACCAAAAGGGAGTTGAAAGTGCGCATTAAGGAACACATTCAGAAGATTATTAAAGGCTGTCCCAAACATAATGTCTCACGACACTTCGCCCTAGTGCATAACAGAGACCCAAACGAGTTGCGGTTTTGGGGGGTAGAACGCTATAACCCATCTTGGCGAGGGAGCCACAAAGTAAGGGTAATTAGTCAGAAGGAATCGATGTGGATTTATTCCATGTGCACATTGGTTCCAGAAGGGTTGAACGTGGAGTTCGATTTAAATTGTTTTTTAAGCAATTTTTAAGACATTTACACTTACATATATACATGACATTGTCATCCACTTTCTACAGGCACTATCTATTTTCCCAGATATTGAGTGTAAGGACATACTAATGCAGACGTTCAATTAGCTTGTATATATTATTTTATACCATTGTGTATATCTGAATGTTGTTTATATATTGTGTCAAAGATCAATAAGTCCAATATAACATTTCCGGTATCCAGTCCCATACCTAGGAGGAGGATGGGGATACAGGACATTTATTTCTATACAGGCCTATTATATATTTTCCCATAATTTTAATATTTCAGCTTTATGCCCGGCAATATGTCAGGGTTGGGAATAGATCATATTACTCGATTTTATCATTTTTAGTACAGTGTAAAATATTACAGACACTGACGATTCCGATCTGTATCCATTGATATTTTAATTAATTTTTTTAATTTTCTTATTCCTTAATTCCTTAATTATTTAGTGGTATTATTTCCACAATTTTTAAATTAAGAGTATTGCTACAGTATTAAATATTTAATAATCACAATTGGTGCAATATTCGAGGACTGACGAGAATCATGTAGCTCTGAAGTCATCCCGTTTCTAAATTTTTAAATCCTCATTATCTTTATTGTCATTTTATTATCTCTCTTTGACTGTTTGGAATTTTATTAATATTATTTAATTTTATATTTACTGATTAATTAACAACCATGTAGCCCATAGTGACAATGGATTGTCGATTATTTACAAGTGAATGCGTTTTAGGTCGCTCTGCCATCTGTATCAGGATACCTGCAGGTCTAACTTAACTTCTCTCTATATATCTGGTTTATTTTCAAATATCCCGACCATACACTCACAGATCGGGACAAACCAGACCACTGATTTGAGAGGCCAGAGGAGGATATCACTATGATAATCGGCTAATTGTCAGAGATCGATATCCGATGGGCCAGCGAAACACAATTTAAATAATTTCAGTGCATTCAGTCTAATGGCCGTAATGCACCACTATTCTGTGCCACCTACGAATGGCTCTGGTATTGGTTCCATACGACCCATTAAAATATGCCATCAACTATATTTATATGAAGTAACAAAACTCATTCATTTACATATATCCAGTCTGATGTGTTCGTTTATACACATAGTGAAACACCCTGATACTGAACATCACACTATTACTGTTAAAACTCCGAAAACTACAGTTGATACTAAAGAGGTCTGCTGTACAGAGCGCGGAAAGACTACCAAAAAATGGCCGCGCTTTGTTTACATTTGCGGACCGCGGCAAAATGGCCGCTACGGGACTTCCGTTTGTCCTAAATAAAAGACAGTCCAATACAACCAATCAGCATCCCCTGATGAAGTCACGAGGTCACGTGACGTAACGCGTAGAGATTGGTCAGGATACCGGAAGTGCTGTATTCGGAGACCTTACTCACATCTATCTGGCTGTTCTTATTTTATTCAATGTAAGCATTTACTTTTATTAAAATTATTATGTTTTGATATACTTCACGATCGGGTCCCTCTCTCTACTTTTTCTCGATTTCAAATTTCCACAACACATCGAGGGCGAGTCACTACTGCGGGACCGCAGTTAACTCTATATACCTACGAGTGGAGGGCTATCTCTGGGGACACGCTTTTGCGGAAGTGGATATTCAGTCCATGGATCTGATCGATTAGAGGCAGACCGTATTGGGAACCATCTTAGTGGGAATTCAGAATTGGAACCTGCCACTATTGCCGGTCTTGATGCCCATATTTATCGTGTGAGAGGTGAGAGGCTAGGGAGCACCATTTATGAGCAGGTCCTCACCACCCAGCACCCCCCACTTTTGGAGAGAGGAACAACTACCACACATCCTTGTTTTAGAGACTATTAGAGCTGTATGCTTATGGGTGTCACCATCTTTATCACACCATTTTGTCATTAAATCCTTTCTGTGGACTCTAGATTCACCCACATATTTATTCATCTGTGGTTTATATTGTACACTCGAGTTTCATTGTTTTTACCATTTTTCACGTATTTATGTATTTTATGATATTTATTGTTGAGAGTTTATTAAGCACTTGTTGCACTTTAAATAATCTTTCAATCACATTCAATCAATTTATTTTTATGATCGATTCACTTTACTTAGTGTATGTCTAGTTTTGGAGTCACGGTATAGTGACCATTCACGCATCACATACACGTATATAGCACATGCTAAATATTTGATGCACTTTAGCGCAAAATCACTATCCACTTATTTTGATTTACGGGTTTGTGTTCACTCTTAGATTTTGCAGCTCACTTTAGGAATTGTTTCCACATACAGCATCAGTGCTGACACTCATTTGTTTACTAATTATTTATTTATTATTTATTCATCTATTATTGTACAAATAGTTTCTAGTTCATTAATTAGCGCGAAGGACACCCACATACACTTCTGTTTACCACGCACCATTTTCCCTTTGCCGCTATCATGGATGTCTTCACATTTATGGAGAACAGATCTATTAATTTAGATGAAGTGTTTAATGCACAGGTAAAAACTAGAAATACTGATCTCGAAACCACAGTTAGAAAATTAGGTCACCAAATGGACAAAAAGGTGAGCCTATGGTGGGATACCAACACTTTTGAGAGGTACATCAGAGAGGGAATTGTACCTAGAAGATTACGATGGGACATCCCTCCCAATGATGGTCTAACCGATAAAGACTCAATGGAAGAATGGTACGAGTTCTTTAACAGTAGAAGCGTTGATTGCCTCAGGCTACTACTTAAGAGAAAACAAAGGAAAACACAAATATTAGAGAAACTGATAGAAGAAACCAAAGCCAAATTAGAACCCCATAAAGACTCTGCAGATTTTAAAAAACTTGCGTTACAGCTCAATAAAGATTTAATAGCAAAAGATCTAGAAGTACAACAGCGGAAGATAAAGAAGTATCAACGTGATGTAACCGATTATAAAACTGACCGGGTGTTTAAATTGCAAAACAAAAGTGAACCAGTACTGCCCACTACATCATATATCACGCCTCAAAGAGAAGTTAGAATACAAGATCCCACAGCAGCATACCCAAGCAATGGACCAAGATGAGATGACCCCAATAGGGATCAAACCACCACTAGACCTGGTCAAGATCTGCGGTATATTCAACAACATGAAACACCAAGGATGTATCAAGACCCTAGAAATGTGGGAACATATGCATACCAGACTCCGAAAAAAATCTGGAAGAAACCTTTTAAAAAACCTTGGGTCAATAAGAAGGTACATAATAATTGGCATCAGAACCCACAACAGCAAAGAGATAATAGAGGACCTCCACCAAATCAACAACCATATTATCAACAACCAAGACAAGAGAGAAGCCCAGCCCCCACATACAATAGATTTGAGCCTCTTAGACAGTATCAAGATCCACAACAGTATTATTATGATCCACCCAAACAACAATACCCATATGAAAGAACTCACTATGAGAAACCCACTCAGGGTTCTTTTTTAGACAGAGACCGGAGAGACCATTCCCCAAGGAGATCACCGAGAGAACTCCACCACTCACCCAACATGAGGACAGAACAACAAAGAACAGAGGAAAGCCCCGAAGACAGAGAGGCTGTAGAGCGGGAAAGAGACTACAAAAGAAAAAGATACTAATTGGGGAAGGGGTGGTCAACCTGAGCGGCAAACCAATATCTATTGAAGAATTGGCTGTATTGGATAAGGGCCTTAAACATGCTCCGATTAAAAACTTGAGTAAATTTGACACATATATAGGCATACAGAAATATGTGAGAAAATTGAATATTAAAAAGTATATTATGGGCAATCCATTTAACCCATACAAAATAACACTCTGCACCAACCACCTTCAGCACATAGCACTTTACGGAACAATTCAGTATACAATCCCCAAGTTTCGAACAACCAACACATAGAGGTGTTCAAAAGATTGGTAGTAGGGGATTTGCAAACAATGGAGATTAAGAAAGTATCAGATCCCATACATATCCGTAAAGGTATCAAATCCTTGCAGCAACGTAAAGATATAGTTGTCAGACCAGCTGACAAAGGGGGAGCTGTCGTCGTACAGTCAAAAGAACAGTACATGCAAGAATTGGAGAGGCAATTACAAGATCAGGATACGTATATTAAACTGTCTGGCAACCCCACGCAAAAATATAAAAAGGAACTAGAACTTGTGGTCAATTTGGGCATTAAAAAAGACATACTAAACAAGAAAGAATCTAAATATCTTATTCCTGAGACCTGTAGGATACCGATTATATACACTATCCCTAAAATTCATAAAAATAAAGAAACTCCACCAGGGAGACCTATAGTGAACGGAATAGATTCACTGACTGCCCGAATGGGCGAATATATAGATTTCTTCATCCAACCAGCAGTGCAGAAAACTAAAGCGTATCTGAAAGATACGAAACATGTGCTACAACTTCTAGAGACTGTGCCAGTGTTGGAAGGACACACAATTTTGGCAACGGCCGATGTGTCGTCACTATACACCATAGAAGTTTTTAATCAAATGTTTGGATTTTAGCTTGAAATGCAGTTACTTCTGGCATAATCAATCGTATTATAAGCAAGCCATAGGAATTGCCATGGGAGCAAAATTTGCCCCGAGTGTGGCCAATGCATTTATGGCACACTGGGAGGAAGATTCCGTCTATGCGAATATGCCTGCTGAACTAGCCTTATATAAGAGGTATATCGATGATCTGATTATAATTTGGAACGAAAGCAAAGAGACACTAGAAGAGTTTTTAAACAATCTTAATAAAAATAACAAAAACATCAATCTTGTGTGGAATATCCACGCAACTACCATCGACTTCCTTGACTTTAATATCTCCATAAAATCGGACAAGATCATCACCAAAACGCATTTCAAAAATGTAGACACAAACAGCTATATATCACTACACAGCTGCCATTTCAAACCCTGGTTATTCAACATCCTGAAGGGACAACTAGTACGTATCCGACGGAATTGTACCAGAGATGAAGATTTTAAAATACAAGCAAAATTAATTGGTGTCAGGTTCAAGGAAAAAGGATATGAAGAAACCTGGATACAACAACAGATCATGCAAGTAGAAAACATGAGTAGATCCAGCATGTTAGAGGAGAAACCCAAAAACAAGTCTGTCACCTGGAGTGAAGCTCCATGCTTGATCTTAGATTTTAATGCTCAATATAAAGATGTTGCCAAAATCATCCAGAAACATTGGCACATACTCACAAGCGATAAAGACCTCAAAACGATCCTCCCAGTGAAACCAAAAATCATATACAAACGGGCACCGACAGTGAGAGACTTAGTGGTCAAAACCGTAGTGGACCCACCCCCCAAAAAAGGTTTTTCTTTCTTCTCTGGAAAAGGTTTCTTTCCCTGTAGAAATTGTTATGCTTGCCGCAAGGCCCAGAAATTTCAAGGAAAGAGAACCGATTTTACAGCCACGACCACAGGAGAAAAGTACACCATTAAAGATTTTATTAGCTGTCGTACTGAGGGAGTCGTTTACTGTTTGCAATGTAGCTGCAACCTACAATATATAGGGAGAACCAAAAGGGAGTTGAAAGTGCGCATTAAGGAACACATTCAGAAGATTATTAAAGGCTGTCCCAAACATAATGTCTCACGACACTTCGCCCTAGTGCATAACAGAGACCCAAACGAGTTGCGGTTTTGGGGGGTAGAACGCTATAACCCATCTTGGCGAGGGAGCCACAAAGTAAGGGTAATTAGTCAGAAGGAATCGATGTGGATTTATTCCATGCGCACATTGGTTCCAGAAGGGTTGAACGTGGAGTTCGATTTAAATTGTTTTTTAAGCAATTTTTAAGACATTTACACTTACATATATACATGACATTGTCATCCACTTTCTACAGGCACTATCTATTTTCCCAGATATTGAGTGTAAGGACATACTAATGCAGACGTTCAATTAGCTTGTATATATTATTTTATACCATTGTGTATATCTGAATGTTGTTTATATATTGTGTCAAAGATCAATAAGTCCAATATAACATTTCCGGTATCCAGTCCCATACCTAGGAGGAGGATGGGGATACAGGACATTTATTTCTATACAGGCCTATTATATATTTTCCCATAATTTTAATATTTCAGCTTTATGCCCGGCAATATGTCAGGGTTGGGAATAGATCATATTACTCGATTTTATCATTTTTAGTACAGTGTAAAATATTACAGACACTGACGATTCCGATCTGTATCCATTGATATTTTAATTAATTTTTTTTAATTTTCTTATTCCTTAATTCCTTAATTATTTAGTGGTATTATTTCCACAATTTTTAAATTAAGAGTATTGCTACAGTATTAAATATTTAATAATCACAACTGGTGCAATATTCGAGGACTGACGAGAATCATGTAGCTCTGAAGTCATCCCGTTTCTAAATTTTTAAATCCTCATTATCTTTATTGTCATTTTATTATCTCTCTTTGACTGTTTGGAATTTTATTAATATTATTTAATTTTATATTTACTGATTAATTAACAACCATGTAGCCCATAGTGACAATGGATTGTCGATTATTTACAAGTGAATGCGTTTTAGGTCGCTCTGCCATCTGTATCAGGATACCTGCAGGTCTAACTTAACTTCTCTCTATATATCTGGTTTATTTTCAAATATCCCGACCATACACTCACAGATCGGGACAAACCAGACCACTGATTTGAGAGGCCAGAGGAGGATATCACTATGATAATCGGCTAATTGTCAGAGATCGATATCCGATGGGCCAGCGAAACACAATTTAAATAATTTCAGTGCATTCAGTCTAATGGCCGTAATGCACCACTATTCTGTGCCACCTACGAATGGCTCTGGTATTGGTTCCATACGACCCATTAAAATATGCCATCAACTATATTTATATGAAGTAACAAAACTCATTCATTTACATATATCCAGTCTGATGTGTTCGTTTATACACATAGTGAAACACCCTGATACTGAACATCACACTATTACTGTTAAAACTCCGAAAACTACAGTTGATACTAAAGAGGTCTGCTGTACAGAGCGCGGAAAGACTACCAAAAAATGGCCGCGCTTTGTTTACATTTGCGGACCGCGGCAAAATGGCCGCTACGGGACTTCCGTTTGTTATAAATAAAAGACAGTCCAATACAACCAATCAGCATCCCCTGATGAAGTCACGAGGTCACGTGACGTAACGCGTAGGGATTGGTCAGGATACCGGAAGTGCTGTATTCGGAGACCTTACTCACATCTATCTGGCTGTTCTTATTTTATTCAATGTAAGCATTTACTTTTATTAAAATTATTATGTTTTGATATACTTCACGATCGGGTCCCTCTCTCTACTTTTTCTCGATTTCAAATTTCCACAACACATCGAGGGCGAGTCACTACTGCGGGACCGCAGTTAACTCTATATACCTACGAGTGGAGGGCTATCTCTGGGGACACGCTTTTGCGGAAGTGGATATTCAGTCCATGGATCTGATCGATTAGAGGCAGACCGTATTGGGAACCATCTTAGTGGGAATTCAGAATTGGAACCTGCCACTATTGCCGGTCTTGATGCCCATATTTATCGTGTGAGAGGTGAGAGGCTAGGGAGCACCATTTATGAGCAGGTCCTCACCACCCAGCACCCCCCACTTTTGGAGAGAGGAACAACTACCACACATCCTTGTTTTAGAGACTATTAGAGCTGTATGCTTATGGGTGTCACCATCTTTATCACACCATTTTGTCATTAAATCCTTTCTGTGGACTCTAGATTCACCCACATATTTATTCATCTGTGGTTTATATTGTACACTCGAGATTCATTGTTTTTACCATTTTTCACGTATTTATGTATTTTATGATATTTATTGTTGAGAGTTTATTAAGCACTTGTTGCACTTTAAATAATCTTTCAATCACATTCAATCAATTTATTTTTATGATCGATTCACTTTACTTAGTGTATGTCTAGTTTTGGAGTCACGGTATAGTGACCATTCACGCATCACATACACGTATATAGCACATGCTAAATATTTGATGCACTTTAGCGCAAAATCACTATCCACTTATTATGAATAAAAAAAATTGTGACTAAAAAACAAAAGAAATTTAACCTTGACAAACTGGCCTTTTCACATGGCTATTGTCAGTACTAGGATCCCTTTAGGACCCAGCACAACTCACCTGACACAGCCTTTGCCTGGGAAACAACAGTGATTGGCTATCTCACCTTTAAATCACCTGTATCAGCATTCAATCAGTGCTCGTGTTAGGGCTCTTTCACACGGGGCGGATCCGTATTGATCTGCCCCGTGAAGATCCGCTGCTCAGCGGGGATCGCACAGCTGTTCCCCACTGAGCCGGCCGATGACAGGGCGGTCCCTGCACACTGTGCAGGGACCGCCCTGTCAGTTCTCCGCTCTCCTCTATGGGGGATCGGATGAACACGGACCGTCTGTCCATGTTCATCCGATCCGCTCTGCAGACGGATGAAAAAAATAGGGTCTTCCTCCGTCTGCAGAATCGGACAATTGCGGAGGCGGACAATAGCGGGTGTCAGCGGATGCTCAGCCGCTGACACCCGCTATCCCATAGACATGCATGTATGTCTGTTTTTCATCCAAAAACGGATGGATGAAAAACGGACATACGGTCCGCATGTGTGAAAGGGGCCTTAGAGTTTACCTTTGTGTTTGATCCAGCTGATATCTGCTCTGTGTATTTCGTGTATGACCCGGCTCGTTTGACCCTGCTTACTCGCTTCTGATTCGGTACCGTTTGGACTCTGATCTACCTGTGTATGACCCAGCTTGCCTAAGACTACGCTTTGCCTGATTCTACTGTAGCCCCTTCATCCTCAGCAGTGAACTACAAGCACCAAATAACATCTATCCTCATCTGCAGCGGTGAACTACAAGCACCAGCTAACATCTATCCTCATCTGCAGCGGTGAACTACAAGGTCCAGCAAACATCTACCTTCATCAGCAGCGGTGAACTACAAGATCCAGATGACCTGCTCTGCCTAGACCTGCTCATGCTATGTGCTCTTGTTCTTTGAACTCTTTGCATAGTCAGCACACCTGAACTGTTTCCTTTTATATTCTCCTAGCCTGACATTAACACTAGCCATACATAAAAAGGGAAACCTATCATGGATTCTGAGCAGGCTCAGTTTTTTGCACAGGAACTTTGCCGTTTATCCAATCTAGTTCAGGAAATGGCCACAGAGCTCACCAAGGTGCAATCTCCTTCTACTATCACTGCTACAAAAACTACATCTGAACCAAAAATTCCTTTGCCTGACTGGTTTTCTGGTGACCGTAAAGGGTTTTGCAACTTTAAAAACAGCTGCAAATTATATTTCAAGTTAAGGCCATCCTCGTCTGGCCCTGAAACTCAGAGGGTTCAAATCATTATCTCTGTACTACAGGGTGACCCCCAGGCTTGTGCCTTTAACCTGGAACCAAACCATCCAGTCTTGCTAACAGTAGATGCCTTCTTCTAGGGTTGCTATATGATGATCCAGATCTTGCTGCTACTGCACAATCAACCCTGCGTAGCTTAAAGCAAGGAAATACCACAGCTGAAATGTATTGCTCAGAGTTTTGCAGGTGGGCCCCTGAATCTGGCTGGAATGATGCAGCTCTCCTCAGCCAGTTTAGAATAGGCCTTTCAGATGCAATTAAGGATGCTCTGGTCAACTTCTCCTACCCAGCCTCACTGGAGGAGGCTATGTGTCTAGCCATTAGAATTGACCGCCGCCAGTGAGAGAAGAGGCGAGAACAAACTACGGCTGTGGCAAACTATATGCCTCCCTTGCCACCTGACTATTTCACCTCCAGTGCCAAATCTGAGAAAGAACCTATGCAGTTAGGCTCCACCCAGTTATCTGCCCAGGAACACACACACTGGCGTAATATGGGACTCTGCTTATATTGTGGCCTCAAGGGTCATATGCTCCATTCGTGCCCTACATGTCCGGGAAACTCCAGGGCCTAGGTGATTGTGGGGAGGTCACCTTAGGTCTGCTCTCATCTCCCCAGGGGGACAATCGTATACTTTTACCCACTGTCATTCAATTTGGGACAGGGGCTCATGAACTGCTGGCCTTGTTAGATTCTGGAGCCGCTGAGAATTTTATTGATGAGACTCTGATTACCTCTTTGTCCCTGGAAACTCATGCTCTAGATTGCCCAGTCCGCCTGATTTCCGTGGATAATCAGCCTCTCTCACAAGATCTAGTGCTCCAATCCACCAACCCTTTCCAGTTACAATTGGGGGCTTTGCATTGGGAGAAGATTTCATGTCTTGTCATTGACTCTTCATCCACTCCTTTGATCCTAGGCCTTCCTTGGCTTCAGAAGCACAATCCCGTAATTGACTGGTGAACAAAAAATATTCTGGCTTGGTCTAATCAGTGTAAAAAGAACTGCATCCAGCACCCTGTTCGACTTGCTACCTGTCAAGTGGGAATGGAACAGATTCCGGGATGTGTTTTCTAAAGGGATTACGGAAACTTTACCTCCTCATCGCAGTTATAATTGTCCCATTGATCTCTTGCCTGACACTACACCTCCTCAAGGGAGAGTCTTTCCACTGTCTGAGCCAGAGAATCTTGCTTTGCAAAAATACATCCATGAAAACCTAGCTAAGGGTTTCATCCGTCCCTCCACTTCTCCCGCAGGAGCAGGATGCTACTTTGTCCCAAAGAAGGATGGGGGACTTAGACTTTGTGTTGATTACAGAGTTCTAAATAAAATAACTGTTCCCAATCGGTATCCTCTTCCTCTCATCACAGAGTTGTTCTCTCAAATCCAGGGAGACAAAATCTTCTCCAAACTGGACTTAAGGGGAGCCTATAATCTGGTGCTCATCCATGCAGGCAACAAATGGAAGACGGCCTTTAACACCAAGGATGGTCATTAGGAATGTCTTGTCATGCCTTTCGGTCTCAGGAATGCGCCAGCTGTTTTTTAGAACTTTATGAATGACATTTTCTGTGAAATGTTGGGTCGCTTCATGCTTGTATATTTAGAAGATATTTTGATATACTCTCCCAATCTTGAAACACATCAGAAGCATGTCTGCTCAGTATTGGCCCGTTTAAAGACTCACTCCCTTTTTGTAAAGCCTGAAAAATGTTTATTCCATGTTAAACAAGTACCTTTCCTGGGCTACCTAATTTCTGACACAGGCCTCACCATGGATCCATCCAAGATTCAAGCCATTTTAGACTGGGCACCACCTTCAGACCTGAAGGCAGTTCAGCGCTTCCTGGGCTTTGCAAATTTCTATCGAAAATTAATTAAGAACTTTGCCACCATTGCACATCCCATCACCTCTCTCACCAGGAAGACTCCGACTACGTTTAAATGGACTACTGAAGCCCAGGCAGCCTTCACTTAGTTAAAGAAAGCCTTTACCTCTGCACCATTTCTATGCCATCCTCTTCCTGAGCTACTTTTTATTGTGGAGGTAGATGCATCTGAAGTAGGGGTGGGGGCGCTTTTGTCACAAAAGGATCCTGTAAATGCTGCCATCCACCCCTGTGCCTTCTTGTCCTGTAAATATTCCCCAGCAAAGCACAATTATGATATAGGCAACAGAGAACTTCTAGCCATATAGCTTGCTTTGGAGGAATGGAGACATTGGTTGGAGGGAGCTTGCTATCCATTCATAGTTCTGACTGACCACAAAAACCTTGAATACATCCGTTCTGCTAAAAGACTGAACTCACGTCAAGCCAGGTGGTCATTGTTCTTCTCCAGATTTGACTTCACAATTTCTTATTTACCAGGGCCAAAAAACATTAAGTCTGATGCCATGTCTTGTAGCTTTTTATCAGAGTCTCCTCCTCCGCTTCCTCCACAACCCATTATCCCTGAGGATAGGATTTTGGCTTTCACCCAGACTGACCTCTCTGAGGCCTTGTTACCTGCACAGGCTGAAGCCCCTCCCTCCACTCCCTCTGGTATGCATTTTGTGCCCCTGACTCATCGTTTGCAGGTATTGCAGCAGGTACATGCATCAAAACCTGCAGCACATCTGGGGTTTAGACAAACTTTTGAGATTATCTCTCGCAACCTCTGGTGGCCATCGATTAGGCAGGATGTGTTGTGCCGCGTACACGCGGTCGGAATTTCCAATGGAAACAGTCCAATGGGAGCTTTTCATCGGATTTTCCGACCGTGTGTATGCCCATCTGTCTTTTTCTGTCGGAATTTCGGAACCTGTTCTTAATTTTTCCAACGGAAAACCTTTCTATCGGATTTTCCGATCGTGTGTATGCAATTCCGACACGCAAAATTCTGACGCATGCTCGGAAACAATTTTACGCATGCTCGGAAGCATTAAACTTCCCTTTTATAGTGCCGTTGAACGTGTTTTATGCCGCGGTGTTATTGACCGTCGGAATTTGGTGTGACCGTGTGTAGGCAAGACAGTTTGAGCGAAATTCCATCGGAATTCCGACGGGAAAATCATCAGAGCTTTTTCCGACGAGAATTACGACCATGTGTACGCGGCATTAGCCTTCGTCCAGGCCTGTGAAGTTTTTGCCAGAAGCAAGAGCAGTACCTCTAAGCCGCCCGGTCTCCTATGTCCTCTAACAATACCTACCTGTCCCTGGACGCATTTATCTATGGACTTTATCACTGATTTGCTTCCGTCCCAGGGATGTTCCACAATCTGGGTGGTGGTGTCAGGTTCAGTAAGATGGCCCACTTTGTTCCGCCTCTGAAACTTCCATCTGCTAAAGAACTGGCATCTTTATTCATTAAACATGTTTTCAGGCTCCATGGGGCACCAATTAACATTGTCTCAGACCGTTTATAGTCTAGTTTTGGAAGGCCCTTTGCTCTAAGCTGGGGAATAAGTTATCGTATACTTCAGCATATCATCTAGGCATCTGTCCCTGCATGTTCCATCTAAAAAACTTGGCCCAAAATTCATCGGGCCCTATGAAATTTCAGAGATTATTAATTGTGCCCTATAGATTAAAACTTCCCCCATCCATGCGCATTCCAAATGTCTTTCATGTTTCATTTTTGAAACCTGTTCATTCCAGCCTCCTAGTAAATGAACCAGAACCTATGGATGTGTTGGACAGTCAGGAATATGAAGTGGCATTTATTCTTGATTCCAGACGAGTACGCAATTCCTTACAATATCTCGTTCATTGGAAAGGTTTCGGCCCAGAGGATCGCTCTTGGGTCCCAGCTCGTGATCTTCATGCTGACTGACTTAAGAAGTAGTTCCATCTTCGTTATCCAAGTAAACCTGGGGGTGCAGGAGCAACCCCTCGAGAAAGGGGGTGTACTGTCAGTACTAGGATCCCTTTAGGACCCAGCACAACTCACCTGACACAGCCTTTGCCTGGAAAACAACAGTGATTGGCCAGCTCACCTGTATCAGCATTCAATCAGTGCTCGTGTTAGAGTTTACCTTTGTGTTTGATCCAGCTGATATCTGCTCTGTGTATTTCGTGTATGACCCCGCTCGTTTGACCCTGCTTGCTTGCTTTTGATTTGGTACCGTTTGGACTCTGATCTAACTGTGTATGACCCAGCTTGCCTAAAGCCCCATACACACGGTCGGATTTTCCGATGGATTGTGTCCTATCAGACAATGTTGTCGGAAATTCCGACCGTGTGTAGGCACCATCGGACAGTTTCCATCGGATTGTCCGACGGACAAAGTCCTATCTCCTGCTGGATAGATTTTTTGACAACAAAGTCCGATCACACCAAATCCGATCGTGTGTAGCGAATTCCGACGGACTAAGTGCTACGCATGCTCAGATCACATTACAAGACCAAAGCTATTGGCTACTAGCCTCTACGTAGTCCCGTCGTAGGCAACAAACGTCACCACGTTCAGAATGATCGGATTTTCCGACAACTTTGTCCGACCGTGTGTACGCAAAACCAACATCGGACAAAGTACGACGGACATGATCCGACGGACCTGGTCCTCGGATAATCCGAGCGTGTGTATGGGGCTTAAGACTACGCTTTGCCTGATTCTACTGTAGTACCTTCATCTGCAGCAGTGAACTACAAGCACCAGCTAACATCTATCCTCATCTGCAGCAGTGTAATGTCTTATTCATCCACTGGGGGCTCAGTCATCTCCACTATCCCCTTAGCACATTAGGTCTCAGCCACATCACCTGATACCCCCTCTTGTTCCTATTTAAACAGCTACCGCCAATGACTCATCGTTCGTGCTAGGAACCTGTTACCAGGCCTAGTGCACCAGCCTCATGTTGCTGCTTACTTCTCCAAGTTTGGGCCGGACAGAGCCCCACTTCATCCTCTTCGTTTGGGCTGGATAGAGCCCCACTTCCTCCTCTTCGTTTGGGCCGGACAGAGCCCCAATTCATCTTCTTCGTTTGGGCCGGATAGAGCCCCACTTCATCCTCTTCATTTGGGCCAGACAGAGCCCCACTTCCTCCTCTTCGTTTGGGCCAGACAGAGCCCCACTTCCTCCTCTTCGTTTGGGCCGGACAGAGCCCCACTTCATCCTTTTTGTTTGGGCCGGACAGAGCCCCCACTTACTACTCTTCGTTTTGGGCCAATGAACGCTTCACCACCATCTCTCCAGACCTACGGAATGTCCCCATCAGCATAACGCAACTCACCTGCAAGTATACCTGAACTGCATAAACTTTGTACTTCTGTACTGCTAATGCCTTGCTGACCCTCCTGATACCTAAGTTATGGCTGTATATAAACTCTCTAAATAAACCCCAACTAATCCTTCAACATACATTCGTTCCTTTATCTTTTAATTTGCCATAAGGTGTAACCACTTAAAGCGGAGCTCCACCCTAAAGTGGAACTTCCGCTCATCGGATTCCTCCCCCCTTCCGGTGTCACAATTGGCACCTTTCGGGGGAAGGGGGGACAGGATACCTGTCTTTGATCCTTCAACCTACCTTCATTCCTTTAGCTTTAATTTGCCATAAGGTGTAACCACTTAACTACATAGTATGTATATAAGTCCCAAGCTGTGATCCTCTACAAAAACACTGCTAGCTCACTGCCTGAGACATTACAAGCGGTGAACTACAAGCACCAGCGAACATCTATCCTCATCTGCAGCAGTAAACTACAAGGTCCAGCAAACATCTACCGTCATCTGCAGCGGTGAACTACAAGTCCCAGATGACCTGCTCTTCTTAGACCTGCTCTTGTTCTTTAAACTCTTTGCACACCTGAACTTTTTTTACTGTTATCTGCTCCTAGCCTGACAGCAATGCCTATAAATGGCTCAACAGGGGCGGGGAAAGAGGTCAGGGGAGGAAACAGAATTTGGACACACAACCACCCACGGATGAAACTACTGAATCTGACTCATCTTGTTGGCAGTAAGTTAGAGCATGTGTATGCTCCAATTGGACATTTGTTGTCGGAATTTACGCCAACAAATGTTGGCTAGCATGCTCTCAAATTTTCCGCCAACAAATGTGTGTTGTCAGACTTTTCGATCGTGTGTACACAAGTCCGTTGGACAAAAGTCCAAAGTACAAACACGTATGCTCGGAATCAAGGACGAGCCTGAAGGGCTCGTTCTTGTAAAACTAGCGTCCGTAATGGAGATATCACGTACGTCTTGTACGTCACTACGTTCATAATTGTTGGCCAACATTTGTGTGACCGTGTATGCAAGACAAGTTGTAGCCAACACCCTTCGAATAAAATTCCACGGTTTTGTTGTCAGAAAGTCCGACCGTGTGTACGAGGCTTAACTCTAGCTGTGGGAGCTTTTTTAGACCCAGTTTGGCCCTTTTAGAGGCCAAAAAACAGGGAAATCTGAGTTTGTTTGTCCTTTGTCCAGGCAACTCTCAGACTCCACAAGTCAATCCAAATGAAATATTATGAACTACGTCCAAATTCAGTGCTGTTGAATTATCTGTGTTGCAGTTGGGATTGGGGTTTTGCCCCACTCAACCAATCAACCTATCTGAAACAATCAAAGATTTATATTTGTTCGCTCGTCAATTGACATACAAATATAGCTTTGATTCTGATCGTAATCAAAAGAGACTGGAAAAAGATCTTACTGGACAAATTAAACGTTTTACGATGGATGAGTTTCAAGCACTCAGAGACCTTATGCTTCTTTATGAAGAAAGTTCTGGTGAGTCTTCTGATCCCTCTGTTGAGACCCCATCTTGGGACATTACTAGCACCACCATTGACACATGTTCTAAATTTACTACCGACACATGTTTCAAACCCAAATTTTGTCACTTCCCTGACTTACTAACCTGCCCTAATGTTTGGGCATTTTTGCAACTTACCATTAGGGACCTTAAATCCCGACAATGGTCTACACCCAATATGAATTTGACCCCTGAACAAACTGAAGCCTTACAGTCACTCCCGTTCCAGTAAGGATATTGTTATTATTCCCTCTGACTAGGGTGGGAACATAGTTATTATCTCCCACCCTCAATATCAGAGGATGTGTTTAAACATTCCGAAAAATAATGAATGGTACTATCCCATTAGTGTTGCGATCACTATGTATCGACGCCTATTCACAGGGTTTGATCGATGTTCAAACCTTTGAATATCTCAACCCCAAGAATTCACACCTAGCCACTTTTTATGCACTTCCCAAAGTGCATAAGAACCTGTCTGACCCCTTCAGGTAGACCCATTATCTCTGGTAACGAATCCCTTAGGCCCCTTTCACACCGGGGCGTTTTTCATGCGGTACAGCGCTAAAAATAGCGCCTGTTCACCGCATGAAAAAATCCGGCCCCTTTAACTCCAGTGTGAAAGCCGGCGGGCTTTCACACTGGAGCGGTGCGCTAGCAGGATGACAAAAAAAGTCCTGCTAGCAGCATCTTTGGAGCGGTATAGGAGCGGTGTGTTCACCGCTCCTATACCGCTCCTTCCCATTGATTAGAATGGGATACCGCGGTAAAACCGCGGCAATACCGCCGCAAAGCGCCGCTACGGCAGCGCTCTGCGGGGGGTCTTTAACCCTTTTTCGGCCGCTCGCGGGGGTAAAACCGCACCGCGAGCGGCCGAAAACCGCGGTTAAAACGACGGTAAAGCAGCGCTAAATATAGCGCTGCTTTACCATCACCGCGGCTCCCCGCCCCAGTGTGAAAGGGGCCTTACGGAAAAAGCGAGTAGGTATGTTGTTTCTGTATTAATGTCTCATGTGACTTGTTTACCGTCCTACATTCGGGACACTTCTGATGCTGTACAATGAAGAGTCCTCAAGTTGCCTCAAACCTTCTGCCTCACTATTATATGGTATTTGACCGCCAATGGCTTAACTAGAACCCTCAGGGCCCCGGTGCAAGAAACCATGGAGGGCCCCCACCCCCAGACAAAGCTCTTTACTCCGAGCACGATGTTGGAACACCAGGGCCCAGTCACAAGTGGGTGGCTGCATATAAAGGAACCGATTTTTTCATTTTTTTATATAAAAACACACACACACTATATATATATATATATATATATATATATATATATATATATATATATATATATATATGCTTATATAAACCAGTGACAGCTGGTGCTCAAAATTTTTAGGTGGGGTGCAAGCAAACTGAAAAATTCAGAAATAAAAACATCAATTGCAGACACTGTACCATCAAACGCCACCACTGTACCATCAAATGTCGCCACTGTGCCCATCAATTGCAGCCACTGTACCATCAAACGCCATCACTGTACCATCAAATGTCGCCACTGTGCCCATCAAATGCTGCAACTGTGCCCATCAAACGCCACCACTGTAGCATCAAATGTCGCCACTGTGCCCATCAAATGCTGCCACTGTGCCCATCAAACTCTGCCGCTGTGCCATCAAATGCTGCCAGTGTGCCATCATATGCTGCCAGTGTGCCCATCAAATGCTGCCACTGTGCCATCAAATGCCACCACTGTGCCCATCAAATGCTGCCGGTGTGCCCATTAAATGCTGCCGGTGTGCCAAATGCTGCCACTGTTAATCCCCACCGCCCCCTCACACACCCACACACATGCATGCACACCCACACACATATGCATGCACACCCACACACACATGCATGCACACCCACACACATATGCATGCACACCCACACACATATGCATGCACACCCCCACACACACATGCATGCACACTCCCCCCCCACACACACATGCATGCACCCCCCCACACACACACATGCATGCACCCCCCCCCCCCACACACACACATGCATGCACCCCCCCCCACACACACACATGCACCCCCCACCCCCCACACACACATGCATGCACCCCCCCACACACATGCATGCACCTCCCCTACACACACACATGCATGCATACACACATCCACACACATGCACACACACCCCCCCACACACACTCACACACATGCACACACATATAAACACACATACAGTAGATAGTCTTGTCAGACCTTTACACTACCTTCTTCCTGCCGGGTACTGCACTGTAGGGGGAGACAAAGAGCACAGCACACACTGCTTTCACTTTAGGTATGTGAGGACGCGCTCTCTGCAAAGTGCCATTACAGTTCGGCTGACGATCGGGGAGCTCTTCTCAGCCTCCCCTCCTATGAAAGAGTACTGGGGGTTCTCAAGGGCCCCCTGCAGCAAGGGGCCCGGTCACCATGGCGATCTCGGCGACCCCTATAATTTCGCCACTGTTGACCGCATTTCTTAAAGTAGGTAGATACCGCTTCAAGAATGGAGCCCATTATCAATTATATTATATCAGTTCTTTTCACCTTTTAGTATATTATTTTTCCTTTTTCTTGTCTAGTTCAAATTAAAAATATGGGTGGCACAGTGGTGTAGTTGTCACTTTCACCTAGCAGCAAAAGGGTTGCTGGTTCGAATCCCAACCATTACACTACCTGCCTGGAGTTTGTGTGTTCTCCTTGTGTCTGTGTGGGTTTCCTCTGGGTAGTCCGGTTTCCTCCCACACTCCAAGGACACACTGGTAGGTTATTTGCATCCTGTCTAAATTGGCCCTAATATGCGTATGTATGAATGTGAGTTAGGGACCTTAGATTGTAGGCTCCTTGAGGGTAGGGACTGATGTAAATTAATGGTGCTATAATGGTGCTATATAAGTAACATAAATAAATAAAATATTGCAAAGGAAGCAACAACAGTAATACCTTGGATTGCGAGTAACGCGGTTTATGAGCGTTTCACAATACAAGCTATTATTTTTTCATTATCCTGACTCGGTTTGCGAGCGTTGTCTTTCAAGACGAGCAGGATTCAAGGGGGTGTGCAGTACCGGGGGGGGGCCTCTCGGATGTACTCGGAGCCGCTCAGAGACACTCAAACACTCCGTTACCGAGTGTCTCCGAGTGTCTCCGAATGCATCCGAGCGGCTCAGTGTGTCTCCGGCTCCCCCCACCTCTGGCCACATGTGGTACTGCATACAATAGAAGTCACTGTGGAACGAATTATCTGAGTTTCCATTCACTCTTATGGGGAAACTCGCTTTAATACACGAGTGCTTTGGATTACAAGCATTCGTCTGTAACGAATTATGGGAACGAAGGTACCACTGTATCTGCAAGGAGTTGGTCTCCCCACAAGTCACTGTCTACTCAACCGATTTTAAAGCTGGCTCAATATTACAATGTCACTTTTCACTCATGTAGCACCCTGTCGTTTGGGCATCGTGCTCCTCACAAATTTACTTGCCAAGAGTAGTTATGCTTGTCCTTTTTATACTTGTCCTGATACAATAAAGACCACAGATGATATATCCAGAGTGACGGCTTTTCTTCAGTTATCTTCAAGAGTAGTTATCTTGGCCGATTGATAGAGATCTATTGATTTCTCCGTAAGTTTGGCCTTGTTGCCTTTTCTCTTATACCACTAGGTGGCCGGGTATTTGGTGGTACTAGATATGAGAAGGGCAACCCAAGGTCAGGTTATGAGTATATGGGATATCTCAGCCAATGGGCAGGGGTTTTCTTGAATCCCTTGGCCTGCTGGGAGAACCTATATATTCGGGTGAGGTCAGGTGATCTATGTTCTGTGCCACCTGGATGGCTGTCTTGGTTGACCTTTTTTCATACGTCCCAGCCTGCTAGGCCAGAGATTGGGCCTATCCGGGGGGCATCTGGCTGCTAGGCTGTGTGAGGGCCTATCCTGAAGTAAAGAGAGCAGCGCAGGGTTGGGTTTGTGGCTTGCAGTCCAACCAGAAGTGACGGTTCAGCCGGCCAGAGAACCTGTCAGTGGTCAGAGCTAGAAGGGAAACTGTCGCCACAAAGGGACTGACCACCTTTACCAGAGTCCACAGTGAGTAACTGAAGCAAGTACCAGAACCATATTCTCACCAAAAGGGCGTGGTGGAGAATTGGGAAAATTCAGGCGGTGATCAAGTCAGGGACCCAACACGTGGAGGAGACGCTTGCAAAGCAGCCTTGTGAGTCAAGCCAGGGACCACGCCGGTAAGCAGGGGTGAAGCTTCAGAACTATCTAGAGTGCCAAGCTAGGGACCCAGCAGAGAAGCAGGGGTGACGCTTGAGGGACACCACCGCAACCTTGGAATAGCTCAAGGAATTCAGAGTCAGCGAATCAGGGGGTCTAGTGAGAGACCGTGAGCTCAGTGTTGAAGAACTACAAGAGTCAGTAGGGAAGCTGAAAGAACTATTACATTTGTGTTAGAAACTGTTAAAGACTATTTATAAAGGGGGGGGTGACCAACTGCGCAAACCAATAAGGGGTAAAATCAAGAATCAATATATAGCAACAAATGCCGCAGCCACCATCAAAGTGTTCACACACCAACAGTAAGTAAAAATAAATATATAAAAATATATATAAAAATGAGGCGCTAGCAAAAAAAGGATAATAATAATAATAATAAGTATAACAAATGAGGTAAAAATGTGTGGCGCTTACTCCAGACCAGGATACCAATCCTAAAGGGGAGGGAGGCTCCAAAGAATGGTTCCCAAAAAGCGTCTAATAATTAATATTTAAATCCAGCATGTATAGCAACAAAGTATTTAAACAGTGCTATACCAATAATGCATAGGTGAATCAATATAAAGTGCATCCAAAATGACCAAACCAATGTGGCAGCAAATCAATAAATACTGCTATAACAATTTTCATAAATAAATAAATAAATAATGATAAAGTGCATCCAATGGTGAAATAAATGTGCAAAGAGCAATAAATATGTAACAATAAATAAAAATGTGTAAGCACACATAAAACCAAGCAAATATATGGTGATTCAGCAAATTAATAAGTGAATAATGCGTTATATAATACGCATGTGCAAAATATAGCATGTGCAAAAAAATGCAAATATATGTGCAAAAAAAGCAAAAAACAATAATCTGCTAATGTGGTAGTCCAGATAAAAAGTGAACGTGCTGAAATCAAGTGTCCAGTGCACTCCAGATTGCTATTGCAAACACAGCTCCCATACACAATGCAATCAAAATCTCTTGTGCGGTGAATCCTCCTAATAGTAATGCAGTCCTCTAGTGGTAACAGTGATCTCCTCCATGCATATTCAATGTGCCAATCCAAGGTGTTTCCCCCAGCCTCTTACCTCTAGGTAAGGAGTAAACAGCCAATGGAGTCCTTCCCTATTTATTGATTTAATAAAATAGCAATGGATCACCTCCTTTTGGACTCTTCCAGATTAGCGTCCTTGACAACCTCACAGCCTCTCCAAGTGGCCAGCAGACATGGGGGCAGAAATAGGGAAGGACTCCATTGTGCAGCAGTTAAAACAATTTTATTATGTAAAAACGAAACACTTACAGTTGAAGTTTACAATTACAAGCAGCAGTTAATGCAGAGTGCGATCCCGGCCGAGACCGCACATAGGTCACCTGACTCTGATACTCCTGGCACGTTGCGTCACGCCCACCTTTATCCTTTGATAAAGTCACTTGGGCGTGACCACTTGGAGAGGCTGTGAGGTTGTCAAGGACGCTATTCTGGAAGAGTCCAAAAG
The DNA here is from genome assembly GCA_028564925.1 of Lithobates sylvaticus. Taxonomy (NCBI): domain Eukaryota; kingdom Metazoa; phylum Chordata; class Amphibia; order Anura; family Ranidae; genus Lithobates; species Lithobates sylvaticus. The sequence goes on from CM053031.1 coordinate 136,190,777, forward strand.
GAGGGGATCCATTGCTATTTTATTGAAAGGCTGTTTACTCCTTACCTAGAGGTAAGAGGCTGGGGGAAACACCTTGGATTGGCACATTGAATATGCATGGAGGAGATCACTGTTACCACTAGAGGACTGCATTACTATTAGAAGGGTTCACCGCACAAGAGATTTTGATTGCATTGTGTATGGGAGCTGTGTTTGCAATAGCAATCTAGAGTGCACTGGACGCTTGATTTCAGCACGTTCACTTTTTATCTGGACTACCACATTAGCAGATTATTGTTTTTTGCTTTTTTTGCACATATATTTGCATTTTTTTGCACATGCTATATTTTGCACATGCGTATTATATAACGCATTATTCATTTGCTGAATCACCATATATTTGCTTGGTTTTATGTGTGCTTACACATTTTTATTTATTGTTACATATTTATTGCTCTTTGCACATTTATTTCACCATTGGATGCACTTTATCATTATTTATTTATTTATTTATGAAAATTGTTATAGCAGTATTTATTGATTTGCTGCCACATTGGTTTGGTCATTTTGGATGCACTTTATATTGATTCACCTATGCATTATTGGTATAGCACTGTTTAAATACTTTGTTGCTATACATGCTGGATTTAAATATTAATTATTAGACGCTTTTTGGGAACCATTCTTTGGAGCCTCTCTCCCCCTTAGGATTGGTATCCTGGTCTGAAGAATACGCCAGACATTTTTACCTCATTTTTTAAACTTATTATTATTATTATTATTATACTTTTTTGCTAGCGCCGCATTTTTATGTATATTTTTATATATTTATTTTTACTTTTGTTAAAGACTATTACCATAGGAGCCAGTATTCCTGCATGTGCAGATGTGGTGCCTTGCTGGGGCCTATCCCTGCACAGCTGTCCTCCTATTGAAGTCTCGGAGTCTGCCAATTGAATCTCAAACTACTTAAGGATGTCCTAGCCTTAACCCTCTTTCCCCCAAAAATACAAAAAGGACCGTTAAGAGAAATAAAAACCCCTTTTCACCCAAGAAGTGTCTGGAGCCCAATGACTTCCACCATCTTTGTACCCACTACACATGGAAGGATTTCAGCTATCTTTGGCTTGGAAAGTTCTCATTAGACTGGACCAGCCAGAGACCTTGCTACATTTGGCGAGGCGTGGGGCTAAGGCGTTGTCCTTGCAGCCGTCGCCCATAGCAACCGGCTTCAGCTCCAGGCTCCAGGATTTCAGCTCCAGGATTTCGTCTGGCTCTGTAGGTAGGTGGTAAGTAACATTTACCCTTCTTATAGACTGTGTTTTCGTGTGTACTATCAATGTGGGGAAGAACCACCAAGTCTCATTGCTCGGGGGAGAGGACCAGCCTGATCTTTTAACACTTCCCACCAATTCTGTGAGGGTTAATTTAGACTCCAAAATGGACTCCACTACACTTTTGGCGCGCCGCAGCAAGAAGAAGGCGGGCGCCACAGTTCCCAAAGAACATTTACACAATCCGTTGGCAGGGGGAGGAGTTCGTGCTCTGCAGAGGAGGATAAGGAAGGGCTGCCACATGTGTCTGATTGTGGGTTAATGAAGGAGATGGTGCAGTTCGTGAGTGAGATGGCGGAGTGGGGAATGTACGCTCCGGGTGTCTCCTTTGGCCAAGCAGCGGAAAACCTGTCCTGACTGATGCTGGAGTGCGGTACGCACCAAATGGCCAGCTTGCCTTGTATACGGCTGGGGGCTATGAATCCCTAGGGCTGATTTGTGGAAAGGGCTCTGGCCTGACCACGCAGTTGAGGCCCTGGATCATTTGTGGACGTTGTGGGGAGCATCTGTTCGAGGTTGTCCCTCCAACCCTACCCCCACAGGTCCTGCAAGTGGATTGGGACACCCCTGTCTCAGTGACTACCTCAGGACCCAGCACACCAATCGTTACTAAAGGCTACTACTGAGCCCAACTATTCACACTGATATCTGAGCCACCCGAGAGAAAAATATCGGGCGGGGTAAGCCAGTGAGAGTGGTGTGCCTGTGGGGGAAGTGATACCAGTGGCCGTGAGAGGGGATGCCATGGGGCGCCAGTCAAGGCAAAAGCCAAGCGCAACTACATCCTTGCCTGAAGAGTGCTTGACCATCCTAGATTCATACATTCTGTCCGATGGTCTGTCAGATGGTCTGTCAGAATTCTTCTCGGACACCCTGTCCTACTCAGGAGAATGGGGAGAAAGTGATGACGAGTTAACTAGTAATGTGCATGAGGATGAAGTACCCGCTACCACTACTGCAAATGTACAGATTATGCTGTCTGCCAGTGCAGCAGCGCTGATTAGCATTGTCAGGTCCTGTGAGAAGGATCAAGGGAATCAATGGGTTCCCACACCCTGGCCTATCACACCTACACCAAATTTCGAAGCGAATCGTAAGCCGGAGATTGTTGCTGGGTGTTCCGTCCTGCGTGCCCCAGACGCACGTGTTCTACCTGGGTATGTAAACCCTAAGACCCTGCCTCAGCTCTCCTTAATACAGTGCATTATAATAAAGAAGGTAGCATCTGAATATGGATACTTGTATCCATTGTGACGGTATGCGAGGTGAGATACACGATAATAGGTACATTTCACCTCACATTCGTTCCATTGTAAGGGTCTAAACCAGAATCTGGACCAGTTTTTCCAGCCTCTGTGGCAGGCTGGGTTCTGGTCTGGATGTTCGGGTCCACTGGAGTCCACAGTCAGCTGAATATCCAGGAAGAGAGCACAGCAGGGCTCTGGTTTTGAGACTCAGGAAGGAATCTGATTGAGTTAGAGGAGCTCTGGTTGTTGGACTAAAAAAGGTTTGCTTTTCCTTATGTTTTGTGGGTGACGGGGACCAGCCCCACACTGTATAGAGAGGAGACTATTTGTTTAGTTAGTGCCGGACAGCAAGGATTTAATTTACTGTTTGTTTTTTACTTTGCAAACCTCCTGCAAATAAACCTGGCATCTGCCAGATTTTTAAGAAAGTGCCTGTTTTGCTGACTTACAAAAATAAATTCTGCTACTTCCTGAGTATTACGATACCACATGTGTGGGACTTTTCCACAGCCCAGCCACATAGAGAGGCCCAACATGCAGGGAGCACCATCACGTGTTCTAGGAGCATAAATTACACATCTAACTTGTTGACTACCTATTACACTTTTGAAGGCCCTGGAGCACCAGGACAATGACACGTGGCACTGATGACAGATGGCACTGATATGTGGCACTAATGACACGTGACACTGATGACAGATGGCACTTATATGTGGCACTGATGACAGATGGCACTAATACGTGGTACTGATGACAGATGGCACTAATACGTGGCACTGATGAGACGTGGCACTGATGACAGATGGCACTAATATGTGGCACTGATGACAGATGGCACTAATACGTGGCACTGATGACACGTGACACTGACAGATGGCACTGATATGTGGCATTGCTGACATGTGACAACACTGACAGGTGGCACTGATGACAGATGGCACTGATACGTGGCACTGATGAAAGATGGCACTAATATAAGGCACTGATGACACATGACACTGATGTGGCACTGATGACAGATGGCACTATGTGGCACTGATGACACGTGGCACTGATGTGGCACTGATGACAGATGGCACTGATGACAGATGGCACTTATACGTGGCACTGGGGACAGGTGGCACTGACAGGTGGCACTGGGGACAGGTGGCACTGACAACAGGTGGCACTGGGGACAGATGGCACTGGGGACAGGTGGCACTGGGGACAGATGGCACTGGGGACAGGTGGCACTGGGGACAGATGGCAGTGGGGACAGATTTACTGTGGCACTTTATTTTTATTTATTTTTTTACACACCGCTGCAGCCGTTCACTCTCCCTCCTCACACGCTGACTCTGTGTGAGGAGGGAGAGCCAGCGATTAAATCATCTCTCATTGGACACGCCGATCGCGCAGTAAACGGCCGCTGTAATTGGCCATTTACAGCAATCTGTGACTGGCTGTGTCCAAGAGACACCGCTGGAGAGGACATCACACAGCAAGGTAAGTAACAAGGGGGAGTGGGGTTTGATGTGACACAGGCAGGCTGCTTTATTTGGTGGTGACACAGGCTGCTTTATTTGGTGGTGACACAGCCTGCTTTATTTGGTGGTGACACAGGCTGCTTTATTTGGTGGGGAAACAGGCTGTTGCATTTAGTGGTGACACAACCTTCTTTATTGGTGGTGACACAGGCTGCTTTATTTGGTGGGGACACAGGCTGTTGCATTTAGTGGTGACACAGCCTGCTTTATTGGTGGTGACACAGCCTGCTTTATTGGTGGTGACACAGGCTGCTTTATTTGGTGGTGACACAGGCTGCTTTATTTGGTGGGGACACAGGCTGCTTTATTTGGTGGGGACACAGGCTGCTTTATTTGGTGGGGACACAGGCTGCTGTATTTGGTGGGACACAGGCTGCATTTGGTGGGACACAGGCTGCATGTAAGGAGGGACTCTGCTGGGGGCACCTGATGTAAGGACGGACTCCGCTGGGGACACCTGATGGCATCTGGTGGCAGGCGACATGGCTAGTGACACGCTCAGGGCTCCCACTGATTCTGCATTATGGTGAGTTGAATGATTTAATTTTATATTACAATGTAATAATAGAAATAATGCGCTTCAATCATCCTGACACCATAACAACCATGGTGCCGGGATGATTGAAGTGCTGACACCAGGTGTTTGGAATATCTTTATCTGCTGATTGTTAAACTTTCTAGAATACACATTTCTATTGTTGTGTAGGATCTGGGCCTGCTGTCCCTCCATCCCTCTCTCCCTCTGCCTCCATCCCTCTCTCCCTCTCCCTCCATTCCTCGTTCATCTCAGACACTAACCACACCACCTTAGAGCCACGACCAAGTGGGAGGGGTCAAAAAGGAAGGGCGGGGTCTGGCGCCCCCCCATCCTAAAACTTCACCAGCCACCACTGCTAAAGATTAACTTAGATGTAAATGAATAATTGTTGGCTACATATTGTTAACAAATATTGAAGTTTAGCCGTGTTATTTGAAAAAGCAATACATTGTTTTTACATACATGACATCAATCGAATCAATAAATACATTGCCAATCATATTTCATTACTCTAACCAAAAAAGGGGGGCACATAAAGGGAGGGGGATGGGATAAAGGGGGTTATTTACTAAAGGCAAATCCTCTTTACACTACAAGTGCAAAGTGCACTTGAAATTGCACTGAACGTGTACTTGGAAGTGCAGTCGCTGTAGATCCGAGGGAGACATGCAAGGAAAATAAAAAACAGCATTTTAGCTGGCACATGATTGGATGATAAAATCAGCAGAGCTTCCCCTCATTTCAGATCTACCCCTCAGATTTACAGCGACTGCACTTCCAAGTGCACTGTCAGTGCAATTTCAAGTGCACTTTGCACTTGTAGTTTGCACTTGTAGTGCAAAGTGGATTTGCATTTCATAACTAACCCCCAAAGATATTGATATCCTAAATGTATGACAAAGATATATAGGAAAGGAAAGATGGGAGAGGGAAGGAAGGGACAGAAATAGAGAAGGAGAAGAAAGGGAGGAAGGGAAGGAGAAGATGGGGAGGGAAAAAAGAGCAGGGGGAGAGAGAGGGGAGAGGGTGCAAAGGGTAAAAGGAAGGGGGGGAAAGGGACAAGGGAAATGAAAATAGGGGAGGGGGAGGAGAGAAAAAAAGGGGAAAAGAGGGAAAGAGGAAAGGGTCCAAAAGAGTAGATGTCACTGGGAGACAGCTATATTTGGGATATTTATAAAAATGGTTTGTAACTTAACATTTAATTTAGCCCAGGATACACTGTGGCTTTTAATAAATAAATCCAACGTGATTCTAATTGTAAAAGCTTTTGATCATCGCTGCCACCTCTGACATCAATAGGAATGTGTTCAAGAGCCATACATTTTATGGTATCTAGACGAAAATCATGGAATAACCCCACATGACGACTTTTGTGGTTTCCATTTTGCGTTTTTTTTTTTTTTTTATTCGAGATATATGATCGTTAATTTTCTTGTATAAAGGACATTTTGTCTTTCCGACATTTGCATGCATTAAATATACAATACCATTAGTTTGACATGTTATTCTATACTTAATCCTATGACTTTGTTTGGTAATTTTGTCCCAATATTATTGGACATGAATCGTCACATTTCCTACAAGAGAAGGAACCAGGAGATAAACTCAACAAAATCTGAGTTTTATAATGACTTTGAGTTAAGCGGTCCTTTAGGGATTTTGCTCGTCTATAGGTAATTTGCTGTTGTTTTTCCATTTATTTGCTTGCAATATGGTCTGCCAATAATAGTGGCCAATATTTATTAATAATTTGTCTCACTTGTCTATGCTGTTTGGTGTAAGAAGTAGGGCTGTTACTGATTAAAATTTTCGTGTTCGATTAATTGATTTTTTTTTAAATCGATTAATCGACTAATTTCGATTAATTATAATGCACATACAGATCCAACTACTTTTAGCTGATCTCCTTGCATTGCAACTCTGCATTAGTCGGTGGTAAATGTGGTATACACTATATACAATCACCCGACACTAGTTAGTTTCCACAATCCATGACTTAACTTCACAGTTCACACAAATACGTTTTAAATTCAAACTGTAGCACTGACGTAAGTAATTTTTTTTTTCCACATTAGCGTGACAATCCCTCCACCTCCGGTCTAACTAATCACTCTCACCTTATGGCATGGACCCCTGTGCAAACAGGTGGTCATGCAAGCGGGTATCAAAAGGGTCAACACGGACCATAAACTTCTCTGACGTCTCCTTAGATCTCAGCAAGAACGCCAGGTCATGGGTAGAAAGAAAAGATCTAAGTGCCCACCGCTTAGGTATAAGATTTATTTATTTTGTGTTCAAACACAAACTACTCACATAAAGACACATAAAGATAAAAACACAGCATGTAAAGCCGACAATCGTGTTAGTTCCGTAGGGCAGTAGTGGGTGACGTCCTGCATAGCTCCTCCCCCGTACGCGTTACATTCAATCAGAACTTCGACATCACCGGACTCCTCCACCCTTCCCTTCGTTAGCAGACGGAGGCACTTGGGGAAGGGGGGAGGAGTCCGGTGACATCGATGTCCGTGATGTCACCGGATCTCCGACGGAACTCCCTGAAGACCCGGAAGCCGGCGGAGAGGTGAGTACCGATCAAAAGAATTTTGATCGATCAAAAACATTAACGATTAATCGAGGAATCAATCTTTAATTTCCACAGCCCTAGTAAGAAGTGATTATTCTTACTGGTTGTGAGGTAACTTTATTTTTTTTATTATGAATCAAAGTGTCTCTAACATGGACTTTGGCTCTATTAAAGGCTTTCTTAAGAATACTATGAGTGTATCCTCTTTCCCATAAACGAGAATAAAGGGAATTTGCCTCATTTTGAAAATCATTGTCCCTGCTACAGTTGCGCCTCAGTCTAAGATATTGACTGTAGGGGATACTGTTGATCAGAGATTGCTTGCTGATGGCTTCCTAAATAGTGAAGTACCCAGGGAGCCATCAGGTTCAATGAAAATCGGAATGTCTAGGAAATGACAATTTTTTTGTCGCATAACATTGTGAACTTAAGGTTATAATCATTATTGCCTATAATGGTCATGAATTAAATTAACTCCTGATGGGTATCTGACCATATCATTAGTACATCATCAATGTAACAATGGAATGTCACCACATGATTCAGGTATTTTTTAATGTCCTTTCTTGCAAAGATATTCCTCCCCCACCCCCCTAGGTACAGGTTGGCATACGATGGGGCACAGAGGGGAGAGAGGTTTGTTTACAAGTGATCATTTGACAGAGCGATCACTTAGTAAACTGCCGTCGGGTGTACCCAGTTGCGCCCCATCCATAGGGGGCGCCCGGGCACCGCCCACCCCCCCATGCAGTCAAAAAAAAAAAAAAAAAATGTTAAAAAATAAAAAAAAATGTCCCTTTAAAAAATAATATATATTTTAAATGTGCACTGTATCCTGGCGCCGGGCACAGTGCAGTATGGGAAACGCCACGTCAATGCAATCACAAGATTGCAGACGAGGCGCTCCATTTGGCCCAAAAAAAGACGCTCTGTGGCGCAGCCGATCACGCCACAGCTTCCGGCGCGATGAACTGGCCAGGCGAGGGCATAGACTTGCACTATGAGTGACATGGGCGGCGCTTCCGCCGTAATTTAAGGAAGTGACGTTGCCACTCTGCTGATCAGTGCAACGTCCTGCCTGAGAGGAACGGGTAAGTCATTGCTAACTGAATGTATTTTTTTTTCAGTGCCAGAACCCCCCCCTTCAACAAATGGTCAGCTGTACCCCCCCTTATTTTCAGAGGTCGGCGGCACCCCCCCCCCTCATCTCAAATCTATGTTAACTTTGTAATGTACATTTCGGCGGCAGCAACCCCCCCTCCCCTGGCCAAAAACATCATGTCCACCATCATGTTCTCTAACTTCATTGGGTTGTTGAGCGGGGGGGGGGGTGCCGCCGCCGACATTACCATGAATAATATCATGATCATGTACATTGCATGAGGTTGTTGAGCGGGGGGGTTGGCGCCGCCGACATTACCATGAATACTATCATGATCATGTACATTGCTTGAGGTTGTTGAGCGGGGGGGGGGGCCGACGACATTACCATGAAGAATATCATATAATATCATGTCTGCACTAAGAGGGGGGATTCTACACTGATGGGGGGGGTCTGTACTGAGGGATGGGGGTCTGTACTTAGTGGGGGGGGTCTATACTGAGGGAGGGTGGTCTGTACTGAGGGAGGGGGGTCTATACTGATGGAGGGTGGTCTGTACTGAGGGAGGGGGGTCTGTTCTTAGTGAGGGGGATCTATACTGTGGGAGGGGGGACTATAGTTGGTGGAGGGGGGGGGGGTGACACCAATGGTGACACCAACCCTAGTGACGCCACTGCAGGCAGGCTGCATTTGGGGGGGACACAGGCAGGTTGCATTTGAGGGGGGACACAGGCAGGTTGCATTTGGGGGGAGACAGGCTGCATTTAATGGGACACATGCAGGCTGCATTTGGGGGGGGGGCACAGGCTGCATTTAATGGGACACAGGCAGGCTGCATTTGGGGGAAGCACGGGCAGGTTGCATTTGGGGGGGGGCAGAGGTTGCATTTGGGGGGGGCAGAGGCTGCATTTGTGGGGGGGACAGAGGCTGCATTTGTGGGGGGGGGGGGGGGCAGAGGCTGCATTTGGTGGGACAGAGGCTGCATTTGATGTGACAAAGGCGGCATTTGATGTGACAGAGGCTGCATGTAAGGAGGGACTCTGCTGGGGACGCCTGATGGCATCTGGTTGTAGGCGACGTGACACGCTCAGGGCTCCCACCGATTCTGCATTATGGTGAGTTGAATGATTTAATTTTATATTGCAATGTAATAATAGAAATAATGCGCTTCAATCATCCTGAAACCATAACAACCATGGTGCCGGGATGATAACACCAGGTGTTTGGAGTATCTTAATCTGCTGATTTGTTAAACTTTCTAGAATACACATTTCTATTGTTGTGTAGGATCTAGGCCTGCTGTCCCTTCATTCCTCTCTCCCTTTCCTTCCATCCCTCGTTCTTCTCAGACGCTAACCACGCCACCTTAGAGCCACGCCCACTATTCTGCTCAAACCACGCCCGTTTTTACCAAGTGGGAGAGGTCAACGAGGAAGGGCGGGGTCTGGCGCCCCCCATCCTAAAACTTCACCAGCCACCATTGGGTGTACCAAGATGGCCGCCACTCCGGAGCTAGGCCGAAGCCGCGGCCTTCCCTAAGGCTGAGACCGCGGAGTAATCTTCGGATTGCGGGGTGTGCTGATCCGAACATGGTGACCGGTTTGGATCACAGATCGGTGACGATCCGTTGCACCCCTAATGTGCAGACACATTTGTTCTTAATTGCTACGATCCATGACTACAAGGTTCCCACCTTTGTCGGCCGACTTGATTATAAGTTCAGTATTTCTCTGTAGAGATACTAAAGCCTTCCTCAGTGGGGGAGATAAGTTGTCCACAGAGGACCTAGAGCAACTCATCTCCTCCACTTCTTTTGTTATTTGCAGCACAAAGGCCCAGATGTTGGGATTGTTGCCCAATGTGGGAAGTGCCTAGATCTAGGCTTAAACAATTGTGGGGGAAGAAAACATCTATCTGATGAAGTCTCTTTTAATAGAAAGGGAGGACTTAACGGTGAGTCAATAGAGTCACCATCGTCCTCCCATAACTCCATAAGTTCCTGTATGGCCTGAATCTCTCTAATTGTGAGGTAATTTTTGCCAGTTGAGGTGGCAAGATGATCAATATTGGTAGGTTTATGATTGATAGTTTTGAACATCAATCGTCGGGCAAATAGGTGAATATCCTTAATAATGTCAAATCCGTCTACATTAGCATCGGGACAAAAGGTTAGGCCCAACTGCAAAACTCTAGATTCATCAATGGTAAGTGAATAAGATGAGAGGTTCAGAATCTGAAACTGTTTCCCTCCATCAGAAATTGTGTCGCAATAACTTACAGATTTACCGGGTTTCGATGTTCCGGTGTTCCCAGAGGTAAAAAAATGGATACTGCCTTAGAATCAGCTTTCATATTTATAGATGGAATTAAATCGTGTACCTTAGTAAATATTATTGTCGGTGCTAAAGTTGAAGAGGAAGAGATAGGAATAGATTAAGGACCCATTACACCACTGGTTTTACACCCTTGAGTGCCACGTGAACTTTTCATAGAAAGATGAGAAGTGTTTAGACGCTGTTGTGAATTGTTAGGACAAACCATGAGTGATTTGCGCACGTGCGTAGGTGCCGTTTTTCGCATTGTCTGAAAAAGATATATTCAAATCTCCTTTTACATTTTTTAGAAGATCTCTCGTTGGCAATATCTTGATATACAGTGGACTGGCTAGAAGATGCAGACGAAACAGAACAAACATCAGATATATGAGTAGTGTGATACGACTGTGTTTGAGTGTTAGGTTTAGTTTGACGTTTTTGTTGAGTTTGGGTTGATTGGTTCCATTTATAGGCAAAGCCCATATCATTTGCTGACTGGTCCCGTAAAAATGTTGTCTCTTTGTTGTTTATTATCTCAATGGTATATTGTTCAATATGCTCCCTTAGTTCACATTCCTTACCTAAAAAAGAGGACAGACCAGCCAGGGACACATGCTCAGCATACCATTTATTTATTTATTTATCTACTTCATTGAGTTCAGTCTCATTTTTTTTCTCTCTCCCCCCCTTCCCTCCCCTATTTTCCTTTCCCTGGTCCCTCCCCCCCTTCTTGTACCCTGGAAAGACTCCTAGGATCAATGACCTTACTTAAATCACTCTGGCGTAAACTCTCACAAACTTATAAACTCAGTTTGAGAGAAATCTCCTTTAACCTCCTTTCTATACAACCCTGAACTGCCGGTTGGTCTTACACGCCAGATGTCTCTTCCCTGGGCAACACGGGACCTCTTTCATTTTGGTCACCTGATTGACCCTAGATCCTGCAAACTACTATCATTCACCCAACTTCAAACAAAACATGACTTACCTTGCCAGGTGTTCTATGGCTATCTGCAAATACGGCACTACGCCCAATCCATAACCCCGAGCCTTCAATTCTCGGTGCCATCCCCCTTCGAGAGCATCATATTGGAGGGAACAGCACGCCGAGGCCTGATATCTGATATCTACCGGCTGCTTAACTCCCACTCTATTGCCACTCAGGGCAAACGCGCGTATATGCTCTGATGGGAGAGGGCGCTGGGAGAGGAAATTCCGGAGGCAACATGGCAGACGATCTGGTCCCAAGCAGCAAAAAGCTCCTATATAGGAAAACGCATATAAAAAAATATAAAAATGCTTGGGACCAGACGATCTGGTCCCAAGCAGCAAAAAGCTTCTATATAGGAAACCCATATAAAATTCTGTACTTCTGGTATCTGACACCAGACGTACTCCATTCTATATATCCCTTAAGTTCAGATAGATGCTGGGGGGACAGAGGCACCCTTCTCCATATATACTGGAACTGCCCCAAGATAGTACCATTTTGGACAGAAACCCAGCTCCTGCTATCCCGCCTCTTAGGGACTCAGATTCCCCTGTCCCCAAAATTTTTCCTACTAGGAGTTTCGCCTCTACGGATTTCCAAAAAATTATTAAGACACATAATTATAGCTGCCAGATGCCTGATAGCTCTCCACTGGAAATGACAAGCCCCCTCCCAGGAGGACCTATATGCTAGAATAAAAGATGTAGAAAACATGGAAAAAATTACAGCCAGACTACAAGACAGGTTGGAAATGCATAACATGGTCTGGGAGGAATGGCACCGCCATGAAGATCCACCCTGAGCAGAGAGATGGGCCCCCACCCCTACCCCCCCCCTCTTCCCTCTTCTTACTTTCCCACCTTTTCTCTTTTCTTTCTACTCTATATATCTTGTCCTCTGTTCTCTTGCCCCCCGGTTCTTCCTTAATCCGGAGATCGACGATGGCAGTTCATCCTCAAAGCCTGATACACTCAGCAGGATGTCGAACATGTGTAATTACTACTTAGAATGCTTTGAGATGACACTAAACATGTATCGAATACATTTTTGTCCTAGCATTGTATGTGTGTCACAATGCTCAGGCTGTGTTCAATTGCTGTGTGATAACATCAATAAAACGTTATTTGAAAAAAGAATTGTGCTAATCTGTATCTGCCAACTGTTATGTTTTAATATTTTTTATTTTGCTTTTCAAAATAAAAAATCTTTTATCAGTTATATTTGATATTGTTGCAAATTACTCTGCACCTAAAAAATCCCAATCCTTTCTTCTATATCTACAAAATCTAGGGATGTGGTGATCAAATTGAATTGGTTGGTCTGTGATCATAAAAAAATCATCTATTTTTGATACTTGTAATGTAATACGTGACTAACTATTTTCATGTGATATCAATGTTTATTCATGTGGCACGCCACACCTATGTTATTCTACTGTTATACTGTTAACTCTTTCCTGTTTTACCCAACCATCCCAGTTTTTGCCAGGACATTCGCTCTCAGGCTTGAGGGCTGAAAAATTACTTTTTCTGCAAACTCTGAGACGTTGTTTTTTGGGCAGGGGAAGTATGAAGCACCCTGTAGTCTGGGCAGGGAGCTCCTCACATATTTACTTGCCAAGAGTAGTTATCTTGGCCGATAGGGAAAAATCAATAGATCTCTATCAAAGTTTGGCCTTGTTGCACTTTTCACTTATACCACTAGGTGGCCGGGTACTTGGTAGTACTAGATATGAGAAGGGCAATCCAAGGTCAGGTTTTGAGTATATGAGGTATCTCAGCCAATGGGCAGGGGTTTTCTTGAATCCCTTGGCCTGCTGGGAGAACCTATATATTCGGGTGAGGTCAGGTGATCTATGCTCTGTGCCACCTGGACGGCTGTCTGGGTGGACGTGTGTTGTACACCCCAGGCTGCTAGGCCAGAGATTGGGCCTTTGCTTTGCATTTAGGGCATTTGTCGTCTAAAGTGTGATAGATTCGTGCCAGCCGCTGGGGTGTATAATGTACCCTGTGGAGAAATTTAAGCTGGACAAATTTATCTTTAGCTGAAATCATGAGAGATATAAACTGCTGTAGGCCCTCTGACCAATCTTCCTCTGTCAGTGCAGGGAGGTCCCGACTCCATGCCAAAAAGGGTCTGTTGGCGCCGGTTCCACCACTGCACGTGAGACGGAGATATATGGAGGAGAGCGTTCTGTCCATTAGGCGTGAGGTAAGTAGTCGTTCGACCTGATGTGGTTCTAGGGTGATGGGGTTTGGGAATTGTGCTCTGAGAGCATGTCTAAGTTGGAGGAATCTGAAGTACATCCAGGGGGGTAGCTCAAACTTGTCCTTAAGTCTTCCAAAAGGAAGTATCTGTCCCTCAGGCATAACTTCTTTTAGTGTCCTTATGCCATACCTAGCCCAGACCAGCGGGTCAGGCACGGTACGCAGATGGGGCAGACCAAGCTTACCCCATAGTGGTATGTGTGGTGAGAAAGTAGCAGGATTCTGCAGATATTTAGAGACTTGTCTCCAGACCCCAACCGTAGTTTTCATGGGGGTGGTGATATCCTTGGTGGATTTAGGCCCCCTGTAGACTAAGTTACTCAATTCCGAATAGGACCCCACTATGGCTGCTTCAAGGTTGACCGATGGATTAGATTTATCCTGGGTAAACCACCAACGCACCGTTACCAGTACCACCGCCCAGTAGTATTTACGAAAATTGGGGAGGGCAAGCCCACCTCCAGATAAAGCCATCTGGAGTATAGACCTGCCCACCCTCGGGACCGTCCCCTGTCAAATAAACAAGCCTATAATCTGTTCTAGTTTCTGGAAGGAGTTAGAAATAGTAATAGGGGTGTTTCTGAATACGTACAGGAATTTGGGGAGAAAGGACATCTTAATTAGATTTACTCCCCCTACCGGCGTGAGTGGGAGGTTCTTCCAGACTGTGCATTTCTGTGTGAGTTTGTGTAGGACGGGTTGGACATTGAGTTCCAGGTACCCTGGCAGATTCCTGTGGATCTGGATACCCAGATATTTGAAACTGTCCACCCCCTGAAGAGGGGTGTGGGATCTCCGGGCAGACGCATTTGGACCAATTGGGAATATAACCGACTTGTCCCAGTTAATCCTAATTCCCGAATATTTGCCAAAGGAGTCAATTAGTTCTAGAGCCGCTGTCAGTGAATCATGGGAGTCCTTAAGGTATAGGAGTGTGTCATCCGCATACATGGACACCTTTTCCACGATGGGGTAGATTGAGATACCGGCGACAACCTGTGAGGTTCTGAGAAGGATGGCCAGAGGCTCAATAGCAAGTGCAAAGAGAGCCGGGGAGAGGGGGCACCCCTGCTGCTTTTCCCCCGGTGGAGTGGGAATGACATAGAAAGGCGGCCGTTTGTCCGGACCCTGGCTGATGGGTTGGAATACAGCATCTGAAGCCACTGGATAAATATCGGACCCAGACCAAACTTCTGTAGTACCAGCCATAAGTATTCCCACTCCACCGAGTCAAACGCCTTTTCGGCGTCTAAGGATGCAACCACCTCCTCTCCCCCTGCTCCAGCCACCCTGTCCATCACCGTGAACAATCTTCGCAGGTTTATATCCGTACCCTTGCCGGGCATGAACCCAGTTTGATCCCCATGTATCAAGGACAGTATATCTGTATTGAGTCTATTGGCCAGGACTTTAGTTAGGATCTTCGCGTCCACGTTCAGAAGTGATATTGGCCTATATGAGGAGCACAGCTCTGGGTTTTTCCCTGGTTTGGGGATGACTACAATCACCGCCCTCATCATAGAAGACGGCAGGGGCCCACTCCTGAAAGCAGTCAGGAGGACTCCCTGCAATCTGGCTGCCACTACATTGCTGTGTGTTTTGAAGAATTCGGCCGGCAGGCCGTCATCTCCTGGGGTCTTCCCAGCCTGCATAGAGGTGATTGCCGTCTGGATCTCCTTAAGGGATATAGGGGCATCTAAGTGTAATCGAGCTTTGTCTGTCAGTGTGGGAAAAGGGACATCATTCAGAAAGGCCTGTAATTCACCAGGGGTGTGTACAGCCCTGGAGGAGTACAGGTTCTTATAATATGCAACGAATCGAGTATTGATTTCTCCCGAGTCAGACACCACTCTCCCAGAGTCATCCTTGATATTGGCAATATGTGTAGTGTCGACTGGCTCCCTAGAGAGCCAGGCGAGCATACGGCCAGACCTCTCTCCTTGTTCGAATACTCTTTGTGATTGGAACAATATCTGTTTCTTTGCTGCCGATATTCTAAGTAATTGTACTTCCCTCCATGCCACCATTAGGTCCTTCCTCCGGTCCTCTCTCCCAGCCACGGTGTATTCACTCTCCAACCTCTGAGCAGTGGCCTCAGCCTGCACAAGCGAGGCCTGGGAGGCTGAGCGAGCTGACCCTACAATCGTCTTAGACTGTCTTTTGACATGTTCTTTAAACTGTTCCCATCTATGAGGCGTCTCCGTTCCCTCCGGGTCAGGGGCCCAGTATTCTACAATAGCTGACCCAACTACAGGCTCAACCCTCTCATCCGACACCCAGTATCTCGATAGACGCCATAAGGAGTCACCTGGATTTGCCCTGAATTATAACTTCAATAGGATAGGCGCATGGTCTGACACTCCCCTGGGAAGAAGAGTTATCTCCTGTACTTTCGGCAGGACAGGGCTGCTGACATAAACAAGATCAATTCGTGACATAGCCTTTTATGTGGCAGAAATACACGTGTACCCCCTGATCCTAGGGTACCTCCACCTCCAAACGTCAGTAAGTCCCACCGCATTAGCCCAGCGAGAGAGCGGGGAGTCCACGGCCCCATCAGTGGATAGTTTATCCATAGCCGGGCATGGGACCATGTTGAAGTCCCCAGCCATTATCACTGCAGTAGCCGAGTGAGATGCCAAAATCTGCGTGATCTTAGTGAGGAGTCCAACCGTAGCTGGGGGGGGGGGGGGGGGTTGTATAGACCCACTACCAGGACAGGCAGTCCCTCAATATTGGCATGTAAGGCCACGTATTTGCCATCGGGATCCAAATGTAGGTCTAGGAGGACAAACTGGAGAGTCTTTCGAATAAGAATACTGACTCCACGGGCATGGGTGGAGTGGGTGGCATGGTAGTAATGCCCTACCCAAGGTTTCTTGAGACTCAGGACTCTGCCTCCCACCAAATGCGTCTCTTGGAGGATGCAGATATCAGGGGAGTGTTGCCTAAGAAATTTGAAAACAAGAGCACGTTTAATTTTGGAGTTGAGTCCCCTGACATTCCAGGAAATGACCGTCAGGGGAGCCATAGGGGGCTGCATAGACACATCTGATGGGTACCCAGTCCCACATCAGGATCACCGAGGCCTCCCTCCGGGGGGAGCTCATACTTCCAACCTACACCCACCATCTGCATGAACACTAGCATCACAATCATAGCATATGTATACATCATTCCTTCAACCAACAAAACAGGCCTGAGAAGACCAAAAAAGGAAAAAATAAAAAACCAACAAAAGAAATATAAAACAGTTTCCCCAACACCCCCCCCCCCCCCACCCTGTGCCCCCTCTCCAACCGGGGTGCACCTGGATCCCTGTAACAAACATGGTCGTCAACCACATGGGGTCATGAACTTGAGAGCAAGTAGGCGAGTCAAACCTGGGCACTGAGTGCACTAGGGGTTGCAGAGATGCCGCCAACGGGCGGGATGATGATTGTAATAGCCTCCTGGCTGAGCCAGGGTTAGGTATGCTCGTGTAGTAGTTGCATAGCATCCAGCCCTGTCATCAAGAGACGGGAGGGCTGAGGGAAAACGTGTTGCCAAAGTCAGTGCTTGTCAAGGGTGTGAGCTTGTGTGTCCCCCATACAATACGTGACGGGAGCTGCCTAGCATTTGAGGGGGAGAACGGTAGCAAACAGACCGGGGCATAACCAGCATATTCCTCCGGTTACCTGAACAGCACACATGTTTTTGTATAGCCCCCTACCCACCCCCCCCCCACCCCCCAGGCGCAGCCGGACAATGTCTTTCCCGCCAGCGGCCGGGATCTCCAGGAGTGTGCGGGGAGGGAAGGAGGGGGGAGCCCAGTGGGGTATTAGGGGAGATCAACATGTCAGCGGCCGGTAACCGGCAAGCAAATCACACTCCAGGGGGGACACACATCAAAGTACACAGCAACTCACGTTTCCCAGGTCCATTCCAGTAGTATCAGCAAGTGCAGCGGGTTCCGTAGGTTATTCGCGTAGGAGGGTGTTCACCCACCTAGCCGCCTCTTTGGGTGCAGTAAAAAACCGGGCCGACTCTCCGTCCACCACCCGCAGACGTGCGGGAAACAGCATGCTGTATTTGATGTTGCGGGACCGTAGAGACTGCTTGACCGCATCGAAGGATTTCCGTCTTTTCTGTGTGTCGACCGAGAAGTCAGGAAAGAACATGAGGCGGGAGGCTTCATATCGGACATTCTCCATCTTCCGGGCCTCCCTCAATATGAGATCCCGGTCCCTGAAATTCATCAGCTTAAAGATGAATGTGCGCGTGTCATGAAGGTTCTGCCAGTAACCAGCGCCATGAAGATCCTGCCAGTAATCAGTGCCTCAGTATCCCTGGTACCCCTTCGCGGGTGCCATTGCGCATGCGCGAGCGCGCCCGCAAACGAGAGCGCGCGTGGGCGGGCAAGTGTGCGCCCCCATTGGCGCCAATGAGGCTATTTAAATCCGTCTGTCACAGACCGTCCCCGCTGTCTGCTCTACAGCGTTCTGTGCCTGAGAACCCGATCTGAAGTCTGTTTACCAGTGTTTGACCCGGCTACCCTTGACCTCCCACTTTCTACCTGCACCTGACCTTGGCTTGTCTGTGACCACTCTCCTGCCTTACCCATCTGTACTGCGCTGCCAGCCTGATACCCGACTCGGCCTGCCTGACCATCCTACCTGCCTGCTGCCTCCAGTCTGCCTGTTGTTCCAGTCTGCATACAGTTCCAGTTTGCCTGTTGTTCCAGTCTGCATACAGTTCCAGTCTGCATACAGTTCCAGTTGGCCTGTTGTTCCAGTCTGCATACAGTTCCAGTCTGCCTGTTGTTCCAGTCTGCATACAGTTCCAGTTTGCCTGTTGTTCCAGTCTGCCTACAGTTCCAGTCTGCCTGTTGTTCCAGTCTGCCTACAGTTCCAGTCTGCCTGTTGTTCCAGTCTGCCTACAGTTCCAGTCTGCCTGTTGTTCCAGTCTGCCTACAGTTCCAGTCTGCCTGTTGTTCCAGTCTGCCTACAGTTCCAGTCTGCCTACAGTTCCAGCCTGCCTGTTACCACCAACCTACCTTACCTGCAGTCCTGGTCCAGACCATCCTACTTACCTTGTCCGCTGAGCTGATCCAGGGATCTCTCGTTACCGGTCTTACTAGTCCTGCCAGGCACCCATGCCCCTCCTGACTCCTGGTCCCACTGTCACATTACCAGGGGACCGCGAGTGGGAGCCGCAAGGGAGGCCCTTCTCTGCTAACCAGACTCATCGCCACCAGGGGCGTGACAGTAGCAGACAGCCATGTCTGAGTCTGAGCAGGGGGTCTCCCCCATGGAAGAACTGGGCCAGCACCTGGCGGGACTGACCGAGGCGGTGAAAAATCTGCAGCAGGGATACACCCGGTTGGAAGAACGGGTATTAGTCCTATCCAATCCGGTCGGCCCCTTGGGACCTTCACTTCCACCAGCACCCCCATCTGGGGCAGGTTCTGGTCCGACGGTGGTAATGCTCCCCCCAGAGCCACGGGTCGCAACCCCTGAGAAGTTCTTTGGGGCCCGCAACCTTTTTCGGGACTTCCACAATTCTTGTGAATTGTTCTTCGCATTACAGCCACGGACCTTCTCCCTGGAAGCCACCAAGGTGGGCTTCGTGATCTCCTTGCTCTCCGGGGATCCATGGACCTGGGCTTATCGTTTAATGGAACAGAAGGACGCTGCATTGGCCAGCCTCGCTTCATTTTTTGACGCTATGGCCCAACTTTATGAGGACCCCCAACTCTCAGTGACCACAGAGACCACTCTGCGCACCCTCCAGCAGGGGCGAAGGCCCGTGGAGGACTATGTAGCTGACCCTCTGTCATCAGTTTCGCTTAGGACTCTCCGATGCCCTGAAAGACGAACTTGCCAGGGTTGGGGTGCCTCAAACCTTGGACACTTTGGTCAACTTGGCCATTCAGATTGACCGGCGTCTGAGAGAACGCAGGGCTGAACGAGCCTCCAGTTTTTCTCGTCCTACCTGGATGCTTCCCAAGGCCCCAAGCCATTTGCATCCTGGTTCTGCCCACCGGCCTGTACCTCTCTCTGACTCTTCTGAGCCCATGCAGCTGGGGTTCCTGAGGCCTTCCTTAACCCCGGAGGAGCGTCAACGACGCCGGACCAATAATCTGTGCCTCTATTGTGGAGAGCCTGGGCACTATGTGAGGAACTGCCCAGCCAAGGCCAGTAAGTGCCCCCTCATGCCTGCCAACCTTCTGGACCCATTAACCCAGATTTCCTCTCACCTTGCTCTCTCTGTCTCTTTTCAGCTCCCGGGAAGAACCTTCCAGGCACCAGCCATTATTGATTCTGGGGCATGCAGCTGTTTCATGGACTCTTCATTTGCTGCCCAACATCAGATTCCTCTCCAGTCTAAGGTCCATGGATTATCAGTCTACCTAGCTGACGGTTCCTCCATCCGGTCGGGCCCAGTAACACAGGAGACCACCCCATTGCCCATGACCATCTCTGGTGGCCACCGGTAATTGCTCTGCCTGGACATTATCTCCTCCCCATTGTCCCCAGTAATACTGGGCATGCCGTGGCTGAAGGCCCACAATCCAGTTATCAACTGGGCCACCGGGATGGTCTCCTTCTCCTGCCCTTACTGTAAGAGGTCTTGTGGGTTCCCTAACCCTTCCCGAGTTGCTACCCTGCTAAGTCTGGACTCTGAGGTGGACCTCCGTCAGGCCATTCCCCAGGCCTACCACGAATACCTGGACGTATTTAGTAAACAGGCAGCAGAGGTGCTCCCACCTTATAGGGCTTATGATTGCCCCATTGAACTGTTTCTGGAGCGGAAATTCCCTTCGGGAGGGTCTTCCCTTTGACAGAGGTGGAGCAAGGTAAACTCAAAGAGTACATTGAGGAAAACCTAAGGAAGGGCTCCATCCGCCCGTCTACCTCTCCAGCAGGCGCCGGCATATTCTTTGTGGAAAAGAAAGACCATACTCTCCGGCCCTGCGTGGATTACCGAGAACGAAATAATATAACGGTTAAGAACCGTTACCCTCTCCCATTGGTTCCCGAATTATTTCAGAGACTTGGTACGGCCATCATCTTCACAAAACTTGACCTCCGGGGGGCCTATAACCTGGTTTGCATAAAAGATGGAGATGAGTGGAAGACGGCCTTTCGGACACGTAATGGGCATTACGAGTATCTCGTAATGCCCTTCGGCCTATGTAATGCCCCTGCCACATTTCAGTACTTTATAAATGATGTACTCCGGGACTTCCTGGACTTGTTTGCTGTTGTGTATTTGGATGACATTTTGATTTTTTCTCCCTCCTTAGAGTCCCACCGCAGGCATGTCAAAGAGGTCCTGGGCCGGCTCCGTATCCATGGTCTATACGCCAAGGCGGATAAGTGTCAATTTGAACAAGAGAGCATTCCCTTCCTTGGGCTGATTATCTCTAGCACAGGCATCAAGATGGATCCCCAGAAGATCTCCGCCATCCTAGAGTGGCCTACCCCTGCAGACAAAAAGGGCATCCAGCGGTTCATTGGCTTCGCCAACTTTTACCGCAAATTTATGAAAGGGTTCTCCGCCATTGTGGCACCCATCACCCAGCTGACCAGACAAGGGACCCGTTTCCGGTGGTCTTCAGAGGCCCAAGAGGCTTTTGAAGCCCTAAAGGCTCTATTCACTGTCACATTACCAGGGGACCGCGAGTGGGAGCCGCAAGGGAGGCCCTTCTCTGCTAACCAGACTCATCGCCACCAGGGGCGTGACAGCGCGGTGGGGCGCCCGGGGGCCCGCGGGTAGGCGGCATCCTGTGCGCTCTCTCCACCACGAAGTGCTGGGAAAATGGCGCCTGCGGGAACAGCGTGCGCAGGAGATGTTCCGTAAAGGCTGGGATATCCGGGCCCTCGGTCCCCTCCAGGAGGCCTATGATACGTAAGTTATTCCGCCTGTTACGGTTCTCGGCATCTTCAGACTTAGTTTCCAGATGCTTGAGGCGGACATGCACAGTGTGGAGAGTAGCCGTGTGATCCCGCATGGTGTCTTCCGTGTCCCCTATGCGTCTTTCTGCCTCGTCCATCCGTCTGCGGATCTTCTCACAGTCCTTCCTCATGAGACCCATTTCTATCTGTAGGGAGTCAATCTTGGAAGTCAGAGCCATTATTGATTCTGGGGCATGCAGCTGTTTCATGGACTCTTCATTTGCTGCCCAACATCAGATTCCTCTCCAGTCTAAGGTCCATGGATTATCAGTCTACCTAGCTGACGGTTCCTCCATCCGGTCGGGCCCAGTAACACAGGAGACCACCCCATTGCCCATGACCATCTCTGGTGGCCACCGGTAATTGCTCTGCCTGGACATTATCTCCTCCCCATTGTCCCCAGTAATACTGGGCATGCCGTGGCTGAAGGCCCACAATCCAGTTATCAACTGGGCCACCGGGATGGTCTCCTTCTCCTCCCCTTACTGTAAGAGGTCTTGTGGGTTCCCTAACCCTTCCCGAGTTGCTACCCTGCTAAGTCTGGACTCTGAGGTGGACCTCCGTCAGGCCATTCCCCAGGCCTACCACGAATACCTGGACGTATTTAGTAAACAGGCAGCAGAGGTGCTCCCACCTTATAGGGCTTATGATTGCCCCATTGAACTATTTCTGGAGCGGAAATTCCCTTCGGGAGGGTCTTCCCTTTGACAGAGGTGGAGCAAGGTAAACTCAAAGAGTACATTGAGGAAAACCTAAGGAAGGGCTTCATCCGCCCGTCTACCTCTCCAGCAGGCGCCGGCATATTCTTTGTGGAAAAGAAAGACCATACTCTCCGGCCCTGCGTGGATTACCGAGAACTAAATAATATAACAGTGAAGAACCGTTACCCTCTCCCATTGGTTCCCGAATTATTTCAGAGACTTGGTACGGCCATCATCTTCACAAAACTTGACCTCCGGGGGGCCTATAACCTGGTTTGCATAAAAGATGGAGATGAGTGGAAGACGGCCTTTCGGACACGTTGTGGGCATTACGAGTATCTCGTAATGCCCTTCGGCCTATGTAATGCCCCTGCCACATTTCAGTACTTTATAAATGATGTACTCCGGGACTTCCTGGACTTGTTTGCTGTTGTGTATTTGGATGACATTTTGATTTTTTCTCCCTCCTTAGAGTCCCACCGCAGGCATGTCAAAGAGGTCCTGGGCCGGCTCCATATCCATGGTCTATACGCCAAGGCGGATAAGTGTCAATTTGAACAAGAGAGCATTCCCTTCCTTGGGCTGATTATCTCTAGCACAGGCATCAAGATGGATCCCCAGAAGATCTCCGCCATCCTAGAGTGGCCTACCCCTGCAGACAAAAAGGGCATCCAGCGGTTCATTGGCTTCGCCAACTTTTACCGCAAATTTATGAAAGGGTTCTCCGCCATTGTGGCACCCATCACCCAGCTGACCAGACAAGGGACCCGTTTCCGGTGGTCTTCCGAGGCCCAAGAGGCTTTTGAAGCCCTAAAGGCTCTATTCACCTCAGCACCCATCCTCAGGCACCCGGATTCCTCTCTACCCTTTACCCTGGAGGTAGACGCCTCCGAAATTGCGGTAGGAGCCATACTGTCTCAGAGGCAAGGGGACAAGTCCCTGTTGCACCCAGTCGCCTTTTTCTCCCGCAAACTGTCCACGGCCGAGAGGAATTATGATGTCGGAGACCGGGAGCTATTGGCGATCAAGGCCGCCCTGGAAGAATGGCGTTACCTCCTGGAAGGGGCCTCTCACCCCATTCTAATATTCACCGACCACAAGAACTTGGAGTACTTGAAATCAGCAAAAAGGTTGAAACCCAGACAAGCCAGGTGGGCACTCTTCTTTTCCCGCTTCACTTTCCATGTGACATATCGGCCCGGATCCAGAATGTCAAACCCGACGCCCTATCCAGGATGTACCACAAACACAAGGAAGAATCCTCTCCCGATACCATTCTGGCCCCCGGGAATTTCCTCCTACTCCAGGAAGACCTACTGTCCCAGTTCAAACGTGCCTCAGCAGGGCAAAGACCCGCTCCCGAAACCCAACTGCAGGCGAAGGATGGCCTATTCTGGTACGGGGACAAGATCTACACTCCAGAGGAACTTCGGGTGACAGTCATGGAGCTGTGCCACGACCACGCTTTGGCCCGGACACTTCGGTGTCGCCAAAACCACCGATTTGGTACAACGTACCTTTTGGTGGGCTCAATTACGGGCCGACTGCAAGAAGTTTGTAGACACATGCTCCACCTGCATCCGGAATAAGAACCCCAAAACCAGGGCCTGGGGCCTCCTCAAGCCCCTGTCCGTCCCAGATCGCCCATGGAGAATGATATCCCTGGACTTTATTGTGGAGTTGCCTCCGGCAGAGGACCACACGACGATCTTCATGATCGTCGATCGCCTATCTAAGATGGCACATTTTGTCCCCATGAAGGGCACTCCCTCAGCCCCAGAGACGGCACGGGTCTTCATCAGAGAAATTGTCCAACTTCACGGGGTACCGGCTAGTATAGTCTCAGACCGAGGGGTGCAATTCACCTCTCGGTTCTGGAGGTCTCTGTGCCAGGCATTGGTCATTGAACTTGCCCTCTCGTCTACCTACCACCCGCAGTCCAACGGGCAGACGGAGCGGACCAATCAGACCCTGGAGCAGTATCTGCACTGCTTCTCTTCCTTTTTCGCGAATTACGGGTTCCACCATGCATTCCTGCCCAACTCCCTCCCTGACTGCACTGTGCCAGCAGTCCAACAACGGATCAATTTCTTTTCAACTAACAACCAATTTCTCCAAGAAACCATGACTAGGACCCAGGAGTACAACAAGGCCACCTTTGACAAGAAGAGACGGGGGGAACTGGTACTTGCCCCAGGTGAGCCAGTGTGGCTATCCACCACCAATTTGAAGCTGGCCTGTCCATCACGAAAACTGGGTCCCAAATTCTTGGGCCCCTTCCCGGTCAAAAGAAGGATTAACGAGGTAGCTTACGAATTGGAGCTTCCAGACTCACTGAAGGTCCATCCGGTGTTCCACGTGTCCTTACTGAAACCCTCCGCTGCCAATCCATTTCCCAATAGAAAGGCCGTCCCTCCTGACCCAGTCCTAGTGGACGGGGAAGAGGAGTTTGAGGTGGAAGCCATCCTCAATTTCAGAAGAAGGCAGAACCAAAACCAGTTTTTAATTAAGTGGAAGAGGTATGGCCCTGAAGAAAACTCCTGGGAGCCCGAGGCGAACATCCACGCTAAGAGTCTGGTTCAATCCTTTAAGAGAGCCCATTCTGAGAAATTTGCCCGGAAGGGCATCCGGAGGCTGCCCCTTAGAGGGGGGCAATGTCATGAAAGTTCTGCCAGTAACCAGCGCCATGAAGATCCTGCCAGTAATCAGCGCCTCAGCATCCCTGGTACCCGTTCGCGGGTGTCATTGCGCATGCGCGAGCGCGCGCATGCGTGCACGCGCCCGCAAACGAGAGCGCGCGTGCAGGCAAGTGCGCGCCCCCATTGGCGCCAATGAGGCTATTTAAATCCGTCTGTCACAGACGGTCCCCGCTGTCTGCTCTACAGCGTTCTGTGCCTGAGAACCCGATCTGAAGTCTGTTTACCAGTGTTTGACCCGGCTACCCTTGACCTCCCACTTTCTACCTGCACCCGACCTTGGCTTGTCTGTGACCACTCTCCTGCCTTACCCATCTGTACTGCGCTGCCAGCCTGATACCCGACTCGGCCTGCCTGACCATCCTACCTGCCTGCTGCTTCCAGTCTGCCTGTTGTTCCAGTCTGCATACAGTTCCAGTTTGCCTGTTGTTCCAGTCTGCATACAGTTCCAGTCTGCCTGTTGTTCCAGTCTGCATACAGTTCCAGTTGGCCTGTTGTTCCAGTCTGCATACAGTTCCAGTCTGCCTGTTGTTCCAGTCTGCATACAGTTCCAGTTTGCCTGTTGTTCCAGTCTGCCTACAGTTCCAGTCTGCCTGTTGTTCCAGTCTGCCTACAGTTCCAGTCTGCCTACAGTTCCAGTCTGCCTGTTGTTCCAGTCTGCCTACAGTTCCAGTCTGCCTGTTGTTCCAGTCTGCCTACAGTTCCAGTCTGCCTGTTGTTCCAGTCTGCCTACAGTTCCAGCCTGCCTGTTACCACCAACCTACCTTACCTGCAGTCCTGGTCCAGACCATCCTACTTACCTTGTCTGCTGAGCTGATCCAGGGATCTCTCGTTACCGGTCTTACTAGTCCTGCCAGGCACCCGTGCCCCTCCTGACTCCTGGTCCCACTGTCACATTACCAGGGGACCGCGAGTGGGAGCCGCAAGGGAGGCCCTTCTCTGCTAACCAGACTTATCGCCACCAGGGGCGTGACAGCGCGGTGGGGCGCCCGGGGGCCCGCGGGTAGGCGGCATCCTGTGCGCTCTCTCCACCACGAAGTGCTGGGAAAATGGCGCCTGCGGGAACAGCGTGCGCAGGAGATGTTCCGTAAAGGCTGGGATATCCGGGCCCTCGGTCCCCTCCAGGAGGCCTATGATACGTAAGTTATTCCGCCTGTTACGGTTCTCGGCATCTTCGGACTTAGTTTCCAGATGCTTGAGGCGGACATGCACAGTGTGGAGGGTAGCCGTGTGATCCCGCATGGTGTCTTCCGTGTCCCCTATGCGTCTTTCTGCCTCGTCCATCCGTCTGCGGATCTTCTCACAGTCCTTCCTCATGAGACCCATTTCTATCTGTAGGGAGTCAATCTTGGAAGTCAGAGCGGCTTGGCATCCATTAATGGCCTGCATGAGCGCCGAGAAGTTGGCGTTCTCTGTAAGGGCCGGGTCTGCTTCAGAGGTCTGAGTCGCCATGCTGGATGTTCTCTCCACGTGTGCGGCCGCAGCAGGTGGACGAGCTGGGGGTCTCCCGCCGTGCGACTTCTGGTTTCCACCTTTACTTTTATGGGTCTGGACCATCTACACGAGCCAACCGTATGTGTTAGGGGACTTTTCAGGCAGGTCAGGGTAATGATTTAGGATGATATCCCCTCCGTTGGTGCAGAGCTCCGCTCCTAGATGTCTGTCCCGATCGCCATCTTGGCCACGCCCCCCCCTTCGATTTCCCTTCTAAATGTTTTTTTTCTTTGTTTTCTTTGTCTGAATTTCTCACTTCCTGATCCTCCTCAGTAAGCCATTCAGTAAACTGTTCTGGCTGACTAAACACCGCTCGGATGATGGTGTGAAGTTTACTGAGGAGTAGAGATGGGCCCGGTGTTCCAAACGAACATCGGCCGTTCGTCCGCTCGTCGAGTCCAGAACTCTGCGGGCCGTTCGCATCAAATTTGTGTGATGCGAACAGCCAACAATGCACTGCGCCAGTCGCAGTGCATTGCTGGCTGATGATTGGCCAAGCATGCACTGTGACCCTGCATGCTTGGCCAATCATAGCGCCAGCAGCGAGGAGAGCAATAATTGGCCACAGGCAGGATGCCTGTGGCCAATTATAGCTCAAGGGGTTTAGTACATGCCCCACACTATATAAGGCCGCCGTGCCGGCAGCCTTGTGTAGTGTGTTCCGGCGTTCAGGAAAAGATGATTGATAGGCAGGGACAGTGTGAACTTCTTATCATTAATTTCCGTGTAGGGAAAGTGCAGGGAAAGAGGATTGATAGGCAGGGACAGTGTGAACTTCTTATCATTCATTTCTGCGTGGGGAAAGTGCAGGGAAAGAGGATTAATAGGCAGGGATAGTGTGTTCTTCTCAGGCATTTGCGTGTGGGGAAAGTGCTGTTCTCTATAAATACAGCCATCTGAAGGAGTTAGTGTGTGCTGTGTGAGTCCAGCACAGCACAGTATAAACCTGCACCTGTATCTACCATTTAGTGCAGTTCTCCATTAATCCAGCCATCTGCAGGAGTTAGTGTGTGTTGTGTGAGTCCAGGACATCACAGTATACAACCTGCACCTGTATCTGCCCTGGTGTCATCTAATCCAGCCATTTGCAGGAGTTAGTGTGTCTGTGTTGTGTGAGTCCAGCACAGCACAGTATACAACCTGCACCTGTATCTGCCCTGGTGTCATCTAATCCAGCCATCTGCAGGAGTTAGTGTGTGTTGTGTGAGTCCAGCACAGCACAGTATACAACCTGCACCTGTATCTGCCCTGGTGTCATCTAATCCAGCCATCTGCAGGAGTTAGTGTGTTTGTGTTGTGTGAGTCCAGCACAGCACAGTATACAACCTGCACCTGTATCTACCCTGGTGTCATCTAATCCAGCCATCTGGAGGAGTTAGTGTGTGTGTGTGTTGTGTGAGTCCAGCACAGCACAGTATACAACCTGCACCTGTATCTGCCCTGGTGTCATCTAATCCAGCCATCTGCAGGAGTTAGTGTGTTTGTGTTGTGTGAGTCCAGCACAGCACAGTATACAACCTGCACCTGTATCTGCCCTGGTGTCATCTAATCCATCCATCTGCAGGAGTTAGTGTGTTTGTGTTGTGTGAGTCCAGCACAGCACAGTATACAACCTGCACCTGTATCTACCCTGGTGTCATCTAATCCAGCCATCTGTAGGAGTTAGTGTGTGCGTGTGTTGTGTGAGTCCAGCACAGCACAGTATACAACCTGCACCTGTATCTGCCCTGGTGTCATCTAATCCAGCCATCTGCAGGAGTTAGTGTGTGTGTGTGTGTTGTGTGAGTCCAGCACAGTACAGTATACAACCTGCACCTGTATCTGCCCTGGTGTCATCTAATCCAGCCATCTGCAGGAGTTAGTGTGTGTGTTGTGTGAGTCCAGCACAGCACAGTATACAACCTGCACCTGTATCTGCCCTGGGCCATCTAATCCAGCCATCTGCAGGAGTTAGTGTGTGTGTGTTGTGTGAGTCCAGCACAGCACAGTATACAACCTGCACCTGTATCTGCCCTGGTATCATCTAATCCAGCCATCTGCAGGAGTTAGTGTGTGTGTTGTGTGAGTCCAGCACAGCACAGTATACAACCTGCACCTGCACCTGCATCTGCCCTGGTGTCATCTAATCCAGCCATCTGCAGGAGTTAGTGTGTGTGTGTTGTGTGAGTCAAGCACAGCACAGTATACAACCTGCACCTGTATCTGCCCTGGTGTCATCTAATCCAGCCATCTGCAGGAGTTAGTGTGTGTGTGTTGTGTGAGTCCAGCACAGCACAGCACAGTATACAACCTGCACCTGTATCTGCCCTGGTGTCATCTAATCCAGCCATCTGCAGGAGTTAGTGTGTGTGGGTGTGTGTGTTGTGTGAGTCCAGCACAGCACAGTATACAACCTGCACCTGTATCTGCCCTGGTGTGATCTAATCCAGCCATCTGCAGGAGTTAGAGTGTGTGTTCAGCACAGCACAGTATACAACCTGCACCTGTATCTGCCCTGGTGTCATCTAATCCAGCCATCTGCAGGAGTTAGTGTGTGTGTGTTGTGTGAGTCCAGCACAGCACAGTATACAACCTGCACCTGTATCTGCCCTGGTGTCATCTAATCCAGCCATTCATAGGAGTTAGTGTGTGTGTTGTGTGAGTCCAGCACAGCACAGTATACAACCTGCACCTGTATCTGCCCTGGTGTCATCTAATCCAGCCATCCGCAGGAGTTAGTGTGTGTGTTGTGTGAGTCCAGCATAGCACAGTATACAACCTGCACCTGTATATGCCCTTCTATTCTGGTGTCATCTAATCCAGCCATCTGCAGGAGTTAGTGTTTGTGTTGTGTGAGTCCAGAATAGCACAGTATTCAACCTGTACCTGTATCTGCCCTTCTATTCTGGTGTCATCTAATCCAGCCATCTGCAGGAGTTAGTGTGTGTGTTGTGTGACTCCAGCACAATATACACTACCCAATTGCTGTTTTTTCCATCTCCCTGCAGGCCATTACAATGTCTGGAAGGCCAACAAGGAGAGGCAGACAGTCATGAGCCAAGAAAAGAGGACAAGCAGGCTCTGTGTCTAGAGACAACAGTGCTGGTCGTGGGCGCAGTGCATCGTCATCAGCACGTGGCCATGGGACACGCGTGTCCTTTTTTTTGGCAGCTGGACATGTTGAGCCGCATCATGCCGAAGGCTTGGTAGAGTGGATGACCAAGCCCCCCTCATCCTCCTCATCCTCTCTCACCCAGGGTCAGGGTACTGGCAAAGCAACTGCCAACGCGTACTCTTCCCTCGTCTCAATGTCATCAGTCACCCCTTCCCTAGACCCACCATGTCCTCCTTAGGAGTCCCCCGAACTGTTTGAGCACAGTGTTGGGTACATGCTCCAGGAGGATGCCCAGCGTTTTGAAGGCTCTGATGATGATACCCAGCTAGAGGAATGCAGTAGCATGAGCGCAGAGAGAGGGGATGCTCAAGGACAGCAATCTGGCAGTCATGTTCCACCAGCTGCAGCATACTGCCAGGTTTGCTCCAGTAGTGAAGAGGGAGGGGATGATGAGGTCACTGACTCCACGTGGGTGCCTGATCGGAGAGAGGAGGAGGCACATCTCCAATGAGGCAGGATGCCCTCCGGGGGCCAGCTTGAGGGCAGCATACCAACTGAATCACACCGCAGAGCTCCGCCTGTGCAGGACGCTGCCTCTGCACGTTATTACAAAAGTTCTTTGGTGTGGGCCTTTTTTGAGACGAGTGCATCAGATCACACCGCTGCTATTTGCAACATATGTCTCAAGCGTATCTCGCGTGACCAAAACATCAGCCACTTGGGCACCACAAGCATGACCAGACATATGTTGACCTGCCATGCAGCTCGTTGGCAAGCTTACCTTAAAGACCCACACCAAAGAACAACGCGGACCTCTCCTTGCTCCTCATCAGCTGGGATCTCCAACCCCACTATACCTTCAGTCCTCTCTGAAAGCTGCACTGAGAGGAATGAAGGTGTAGAATTAGGTGTGTCACAGCTAAGTACTTGCAGGCACTCTGCTAGCAGTACACCGACGTCCGATTGTACCAGGCAAATTTCCCTGCCCCAGCTGCTGGACCGTCAAAAGAAGTTCACTCCCAGCCATCCACATACCCAGCATTTGAATGCTAGCTTGGCTAAATTGCTAGCACTTCAACTGCTGCCTTTTCAGTTGGTAGACTCGGCCTCCTTCCGTGAGTTTGTGCAATGTGCGGTTCCTCAGTGGCAGGTTCCCAAACGCCACTTTTTCTCACGGAAGGCAATTCCGGCTCTCTACCGGCATGTGGAAGGCAATGCCTTGGCCTCGCTGGACAGGGCGGTCAGCAGTAATGTGCATATTACCGCTGACTCATGGTCCAGCAGGCATGGACAGGGACGTTACCTATCTTTCACGGCCCATTGGGTCACTCTTTTGGCAGCTGGGAAGGATGCAGGACAAGGTGCAGTAGTGTTGGAGGTTGTTCCGCCACCACGCCTCCAAAATGCTACTACTGGTTGTGACACACCTCTCTCCTCCACCCCCTCCTCTTCTTCTTCCTCCATGGCCTCTTCGAGTGCTCTGTCCTCGGAAACCAGCAGTGCTCCGTAGGCGTTCAAGGGGCTACGCAAGTACGCAGGCAAAAAGATGACATGCCGTGCTTGCGCTGGTGTGTTTGGGGACAGGAGCCACACTGGGGCAGAGGTTCTGTCAGCTCTGCAGGGGCAGGCCGAGAGGTGGTTGACGCCACGCCAGCTTAAGCTAGGAATGGTGGTTTGCGACAATGGCACCAACCTCCTCTCTGCCCTGCGACAGGGACAACTGACCCATGTGCCCTGTATAGCTCACATCCTTAACCTGGTGGTGCACGGTTCTTGGGCAGGTACCCAGGCTTACAGGATGTCCTGAGGCAGGCCAGGAAAGTCTGTGTGCATTTCCGCCGATCATATAATGCCAGTGCTCGGCTGGCTGAGCTGCAAAAGGAGTTGAACCTGCCCAAGAACCGCTTTATATGTGACATGCCCACCAGGTGGAACTCAACGTTGGCCATGCTGCAGCGACTGCACAAGCAGCAGAGGGCCATCAATGAGTACCTGTGCAACTACGGCACCAGGACAGGGTCAGGGGAGCTCGGATTTATTTCACCACGCCAGTGGAGCCTGATCAGGGATGCATGCACTGTCCTGTCACCATTTGAGGAGGCCACGAGGATGGTGAGCAGTGACAGTGCATGCATCAGTGACACTGTACCTCTTGTCCACCTGTTGGAGCATACGCTGCGTGGAATAATGGACAGGGCACTTGAGGTAGAACAGAGGCAGGAAGAGGAAGACTTCCTTGCCTCTCAAGGCCCCCTTTATCCAGACAGTGTTCCTTCTGTCCCACCCATCACACAGGAAGAGGATGAGGAGGAGGAGGAGGAGGAGGATTGTGTGAGCATGGAGGTGGAGCCTGGCACTCAGCATCAGCAGCAGCAATCTTTTAGGGATGATGTACAGTCCCAACAAACCAGTGGACTTGTACGTGGCTGGGAAGAGGTGGCTGGCGATCATGTCGTCCTCAGTGACCCAGAAGACTCCGGACCGAATGCCTCAGCTAACCTACGTTGCATGGCCTCCCTGATCCTGAAAAGCCTGCGGAAGGATCCTCGTGTTCTTCGGATCAAGGAGAGGGACCATTACTGGCTGGCCACTCTCCTTGATCCACGGTACAAGGGTAAGGTTGCGGACCTTATCTTGCCATTGCAGAGGGAGCAGAGGATGAGACATCTCCGGGAGGCCTTGCAGAAAGGTCTGTGCAACGCGTCCCCAGAGACTGGGAGGTTACAAACTCCTGGTCCTGGACGACGAGTTGCTGAGGCTTCGGTCAGTAGCAGAAGGAGCGGTGGGGAAGGTGGACGTCTGACCGATGCGTTCAGACAATTTTGCTGATGCTGAGTGACTGTCCTGTTATGTTAACTGACTATCCTCTTCCTCCTCAATGATCCTGATGATAGCTTGGAAGAACATTTTTGTTTCTGGGTGCCACCACCAGTACCTAAGGCCCAATTTTTCAGCCCCTGTTTAACAGGGCGTGTAATTACAATTTTTTATGCAATGCTTTGCAACAGGTCTCATTGCTGTGCTCCAAGTACAGTATCTGTGAGGGTTGCAGTGTTGTGGCACCAGCACCAGTGCCTAAGGCACAATTTTTCAGCCCCTGTTTAACAGGGGCATGTAATTACAATTTTTTATGCAATGCTTTGCAACAGGTCTCATTGCTGTGCTCCAAGTACAGTATCTGTGAGGGGTTGCAGTGTTGTGGCACCAGCACCAGTGCCTAAGGCCACATTTTTCAGCCCCTGTTTAACAGGGGCGTGTAATTACAAATCCTAATCTAATAATTCACAGCAGGGCCCATTCCTGCGCCCACCAAGAGTAATTGTGAGGGCTTACAGTGTTGTGGCAACACCGTCCACCACCACCACCAAAGGCCCAATTTTTCTGCCCCTGTTCAACAGGTGCATGCAATTACAATTCTTGATCTAATAATTCACAGCAGGGCCCATTCCTGCACCCACCAAGAGTAACTGTGAGGGCTTACAGTGTTGTGGCAACACCGTCCACCACCACCACCACCACCACCACCAAAGGCCCAATTTTTTCGGCCCCTGTTCAACAGGAGCATGCAATTACAATTCTTGATCTAATAATTCACAGCAGGGCCCATTCCTGCGCCCACCAAAAGTAACTGTGAGGGCTTACAGTGTTGTAGCACCAGCACCACCACCAAAGGCCCAATTTTTCCTACCACTGTTCAACATGGGCATGTAATTACAATTCCTGATATAATAGTTCACAGCAGGGCGTTCCAGCACCCACCAAGAGTAGCTGTGTGGGCTTACAGTGTTGTGGCAACACCAACATCTAATGGGGCAAATTTCTGCAGAGTATATACGGCAGGCCCCTACTTTCAAACATCCAACTTACAAACGACTCCTACTTGCAAACAGAAGGAGAAAACAGGAAGTGAGAGGAAATCTACCCCTAGGAAGGGAAATTCTATCCTGTTAGATTTAATTTGGGAAAAAGGTATCTCCTCTCTACTGATGCTTTATCACCAATCCTTGTTTCAATAAAAACCCCACTTTTCCAAAAACATTTGTCATTGGGACGGACAGTGAGGTGAAATGTTCTGAACAGGTGCACAGACAGCAAAACAAATGTTACAGGCAGGGGTCAAGTCCTGGGGAAAAAAGTGTGGGAACTCCCACCCAAGATCTCTACCCCACCAAAAAAAAAAAAATAGGACATCGGGGCACATGGCACCTCAGAGCACGGGGCACATCAGGGCACGGGGCACCTCAGGGCACGGGGCACATCAGGGCACGGGGCACATCAGGGCACGAGGCACATCAGGGCACGGGGCACATCAGGGCACGGCGCACATCAGGGCACGGCGCACATCAGAGCACGGAGCACCTCAGGGCACGGGGCACCTCAGGGCACGGGGCACATCAGGGCACGAGGCACATCAGGGCACGGGGCACATCAGGGCACGGGGCACATCAGAGCACGGAGCACCTCAGGGCACGGGGCACCTCAGGGCACGGGGCACCTCAGGGCACGAGGCACATCAGGGCACGGGGCACATCAGGGCACGGGGCACATCAGGGCACGAGGCACATCAGAGCACGGAGCACATCAGGGCACGGGGCACATCAGGGCACGAGGCACATCAGGGCACGGGCACATCAGGGCACGGGGCACATCAGGGCACGAGGCACATCAGGGCACGGGGCACATCAGAGCACGGGGCACATCAGGGCACGGGGCACATCAGGGCACGGGCACATCAGGCCACAGGGCACATGGCACATCAGGGCTCGGGGCACATCTGGGCACATTATGGGGCACATCAGGGAACATTATAGGGCACATAGAACATTATGGGGCAGATAGCACATCAGGGCACATTATGGGGCACATCAGGGAACATTATAGGGCACATAGCACATTATGGGGCAGATAGCACATCAGGGCACATTATGGGGCACATTGGGGCATCAGGGCACGGGGCACATCAGGGGGCACATTATAGGGCACATCTGGGGATCTTACTTGACAGCATGCAGAGTAGCGCAGGAAGCGTCTGTGTGTAATACGTTCTCTCTCTCGTCACGCTGCTCGCTCCCCGGCGGCCCCTCCTCTCCTCTCTTCTCGTCTATCCCAGATGATGTCTCAAGCCAATGGGGATAGACGAGAAGAGAGGAGGGGCCGCCGGGGAGCGAGCAGCGCTGATTGACATGAGAGAGAACGTATTACACACAGACGCTTCCTGCGCTACTCTGCATGCATATCATATCATAGCCATGCCATTTTTCTCAAAGATTTTCATCTATATTGCCAGGACGAGACATTACATTAAAGCCGCAAGCAGTTTTAAATGGCTTATTTTTTTCCTTTACAAATGTAATTTTGTGCAGGGACAGTTCTAAACACGGGAAACACATGCCACTTCACAGGCATACTTTTAGACACCCCCCAGGTACGATATTTAAAGGAATATTTCACTTTTTTTTCCTTCACTTTATGCATCATTAAAATGAGTGCTCCAGAAAAAATGTCCGTTTTTAAAACTTCTTTTTGCATTGATACATATCCCCTGGGGCAAGACCCGGGCCCCCAAACCTTTTTTAGGACAATAACATGCATATTGGCCATTATAATTAGCACTTTAGATTTTGAACGTTCGCGTCCATTGTAACTAATAGGGTTCTAATGTTCGCGCAAACTTTCAGTCCATTGCAGGTTCTGGTGCGAACCGAACCCGGGGGTGTTCGGCTCATCCCTACTCAGGAGAAACAGGAAGTAAGAAATTCAGACAAAGAAAAAAAAACATTTAGAAGGGAAATCGAAGGAAAGGGTAAGTGAGACAACAATGCACTAGCTTAAAGCGGTTCTGCACTCATTTCATTTAGTAAATCTCTTTGCCTTCCAAATCAGGCAAAGAGTACTAAATGAAATGTTTTTTTTTTTTTTTTTTTTTTACTTACCTTGTAATTGAAGACTTCCGGTCTTCTCCCTCTGCGGCGGCGGGCGGGTCTTGCGTCGATCGTCGTCACGCCGCACTGTCTCCTGGGATCTGGTGTCATTGATCCCAGGAGTCAGTGCGGGCATCTTCCGAAATCTCGCGAGATTTCGGCCACATCTTCCGAAATCTCCCGAGATTTCGGCCGCATCTGCCGAAATCTCGTGAGATCTCGGCAGATGAGCCGTTACTGCGCACGCGCGAGTAACGGCAGTGCATGCTGGGCCATCTAAAGTCCCTGTGGGTGTTTCACATGCCCACAGGCAAGATGGCCCCCAGCACTAAAGAAGAAGACGAGGAACTTCATCGGACGAAAACCGGCGGCGATCGAGATGGAAGATGGAACAGGTGAGTCCCCTAATAAAGGTAAGCACACTTTATATTACATCCTAAAAAAAAAAATTTTTTTTCAGAGTGCAGAACCGCTTTAAAGGAACCTATTTAGAAAATAAAAAACAAACCTTTACAACCCCTTTAAAGGAGAATTGTACAAAAAAAAAAAAGATTGGTTAAACCCACAAGTGCTTTTTTACCACTACTATTCCTTTATATTGGCTCTTGGAATTTACAAATGCAGCAATTTAGAAATCAAAAGAATGGTTGGAAAACACTTTTTGATAGATAAAAAGTGCATTTTATATAGAACTATGTAGATCAGACCAAAATGAGGGACAAATCAGGAGGAATGAGGGACATTGCTCGAAATCAGGGACAGTTGGGAGGCATGCACTACATATGGAAGAATGTCAGCTATCTTTGGCTTGGAAAGTTCTCATCAGATTGGACCAGCCAGAGACCTTGCTACACTCAATAATACCAAATTTCTTTTTATTTTACCATAACTTCATACATTGTTGTGCTATGTATGTATTTCACTGTGCAGCACACCATGTCGCGTCTCATATAGATGTTTTCACACAGATCGAGGCCACACGGCGCATGTGCACACATTTCCAGTCCTTGCGGAACAACCCCCATACACAGAGGGCGGGGCATTGCCATACAGTACACGACCCTAAGACGAAGAGGCGCAGGCGCAGTCAATTCGGTATTTACCAACGGAAGTAGCATAGCCTTGTCGTAGTACAGGCCGCGGGCAACATGGCGAAGATCGCAAAAACACACGAAGGTATGTGGAATGGACGCGGGGAAGATTCCGTGACTGAAATATAGAGTCCTGTGCTTTGTGTGTAATCTGGCAGTCTGTTTCTTATGAGCGGGCCCGCCGTGCTCCTACAATGGCGCCGCAGCTGTGTATTAAAGGGGGGTAGAGGACGTATTGGAGGCGGAGGTAGTGGCCGTGGCTGTGTGTAGGGTTAGGAGAGCTGTGTGCTCCGGCCTTTGTCTCCACATAGGCCACTAGTCGGTGTGTGTCCGTCCCTCTTCATCCACAGGCCGAGCACTCCCCGTGTCCCCAATCCCATATAGTGGTCACCTCACACGTGTCTTCTCAGATCACAGTCAACTGCTAATCAACCTGACTATATACTGAGACCCCCCCATTATCAACAGCTCCTACAACCAGACTACTATACAATGAGATCCCCCATTTATTAACGGCTCCCACAACCAGACTATACACTGAGACCCCCCCCCCCCCCATTATTAACAACTCCTACAACCAGGCTACTATACACTGAGATCCCCCCCCCCCATTATTACCAACAGCTCCTACAACCAGACTATACACTGAGACCCCCCCCATTATTAACAACTCCTACAACCAGGCTACTATACACTGAGATCCCCCCCCCCCATTATTACCAACAGCTCCTACAACCAGACTATACACTGAGATCCCCCCCCCCCCCATTATTAACAACTCCTACAACCAGACTGTACACTGAGATCCCCCATTATTAACAGCTCCTACAACCAGACTGTACACTGAGATCCCCCATTATTAACAGCTCCTACAACCAGACTGTACACTGAGATCCCCCATTATTAACAGCTCCTACAACCAGGCTACTATACACTGAGATCCCCCCCCCCCCCCCCCATTATTAACAACTCCTACAACCAGACTGTACACTGAGATCCCCCATTATTAACAGCTCCTACAACCAGACTGTACACTGAGATCCCCCATTATTAACAGCTCCTACAACCAGACTGTACACTGAGATCCCCCATTATTAACAACTCCTACAACCAGGCTACTATACACTGAGATCCCCCCCCCCCCATTATTAACAGCTCCTACAACCAGACTATACACTGAGATCCCCCCCCCCCCATTATTAACAACTCCTACAACCAGACTGTACACTGAGATCCCCCATTATTAACAGCTCCTACAACCAGACTGTACACTGAGATCCCCCATTATTAACAGCTCCTACAACCAGACTGTACACTGAGATCCCCCATTATTAACAGCTCCTACAACCAGGCTACTATACACTGAGATCCCCCCCCCCCCCATTATTAACAACTCCTACAACCAGACTGTACACTGAGATCCCCCATTATTAACAGCTCCTACAACCAGACTGTACACTGAGATCCCCCATTATTAACAGCTCCTACAACCAGACTACTATACACTGAGATCCCCCATTATTAACAGCTCCTACAACCAGACTGTACACTGAGATCCCCCCCATTATTAACGGCTCCTACAACCAGACTGTACACTGAGATCCCCCATTATTAACAGCTCCTACAACCAGACTATACACTGAGATCCCCCCCATTATTATCAGCAACTCCTACAACCAGACTGTACACTGAGATCCCCCATTATTAACAGCTCCTACAACCAGACTATACACTGAGATCCCCCCCCATTATTAACAGCTCCTACAACCAGACTACTATACACTGAGATCCCCCCCCATTATTAACAGCTCCTACAACCAGACTACTATACACTGAGATCCCCCCCCATTATTAACAGCTCCTACAACCAGACTACTATACACTGAGATCCCCCCATTATTAACAGCTCCTACAACCAGACTACTATACACTGAGATCCCCCCCCCCCCCCCATTATTAACAGCTCCTACAACCAGACTACTATACACTGAGATCCCCCCCCCCCCCATTATTAACAGCTCCTACAACCAGACTACTATACACTGAGATCCCACCCCCCCCCCCCCATTATTAACAGCTCCTACAACCAGACTACTATACACTGAGATCCCACCCCCCCCCGATTATTAACAGCTCCTACAACCAGACTACTATACACTGAGATCCCCACCCCCCCCCCATTATTAACAGCTCCTACAACCAGACTACTATACACTGAGATCCCACCCCCCCCCCGATTATTAACAGCTCCTACAACCAGACTACTATACACTGAGACCCCCCCCCCATTATTAACAGCTCCTACAACCAGACTACTATACACTGAGACCCCCCCCCCCCCCCCCATTATTAACAGCTCCTACAACCAGACTACTATACACGGAGATCCCCCCCATTATTAACACTTGTTACTTCACTTAGTGCCTGAGGTAAAGTCAGGGAGAAAACTTTACTGCACAGAGACTATCCAATAAAACTTAGTCTGGATTTACTAAAGGGGTTTGTGCACCTTGGAAGTTCCCCAGAGCTTAGTGAATGTGGTGAAGCTGCTTCACTTGGTAATGAATACCCAATCCAGTGCAGGGGGGGGGGGGGGTACAGTATTTTTGCTTGCACGTGATTGGGTGATGGAAGTCGGCGGAGCTTCACCAGTGTCGCCAAACTAGGGAAAATTAGTGTGACTGTACTTGTAAAGTGCTCGGTCTATTTACCTTTTTTAGGCCTGGTTCACAACTATGCATTTTTCAGTCTTGCAAGAACATTCTACAGTCCATTTATCATGTTTTCCTATATGCTATGGTTACATGTCTGCATTGTACACGGGTGCATTTTTTTTATTTATTTATTTTTTGGAGTTGATCAGGGACTTTCTTTTCCTGCAGCAGCTTGCATCTTTGGTTCCACAGACTTCATTGGAAACGCATCAAAAACACGGCACTTGCATTTTTGATGCATTTCTACTGCATGACAACTGACCTCTCCCAAAAACACATCAGAGGTGCGTGTGAAAAATGTCAAACGCACCGGAAAAAAATGCATCAACTGCAATCTGCATGAATGTGAACCAGGCCTAAGGAAATACACCCCAATGGGGTTTTTTTATTTTTTCGTTCTGGCTTGAGGGTTTTCCAGGTTTGAGTGTTTTTGTGTTAACCAATGAAAAGCTTGTTTGGGGGCAATGGTGGTTAGGCTCAGCTCCTTCCCCCCGCCGCCAGGCCAGTATGAGAGAGGAGCGGAGCCTCGTTTATGCGCAGTAGGGCTCCCGGTGTGAAGCCACAAGGCTACACTACTGGGTTCCCTTACCTGCAATGGCGGTAGCAACACTTTGTGGTGCCGACATTGCATGACTCCAGGACAGGTAAGTGTCTTGTTATTAAAAGCCAGCACCTGCAGCATGGGTATCTGCTGGCTTGTAATTTTTGCAGCAGTGGGCGCACTTCCGCTTTAAAGCAGAACTTTACACATAAAAACTTGATAAAAAAATTTTCTTATCAAGGAAAATAAATTCCTCCATTAGTAATTATACTATCAAAATTGGTGTGCGCTATAAATTACCTCCAACATTCTTCTTGCCTAAGGCTGCCGTTTTGCTGAAGCCCAAAGCGCAACTAAACCCATCATTTTTATTAGTTTAAAAAAAAAAACTGTTCTTTTCCTGGAATGCTGGGTTGCTGTCACATTTGCTAGTGTCCTCAACCAAACTGTCGAGCCATAAAATGGCAGGTGTCTTAACTGATCACATGCGCAGCACCATGGCAGTTGCAGATCAAACATAAGTGGCTTCCTTGGCTGTAAAGGATGGGGGGGGGGGGGGGGGGGGGGGGGTAATTCTGCGTTTAATAGAGAAGTATGGGAATTGTGTTTTTTATTTTAGAATCATTCTTGCCTAGGTGGCTGTAGAATTGGCCCCCCGCTGGCTCTATGGCTATGAACTGAGCGACCTAACACTGCTGAACACTCAGTTCTCACAGCTCCCTTTAGCAGAGAGTTGGTGGCGGCCATTCATCGCTGTCTGCTCTGCCCCTACAGCACTCACTGGAACGCTGGGTTTGGGAGTGGCTCCCTGAGCAGAGTGTTGGTCCAGGCATGGGGCGGATCTTGACCATATGGTCGCGGTCTGTCCTGAGCCTGGACCAGCTCTGTGATGTCAGCCGACAACGGGGTACAGGGTTAACATCAGGGGCGATCAAAGGATTACCAGGGTGCTTAGTCTGTGCTTACTCACTGTGGGGGAGGCACATTGATTAGAGGAAGGCAAAGATCCATGTTCCTGCTTTGCAGGAATACAGGATCACTTCTGTCAGAAGAATAGGCAGATTGTCGTTTTCCCTGTTTTCCCTGTGTAATCGGCAAAAAAAACAAAACCCTGCAAGAGAAATGCTATGCATACTGGCTAATTATGTATCGCTTACCTCAGATCGAAGCCCCCGCATTGGTCCACGTTTCCCCCTCCGACCGCCGACATGTTGTCCCGGAGTGACTTCCGTGTACCACGGCTCCGCCGCTGTGATTAGCCGGAGCCGCAACGACGTCACTCTGCGCATGCGCGCAGGAACGGCACAGTACAACTGAAGCAACGGCATATAGCGCCATTGCTTCAGTTGTCTTCAGTGCGCATGGCTGCATGATGTTGGCACATGCAAATACAGGGATATCTCCTAAACCGTGCAGATATCCTTGTTAGCTACAGGTAAGCCTTTAATATAGGCTTACCTGTAACATAAAGTTGTAAACAAGGGTTTACAACCACTTTAAGGCAAACATTTCTTATTATTTTCAATATAGTAAGTAGCTCAGGAACAGGACTCGGGAGGGCAAGAAACTAGAATGGGCAGGCTCACAGACATGAAATTATCTCTCTCTGACACTAACAGCAGTTTGCAGCAGCACAGATGATGCCTCACCGATACAACACGTCCACTCCAGCCTAAACGGCATTAACAGTCCGGCTCTAGGCTTGCCTTGCTCCTGTCCCCGCAGACCCACACACAAGGCCTGGCCACTCCTCCTCTGCACTATGACATCACAGGATACGTTCAGGCAACGCCTCTGCCAGACCCGCTCCTTCCAGCACCCAAACACACTAACAGGCACTTGGATGGTATTGGCCGAGTGTCACAGCCATATATTTTACTGGAAACCTTTTCCTGTCATTTTACTGGCAGTAGAAAAGTGGCAGTTTTACTGGCTGTCAGTAATAATATTGACAGTTGTCAACACTGGTGCTGATGGAAACCAAGTCAGCGGTACCTGCCGCAGGGCTCCCACTGTATGGGATCACAGCAGGAGCCGGTCGCCGGCGGCACACGCCCCAGACCCAGAAGTGTCAGATCATGTACTAGGTACGTGCTATGGTGCAGAACAGCCGCTCTGTCGCAGTATATCTATGGTGGGTGGTAGTGAAGCGATTAAAGGGCTTATAAACCCTCCGCCCTTTTTTCACCTTAATGCATTTTATGCATTGAGGTGAAAAACATATTGTAGTGCAAGTGCACCAGCTCCCCCGTTTTACTCACCTGAGCCCGTTCGTGCTCACGCCGGAGACGCGCACACCTTCTCTGGCCGGTGTCTCGGCTCTTGTTTGGATAGATTGATAGCAGTGCAGCCATTGGCTCCCGCTGCTGTCAATCAAATCCAATGGCGCGTAGTCACTGTGGACGCAGCAGCAGGACACAGAAGCGCACTCGCGAATGAGAGCGATTCTCCGATGGAGCACTTGAGAAGAGGAGGGGCCACTTTGAGTAAACCAACTGCACAGCGGAGGTAAGTATGATGTGTGTGTTCAGTTTTTTTTTTTTTTATATATATATATATATAAATAAACTGAACCTTTACAACCACTTTAAACCCCATTACACGTTTTGCTATTCCTCCTGTGTATGGGGATACCGCATATGTGAGACTTTTTCACATCCTAGATACATAGATTGGCTCAAAATCTTGGGAGAACCTTTAGGCATTCCAATTACAACTTAAAAAAACTTAGTGCCTCTTACTAAATTCTTTGGGGTGTCTAATTTCCAAAAAAAGGTTTTTTTGGGGGGGGGGGGGGGGGGGGGGGTGGGGGGGGGGGGGTGTATTTGTACTGTCCTGGCATTTTAGGGCCCCAAGAAATGAGATAGGCTGTCAGTACTTCAGGATTGATCAATTTTCAAATATACAGTAGTTTGTGGACTCTACTTTGCAGGAATACAGGATCAATGGCTTCACTTCTGTCAGAAGAATAGGCAGATTGTGTTTTCCCTGCTTTCCCTGTGTAATCCCTGACTAAATAATATTAGGCCGAAACAACTAATCGATTATGAAAATAGTTGTCCGCAATTTTCGACCTGCTTATAGAATGCATTATTTGTTTACATATCAGGAAATGCAGTGCAGCATACATGTCATGGGACATGTAGTCCTGGGCAGGAAGTGAGTGGTTCTAAAGTCAAGTGTTTTTACCTTGCTATAGGGGTACTCTATACCAGTGGTTCTCAATCCTGTCCAAGTACCCCCAACAGGCCATGTTTGCAGGGTTTCCTTTCCTATCTTGCACAGGTGCTTTAAATCAGAGTCAATGGATTGGTATTTTGGACAGCTATTTTTATCTAAGAGAAATTCCCAAAACATGGCCTGTTGAGGGTACTTGAGGACAGGGTTGAGAACCACTGCTCTATACTTTGCAGCTTGCTTTTGGGGCACTCTGAAGACAGGAGGAGTCAGAAGCGTCGGGGACCCCAGAA
This sequence comes from Lithobates sylvaticus, assembly GCA_028564925.1. Taxonomy (NCBI): domain Eukaryota; kingdom Metazoa; phylum Chordata; class Amphibia; order Anura; family Ranidae; genus Lithobates; species Lithobates sylvaticus. Next base: position 136,234,322 of record CM053031.1, read on the forward strand.
GAGGAGCATCAGGAGATGCCTCTCTCTCCCTCCCGGGCAGCCATGGCTCAAAAGCCCGCAGAATTTGAGGGCTGTATATTTTAGTTTCCCAGTATAAATGAACCCCTTTATAGTAGTGATTATCTGCTCTTTTTGGGCACATTTTAGTCTTTTTAACCCCAAGATGACAGATGATAAACGTCTTAGGCCTGTTTTTTTGGTGCTTTTTGCAGAAACGCACTACAGTCCATTTAATATGGTTTCCAATAGGACGCGTTCACATCTGTACTTTTTCAGCCTCTGCATATTTGAAAAGGGTCAATGACTTTTTCAATGCAAAAACTGTGCTTTTTTTTTTTTGGTTCATTATACAGTTGTGCTCATAAGTTTACACACCCCAGGGTGGGAATCCGGGGGGGAATCTGGCTGTCCTGGAAGACTCTCAGAAAAGGAGTTACTGGTAAGTCTCAAGCCCCATACACACGGTCGGACAATCCGCAGACCAGGTCTGTCGGACCATGTCCGTCATACTTTGTCCGATGTTGGTTTTGCGTACACACGGTCGGACAAAGTTGTCGGAAAATCCGATCATTCTGAACGTGGTGACGTTTGTTGCCTACGACGGGACTACGTAGAGGCTAGTAGCCAATAGCTTTGGTCTTGTAATGTGATCTGAGCATGCGTAGCACTTTGTCCGGTCGAACAACCGTACACACGATCGGATTTGGTGTGATCGGACCGTGTTGTCGGCAAATCTTTCCAGCAGGAGATAAGACTTTGTCCGTCAGTCAAACCGACGAACACTGTCCGATGGTGCATACACACGGTCTGATTTTTCAACAACCTTGTCCGATCGGACAGAATCCATGAAAAAGTCCGACCGTGTGTATGGGGCTTCACTTAGATTTTCTCTAAGCGTCTTCCAGGACAGCCCATGAGACGATGAGCCAGAACTTGCCAGTCTAGGGAGGGACAACTGCCTGAAGGACCTTACGACCAAAGGCCTGCTCCTAAGCAGATAGGAGATGCAGGCAATAATGTTTAATGAAGGTCGAAAAACTGGACCATGTGGCAGCCCTGCAAATTTGTTATGGTGAAGCTCCAGCCCTCTCAGCCCAAGACACAGACAAGGCTCTCGTTGAGTAAGCAGTGACATAGTTTGCTTTATCCATCTAGCCAAGGTGGCTTTAGATGCACCCTTTCCATTGTGTGCTCCTGAAAAGAGGACAAACAAGGCGTCTGTTTTTCTAAAGGTCTTGGTGACCTCAAGGTAGAAAGAAGAATTCTTCTCACATCTAAAAAAAAAAAAAAAAAACTATTTTATTTCTTGGTCGCCCTTTGGCGAACTACAAAAGGTTGGCAGTACAATGTCCTGGGATCTGTGGAATGTACTGGCCACTTTAGGCAGAAATCCTGGATCAGTTTTCAAAACAACCCCATCCTTTGATTTTTTTTTTTTTTTTTTTTCAAACCTTGGAATATATTGCTCTAGTGACTTTTACCAGGGTCTTGACTACTTTGTCAGAGAACCCCTGGGTGCTCAGTATCTTTTTTTCAGATACAAGGCCGTCAAGCTTAAGGAAACCACCTGTGGGTGCGACACTGGACCCTGCGATAAGTCTTCTTTCCTCGGAAGACTTAGTGGAGGCTCTGAGACCAGATTCTGTAATGGGGGCGGAAACCAGGGGCTATTGGGACAAGATCTGTTTCTTCTAGAAGAAACTTGCGGAGGACTTCCGGAATTAGCCTGATCGGCGGGAAGGCGTAACAGAGGCCGAATGGCTATGGTTTTCGCCAGAGCGTAGATTTCCCCCAATGATCGATCCCCTGGGTTCAGAGAAAAGAACTTCTCTGTCTTGCGATTTGTTCTGATCTGCAAACAGGTCCGCTTCGGGACATCCCCATCTGTTGGTAAAACCCGCAAAGACTTCAGGATGAAGGAACCAATAGTCTCAAGATAATCTGCTAGACAGTTTTGTGTCCTTCAGGTGCACTGCTGTAATTGAGGCTAGATTCCCTTCTGCCCATGATAAAATCTCCTGGGCGATTAGTAGGGTTGTCCCGATACCACTTTTTTAAGACTGAGTACAAGTACCGATACTTTTTTTTCAAGTACTCGCCGATACCGATTACCGATACTTTTTTTTTAATGTCATGTGACAGTTTTCAAACCACAATACAGACTAATGATATCTTCTTAATCTTAACGCACTGATGGGTGGCACGCACTGATGGGTGGCACGCACTGATGGGTGGCACGCACTGATGGGTGGCACGCACTGATGGGTGGCACGCACTGATGGGTGGCACGCACTGATGGGTGGCACGCACACATGGGTGGCACGCACTGATGGGTGGCACGCACACATGGGTGGCAAACACTGATGGGTGGCACTGACTGATGGCTGGATGGCACTGATTTATGGCTGGCAGTGGCAAGAGGATTTAGTTTTGCTCTGCAACGCCCATCTTGGTACACCTAGCACTCAGCCTCAATAAAGCAGCAGCGGACATCTTGTTACACCCAGCCCCAACTATATGGGCTGGGTGTAACAAGATGTCCGCTGCTGCTTTATTGAGGCCGAGTGAGTGCAGGGTGTACCAAGATGGGCGTCGGGATTATCAACCACGTGGCATGTAACGGCAACACGGAGCGTCACTTGCATTACTGAATGTGACGGCACCGGTCGCCGATCAAGTAACATCCCTGCTGGGAACACGCAAACACGGAGTACTCACTCTCCGTACTGTTCTGCCCTCCGCTCCGCCCGCTGACTCCGCCTTCCGCTCTGCCCGCTGACTCCGCCCTCCGCACCGCCCGCTGCCGCTGTCAAGGTATCTGCTAAGCATCGGGAGCATTTGTGCGAGTACAAGTACTCGTGCAAATGCTTGGTATCGGTCCCGATACTAGTATCGGTATCGGGACAACCCTAGCGATTAGATTGAAGTACCCGACTCCTCGTACCTCCCTGTTTGAGGTACGCAACCGTAGCGATATTGTTGGAAAGAATTTGGAGATTTTCGTCTGAAATGCCTGCAAGGCTCTCTGAACCACTAGACGCTTTCTCTGATTCCCTTGAGGAACATTCTTCCTGTGCCATTGTGTTGCTGAGGTGGGCTTTCCATCCCCAGGAACTCGCTTCAGTTGTGATCCTCTGGGATATAGGAATGGACCATGGTAGACCTCTTGTTGGGTGCAGGTGCATCCTCCACAAGCTTCTTTTTACCCTGGAGGGTAACAAGTCCCTTGATTCCAGAGAACTTGCGACTTCGTCCCAGTTCCTTAGTGGAAACGGCTGTAATGGGTGTTGATGAAATCTTGCCCATGGCACTGCGGGAAAGCAAGAGGTAATTTTGACCCACTGCTCTTGAAACTCCTCTCAGCAAGACCGATGATTGGTCTGTAAGGCTAACATTATTTGCATCATTCTTGAGACCTTCTGCAGGAGAAACTTTTTGGTCTACTGAGCAAAAATCTAAGTGGAGGCCAGAGCTGGTTTAGGATTCACAATGGCTAAGTCCCAGGCTCTGGGAAAGAAGGATATCTCCTCTTTTATCCATCGGATCCCTAAGTGTAGCCATGTCGTCAAACGCTAGGGCTGCGTCTAACTTAGGATTTTTGTTCCATGGCTGCGTTTTGTCCTCTTCTAAATGGAAACCTTTTTAGGTTACCGGAAAAGGAGGTTTTCTCTCTGGATTTTCCCACTCCAGCTTGATAGTATCAAGAAGGGAACGATGCACGGGAAAAACGCTAGCCTTTTTCTTATGCAAACCTTTTAAGTCATCTACATCTTCCATTGATGACTTATACCCGGAGCCCCTTGGGGGATTCTCTATCCCTGGGCCCTGCATCTGACCCTGATTCTTCCGAAGAAGAATGGGCAGATCCGGCTTCAGCCTCCAGTCTTCACTCTCCGCACTCTGCTGTGGAGCACTAGGACCGACTGAAGTCCTGAAGTTGAATCTTGTCAGTTAGGCTGGCTTCACACTGGGGCGGTGCGGGGCGGCGACGGTAAAGCAGCGCTATATTTAGTGCTGCTTTACCATCGTTTTACCCGCGGTATGCGGCCGCTAGCGGGGTGGTTTTAACCCCCGCTAGCGGCCGCAAAAGGGTTAAAAACCTCCGCAAAGCGCCGCTGCAGCGGCGGTTTGCGGGCGGTATCCCCGCGGTTTCCCATTGATTCCAATGGGAAGGAGCGGTATAGGAGCGGTGAATACACCGCTCCTTCACCGCTCCAAAGATGCTGCTAGCAGGACTTTTGTTGCGGTCCTGCTAGCGCACCGCTCCAGTGTGAAAGCCCGCCGGCTTTCACACTGGAGTGAATGGGGCCGGTTTTTTCAGGCGGTATACAGGCGCTATTTTTAGCGCCGTACCGCCTGAAAACCGCCCCAGTGTGAAAGGGGCCTTAGAGATGAGCTTATGTCTACCTCATTTTAAAACTCTAACAGAAGTTAGCATTTTCTGACAGGAGACAACCGGGTCATCCTTAACTAGGCTGTCTATACAGGTGCGGCAAACTGCTTTGCTCCATGAGTAGCTCAATTAGTTTCCTTTTTTTGGTGGCTGCTCTTGGGCCCTGAGTCTTGGCCTGCAAGAGAACAAATGACCCCAATAAATTTTACGCCACATACACTCCCGTGCAGTAGAAAAGGAAAATGTGCCCCCTTCACCTTGTCCCTATTGGTTACAAGGGGGAGAACACTTGCAGGATGTGCAAGCAAGTAAAATACTTCAGGCTTACCTGTGAGGTGCTGATGTTAGGGCCTGCTTCCGCTGCCTGTGCAGGTATCGCAGAGGAGTCCATCCCGCCCCTGTAGTGGTCTGCTGGGTTTCACTGTTTTGTTTTTAAAAAAACATCAGCGTGTTCGCCATCTTAGAGACTGGACCTAGCGTTTCCCGGAGCCCGCTGATGACGTTGCACGCCCCGGAAGTGACCCCGCTGAGTACTTCCAGCGGGCCAGTTTGGAACGCAAGTTTTTGCCCCTCCACGTGCACGGCTTCCTCTCTTCCGACTAAGAAAATGTCAGGAAAGATCTACTAGAACAGCTGAACTTTATTTGGGGTTAATCAGAGGCAGAGCTGGGAGATTTTCTCCAAAAAAAACGCTGATTTTTATTTTATAAATTTTTTTTTTTTTTTTTATGGACACCGCGCCGGTCCTGAGGAGCTGCGGGCAGAAGTTTTTAGGGGAGGCCGAAGCCTAAAAACTCCTGCCCGCAGCTCCTCAGGACCAGCGTGGTGTCGGCGCCGTTCCTGGTGGAAAAAATCTATTCAATAAAATCGATTAGCTGAAATTTTGAATCCACTCCAAGATTTAAATCCCTATTTTTATTTTATTTTTTTTCCCCCCAGCCCTAATCGGAGGCACTTTTAAATAATGGCAGGTGTGTACTAGGGGTGCTAAAATTGATGCCTCGCCCCTCCCGGCAGAGCGATTTGAGCGTATAGTTGTAAAAAATAATTGTTTTAATCCTGTGTTACAGTGGGGCACTTAATGCATTGTATGTGGTTTTAAAAATGGCCCGCCTCTCTCCCCTCGCACGCTTCTCCTGGTGTATGTAGAGTACAAACTCATATGTACTCTACTAACTGCTGTTAAAATAACTGTTTTATATATCCTGTGTTACAATCCATTAGGTGCCCCACTGTATGTGCTTTTTTTTTTTAAAATATGGAGCTACATACCGCATTTTTCAGTGTGTGTACATGCCGCTCATGTGACTGCCTGGCCCGCCTCTCTTCTGATGTCAGCTGAGAATTCTCAGCACAGACAGTTCACAGGGCTGTTTATCAGCTGTATATTGTAATACCCCCCTGACCTCCCAGCAGCAGTGTGTGTGAATGCCTGTGCACTTCTTAAGTGAATAAGATTATTTTTACCTGTCAAAACTAGGTACCCACTCCAAAAAAATGACATGCCAGTTGTGGCATGTAAGGGGGTCAGGACTTAAAGTGGAAGTTTCACTTTTGGGTGGAACTTCACTTTAATAAAATGTTTATACAGAAAGCACTATCGCATCCCCAACCCTGGACTCGAGGAGGAGACTATCGCACCCCCAACCCTGCCATGTACACGGAACAGGGGATCCTCTAACTCCTGATATTCCTAACCTGCAGGACTCCATGATAACTATCTTAACACCCTCCCTTTTAATTCTTCTTCCATCCTTCAGCCCCTCACCACCGCCACAATTTTTATCTTTGAACTTTGTGCACTTATTATATTGCCAAAGGCATATTTTTTTCTCTGTACCAGATTCCTAAGGCTGCATTGGCACATGTGTTCTGCCCTGCTGTGTATTGCAGCGGCAGGAATCTATTGGTTCCTGCCGCTGTGTTTGAGATCTGTGAGGGGTTAGCTGTGGCTGCCGAGCCCGTACACTACAATGACAGGTTGTTGGCAGCCGCAGATATTTGTGTATTCGTTGTTCTTTACACAGCCAGTGATTACCTGTGATTGCTGCTGCATGCGCTGTAATTTGATTTGGTAAATATTTCCTGTTAACTGTATTTAATGCTTTTATATGCTATTATATTCTTATCTTCAGATATTGAAGCACAGATAATTGAAATTCAAGGAAAGAAGGCAGCACTTGATGAAACCCAAGGAGTTGGACTTGATTCAACAGGTTACTTTGACCGGGATATATATGGTGGAAGTGACAGTAGATTTTCAGGATATCTGACATCTATAGCAACAAATGAGCAAGAAGATGTAAGTGGTGTTTATTTTTTCCTTTGTAAAATTGACATCCTGTAATCTGAGCTTTGAGGGGAGCTTACTGCTGGGTTCACACCATCACCACATCCATCTCAATTTTTAACTTAAAAATTCTTTCTTTCATTGCTCCTCCACCTGTGTGATAGAGATATTTATTTATATATATATTGCCCCTGCCAATAGACGAATATATATAATATAATTTTTTCGGTAAAACCTACAGAAAGTTTAGAAAAGCATAGGGGGACATTTGAGTAGTATAACAGGAAAAGACGAGTCCCATCTTGCAGTGCATTTGCAGTCAAAATTCCTCACTACAGGGAAAAGGATGTGCAGCTCTATAGAAACTTAAGTCTTTGTGAAATGTCTGCACTGCCTGGATGGGTTTACAACCTAGGCTGGTGGTGAGACTTGTGATTGATGGCTCTGTACATGTATAAGTGCCCCCAACCAATCCCCTATTGCACCCAGACAAAGCCCCGGTCAGTGGGAGGGGCAAAACGCATAGGCAGAGGGGAACATGCCCCCCCCCCCTCTTGTGGTCCCATGCTTGCTAACATACTGGGGTACATGCCTGTATCGAGGATCTAATAGGGCTTCCAACTATGCCCTAGACGCGATATTGAAGACTTCATGGTCTTATAGCCTATGGGACAATAGAGTAGATGTCTCGTCTGTCGTGGCCTAACAACGTCCAATACTTCCTATGAATTGATGGTAGTGGTGAGCGGAATAAGGGAAATGATTTACTGGGGTGATTTGGATGGGGGGGTATTTTCCTATGCAACCTTTTTTTTTTTTTTTTTTTTTTGGTAACCACTCTTTTCCCCCAAAATTGGTGCAGGCTTGGAGTGGGAGGGGTAGTCTTTGAACTTTATTTGCCAGTGTCCGATGTCCTCAAGGTGGCAGCAGCAGTACGAAAAGTCTCGGAATAACATCCCCATGTATTCCTTAAATGTAAAACCTTTAAGCACCAATTTAAAGAAGAGAATTTTTTGCCCAAAACCAATGATTTCCCTTTTTTTAGGCCTTTGTACCTGATGTGAAGAGGCCACATTATGGATAATTTTGGTGGTACCTACTGTACTGTTGTCGGATGCTCCTGTTGAAGTATATATAATTTTGTTGCAGCTACATATCTTTGCTGAATTGCCACAGTGAGCAGAAATGCTTCCAAAATACTCTAAAGCCTTTAGCTATCATAGATACATGTCATATACAGGGGGTCCCCGGGTTACAAACATGATAGGGTCTGTAGGTTTGTTCTTAAGTTGAATCTGTTTGTTTGTAAGTCAGAACAGGTACATTTTTTAAGTGTAGTTCCAGCCAGAAAAACTATTTTAAGCTTTTTGGATAGCATAGGGAAGGGTTAACACCCCTGTAATGTTTGTTTTGCTGTCTGTGCCCCTGTTTAGAAGATTTTACCTCACTTCCTGTCCCAATGACCATTGGATTTCTGAAAATTTTGGGTTGTTGTGGAAACAAGCCTTGATAAAAAAAGCATCAGTGGAGGTACCTTTTTTCCCATAATAACTCTTACAGGAGTGAATTTCCCTTCCTTGGGGTAGATTTCCTCTCGCTTCCTGTTGTCTCCCTCCGTTTGTAAGTCGGATGTTTGTAACTAGGGGACCCCCTGTACTTGTTTTTCACATTTTAATGTTTTACAGTGATTGTTTCATATTCCATGTAGGTACTCTTTGATTGTGTGTGTGTGTGTGTGTATACATCCTGTTTGCTAACAATTCTGTTTTTGTTGTGCAGGATGATGATGAGGAATCTTCAGCAGCAACATTTGAGAAAAAACCAGGATATCATGCACCTGTGGCTTTGCTTAATGATATCCCTCAGTCATCTGAACAAGTAAGTATTATAGATGCATAGTGGTTGATTAAGTAGCTTACTCATTTAAAGTGGTAGTAAACTTTCATTACCATTTTGAAAGGGAGCCCTTCAGCATTGAGCTGTCACTGCTCCTAGGACTTGCATCTTCTCCTTGTTTTCATTCCGTGTTCACGATCTGTGTCCATTTGGCTGGGCCATGATGACTTAAAGGGGTTGTAAACCCTTGATGGTTTTCACCTTAATGCATTAAGGCAGGGCTTAACAAATTTGCTTGCAATCTAGGAGCTAGCTAAAAAAGTTAGGAGCCAGGTCTGTAACGGCGATCTGGACCTGTCCCTGGCCTGACATGGAGAAACAAGTGAGGGGAAGATGGCCGCCCACCTGTCTCCAAGTCGATGCCCATAGCTCTTAAAAGAGCCTTTTTTTTTTTTTTTTTTTTCTCTTTTTCAAATGACACTTTTTTTTTTTTTTTTGCATTTTAGTGTAAATATGAGATGTGAGGTCTCTCTGATCCCAGGTCTCATATTTAAGAGGACCTTCCATGCTTTTTTCTATTAAAAGGGATTTTTACATTCCTTGTAATAGGAATAAAAGTGACACAATTATTTTTTTTTAAAAGAACAGTGAAAAAATTAATAAAAAAAAAAAAAGTTTAAAATAAATAATAAAAAAAATGTAAATGCGCCTTGTCCCGCCGAGCTCGCGTGCAGAAGCGAACACATATGTGAGTAGCGCCCGCATATGAAAGCGGTATTCAAACCACACGTGAGGTATCGCCGCGATCTGTAGAGAGAGAGCAATAATTCTAGCCCGAGACCTCCTCTATAACTCAAAACATGCAACCTGTAGATTTTTTTTTTAACGTCACCTATGGAGATTTTAAAGGGTAAAAGTTTGTCGCCATTCCACGAGCCGAGGCAATTTTGAAGCGTGACATGTTGGGTATCGATTTACTCAGCGTAACATTATCTTTCACAATATAAAAAAAAAAAAAAAATTTGGGCTAACTTTACTGTTGTCTTATTTTTTTTATTAAGTAAATTATTCCCAAAAAAGTGCGCCTGTAAGTCCGCTGCGCAAATACGGTGTGACAGACAGTATTGCAACGACCGCCATATTATTCTCTAGGGTGTTAGAATAAAAAAAAAAAATATATAATATATATTATAAAATGAAAATGTTTGGGGGTTCTAAGTAAAGGGAATGAGATGGGCGGGCAGTGAAAACAAGCATTGGAAGCTCCATTAGCATTGTTGGTTGTAATACCAATGGCCACCACAAGAGGGCGCCAGATTCCAGAAGGAAGCATAGGACTGCAGAAGGCCTCAAAGCATTAAGGTGAAAAACCTTTAGTACTCCTTGGACACAGCTTGATCCCGGTTGGGGTGTCGGAGGGGATGCGGAGTTCCTACCCTTCTTGGAGTGTTCTGGGATATAGCATACAAATGAGTTGTCACAGCTTAAGTTACATACTTATTGCTTACTTTGTTAAATTCTCAATGTCTCATTGGTATTTTAACTAGTCACATTTGTTAGATTTACTGTGAATTTTTCTGTGATGATTTTACTTTGTGAAAATAAAAATCTTAATGAGAAAAACCTTTAGTACAGCAGCCCCCCAGGGCCCCCGTTTTTTTACTTACCTGAGACCGGTCTTTCCCGCGATGGGAACGAGCACACCAGTTCCAGCCGATGTCTTGGGTCCTCGTTGGATAGATTGATATTGTCAGGAACCATTGGCTCCTGCTGCTGTCAATCAAACTCAATGAGGGGGCGGAGCCAAGTGCTGCTGTCTGTGTCAACAGATGCAGCAGCAGGACACGGGAGCGCACCCACACGAGTGCCCAAAGGGAGAGCGCTTCTCTAAAGGGGGCACTCGAAAGAGGTGGAGCCAGGAGCGCCGCTTGGGGACCCCAGAAGAGGATCGGGGCCAAACCAACTGCACAGAGGCGTGTATCACACAATTTTTTTTTTTTTCTTATAACAAAGATTTAGTTATCCTTTAATTCCTGAACATGCACAGGAGGCACTGTCTGCAGTCAGGGCACACTCGGTGTACCATGAATGCAGAGCTGCTGTGCATGCACCATCTTCTATATAGTTCAAGTTTAGAAGATCCTCACGGTACCTACTGGTAAGATTTATAGGCATAACTGCAGGTACAGTGGGGACGGAAAGTATTTAGACTCCCTTAAATTTTTCACTCTGTTATATTGCAGCCATTTGCTAAAATCATTTAAGTTCATTCCCCCCCCCCCCCCTCATTAATGTACACACAGCACCCCATATTGACAGAAAAACACAGAATTGTTGACATTTTTGCAGATTTATTAAAAAAGAAAAACTGAAATATCACATGGTCCTAAGTATTCAGACCCTTTGCTGTGGCACTCCATATTTAACTCAATGCTGTCCATTTCTTCTGATCATCCTTGAGATGGTTCTACACCTTCATTTGAGTCAAGCTGTGTTTGATTATACTGATTGCACTTGATTAGGAAAGCCACACACCTACGTGTGTTTGTGTATGTGTGTGTGTGTGTGTGTGTGTGTGTGTGTGTGTATATAGATATATAACCTTACAGCTCAGTGCATGTCAGAGCAAATGAGAATCACAAGGTCAAAGGAACTGCCTGAAGAGCTCAGAGACAGAATTGTGGCAAGGCACAGATCTGGCCAAGGTTACAAAAAAACTTCTGCTGCACTTAAGGTTCCTAAGAGCACATTGGCCTCCATAATCCTTAAATGGAAGACATTTGGGACGACCAGAACCCAAACTGAGCTATCGGGGGAGAAAATCCTTGGTGAGAGGTAAAGAAGAACCCAAAGATCACTGTGGCTGAGCTCCAGAGATACAGTCGGGAGATGGGAGAAAGGTATAGGAAGTCAACCATCACTGCAGCCCTCCACCAGTCAGGGCTTTATGGCAGAGTGGCCAGACGGAAACCTCTCCTCCAGTGCAAGATACATGAAAGCCCGCATGGAGTTTGCTATAAAAAAAAATAAAAATAAAAAAAACACCTGAAGGACTCCAAGATGGTGAGAAATAAGATTCTCTAGTCTGATGAGACCAAGATAGAACTTTTTGGCCTTAATTCTAAGCGGTATGTGTGGAGAAAACCAGGCACTGCTCATCACCTGTCCAATACAGTCCCAGTGAAGCATGGTGGTGGCAGCATCATGCTGTGGGGGTGTTTTTCAGCTGCAGGGACAGGACGACTGGTTGCAATCGAGGGAAAGATGAATGCGGCCAAGTACAGGGATATCCTGGAGGAAAACCTTCTTCTCCAGAGTAGTCAGGACCTCAGACTGGGCTGAAGGTCTACCTTCCAACAAGACAATGACCCTAAGCACACAGCTAAAATAACGAAGGAGTGGCCTCTGTGACTGTTATTGAATGGCCCAGCCAGAGCCCTGACTTAAACCCAATTGAGCATCTCTGGAGAGACCTAAAAATGGCTGTCCACCAAAGTTTACAATCCGACTTGATAGAACTGGAAAGGATCTGCAAGGAGGAATGGCAGAGGATCCCCAAATCCAGGTGTGACAAACTTGTTGCATCTTAAGACTCATGGCTGTATTATATCAAAAGGGTGCTTCTACTAAATACTGACCCAGATGTCTCCATAAATAGGACCTGTCATGCCTTAGTCCTATTACAAGGGATGTTTACATTTCTTGTAATGGGAATAAGGCCCGGTTCACACTGCAGCGATGCGGGTTCCTGCATCGCATGTCTCCCGGCGGCAGTTCACACTGCCCTGTGCGAACAGCTGGGAGTGTCAATTAAAAGTTAATGACACCCCCAAATCAGTTTGCATATTGCAGTACGAACGGAAAATTCGGAACAGAAATCGGATCACATGGCTGTGAACACCCATGCGATCCAATTCTGCTGTGGACCAAAAGAAGGTCCTGTGCTAGTTTGGTCCGAATGCAATGCGAATTCAGCCATACTATCTGTATGGCTGAAATCTCATCGCACAGAGATCGCATGTGATTTGGAAGGAAAATTATAAATTGGTCGTCTTTTTTTATTTTTATTTTTTACAAATATATGAAAAGGTGCATTTGTATTCAGCCCCCTTTACTCTGATAACCCTAACTAAAATCTAGTGGAACTAATTGCCTTCAGAAGTCGATTAATTAGTAAATAGAGTCCACCTGTGTGTAATTTATTCTCCGTATAAATACAGCTGTCCACTAAAGCCCTCAAAGGATTGTTAGAGAACCTTAGGCCCCTTTCACACTAGGGCGGTGCAGGTGTCAGCCATAAAACGGCGCTACCGCTTTACTGTCGTTTTTTAGCGGTGCTATTCGGCCGCTAGCGGGGCAGTTTTAACCCCCGCTAGCGAGCGAAAAGGTTAAAACCGCCTGAAAATAGCTGCTGCAGCGGCGCTTTGCCGGTGGTATAGCCGCGCTGCCCCATTGAGTTCAATGGGCAGGAGCAAAGATGCTGCTTGCAGGAGTTTTTTTTTTTATAATGTCCACCAAGCGCGAGGGCTTTCACACTGGAAGCGCATCATCGGCTGTTTCAGGGCGCTTTGCAGGCGCTATTTTTAGCGCTGTAGCGCCTGCAAAGCACCCCAGTGTGGAAGGGGTCTAATTGAATAAACGACATCATGAAGGCCAAGGAACACACCAGATAGTTCAGGGATAAAGTTGTGGAGAAGTTTAAAGCAGGGTTAGGTTATATTAAAAAATAAATATATATAATATATTCTCCCAACAAGCTTTGAACATCTCACGGAGCACTGCTGAATCCATTATCCGAACATGGAAAGAGAATGGCACAACTGCAAACCTCTCAAGACATGGCCGTCCACCTAAAATGACAGGCCAGTCAAGGAGTGCATTAATAAGAGAAGCGGCCCATGGTAACTCTGGAGGAACTGCAGAGATCCACAGCTCTAGTGGGAAAATCTGTCCACAAGACAACTATTGTGCACTCCACAAATCTGGCCTTTATGGAAGAGTGGCAAGAAGAAAGCCATAAGAAGTCCCGTTTGTGAGAAGCCATGTGGGGGACGCAGCAAACGTTGATGACTCTGGTCAGAGGAGACCAAAATGTAACTTTTTGGCCTAAAAGCAAAACACTATGTGTGGCAGAAAACTAACACTGCACATCACACTGAACACACCATCCCCACTGTTAAAACGTGGTGGCAGCATCATGTTGTGGAAATGTTTTTCATCAGCAGGGACAGGGGAGGTTGATGAGAAAATGGATGGAGCCAAATACAGGGCAATCTTAGAAGAAAACCTGTTGGTCTGCAAAAGACTTCAGACTGGGACGGAGGTTCACCTTCCAGCAGGGCAACGACCCTAAACATACAGCCAGGGCTACAATGGAATTGTTTAGATCAAAGCATATTCATGTGTTAGAATGGACCAGTCAAAGTCCAGACCTAACTAATTGAGAATCTGTGGCGAGACTTGAAAATTGCTGTTCAGACGCTTTCCATCCAATCTGACAGAGCGTGAGCTATTTTGCAAAGAAGAATGGGCAAAAATGTCACTCTCTAGATGTGCAAAGCTGGTAGAGACAAACCCAAAAAGATTTGCAGTAAAAGGTGGTTCTGCAAAGTATTGACTCAGGGAGGCTGAATACAAATGTACACCACACTTTTCACATATTTATTTATCAAGATTTGAAAACCATTTATTTTTCTTCCTCTTCACAATTCTATGCCACTTTGTGTTGGTCTATCACATGGAATCCCATAAAATTTACGTTTTTGGTTGCACCATGACAAAATGTGGAAAATTTTAAGGGATATTTAATACTTTTTTTTAAGGCACTGTATAAAATGCTTGAAAAAATGAAGAAGCTTTATATGTAGGAGAATACCCGAATTAAAACCGGTATGGAAGTGGTTAATAGTCATTTAAAAACTGCATTTTGTTTTAACTTGGGTTATCTTTGTGTAAAATTTGATCTGAATCCATTTAAGTGTGACAAATATATGTAAATTCTGAAAAATGACAGAAGGGGGCAACACTTTTTCACAGCACTGTATAATCTGTTCTCAGATTCATAATGGCTAGGGGAGGAGAAGCACCAGCACCCTGATCTTCTTGGTGAAACACTGCAGGAAGGGGGTGTTGGGACAATTCTGATCATTTGGAGGAGAGCAGGCTGAGTTCTCAGCATAGCTGGAGAACTGACCATGGTGTGTTCGCCTGCTTAGTGTGGTAAGTTTTTAATAGGAAAGCAGAAAGACTGGCAGGAACACCCAGGGATTTTATACAAAGTAAGCAATACAAAGAGAACCAGATACTCTTTCATACAAGTACGTGGTAGAGCAGGCACATGAGCAGGAATATGAAATATTATTATTTTTTTATTTTTTTTATATTGTGCTTTTTCAAGGCTTCAAGTAATTTCTGATTTATGATTTTTGTACGTTTCCTCCTAGTATGATCCTTTTGCCGAACATAGACCTCAGAAAATTGCAGATCGGGAGGATGAATATAAAAAGCATAGGCGGACGATGATCATTTCTCCAGAGCGTCTTGACCCTTTTGCAGACGGTAATTGACTTATGTGTTTTGATTTAACATTTTAGTTTTTTTATTTTATCCTGAATTTAACCCCCTTGTGCTTTCATTGCCACGCTTATACCTTTTTTTTTTTTTTTTCCTCTCCCTGTACTTTATCATTGCTGAGACACCTTTCTAATCCCTTCACAGAACATTTTGTGTCTGAATAGCATTAAAGCACACTATATTCAAATACTTTCACAACATATAATTTATGACGCCTTCAAAATGAAATGCAAAATGCATTTCCAATATGTATTTGACAATAGGATTCTTAAATACAAAAAGCTTTCCTCTCCCCACCTCCCCCCCTTTTTTTATTTTTATTCTTTTTTTTTTTTTTTTTTTATATTCATACAAACATACTGCTGGAGAGAATTTTATCGTGGTGCATACCTTTTTTTTAAGGCAGGCATCTAGTGACTTGATCCCCCCCCCCCCCCCCCCCCCCCCCCCACTAATCATTTGCAGCTTCATATTATTGCTTTTTACTTAAGCCTTAGCTGGTGAGCCACAAGTTAGTTGCCTGAGTCTGTGTCTACACAATTGTAACTGCAGGTCATTTGCTTTAAAACCTGCATGTGTCAGTGATGGGTTTGGTGTATTGTATAATGTAAATGATAAACAATGCTTGTCAGACTTCACAGGCCCATACTAACTGTCCTTAATTTCTTTCCTACAGCAGTACTGCTAAATACAAGTCCTGTCTGCATTCTTAAGGGTGCAGTGCAACACATCCTGTGTAGCTAATGGTGAAAAAAGTAATCCAAAGGAAGTCCTATCTTTTTTTTCTAGTGTCCGCTTGACACTGCAGATTGGGCGTGGTCTCCAACATCTATCTTTTTTTTTTTTTTTTTTCCTATTGGTGTGTGCATGGTCACGGTATGGAGATTGTCAGAGGCACCCTTCATCCCCCCCCCCCCCCCCCCCAAAAAAAGCCTGTGCGTTTTGGTTTTAAAGAAAGGGGAAAAATTGTTGAGAAATGGAGCTATGTGGTTCATATAGTTATGCCAATAACTGTAGCTCTATAATGAAATAATCATTTACAGTTTGGTGTATTTGCTAAATAAAGACCTATTCAGCGTAGAGATGCATGCACTTAAAGGTGCTGTTAACTTCTAAACTAGCCTTTGCTTAAAGGGAAAGTCCAACCAAAAACTACGTTTTGAGTTGGTTCTGGCAGGGTTTGACCACTCCATAGGCTCGTATAGAGTCTTGGAACCTTAGAGATGTCCCCTCCTCCTAAGCCTCCCCACATCTAATATGGCCATGATGTGCCTTGCTGAACTGCAGTGTCACCAGACATTTTCTGGATTCTGTATGCAATTACTACAGATAATTTAGAAGGTGACGCAACGCCATTGCTCAGTAAAGACTAGAGTTCAATGTAGTGTTTTGTGGGGAGAAGAATGTGGTCCGTGAAGGAACATTTGCAGTATGAGTGAAATCGAGGTTTCTACGAGTTTAGCTAAAATCTTAATCAACATTATTTTGCCAAAAGATGTTGAACATGTAAAGGGATTTGGGCAGATTTGCTTTTCATCTTTCAAACACAATGTTTTCAGTGGATGTTTGACTAAAGATTGGTTTTTGGTGCCAGAATGTTGCAGTTGGTCACCTCTGCTCACTGAAAAAATCTATTTTGGGTGGACGGATTGATGCTTAGCAAAAAATACTATTACTTTTTTCCAAGTAACTGTGTTTGAGAAAATTGGGGTTTTGTCTAGAGCATTAAGCTTGGCTTTTTATTTTTCAATTTTTTTCCAATTTTTCTTGATACATTTTTTTTTGTATCCAAAAAGTTGACCTCTGGTTCAGACTTTGGTTAGCTTTTAAAATGTGTTTTTTAAGATTGCTTTTCTTTATGATGCTACCCAATTTCTCTAGACAGATTAACTCATTCTCATTCTCTTAGATTTTCTTTAGTATTTTGTTAGAAACTGAAGCCTAAAATATTGTGAAGCCATATTTGGGTATAGTATATACTGGTGCTTTTAACAACTTTACCCAGGTAATGTTTTGAGTATACATTTTCCAAAGTGTTACTAATGGTAAAGAGATGATTTTCTAGGCTTCTATTCTGCTGCTTGAAGTCAGAACTGCTGATGGAGACAAAGGAATGAAAGTGTACGTATTATGGAACAGTGCCAACGGAACTCAACACTTCTGAAGACACTTCAGTGCTTTGCCATTTTTTTTCTTTTTAATCTGCATTTGATGTTTACTATAAAACTGTAGCTTGTATTTTTATATAGGTTACATATGACAATAAAATTCATTAATGTAAGAACTGTAACCTTTAATTTTAGTTGATTTATAATAAATCAAATATCCCTAGTATTTTGCTAGAGAGGGATTGACCGTATTCATTTTTAAATAGACATTTGCAAGTTACTTTTCTTGTTGTTTGTTTCTGTAGGAGGCAAGACGCCAGATCCTAAAACAAATGCACGAACATACACAGATGTTATGAAAGAAAAGCAGTTAAGAAAGGAACAGGTTAGTTGACAAATGGAGAATTCAGGTTAGCATTTATCAAATACTGGCACAATGAAACTAACCTCTTCTTTTTTTTTTTTCTTAGTATGAAATTCATCAGCAGATAGCAGAAAAGGCAAAGTCTGGTGATTTAAAAGTGGTCAATGGATCATCTGCTTCAGCAGCATCACAACCATCTTCAAAGCGTAAAAGAAGATGGGATCAAACAGCTGACCAGACTCCAGGGTCCACGCCCAAGAAGTCTTCAAGCTGGGATCAAGCGGAGGTCGTTGTACTTTTATCTAGTTTTATTTCTTTTAGACTGATCATTTTATCACTGACTCTTTATGGGTGCAGTTTAGTCAGATAACCTAACCGTATGTTCTATAAGTAAGCTGACCACAATTTATTTATATTTATTTATTTATATATATATATATATATATAACACTTGACATCTAAAGACATCCTGGGCTTTGTGGTGATATATCTGAATGATGCCTGAGACTACAGGCATCATTCAGATATCAGCGTTTTCAGCCCACGATTTCTTACACTATAAGAATGATCATAGCGGCTGGTCAGCCGCTTGATCGTTCTAATGGGCCACCAGAGGGGACGTGTATCCCGCCACCCTCCGGTGCTTCTACCGACTCACCTCTGCGATCGGTGAGTCGGAGAACGGATCCGCCGGTTCCTCATGTCCACCATAGAGATTTCCGGCGGACCAGATGGTCGCCAGAGTCTGATCGTCGGAGGCCGGGCACGATGTTATGACGTCAGGCTAGGCCTCTGCATTAAAAAAAAAAAAACTGTGCCGCCTCTGCTGGGAAGCTGTGATTTTTATTTTTTTTGATTTTAAGCTTCCCAGCCTAGAGGTAAGATGTGGGGTCTTATTGACCCCATATCTCACTGTAAAGAGGTCCTTTCATGCCACATTCCTATTACAAGGGATGTTTACACTCCTTGTAATAGGAATAAAAGTGTTGTTTTTATTTATTTATTTATTTTTGTTTTTTTAAAGTGCCCCTGTCCCCATGTGCTCGCACGCAGTAGCGAATGCATACGTAAGTCCCGCTCACATATGAAAATGGTGTTGAAACCACATGTGAGGTATCGCTGCAAATGTTGGAGCGAGAGCAATAATTCTAGCCCTCCTCTAACTCAAAACATGTAACCAGTAAAAATTTTTAAAGCCCATGGAACTCTCCAACCAGTCCAGGAAGAAATTGACAAATTTTTATCGTGCCTGGCAATTCCCAAACTGACTCAAACACAACTGACTCCTGAACACCCCTTTTACCGAAACAGAAATACTCAAAGCCATTGATGACTTGCCACTAAACAAATCCCCAGGCCCGGACGGATTTAGCGGAGAATACTATAAAGAATTTAAGAACACCCTTACACCATACCTAAATGGAACTTTTAATGTGGCCGCTGCCTCTGCCTCTTTTTTCCTCCAGAAATGTTAGAAGCTATTAGCATAACATTGCCTAAGCCAGGGAAGGTTCCAGATTCTACCCCGAACTTCAGACCTATTTCTCTTTTGAATAGCGATCTAAAATTATACGCTAAATTGATTGCAGCCCGAATGGTTTACATATTGCCTATATTGATTCACCCTGACCAAACGGGATTTACCAAAAATAGACAGACCTCGGACGCCACCCGGAGGCTGATAAACATATTACACTTGGCTGAGGTGCAGAAAAGGCCTTCTCTGCTTCTAGCATTGGACTCCGAGAAGGCCTTTGATCGTATCAACTGGCAATATCTGAAAAAGGTCCTTGAGTCCTTTGGATTTGTAGGAAATATATCCACAGCGATTATGGCCCTTTATTCCAATCCGTCTGCTAGAGTGTATACATCTGGCGTTCTATCTTCTCCATTTCCCATCACGAATGGAACTAGGCAGGGGTGTCCCTTGTCCCCCTTTAATTTTTAATTTATTAATGGAACCCCTCGCCATACATATCAGATCGCACCCACAAATCACCGGTTTCAAAACTCATGACACATCCCACTCCATCAGCCTATTCGCTGACAATGTGATTATGATACTAACGAACGTGGAAACTTCCTTGGCTGAGGTGCACAAAGCTCTTTCACTGTTTAACAGAATTTCGTACTACAAGGTAAACAAAAGCAAATCTCAAATTCTGGGGCTGGGCATAGAAGACCCTCTTAGACTCAGGTTACAACAGCAGTTCCCTTATTCATGGAGCCCTAGGGGGATAAAATACCTAGGCATAACTTTAACAGAAAAAAAACGGATCAGTTATTTGACGCCAACCATTTGCCTTTCCTCGAACATCTAGATCAAAAATTGAGCTCAATAAACAAAACGGAGATGTCCTGGTCAGGCAGACTAGCAGCGTTTAAGATGATGGTGTTGCCACAGTTCATATACATGTTTAGAACTCTTCCAATAGAAATTCAAGATTCTTTTTTCTCCAAAGCATAATCTAAGATCAACAAATTTCTTTGGCAAGGGAAGAGCGCTAGATGCGCATTCAAAAAACTAATAGCATCTAAGAGAGCAGGGGGAGTAGGCCACGTCCTTTTTGAAGGACTATTATCTAGCTGCTATACTAGCCCAGACCAAACAGTGGTTCCCAAATAACCCAACATCCAGGTGGCTGGAACTAGAAAAGGCCCAATGCCAAAACGGTAATACATATGATCTACTAGCAACAAGTACATTTAACCCCTCAGGATTAGACCATATCTCACCCTCTATGAAGGCCACGATTAGGGCATGGAAAACTCTCCTACGCTCCTACCCGTCCACTCAAATCACTAAATCCATTCCTCTAAACATCACTTGTTTACAACTGATGATTCCCAACTTGCATATTAAAAATTGGATAGGAAAGGGCATAGCATTGCTTACTGACATTATGGTAGGACCGGCTGTTAAAACATTTAGAACTCTCCAAATAGAATATGGCCTAGAAATGAAAGACCTACAGGTCCTTCTCAAAAAATTAGCATATTGTGATAAAGTTCATTATTTTCTGAAATGTACTGATAAACATTAGACTTTCATATATTTTAGATTCATTACACACAACTGAAGTAGTTCAAGCCTTTTCTTGTTTTAATATTGATGATTTTGGCATACAGCTCATGAAAACCCCAAATTCCTATCTCAAAAAATTAGCATATCATGAAAAGGTTCTCTAAACGAGCTATTAACCTAATCGTCTGAATCAACTAATTAACTCTAAACACCTGCAAAAGATTCCTGAGGCTTTTAAAAACTCCCAGCCTGGTTCATTACTCAAAACCGCAATCATGGGTAAGATTGCCGACCTGACTGCTGTCCAGAAGGCGATCATTGACACCCTCAAGCAAGAGGGTAAGACACAGAAATAAATTTCTGAACAAATAGGCTGTTCCCAGAGTGCTGTATCAAGGCACCTCAGTGGGAAGTCTGTGGGAAGGAAAAAGTGTGGCAGAAAACGCTGCACAACGAGAAAAGGTGACCGGACCCTGAGGAAGATTGTGGAGAAGGACCGATTCCAGACCTTGGAGGATCTGCGGAAGCAGTGGACTGAGTCTGGAGTAGAAACATCCAGAGCCACCGTGAACAGGCGTGTGCAGGAAATGGGCTACAGGTGCCACATTCCCCAGGTCAAGCCACTTTTGAACCAGAAACGGCGGCAAAAGCGCCTGACCTGGGCTACAGAGAAGCAGCACTGGACTGTTGCTCAATGGTCCAAAGTACTTTTTTCGGATGAAAGCAAATTTTGCATGTCATTCGGAAATCAAGGTGCCTGAGTCTGGAGGAAGACTGGGGAGAGGGAAATGCCAAAATGCCTGAAGTCCAGTGTCAAGTACCCAGTCAGTGATGGTCTGGGGTGCCATGTCAGCTGCTGGTGTTGGTCCACTGTGTTTTATCAAGGGCAGGGTCAATGCAGCTAGCTATCAGGAGATTTTGGAGCACTTCATGCTTCCATCTGCTGAAAAGCTTTATGGAGATGAAGATTTCATTTTTCAGCACGACCTGGCACCTGCTCACAGTGCCAAAACCACTGGTAAATGGTTTACTGACCATGGTATTACTGTGCTCAATTGGCCTGCCAACTCTCCTGACCTGAACCCCATAGAGAATCTGTGGGATATTGGGAAGAGAAAGTTGAGAGACGCAAGACCCAACACTCTGGATGAGCTTAAGGCCGCTATCGAAGCATCCTGGGCCTCCATAACACCTCAGCAGTGCCACAGGCTGATTGCCTCCATGCCACGCCGCATTGAAGCAGTCATTTCTGCAAAAGGATTCCAGACCAAGTATTGAGTGCATAACTGAACATAATTATTTGAAGGTTGACTTTTTTTGTATTTAAAACACTTTTCTTTTATTGGTCGGATGAAATATGCAAATTTTTTGAGATAGGAATTTTGGGTTTTCATGAGCTGTATGCCAAAATCATCAATATTAAAACAAGAAAAGGCTTGAACTACTTCAGTTGTGTGTAATGAATCTAAAATATATGTAAGTGTAATGTTTATCAGTACATTACAGAAAATAATGAACTTTATCACAATATGCAAATTTTTTGAGAAGGACCTGTATATACATACAACCAAATTTCTCATCTCCTAGCGTCAATCCCTACAATTCAGAGACCACTGCCAGTCAGGATATACCCGTATTATAATAACCCCAACACAGCAATCAAAGGTATCTCCCTCTTTTATAATTTTCTGAACTCCAAATCAGAATTTCATGAATCTCCATCTATGAAAACATGGGAAATGGATTTAAAGGCATTCTTCTCTCTAGAACAATGGCAAAACTCAGTGACAATCACATACACGGCTACCAAATGTACTAACCTTTGGGAATTATCTAGTAAAATCCTCCTAAGGTGGTATTTGACCCCCATTAGAATTGCGGGATTTCACCCCCAAACCTCGCCACTTTGCTGGCGACAGTGTGGGTACAGGGGTTCACTCTTACATATACTATGGGACTGCCCAAAACTAAATAAAACATGGACCCAAGTCTTTGAAGTAATTAGCAGCCTCACTAAAATACGCACTCTTAACAACCCAGCACTAGCCTTGCTTACGTTAGATGTAGAAAGATTCCCCAGGCCGTATAGACATATTGTTTTTCACATATTAACTAGCGATCGTGAGACGGTGGAGAACTGTGGAGACACCATCACTAACTGAAATAATTAAAACAGACCTTCACATTAATCACGAACTGATGTTTGCTGCTTCTCAAGGGCATTACTCGTTGAGCTGTAAGTTGTGGAACCCTTGGTTGGACTGGTACAAAACCGACGGATCTAAATAAGAGGGGGGCCTCCTCTGTTAAAAAAAAAAAATAAGAGGGGGGCGGGGAGGCCTATGGAGATATCTGATAAAACTATCCTGGTTGCCCCTGTCAGGCGCAGTGTGTCCCCAAGGGGGCGCCTGAGGGTGGGGGGCAAACCAGCTTTGACATGTTTAGCGATAACTAACAATCAGAAGTGAGTAAACTAAAATTAGCATGATTTAGTCTGATAATAAAACTATAATGCATTGCTTTCGTAAGCTTGTAAAATCTGCCTATTCCTTGCAGAATAGATTTATTCTGATACGACTCTTCAATCCAGCATATGTTTGGTACACCGTTTATGTATACTTTTTTTCTTTCTTTTGACCTAATTCTGTATTTAATGATTCGTTATTCAATGTATGTACATTCTATACATACCTGTTTTCTTTCAATAAAAACAATTGAAAAGAAAAAAAATTTAAAGCGACGCCTATGGGGATTTTTAAGTACCAAAGTTTGGTGCCATTCCACGAGCGTGTTCAATTTAGAGGCATGACATGTTGGGTATCTATTTACTCGGCGCAACTTTATCTTTCACATTATGCAAAAAAAGTTGGGCTAACTTTTTTTTATTTTTTATTTTTTTAAGCATTAAACTGTCGCCCCCCCCCCCCCCCCAAAAAACTGTTTGAAAAATTGCTGCGCAAATACTGTGCGAGATAAAAAGTTGCAATGACCGCCATTGTATTCTCTAGGGTCTCTGCTAAAAAACATGTATAACGTTTGGGGGTTCTATATGTAATTTTCTAGCAAAAAAAATTATGATTTTTTTTACATGTAGGAGAGAAATGTCAGAATTAGCCTGGTGGGCAAGTGGTTAAGTTTTCACTAACACAAATGAGCGCACACACCTTTCTTATAATTTTGTCTTCTTTGTTAGCTAGTGAGCTTTTTTTAACAAACTGTTTTTGTATTTTTAAGACACCTGGACACACGCCTTCATCAATAAGATGGGATGAGACCCCTGGTCGTGCAAAGGGAAATGAAACCCCTGGAGCTACTCCCGGCTCAAAGATCTGGGATCCTACTCCGAGCCATACTCCTGCTGGAGCAGCAACACCAGGTCGTGGCGATACACCAGGCCATGCAACTCCAGGGCATGGTGGTGCAACTTCCAGTGCACGTAAAAACAGATGGGATGAAACGCCTAAAACAGAACGTGGTAAGTTTGGCAATACAAAATATTGCTGTATTTTTGGTTTGCTGTTAGACATCAATGGTCCATGGGTTCTGTAACGCTGCATGTTGAATTTTTAGTCACGTGGGGTTTTAGTTGGGCATTGCTTGTAAACTGTCGAGTTTTTATGATCACTTTGCTTATTATCATGCAGATAATATGCAGTGAAGGGTCTGTCGGGAACTAGCAAGTTTGTGCCTGTTGTAAAATCCTAGCAAATGTCCCTTGATTGCATTTTTAATCTATACTTCTCTCTGCAGATACACCTGGTCATGGAAGTGGATGGGCTGAGACACCGCGCACAGATCGTGGAGGAGAATCAATTGGTGAAACCCCAACTCCTGGAGCAAGTAAAAGAAAGTCTCGTTGGGATGAAACTCCAGCTAGTCAAATGGGTGGTAGCACTCCAGTACTTACACCAGGGAAAACGCCAATTGGTACCCCTGCTATGAATATGGCTACTCCTACACCAGGTGAGTAGCCTTAATTTGATGTCTCCTCCTTTTTTTTTTTTTTTTTTTCCATTGCATAGAAATTTATATTGGAATTTTCCACGGTACTTATTGGGAGTGAAGAATGCAACTGAGATCCTAAAGTGCCATTGAAAGTTTTCAAATTTAACTTTTCAGAAGCATTTTACAATATCTACCATAACAGATGTGGAAGGCACCAATCTTGAAATTCTGTAAGCTGGCCACCAAGACTAAATTACTACTGCAGCTGTTAATGCCCTTAAAATATGGCTGGTCTGCCTGGAAGTTAAATAGAAAGTGGAACACCAAGACTTTCATAACATCCAATATTAGAAAAATGCTTGCGTTATATTTGGTGCGTCAGTGGAAATGGTGCATGCTGGTATGCCCAGGCAAGTTTCTGGCTAAAGAAGACCATTGGTCAAACGTCCAGATAGCTTAAAAATAAAACTATATATTTTAACTTTTTTTTTTTTTTTTTTTTTTAACCTGCAAAAACATTTGTAATTTTGTCTAGCCAGGCAATTGTGTAATCCCACACACATCTGCCTCACTGCACAGCCAGGAAGTTGGCACACTTTGTGTGGATGAACCGTTTCTCATTTTGACTCTCCACCTACTTCCAATCGATTGGATAATTAAATTCAGTTGATTTCCCTTTTTTTTTTTTTTTTTTTTATTTATTTTTAATAAATCCACACAAGGGACTGTGCCTACTTTTGAACGAGAGGTGTTCAATTTGTTGATGGCAGCTCTTAGTTGAAATCTTCAGAGGTTTTTTTTTTTTTTTTTTCCTTTTACAAAAACTACTTATCCCACCAGTGACTTTGTAATGGATAAAGTCTAAAGCCCCCTGGCTTAGTGGTTAACGCTTTTGCCTTGCAGCACTGGGGATCTCTGTTTAAATCCCATCCACAACACTATCTTGCTTGAAGTTTGCATGTATTTGCAGTAGTTTCCTTCGGGGGAAATTCCAATCCCTACCCCCCCATTCCAAAGACTTGCCCCATATAAATTGGCCATAGTATGTGTGATTACATACAGTTTGTGAGTTGGGGACCAGAGACTGTAAGCTCATTGAGGGCAAAGGCTGATGTGAATCTGCATTAAAGTGTCTGTGCTATACCAATGCCTGTAATGAGTTTTAGTATTCTCTACATACAAATGTTGTTTTTTTTTTTTTTTCTAATCCAAAAATGACTGCCTTAACCCAAACTACAAAGGGTAAAGCATAGAAGAACACTCAGGGCGCATAGGCCTAGCGCATTATCCTCAATACATGTTTATTTTAATAAAAATTTAGGTGAATATACTCGCAAACCAGTAATTGTGTCATAGCATTATCATAAAATCATCCACTTAAATCCATATGCGAAAATCCACAACACTTGTAGACGGCTAACGTATTTTCAAGGCTCCCCTCTTCATAGCCTTTTTTTTTTTTAGATGTCTGTTGACGGCAAACTTTTCAGTCAGGATGAGTGCTTTCTCTGTTTAGTGCTGCTGGCTATAGCTTCCCTGTTCCTATATACAGCAGCACTAAACAGAGCACCAATTCTGACTGAAAATTTCCTTTTTAAAGTGAATGTAAACCCACTCTCATCCTTTCTAAACTACTGCAATATTGGTTATACATGCCTCCTGCATGTATACTTATCTGTCAAATGTCTCCCCTCTGTCTGCTATAAGACCCGAAAAACTGCAGATTTTGTGGGTGGGTCCCACTCCCCTTATCAACATGCATTTTCTCCTGTGTATTTCTTACACTGAACTTCTGCTATGATCACTAACATCCAGTCAAAACCCAGAAAAGTCCCCACATGACTTCAGCATGCCAAATCACGCTGAGGTGTGGAACAGCTAATCCTTGCAGAGCTGCTGAAGAAAGGAGTGGTGGTGGGAATTAAAAAAAATAATGCATGTCTTAGGCTAGTGCATGAGATATGTAAATCACCTGTCAATCACAGCAAGGGGGCAGAACGGACAAAGTTTTCAGTTTCAGCACAAGAAACATTGAATTTTTATTGCTCAGAAGATGTGCATGTACTTCTGACGTTTGGTTAGATTTTTTTTTTTTTTTTTTATCTTCTCCAAGAGCCTTTCTTCAGGTTATTATAATCCTATGTTACGTGTTTTAGGGCACATTATGAGCATGACTCCTGAACAACTTCAAGCATGGCGTTGGGAGCGGGAAATTGACGAAAGAAATCGCCCACTTTCAGATGATGAGTTGGATGCCATGTTTCCAGAGGGTTATAAGGTAATGTTTTATATAATCATTTTGGTGCTGAATTTTTCTTTTTGCATGTTTCCAAGTAGAAGAGACATAGAATTTCCAAAGCTGAAGACTAGTAGATTTTATTTCATAAAATTTGGGGACATTTTTCCAATTAAGTTGGGATTCTTTTTTTTGAGGGATCAAAACGGCACACTGTAAAAATCCATTACTGTGGAAATCATTGACCTTAAACCAGAACTTTTACCCATAAATTTGATAACAATGTTCTTTAACAAAACACATTAAATCATTTGCTACCAAAACTGGTGTGTGGTGTTAATTGCCTCCAGCATTGCTTCTGTTTCTACTTGCCCAATGCGGCCATTTTGCTGAAGCATAGAGCGGTCACTTTCTTACTGAGAACTCTCTCCCTCTCCTTAGGCTTCATGTACACAGGACGTTTTAAAACCTCTTCTGAACGATGCAACTTGACAGCTAGTAACCGACGTTTAAAAACGTCTGTTGTACTGCGTTTGCGTTTTTAGAAGCGTTCTTTACATTGTAAATGGTCAGAAATGTTTCTCTATTAAAAACGTCTATTAGCTAAATGTGAGTTACCACTATTACAAGCTGTTAGGCCTCATGTACAGTGCTGCTGGTAAACGGACGTTTAGGAGAAGTTGGGCATTTTTTTCAACTGCTCCTGAACCCTCCTCTGTTATCTTATCAGTACATGTACAAAGGTTCGCTTATATTCGTTTATAGGCAGTTGAGTTTAGAGGATTTGTATGACCGCGCAATTGTCATTTAAAATGCGACAGCGCTGAAAATGGGCCTAGGAAGCAGGGAAAGTGCCCTGTATTAAAGTGGTTAAGACGTACAGTGCGTGGCTCGGCCAACAGTTGGGGCTCTGCATGCAGGAGGTTTTTTAACTAACTTAATGCAGAGAATACATTAAGGTAAAAATAAAAAAAATAAAAATAAAACTTGTCTTTAGAACCACTTCTTTGACTTTCAGTGGGGATATCTGAACGAGGCATCATTCAGATGTCATTCTTTTCTGCCAGCGATTCTGTGCACCGTAAGCATGATCTTAGCTGCAGTTCCGCCGCTTGATCATTCTTAAAGGTGACTTGAGGGGACACCCTCCACTGCTTCTCCGGGCTCTCCTGTGCCATCGAGGACCTGGAGAAATAATCCACCGCCGCCGGATGAAGAGCCTAGAGATTTCCAGTGATGAGATGGTCACCAGTCATGTCTGACCATCGAAACCCCGGCGTGACGTTATGACGTTGTGTTCTGGGCCGCGGATGTCAACAAAGCAGCAATCTCGGGTGGAAAGCATCAAGTCTGGCTTTTTTTATTTATTTTTTCGATTTGATGCTTTCCAGCCTGGAGGAGAGATGTGGGGTCTTATAGACCCCATATCTCCCCATAAAGAGGACCTGTCGCACTCCATTCCTTATTACAAGGGATGTTTGCATTCTTTGTAATAGAAATAAAAATGATTAAAAAAACTAAATTTTAAATCGTGACATGTTGGGTATCTATTTACTCGGCATAAAATTATTTTTCACATTTATACAAAAAAATTGGGGTAATTTTACAGTTTTCTTTTTTTTTAATTCATGAAACAGAAAAAAGGTGTTTGAAAAATTATTGCGCAACTACCGTGTGCTTTTCTAGCAAAAAACATTATTTTTACATGTAGGAGAGGAGTGCTAAGATAGGCCACCATTATATCATGGTTTGTGTACATGGCAAAATCAGATTATACATTTACTTAGGAATCAGACTTGATTTAATGACCCTCATTTTTGCATGTTATTTTTTGCAGGTTCTTCCCCCACCAGCTGGATATGTCCCAATACGCACCCCAGCACGTAAACTGACTGCGACTCCAACACCTTTGGGTGGCTTAACTGGTTTTCATATGCCTGCTGAAGACAAAACAATGAAAAATGTCAGTGATCAGCCATCAGGAAATCTTCCATTCCTTAAACCAGACGATATTCAGTACTTTGATAAACTGCTGGTAAGTGATGGTCATTTTTTTTTTTTTTTTTTTTTTTTTTTTTTTTGGAACATTGACTGTTTCCATCTTTTAACTGTAAAATTTGAGTTTTTATCCTATGTATTATAACACAAAGCTGCAGCTATCTTTCACTGAATGATTCTGTATCCACTTACTGTAGTATATCCTTTCTGAATGCTGTTCCCTAGATGCTGTAGTGGAAATATATACGCAGGAATATTTGAAATGTTGCCTAAATTTTGAAAATTTAGCAGTTCTAGCAATGCTAAACCCTTCAGCTTCTTTGAATTGCAGTCTACTGAATGTAACATTACTGTGCATCATTTGGCATCTATTTATGCTGCTATGTCCCTCCTGTCCAATTACTTTTTCACAAGTGTGCTCCTGTTTGCTTTCCCCCACCTTTTCTACTATTTTTGCTGTGCTTGCATTTTCACCTTTTTGTTATGAATATCCTTTATAACTCATCCGCACCTTGCATGTTCCTTCCCCAATCATGATTCGCTCCTGCTGTGCCTTTCTCTATTCCTGGTCCATGATCAGCTTCTAACCCATCTCTCGCATTCCATGATAAGCTTCCATGCGTTTTCACCATCGTCAGTAAATGCTTTCTTGCTGTATGTCCTCTTTTAATGGTACATAATCAGATGCTTCCCGCCTTAGTTGCAGCTTTGCTCCTGTCCACCAACCATGCATTCTTCTCCTGTCCTCCCTCAACTATGAGCAGCTCTTGTTTAGAGATATCCCCTTTCATCCCTTCAAATCCCCCTAAATTGAGTCGACTTTCTGTTTACACACTTTTTAGGGGGGTTTAAGTAGCTGCTTATGTAATTGTGCAATTGTATTGAGACCTGTTTTTCAAGTCTAGTATGCTTTTATCATAGAAATTACCTTTTAATAACGTTAGATGACTAAACTGCTGTTTGTTCTGTAATGTAATTGTTATCTAAAACCAACTGCGTTATAATCTCACAGGAATTTTTACCTGTGCTAAGGCCCCATGCACACCAGACGCAGTTAAACGCGCGTTCAGAGGCAGTTCGACACTTTTTTCAACTGCATCTGAACGCATGCAATGTTATCCTATGTGTCCATGTACACAGTCTATTTTTTTCCCGTTTTTATGCAGTTGCGTTTAACCTCGTTTTTCCAGAAGCAAAAAAAATGCGTTCAGACACTTTGCTTTTCCACGTTTCAGACACAAAACGCAGCTAAACGCAGGCACCTGCGTTTAGCCGCGTTTGCGTTTATAAGCCTTTTTAAAGGAACCCAATTTTTTTTGACCAGAAAACTCAGAAATATGATGGTAAACCATAAAAAATACTAGAAAAAATTGGTTAAAATGTCGTAATTAGTTTAGATAGTTCATAGAGCATATATACTCACTGATGTATACATGTTTGTGAAATATCCAACGGACATTCGCTGTGCCATCAACGGATGGGTCCAATATCGCCAAGCTCTGATTCTGGACCTCTCATGCAAATTTGCGATGACGTTGCTGCTTCATCAAGAGCGACATCAGGAGCATTTCCTGACATATATATTTAATATGGGATCCATTTCCAAAAAAAAACACAGAAAGAGAGGCAAATACAAGTGTACAACTGCTCTCTCTGCTGCTGCTGCTCACAAAATGGCAGAAATAGTTAATAATTCATGCTTTCTGAGCTTGGGGAGGGTCTATATGATGTTATCTTTACAAATGCTTATAGACGCAAACGCGTCTAAACGCGACATGAAAACACAGCAAAACGCGCGTTTTTAAACGCAGGTTTCTGCTTTTTAAAACATGCGTTCAGCAGAGTTTGCATCTGCGTCTCGTGTGCATGGGGCCTAAGATAGATAGATTCAGCGTTGTCTTAATAGTAAATGATAAGATAACGTTCATTATTATGATTATATCTGTGTAATTGTATGCATATGTAATGCATACAGGCGGAGAGGTGTTTTTATTTTTCTTATTTAGTATCTATCTGGTTTTCATATTATATAATTTCTTCATAATATTACATAATTATATTTTATTTTTTCTTCTAATTTTAAGGTTGATGTTGATGAATCCACCCTTAGTCCAGAAGAGCAGAAGGAAAGAAAAATAATGAAGCTACTACTAAAGATAAAGAATGGCACGCCTCCAATGAGGAAGGTATATGCTGCTACTATCATGTTGTCTTTCCCTTTCATGCAAAATGTAACCAGAAAAAGGGAACATAGTATGAATGTTTCCGTGAGCAAGTTACTCAGTTTATTATTTAGACTATTGGGTCAGTTATCATTTGGACACGTAAAATAGAAAATTGAAAGCATTGATGTACAGTCTCTGGATTAACTTTTCTTTTGCGGCACAAACATTTTGTACATTTTTAATACTTTTAGGGCTCATTCTAGTGTTTGTGAGATTTATGTACGTAAATTTAGTTTTAGGTGTTTCCTTTTTTCTTTTTTTTTTTTTTGAATCATATCTAGGTGGATGCAGCCTTGATCCGATGTTGCATTTGGGGCCCCCCCCCCCCCCCCCCCCCCCCCGCTGCCTCTAAAGCCTAGTACACATGGGCCAAATGTCTGGTGGCATCGGCCGGTTCAATAGAAACCAACCAACATTTGTCCCCTGTGTACGGCAGCCCTTGCGACAGAAGCTGCCCGTTCCTCTCGAAGGGTCGTGACCAAAAAAGTCTACTGACCAGAGTGTTCTGGAGGAGAGGAGGGGCGTCCCCCTGTCAGAACACAATAGCACAACAGGTGAGATTGATGTACTAACATCGGATTGTTAGTACACGTCTCCGATCTGTGTTGAGCAAAAAACCGCGTGTGTGTGTACGAGGCTTTAGACTGAGAACCGAGCGATCAAACGCCACTGATCGCTCAGTTCTCAGTGCTTTGTGAGCAGAGAACTGGTGATTGTCAGCTGAAAACGGGTCATAGAATAAACTGCACTCCTGTGATTCACAGAGGAAGTACAGCCAAACAAGCTTTGGCTGTTCTTCTCCCTTTAAGGGTTTATGAAAATGTATTCACAAAGTAAGTATTGTTGTGACCTTCAATTTTCTAAAGCTAAGTATTTTTTCCCCCCCCCCAATTTGTTATTAGGCAGCACTGCGGCAGATTACAGACAAAGCTCGGGAATTTGGAGCTGGACCATTGTTCAATCAAATATTACCATTGCTGATGTCTCCAACACTTGAAGACCAGGAACGGCATTTGCTTGTTAAAGTCATTGATAGAATCTTGTACAAACTTGATGATTTGGTTAGACCATATGTTCACAAGGTATGTAAAATGTTTAATTGATCTATTTGTAACGTAAATCTAAGCAATATTTTTATTCAAATCAGTGTTTATTGAAAGCGGTAAGATACAATCTATGATAAGTTATGTCATTTGTCGAGAACAATGATTCAACAATGTGAGAATCATTTAAGCCCAAATGGTAGACTATAAACGTCGCCTATAATGACATGGCAACAATTGCATGAAAGCCAAACATTGGCCTTTTATTAACATGCCTCCTAATATTTTGTATTTTTTTTTTTTTTTTTGTATAAGAGACACATACACCACCAGCTTTAGACATATAAGGGGGAGATTTACTAAAACTGGAGCACTGAGATTCTGGTACAGCTAGCTCTGCATAGAAACCAATCGACTTCCAGGTTTTATTGTCAAAGCTTACTTGAGCTAGCTAAATTTAGAAGCTGATTGGCTACAATCTGGATGTATGCCGACACCCTATGAACTTATCAGGAAGATTTATTTCTTTCCACTTTCACTCACAAGATTGTGTTCATTGATTTCATCACCTAGGTGAGATGAGTAGATGATTTGGTGGATGTTGTTTAAGACCCAGAAATGTTTAGTTCATATAGCACTTGCTCCAATTCAAATCTGTTTCTAAGTAGTGTGATCAAATGCGTTCCATCATATTTAGAGGTGTTTTCTGGTAACGGGTCCGCTGATCAGAATGTAAGCAAGTGAGATATGCATGACAGTCCCCTCAGGAGTTAAAATGTGCGCGTAAATCTTTATGGTAGTTTCAGCTTTTCATTTCAACCAGCAAATCATTATTCAATGTCCAATTCTTCATAAGTAGCTCTTCCTCCATTTCCTGAATGTAGCTTGTGATGTGTAATATTCTTAATCTAAACCTTTTTTTTTTTTTTTTCTTTTCTTCTTTTGTATTTCTTGATTTTGCTTTTCAGATTCTTGTGGTTATTGAACCCTTGCTGATTGATGAAGACTATTATGCTAGAGTAGAAGGCAGAGAAATTATATCCAACTTGGCTAAGGTAAGTGCTTCTTTAGGAGAAATTTTAATATACTTTTTTTTTTTTGTTTCTGTATTTTTTTTTATACTTTAAAAAAAGTTTGTAATGTCATGACAATATACAAAAAAGGATATATGTCACAAAAACAGATTTAAATCATAATACAAACCGCAATCCAGAAGCATATAGAGATATTGTCCAGAGCATATGAATCTGTATATTTACAGATATAGGTACATTGAAAGGGAAAAATATGTCCAATAGCATAAGCAAGTACTGTATCAGTTCAGGGTATCGGATATGCTGATGGGTCTTCCAGGCATCCCACTTACATGTAAATGGGTACATCTTATCCCGTAAGGTAAATGGGCTCCTTTCCATCAACCCTATCCATTATTGTGGATAAGGGATCTGTTGGACTTCCAGTGTAGAGCAATGGCCCATACAGTTGACATTCACATAGTGTGAATTAACCTCTCTTCTTTACGTAAGACCCCGGAATTGGGAGCCAATGAGGCACATTGGCATTGTGAGATTTAAAGGAGTGCCTGATATCGCTGAGGCTATAGCGGATATCTTGCTCCACACAGAAGAAAATTGCCCGCGTTTCCAGAAGGTATGTTTGAAGGAACCTATAAGTGGGAATATAAATATTTTAGTTTTGTTTACACCAAGTCTTAGATTGGGTAAATGTGTATTATTTTGTTTATTATTCAGTTGTAATCAAATCTAACTGTACTGAGTGCAATTTTAGCCTGGTTCCAATATTGCAGGTTTCCTGTATCTGAAGTTATCCATGGAGTTGGCAGATCTTGTAGTTGTACTTGAAATCTGTCTAGAGCAGGCTTCAGACCTGTTTATAGTATTTGTATCTTCTGGCTTTCGGTCCTTTTTAACCGCTTCCCGACCACCTAATGCCGATATACGTCGGCAAAATGGCACGGGCAGGCAAAATCATGTACGTGATCGTGCATGTGCCTGCCTGTGGGTCGCGCGCGCGCCGCCAGCGGCGCGCTCGCGACCCGGTCGGGAGCTCCGTGACCACGGTCGCGGGACCAGCGGACCCGATCGCCGCTGGTATCCCGCGATCGGGTTACGGAGCTGAAGAACGGGGAGAGGTTTGTGTAAACAAACCTCTCCCCGCTCTTCCTACTCTGCCTGTCATTGATCGGCTGTTCCCTGTCATCGGGAAAGTCGATCAATGACGTCAGACGTACAGCCACGCCCCCCTACTGTAAAAAAAAAAAAAACACAACACGTCACACTGACTCCTCCCCGCCCCCTAGTGGTTAACTCCTTCACTGCCACTGTCATTTACATAGGAATCAGTGCTATTTAAATGGCACTGATTTCTGTATAAATGACAAATGTCCCAAAAATGTTTCAAAAATGTCCGATGTGTCCACCATAATGTCGCAGTCACAATAAAAATCGCTGATCGCCGCCATTACTAGTAAAAAAAAAAAAATATTAATAAAAATGCTATAAAACTATCCCCTATTTTGTAAACGCTATAACTTTTGCGCAAACTAATCAATAATCGCTAATTGCGATTTTTTTTTTTTTTTTTTTTTTTTTACCAAAAATATGTAGAAGAATACGTATCGGCCTAAACTGAGGAAAAAAATATATATTTTTTGGGGATAGTTATTATAGCAAAAAGTAAAAAATATTGCATTTTTTTTCAAAATTGTCGCTCTATTTTTGTTTATAGCGCAAAAAATAAAAACCGCAGGGGCGATCAAATACCACCAAAAGAAAGCTCTATTTGTGGGAAAAAAAGGACGCCAATTTTGTTTGGGAGCCACGTCGCACGACCGCGCAATTGTCAGTTAAAGCGACGCAGTGCCGAATTGCAAAAAGGGGCCTGGTCCTTTGGCTGCCAATTGGTCCGGGGCTGAAGTGGTTAAAGATACACTCACTTTGCAGGGCAAGGTGACTGTCTTGGAAGGGCCTTCCTTTCAACCCTCATATACTCACCCTGCTGGTCCTCTGCCGCTGTTAATAATACCCAGAACTTGAGGTATGCAGAAAAATTTGAAATGTTCCCCATGATGTCTGGAATTGGCATCACCATTCTGACACTGAGATATCTGCTCTGGAAGATCATATCTAGAGTCAATATAAAGGTATCGGAAGATGCTTTTCCATAGGCAGTCACTTTGTCCTGCATGAACAAGATGAAAGTGCTTATTTATACAACAGTTCACACCATACTTACTTTAGATTTGTGTGGTTGCTGCCATGTATCTTAGTGTGTTTTTCACTTGGTTGCCACTGGCATTGGAATTCATCGATCATCCATTGAGGATTAATTCACACCATATACACACTACTGCATGGTAAAACATCTGGCACCACAGGGACACACAGGAAACTTTTGTGTCACATTCACACTGCAACGCAGCCTATGGCTGTGCTAATATACAGAACTGCTGAATTTTTGTGCAATTTGGCATGGTGCACTGCGATAATGTACAGAAACCCAGTGCATTGCACTCCTGTACGTTGCCGTGAATGATATGTTTTTTGTAAACTTCAAATAAAGTTCATACAAAAAAAACAGCCGGCAACAGGAGAGCTGTTGTAGCGGTAAAGTGTTGAAGCAGCTATTTGTGCTTGTTAAGCCTGAAGGTCACAGCTCCTTAAAGCGGTGTTCCAGCCAAAATTATACTTTCTTGTTAAAAAAAAAAACAAAAACAAAATTATACTTTTTAAATAAAAATACCCCTATAATACACAAGCTTAATGTATTCTAGTAAAGTAAGTCTGTAAACTAAGGTCTGTTTTGTTAGTTTTTAGCAGTAGTTTGTTATTTTATAAACTTGCAGCAGGCCGTGGCCATCTTAAGTGTGGGCATCTGAAGCCAGACTGTATTTCTTCCTGGATCTCATCCTTGCAGATCTCGTACATGCTCAGTGCAGCATAAGCAGTGTAATAGGTTTCAGGTCAGGTTTCCATAGCAACGGCAGTTTGAGAGGAAGTTGCTGCCCCTTCCCAGGAGGCATTGCAAACAGGAAATGATGCGATGGGCCGCGGCCAGGGAGGAGGAAGTGAAAAATGAATACAGCAGATATACAGTCTGTGCTGAAAAAAAAATAAAAAAAATATCCAATTTGTTTACAGTGCACAGTTTAGTGAGGGATGCTGAAGAGTTGTAAAAGTGGGTGGAACTCCACTTTAACCACTTCCAGACAGGCTCATGCTGATATGTCGGCTGTTTGAAGAGGAATACCGTTGTTATGGCAGCAGATAGCTGCCATAACCCCGGTATCCTCTTCAGCTGGCGGTTCGCTTTCAGAACAAAGTGGTCTCAGCAGCGGATTCACTGAAAGATCACTTTTATCGGGGGTGGGAGAGGCCCTGCCGCGCTCCGGTGGTCTCTCCTGCTTACCGGAGACAATTGGGTCCTTTCTCTCCTGCTTGGCTGGCTGCCGAGTGAGGGGAAGATGGCTGAAGCGAAGTCAAACATCAGATCTTTTTTTTTTTTTTTTTAATTATTATTATTTATTTAATTTTAGTAAAAATATGAGATCTGAGGTGTTTTTTGACCCCAGATCTCATATTTAAGAGGTCCTGTCCGTTCTTTTACACGTTTTTAGGGATGTTAACATTCCTTGTAATAAGAATAAAAGTGACACAAAACGTTGTTTTTTTTTTTTTTTTTTTTTAAAAGGACAGTGTCAACATAAAATAAAGTAAAATAAATAAGGAAAACAAAAATTAAAGCATCCCGTACCGCCGAGCTTGCGCACAGAAGCAAATGCATATACGTGAGTAGTGCGCGCATATGAAAACTGTTCAAACCACACTTGTGAGCTATCGCTGTGATTGTTATAGCGAGAGCAATAATTCTAGCCCTAGCCCGCCTCTAACTTAAAACTAGTAACCTGTAGAAATTTTTAACCGTCGCCTATTGAGATTTTTAAGGATAAAAGTTTGTCTATAATCCACAAGTAGGCACAATTTTAAAGTAAAATGTGCGTACAAAATTTATATCAAACATTTCATGATAAAAAAAAATAAAGAAATATTATAAATTCAAAATGTAAAAAAAAACTGTTAATTTATGTCAATGCTTCAAAAGCAATCACCGCTGTGTGTGTTTGTCCTCAAAAGGACCAATATCCAGTGCACACCTCCACCAGCTAAAGTGCTCACCTCAAAGATGAATGTAAAAGCATAGGCAAATCACTGCTTGTGTCCAACACAATGGATCAACTTTCACTCTCCAATGGTAATCCTACAGTCTCCAGACTGCTTCTCTGTGTGGGTAATCAGAGTTTGTATTGCTGTCCGACAAACCTTCCTTCACTTTCTCATAAGTGCTCAATCTTGCTATTACTTCCGTGGGTTATAGACATGAAACGACAAACACAAGTTCCATAGTGTACTCTGTTTGCATGTTTCTTAAAGGCCCCCAAAACAAATCCACTTACAAGATAAAAACTTTAAAACAGCATGTCTCAAATCACTTCATTCACCGCAAATCAACACTCATGATGCTTCAGATTCGGCTCATCCCCTCTAAATGCATGTCGGCATCTCATTGGTCTTCATCAGTAGATCTACTGATGAGCCGTAAACAGTCTTAACAATAGGCCCAGTCCTTAAGGGGATTGGTATGGTATCAACATGTTGGTATGGTATTGCATGATGGATAAGTATCTGCCTGTATTTCTCAGCTTTGAGGACACCATTGATTAGGCAAACCTGTGTACAAATGTACCTTGAACAGTTGATGTGGTTTTGAAGCCAAACGGTGGTCCTAGCAAATGTTGATTTGACTTGGATTTTTCTTCTGTTCACTCACTTTGTATTTTGTAAATTGATGATAAACCGTTAAAATTTATAATTTTTGAGCTCAAGTGTGCATGTGGTCTAACAAAAGCATGTTGTCACCCATGTGAACATTTGACCCACAAACTATAGATTTGCTTTTCTAAATGTAGTACAATGTGTATTTATGTATGCATTTAATTGGATAACAAATGGAAAATGTTTTAAACATCACACTTTTTTTTTTTTTTTTTTTTTCCCCCTCTTTTTTTTTTTTATTTTTTTTTTTAGGCTGCTGGTTTAGCCACTATGATTTCTACAATGAGGCCAGATATTGACAACATGGATGAATATGTCCGTAACACAACAGCCAGAGCTTTTGCAGTTGTTGCGTCTGCCCTTGGCATCCCTTCCCTTCTTCCCTTTCTGAAAGCAGTTTGTAAGAGCAAAAAGTCCTGGCAGGCCAGACACACTGGTATTAAAATTGTGCAGCAGATTGCTATACTGATGGGATGTGCCATCTTGCCACATTTGAGAAGCTTGGTTGAAATCATTGAACATGGTAAGCTTTAGCTCATATTTTGACTACTACATTGACCAACATGTTCTACAAAGACACTTTTTCTTAGCACAACGTTGTTTTTAATGTTCCATGTTAAATGGTTTCTGCGCCTGTTCTACCTAGAATTCAGCCATAGAGTGTGAACTTCTGCTTCTCCACTCTCCTTTATTGTGTGGATTAATTTGGATGGCTACATCTGCTGTGCTGTCTCTTTAGATAACCAATAGCTATTGGGATTTTTGTAAAATTTAGAATTTTTATATGTTAATATAAAAACTGGTATGAAAATGTTAGCTATAGGTTATACTGCTGCCTACAGGAGGTTGGAACACTGGCAAATAGAAAAAAAATGTAAGCATTCCCCATTGTCCTTGAAGGTTGCTATTCCTTATCTCTAACTTAGATTTTTTGCTAGTCTTATGATATTTCTTTGTATGTGTACTCACTGCATTTCACACTGCTGCTTGAGTTAGTCACTACATAGCGGCTATCCAGATCAGCCCATGTCCTTAGCAACAGTTTTTTAGGGGTTCCCTAACAGTGCTTTAAAGTCTATTTACTTTACAAAACAGCCAATCCACTGGATGAAAAAAACAGTACCAAGATCATGGCTGCAGTCATTATGTTGTAATTACTTGCTGACAGGATGTTTATATACATATGTTGGCCAGCAAATGATTAAATGTCGGTTTACTGATTTGTTGCAGTTCAAGCAATGCTGAGTATTCTGTTTGCAAACCTTGTTAAGATGTGACTTGTCCAGTGCCTAACACTGGTAGCTTAGGGTCACCATCAAGCAGGGAAGTTCAAGAAGTCCTTGCTAAGGGAGTTCACTTCCTGTGGTATATGCTGTGGTCCTGAGGGGTATTTTTTTTAAAGCCTTGTATGTGTGAGGCCTTTACGAGGATCCAGATTTAGTTCCCTTCAATCTCAACCAACCTTGTGGGTGGCCTATGGGTATCATTGCAAATTGAATATCTGATCACCCTGTAGTTGAGTTAGGAATCCTAGGCCCATTTGGTCCCCCATTTTTGATGTTGTCTGTCCATTTGTCCCCTTGGATCTGTTTGTTCTTTTGGGTTTGGGACTTGGGCTAGTAACCACCATTTTTTTTTTTTTTGTGTGCCTCTATCTGTTGAACCTCTCGGTGGCTTTTGGGCATCCCGACTGTTTCAGAATTTCTCTGTCCCTCGATGGATAACAAATGAGTCTTTTTGGACTTGACGTACGTTTCTTGATGTCTATTGATTCTATTATTGACGGTATATACGGCTTGCTCACAAAACTAAAGTATGAATAGAGGCAAGGTTATACGTTGCCTTGCTATGCTTTTTTTGGTGTGCCTGTGTCTCATCTTGCAACAGGTGGCAGTATATCCCAACTCTTTCAGAACTCTTCAATTTCTGTATCTCTCTCAATGGACTTCAAGAAAGATTTTACAATAAGTACATCTTTTCCTTTTCTCTTTCGTACATTGACTGACACACAGCACATGATCATATTCTTGGCTGTAGGGTTATAGTGCCACCTAGTTGGTAGTAAACCCCCCTGCTATAAGGCAGCTCCTTTCCAACAAGTGGGTCCGGCAACAAATTGTCAGACTACAAAATAAAATTTCTCTCTTTCCAAAAGTTCTTTCCTTCCAGCCTTCATCTCTTCCATATCATCTGCAGGCACTTTATGGGCGGTACTGGTTCTGCATTTCCAGGGCGTGATAGTCCCTGTTCCAGATTCAGAAAGGTTTCAGGGGTTCTACCCCAAACCGGTGTACGGCTCTGAAGAAGGAATCTGTCCGATACTAGTCCTCAAGGTCATTAATTGCTTTGTGAAAGTACAGAGGTTCAAGATGAAATCCATCCATTCTGTGGTCTCCCTTCATTGGGGGGATTTCCTGGCCCCATAAACATCAAGGACACTTACTACTTCTCTTATGTGCTGTGCACCAGCGCTTCCTGTGCTTTGAGGTTGGGGGCGCACAGTATCAGTTTTGTGGCGCTCCCCTTTGGTCTGGCCTCCATCACCCCCCCCCCCCAGGTTTTCACCAAAGTGCTAGCTATGGTTCTGGTGCTGCAACAACGGGGATTGCCATGATAGACTAGCTGAACCATCTTCTTCTGGAAGCAGAGTGTCGTTCTGCATTGAGGGACATGCCGAGGGGGAGAGGTGAACTCGCTTCCGGCTGTGCCGCGGGAGGAAGTGGGAGCTGGAACCCCTCCCCAAACCCCTCCGTGCTGGGTTTGTCAATGAATGACCGGGAAAACCTGGATTTTTTTTATTTTTTTTTTACTTTGCCATAATATACCCTTTCTCTGAGTTACCAGACACAATACCCATGGCTATTTTTTTTATTTTTTTTTTCCTCCTCGTACTGCTTTGAAATGAACTGAGGGGGTTTACTATGAACTAGGACTGCCCATAAACGATGCTTTGCTTTTTTTGCCTAGTGTCCCACTTCTGAAGGTGGCACTATAACCCTAGGGTCAAAACTATATGAAAATTGAGCCGCTGTGTCTCAACTGCTTTACTGTTAAAACCCTTTCTCTGAGTTATTTATAGTATATAAATAGATTTGCAGTCTGTGTGATTCAGGTTGTATTGCATTTAAGTCATCTAGGTCTGCCCTCGTGTTTTTTTTTTTTTTTTTATATAAACCATGTTAAGTGAATGCATACTACTACACGTTTGGGTATGAGGGATGAATGTGAGACAATTTTAATACCATACAAAGGTACCATCCCATTTAAAACAATTGCCAAAGAAGAACAAAAATGAGGTGGCACTTTTACATGTACCTTGCATGGTCTAATAAAGACACCTATTTTAAAAAAAAGCTTAAACAAATCTTTAACTTTCATATACAAATGGTTAGATTTTAAAAAGTTAAATACAACTCGTTAAATCCACAGTTACTGCAAGTCTATCCAGGATGTGCTGGTCCTGGCTGAAGAATCAAGAAAACTGGCCTACGCATTTCGTGGGGAGTCCTGCTTCATTAGGGCCTTGGATTTGGAGCACAAATTTGTACATATACTATAAAGATTATATAAACCTATTATTTACAAATAACGTATATAAACCTTAATGATTCTATTACTAAAATCTTAAACATTAAAAACTTTCAGTATACTGAGTCATGTTGCTTTAAATTTTTGTAATGGTATCCTAATAGAGCTTGTTACATACACCACAGCATGTTGTGGGCAGGGAGGACAAATTATCTCGTAAAATAGAAGTATAAACAAACTGTATTCTAAAATCTACATTCATACCTAGAAAACTACCAAGAAGACTGCTGAGAAGTTGAATCAGTAGTTTTCTAGGTATGAATGTAGATGGTAGAATACAGTTTGTTTATACTTCTATTTTACTTGAGAGAATTTGTCCTCTTTGCCCATGACATGCTCTGGTGTATGTAACAAGCTAGTTATATACGTTATTTGTCAAAGTTTGTATACCTTTTTGGAGCACAAATTTGTACATATACTGCAATCTAAGGCCCTGATGAAGCAGTACTCCCTGTGAAATGCGTAGGAAAGTTTACTCGATTCAGCCAGAACATCCTGAATAGACTTGCAGTAACTATGGTTTTAACCAGTTATTCAAGTTAGTATTCAACTCATTTAAATCTAATCATTTGTATATAGAAATCAACATGTTTTT
Source organism: Lithobates sylvaticus (assembly GCA_028564925.1). Lineage (NCBI taxonomy): Eukaryota > Metazoa > Chordata > Amphibia > Anura > Ranidae > Lithobates > Lithobates sylvaticus. The sequence goes on from CM053031.1 coordinate 136,276,393, forward strand.
TTTTTTTGTATTTATTAAACCCTACAAGGTACATGTAAAGACTGCCCTAATACCATTATTGTCTTGTTTTCTGATTTTAAGCTGTTCATGTGTTTTTCCTGAAAACCTTCTAATAACTTGTATGGTTTTTTTAAATGACCGAGAAATGTCGGTGAAATCTCATATTGCTAAGTGACCATAAAATACATTGCTTTGCTGTACCGTTATTTCACTGATCAAGTTCTACTGCTGATTACATTAGCAGCTAGATAAAAATACCACAGTTTACTAGGGGAAATGTGGTAGGTAATCGTTGTTACTACATATAGATGCACTGAACATTATAGGGAATTTTCATTATTCCTAGATCCCATTTAAACCCTATTTAATCAAATTCTGACCAGACACATTTTACAGGTTCCCAAAATATACCATGGTTTGCCAAATTTCCTGAACATTTCAGATGAGGGTTTATTTATTTTTTATTTTTTTTGGTTTGATAATTTATGAATTAATGGTATCTTCATGCTTTTAGGGCTGGTTGATGAACAGCAGAAAGTTCGTACCATCAGTGCCCTGGCTATAGCTGCTTTGGCTGAAGCAGCCACTCCATATGGTATTGAGTCTTTTGATTCTGTGCTAAAACCACTGTGGAAAGGTATTCGACAGCACAGAGGAAAGGTATGTTGAACATTTTATCTGTCAACTTAGGGTTGTGTGTTTTTGTTTTTTGTTTTTGTGATTCTTTCTACAAGTGATATGCACTTCAATCTCTGCACTTCAGTGATTGCATGAAGCAAACTTTTATATAGCAAACTGCACTGGACAGCACCTAACAGACTGCAGGTGACCCTTTTTCTGTATTAAGCTCTCCTTCCACTCTGTAACATGCAGGCTCTACCACTGCTTCTGACACATGTCCTCTCTCCTCAAACTCTTACCTTCACCCCTCTTCTCCACCCCCCTGCTTATGCATATCATCCTGCCTTCTGTCCTTTCCCTACTACTGCTCCTACCAACTCTTGCTCATTCTACATCCATATACTGATAAAACCTCCAGTACTTTTGAGACATGCCCCTTCATATAAATCACATTCCCACATTATCTCCCTCACCCTCCTGCCATATTCCCAAACCATGGGCCACCATCGTCTGTCTTTTCCCAACACTCCCATCCCCCTACACCCTCTGGCAGCAGCCGCAACCCACAGAACTTGGGCTCTATTCCTCTTCTTTCCAAAAACAGCCCCCCCCCCCCCCCTTCCTGTGCCCTTTGGAATGCACGCTCTGTCTTTAACAAACTCACCGTCCTCCATGACCGCTTTATCACAAATTCCTTTAACCGACTTGCCATTACTGAAACATGGCTTCATAAATCGGATACTACTTCTCCTGCTTCCCTCTCCCATGGTGGCCTTCACTGGACTTGCTCCCCCAGACCAAGTGGACTGAAGGGAGGTGGAGTGGGAATCCTTCTAGCCCCCATGCAGCACCCATCAGGTACTTCACCCACCTCCCTCTTTGACCCTCTCCTCTTTTGATGCACATTGCATTCATCTATTCTCTCCCATTTCTCTAAGAATTGCTGTCATCTACCGGCCCCCTGGACCAGTATCGGCCTTCCTTGATGACTTCTCTGCCTGGCTACCCTACTTTCTCTCTTCTGAAATCCCCACAATTTTATTCTCGGTGACTTCAACATCCCTGTTAACATTAACACTACAATCTAACCTCATCGCTTGACCTGAAGCAATGGATACAGGCTCCTACTCACTCCAATGGCAACACCCTTTACCTTGTCTTCTCCTATATGTGCACTCCGTGCAACCTTTCCAACAATCCTATCCCACTCTCTGATCACCACCTTATTAGTTTTGCTCTCTCCCTGTCTTCCACCTCCTCTCCCTCCCAACTGCCTAACAGTTACACGTAGAAACCTTCGCCACCTCAACCCTTCTCTACTCTGCTAGTGATCACCTCTGACAAAATCTCACTGCTGTCCTGCCCCAACCTAGCCTCTTTCATCTGCAACAGCTTACTGTTTTCCTCCCTAGACAAGCTTGCCCCCCTCACTACACGCAGAATTAGGCCCTGACTGCTACAACCCTGGCAAACGGATGACACCAGAAGTCTCAAACGTAGCCGCACTCTTGAGCGTCTGTGGCACAAGACTAAGACCAATCCCTTCAAAACTAAGATTGATACAATTCATGAGGAGATCTCCAATGCTCAAAAACTTCCCCCATGCAACACCCCATGTCTACAGATACAATCATTACTTACCTCATTCAACCCTGTTACTATTAATGAGGTTGCTAAACTTTTATCTAACACTCATCTAACCACCTGCCCCCTGAAGCCTGCTCCCTCGCAAATGCTACGCTAACACTCTGACTCAATTCTACACTCTCTAACAAATTTTCAACCTCTCCCTCTCTTGTGGCATCTTCCCAAACTCTCTAAAACATACTTTAAAAAGCCCTCGCTGGACCCCACCAATCTTAACAACCTACTTCCCATCTCCTTACTCGCCTTCTCCTCCAAACTTCTTGAAAGACTGGTCTACAACCAACTAAGTGACCATTTGACCATCAATTAAACTTCTTGATCCCCTTCAGTCCGGATTTCACCCTCAACACTCCACGGAAACTGCTCTTTAAACTCTCAAGTGACCTACTAACGGCTAAAACCAGTGAACACTATTCTGTACTACTTCTCCTGGATCTCTCTGCTGCCTTTGACACAGTGGACCACCCCCTCCTCCTCAATAAACTCCACTCCTTTGGTTTCTGTGAGTGTACTCTTCGCTGGTTCTCATCCTACCTATCCCACCGCTCCTTCAGTGTCACTTACAACTCTTCTTCCTCCTCTCCTCTTCTTTTCTCCATTTGGGGTCCGCCCAAGGTTCTATTCTTGGACCTCTCCTCCTTTTCTCAATCTACACCACCTCCCTGGGTCAGTTAATTGCCTCCCGCGGCTTTAAATATCATCTCTACGCTGATAACACCCAAATCTATCTCTCCGTCTGTCTCCTCACACATTACCAACTTACTAGAAGACATAACAGCCTGGATGTCACATCACTTCCTCAAACTCAACCTATCCAAAACCGAGCTCATGATATTGCCTCCCTCAGGTGCCGCTTCCCCTGATTTCTCTGTCAATATCAACGGCTCAACTTGTCCCCCCCCACGCCAAGGTCCTAGGTGTAATCCTGGACTCTGAACTAACCTTTCGGCCCCACATGCTATCGCTATCCAAAATTTGCCACTGCAACATCTCCAAGATGCGCCCCTTCCTAACCAATGTCATTACAAAGCTTCTAATTCACTCCCTGGTCATCTCTCACCTCGACAACTGCAACTCCCTCCTCATTGGCTTACCTCTAAATAGGCTATCCCCACTTCAGTCCATCATGAACGCTTCTGCCAGGCTCATCTACCTCACAAACCGTTCAGCATCTGCTCTACCCCTCTGCCAATCCCTCCATTGGCTGCCACTCAGCCACCAAATTAAATTCAAGATACTAGCTATAACTTGCAAAGCCATCCACAACCTGTGGCCCCCAGCTACATCGCTAACCTAGTCTCAAAATGCCAACCTAATCGTCCTCCCAAGACCTCCTGCTCTCAGACTGCCTTGTCGCCTCATCCCATGCTCGCCTTCAGGACTTCTCCAGAGCCTCTCCCATCCTCTGGAATGCTCTATCCCAACCTGTCCGATTTTGTCCTACTTTATCCACTTTTAGACAATCCCTGAAAACTCATCTCTTCAGAGAAGCCTATCTGGCCCCCACCTAACAACTGTACATTTATCTCCTCAATCAGCACATCGCCCACAGTTATTACCTCTTGCATCTCTTGACCTTCCCTTTTTAGATTGTAAGCTCTAATTTCTCCTGTATTAAAGTGTATAGTATTTGTACTGTCTACCCTCAAGTTGTAAAGCTATACGTAAACTGTTAGCTCTGTACACTAATAATTAGTGCCAGATCGCAGGCATCAGATTGGGCAATGGGGATGCTGCATGCGTATAGAGTCAGTAATCAGCATAAGTCCATTAATGGTCAATAAAAATTTATATATTTATAGTCCTTAGGTCTTTTAATAAGCGTGGATCACTTGAGGCAAGCTCTTCCAAGAGTAGAAACCAGCTTTGTGTATCAACAAGGAGATAAAAACTGGAAAAAAGTGCCTCCAAGTGTAGTGTAATGATAATGAGACACTTTATTAGTACACTGAGGGACAACTCGCATGTATTACAAATGTATAAGGCTCATGGACTGGTCACCATCTGAGGTGTGGAACGCCATTGGTCCGCAAGCCTGGAGCTGTGATGCAGGAATAGAAGGGCAGGCCACCCTGGTCCAGAACGCCCGAGGCAGAACTCTGTGTGGAGTGCAGGCGGTTCACGACAAAAGAAAAAAAACGCACTAAACGCACTTCTGTATTGAATGGAAACTATGGCAAAAATACATAATAAAAAAAAAAAAGCAACACAGCTGTGGGAATTGTGCGACTTCTGAATTGCATGACAATGAGAATCCCATAGTTTTCAATGATGCCAGTCCTAATCAATGTGACTCGGTCTGATTTTGGAAAAGGTTCCTGCGCTACTGTGCAACTGCAGTTATTTCAGCCCCATAGACTTTTAATGCTACAAATGTGCCGAACGGCACGGCTCTCCATGATCGAAAATGTTCTTAAGCTACTTTGGGGAGTTTGTCACATGTAGGGCAGCCTATTAGAATGAAGGGGCTGCCCTGTGCGTGACATGCATTTTACATGTGGAAAACGCACAAAGTAATTTGGAACATGCAATTCTGCTTGGGTGTGCATTAACCACTTAAGCCCCGGACCAATTTGCAGCCAAAGGACCAGGCCCCTTTTTTGCGATTCGGCACTGCGTCGTTTTAACTTACAATTGCGTGGTTGTGCGACGTGGCACCCAAACAAAATTGGCGTCCTTTTTTCTCCACAAATAGAGCTTTCTTTTTGTGGTATTTGCTCACCTCCTGCGGGTTTTATTTTTTGCGCTATAAACAAAAATAGAGCGCCAATTTTGAAAAAAATGCAATATTATTTGCTATAATATCCCCAAAAAAATATATAAAAAAAAAAAGTTTAGGCCGATACGTATTCTTCTACATATTTTTGGTAAAAAAAATTGCAATTAGCGATTATTTATTGGTTTGCGCAAAAGTTATTGCGTTTACAAAATTGGGGATAGTTTTTATAATATTTTCTCTTTTTTTTTTTTTTTTTTTTTTTTTTTTGTGACTGCGGAAAAAAAAAACCCACAGACACACTCTTATCTTGGGATTTATTCAACACAGAATGAATATGTAGAAATTGCTACTTATGTAGAGAAAATGGTTGCATAACGCCTGCAGCTATACCATTTTCTGTATGAATCATAAATGTTTATCCTTTTTACTAAGTGGTAAATGATTTTGGTTATGTTTTACCAGGGTCTGGCTGCGTTCTTAAAAGCCATTGGCTACCTTATACCTCTCATGGATGCTGAATATGCAAACTACTATACCAGAGAAGTGATGTTGATTTTAATCCGAGAGTTTCAGTCTCCTGATGAAGAAATGAAAAAGATTGTTTTAAAGGTATTTTCCTTGTTTTACTTATGTAGCATTATATGGGTTTCATTATGTAACTTGAGCTTTGCTTATTTGCTTGCACTTGATCTTCCATGCTTTTTAAGCTTGCCGTTTATGGAACAATTACCCATGAGTAATGTAAGGCTCCTAGAATACATGCCTTGCTGAGGTATTGATAACTGGAGGCTACAATTGGGATGGAAGGGTGGGAGATGAGGACTCCCCGCTTATCTGGATTTAATGAAGTTGAGGTTCTTGGTTAGTGAGTGCATGGGGAAGGGACATATAAAAGATGCATCAGTTTTCTTTACCCTGGCTGTCTATCTGTTTTAATGGTAACTATATCCTTCGGCATTGAATGGTGTTGGGCCCCTGCATATCCCTTTTGTAAACTGCTTACTGTGATTGGAAAAGGTTTACAACAACGTGTATATATATTTTTTTATTTTTTTGCAGGTGGTGAAGCAGTGCTGTGGCACTGATGGTGTGGAAGCAAATTACATAAAAACAGAAATTCTTCCTCCATTTTTTAAACACTTCTGGCAGCACAGAATGGCTTTGGACAGAAGAAACTACAGACAGGTACACAGTCTACTTTTTAATTCCGGTCTATAATATGGTCTCTGTCATCTTCCTCCCTTCTTCTTCTTCTTCTTCTTTCTTCTTCTTCTTCTTCTTCTTTCTTCTTCTTCTTCTTCTTCTTCTTCTTCTTCTTCTTCTTCTTCTTCTTCTTCTTCTTCTTCTTCTTCTTCTTCTTCTTCTTCTTCTTCTTCTTCTTTCTTCTTCTTCTTCTTCTTCTTCTTCTTCTTCTTCTTCTTCTTCTTCTTCTCTTTTTATATCTTAATTAATTTTCTTCTTGTGTGCAGCTGGTGGACACCACAGTTGAGCTTGCAAATAAGGTTGGAGCTGCGGAGATAATATCTAGAATTGTGGATGACTTAAAGGATGAAGCTGAGCAATACAGAAAAATGGTCATGGAAACCATTGAAAAAATAATGGGCAACCTTGGAGCTGCTGACATTGACCACAAGCTTGAAGAACAGCTGATTGATGGCATCCTTTATGCTTTTCAGGAGCAGACCACAGAGGTATGTTGCAAAAGTTCATTCCTCCACAGTAGCCACAGTGGGAGTGTGATAATTTGAATATGTAACTTCAGAATTTACATGATCAGGAAGAGACTGAAGGGTATGTGTTCTGTCATAGGGTAAAAAAATTAGTTTGTGCTACAATGTCTATAGGTGATCTAATGTGTATAATTTTGGTGCACCACTATAAAGATAAATATCAATATACAAATATAACCCAAAAAAATACATAAAAATCCAAATGTATGTATGTATATGACAGTCCCACTGTGCAGAAAGTCCAAACAAATCCATTAAAAAGTGTGATTTTAAAATTATCTGAAGTACCACCATCTGGAAGGGTTTGAGCTCACCTCACTTACTGGCCCCTGTAGTGGAGGAAAAGTAAGCTTTATATTGATTATCATGTCAAATCAATAGCTGCAGATAGATGCCCCAAAGGATTACATAGTCTGCATAGCTTTAGTAACATTCAATAAAAAAAAAAGGGAAAACCCAGCTCCTAATATGAACCCTAGTGAGGGGAGCTCGCACCCTTGGGTTTCCAGGTGGTGGTACTTCGCAGGAGATTTTAACTACTTCCCACCCGGCCACTGCACATATACGGCCGGGTGGGAGCCTTCTACTTCTGATAGGACGTTCCTGAACGTCCTTCAGAAGTAGGGGATCGCGTGCGTGCCCGCGCAGCAGCACGATCCCGATGCGCTTGTGTCACCCGGACACGGCGCATCTCGGATCGGCAGGAGGGCTCTGTGATTGGCCCTCCTGATCACATGACGGCCACGTCGAATCACAGCCATCATGTAATGTAAGCAAACAGCCGTTTGCTAGGCAATCGGCTCTCCTCTCCTCACACGTAAGTCGTCGCTGAGGAGATGAGAGCAGATCGCTGCAGCCGGCTGGTGATCAGTGAGTATTAGCTGTTTTTTTACAGCTTTTTACTCACTGATCACCAGTCTAGTGTAAACACACATGTCCCCAAATAATAAAAACACATGTCCCCCACATATGTCCCAGTAAAATAACATGTGCCAATGATTATCTGCACACATGTCTGTGATCACCTGCACACATCTGTACATGATCATTTGCGTACATATGTCCGTGATGACACAAACCAATTATTATACACTTAACTGAATTTTTTTTTTTTTTTTTACTAAAAACATGTAGCAGAATACATTTTGGCTTAAATTTATGACAAAATTCGATTTTATTGGATTTCTTTTAAAAAAGAAAGGAGAAAATATAGTTTTTTTTTTTCTTCAAAATTTCCGCTATTTTTTCCGCTTATATTGCAAAAAATAAAAAACTGAGTCGTGAATAAATACCACCAAACTAAAGCTCTATTTGTGCAAACAAAATGATAAAAATTTAATTTGGGTACAGTGTAGCATGACCGCGCAATTGTCATTGAAAGTGCGAGAGCGCTGAAAGCTGAAAATTGGTCTGAGAAGGAAGGGGGACTGTCATTTTATGAATGTTTTGTTGGGGAAGTAATGTAAAGTATTTTTTATTCACGTTTTTTTGGTGTGTGTGTGTGTGTGTGTGTTTTTATTTTTTTTTTTATTTTTTTTTTATTTTGTTTTTGTAAAGCCATATACATTTGTTATATTTGTATATTGATATTTGATCTTTATAGTGCAGCACTAAATGTCAGTCAAACCCTGTGAGGTGGGAAGGGGAGATGGGGCAGAGCCACGTTGTGTCTATGGACACTGTGTGTCTTGGGACAAGCAGTCGTGTGTTCCTAAGTGACTTGCAATGGGGGCCGCACACAGAAAGGTGGACAGCTCTGGTGGGACACCCCAGTACAGGAGGTAAGCAGTTGCTCTGTGCAATATCATTGCACAGAGTAGGTAAGTATAAACATAACATTTTTTTGTTAAATAAGGGTTTAAGTTCACTTTAATTACATTTTAGTGTCTGTATCGTGTTCTAATATTCTAATAGTTCCTTACTAAAGCCACCTTAAATGTAGCTATGCAGCAGTTTTTGCTGTCTGGCTCTGGAATTCTGTATGGATATCTACGCCTCATCAAGCCAGTAAATGCTTTCCCATTGAAGTGGGTTGGACTTGGGTTGCACAAATGCGAAGGATGAGTTGCAGACCTGGGAAGACTTTGGAAAGCAAGTTGCGCCTGGAAAAACAGCCGTGTTATAGAATAAAAATGAGTTGAGAGAATACTCACACGCTGCTGGCTGCTTTCGCTTTATTTGTATACAGTATTGTGCTTATATTGGTAAAGTGTGTGCTGAATCGCTTGTACGTCTGAGTTCAGTAATGATGATATGTATGTAACTGAGGCTATAATTTTCAGGTCCTGTAACTATTAACTTTTTCTTCTTTAGGATTCAGTTATGTTAAATGGTTTTGGTACAGTTGTCAATGCTCTTGGAAAGAGAGTGAAACCATACCTTCCACAGATCTGTGGTACTGTGTTGTGGCGTTTAAACAACAAATCTGCTAAAGTTCGACAACAGGCTGCTGATTTAATATCTCGCACTGCGGTTGTCATGAAAACATGTCAAGAGGTAAGTAACATTTCCTTTTAATCGATTTACCCCAACTTTAATAAATTTGATGTGATATTTTCTAACTCTCACATTTTTATGATTTTTAGGAAAAACTAATGGGACATTTGGGTGTTGTGTTGTATGAATATCTTGGAGAGGAGTATCCTGAAGTATTGGGAAGCATTTTAGGGGCTCTCAAGGCAATAGTCAATGTTATTGGTAAATATTATTTTTATTATTTAAAATGTTTCTTTATTTTCCAGAAGCTGTGGTTTAATTGTGTGTTTTTTTTACTAGGTATGCATAAGATGACTCCTCCTATCAAGGATTTGTTACCAAGGCTTACACCTATTTTGAAAAATAGGCATGAGAAAGTACAGGAGAACTGTATTGACTTGGTTGGACGTATAGCCGATAGGTAATTTTTTTTTTTTTTTTTTTTTTCCCCCTTTTCAAATCATGTATTAGTGATGTGTCGGGCAGTTGTCAAAACATTTTTCTCAATCATTTTGGGGTGGGGGCAGCTTTAATCTTTTTGGGTTTTACTGCTACCTACAGGAGGTTTGGACCCTGGCAAACAAAATTAACTGTAGGTCAGCATGCCTAAGTTTTTTTTTTTTTAGTTTTTATTTTTTTGTTTTTTTTACTCTTCTCTACATCACTGCTGGAGCACCCCCATTATATTATATATAATCAGCGCCTCCACACATTGCAGTACTCTCAGCCTCCCTCATTACAATAACTGTGCACCCCTCCCCCTTCCCACATTACTGTTCTCAGCTCGCTCTCCCACATTACCCCCTTCACACTAATGTCGTCATTTCCTCTTTTACCTCTCTCCTACCTTACACAGATGAGGGCTGGAGGCACAGCAGGTCTGAATGAAGGGCAGGAGCTGCAAGCTGGTGATTGGTTACTTGGACTGCCCTACATCTTGGCAACCAATTGCCTGCTTGTTTACCTCGGGCAACTCCCGACCTCCCTCCAGAACTGTCCTGCCTCCTGCTGTTGGCTCTACGAAGATGTCAGCGGTGACGGCTGAGAGAAAAACGGGATCCTAAATGGTGCGACTGCTGCAGTCCGTGTGGGACAGCAATTGGGTCTAGACCTAGTCTGCCATTAAGTGATGCCTGACCTAGAGGAATCAGCCTGTTTCTACCAGTGCAATTTCCAGTCTTGGGTTCTTTTTTTAAAGCTTCTAAGACTGCAAAACCGTTTCCATGGCACCCACATTTCCAACTCTTTCTCTGTGGAACATTTTAAAATACCCTGACAATTTCTTTGCTCGTTCCAAATTTTGGGAAAGATTTTGTACAAAAGTGGGCTATCCCCAGCAACAACCTGTTTGAAGGTACAGGTTGACATTTGAGCTACATGAAGAGTCCATGAACTACAAGAGTGCTGATCAGCCTGCTGGTAGTTAATTGAGAACTGCAAGCTGTCTGCCGTGATGGAAGATATGACTTGTAGTTTATTCATTCACAGATCTCTGTAAATGAGTGATGTGGCTGTGCACTGTAGAAATCATGTGGAATAGTGTAATGCTGGCATTGCAAGGCAATTCTTTCCAGCTAACTATCTTTGACAAAGATATATAGTACAAATATAGATACAGTATACCAGATGGGGCATGTTTTTGTGTAATTTCTTGGTTAAAATACATGCTTAAAGTCCTTTTTTTGTTTGTTCTTTTTTATTTCTTTTAGGGGAGCAGAATATGTTTCAGCAAGAGAGTGGATGAGAATTTGTTTTGAGCTTTTAGAACTGCTGAAGGCTCACAAAAAAGCCATCAGGAGAGCCACTGTGAACACATTTGGCTATATTGCTAAAGCTATTGGGTAATGTTTCCTCCATTAATTTTAAGGTTTCAAATAAATATTAGTGTATGTAATTTTTGAACAGGTCATCATTTTTCCAGGTAAATATATTTTCAAAGGTGCTATTGACATGAAATTTTCACCACGTGTTGGTAACAACCACCCATACATACAAGGAAACCAAAACAAATAAGTTATGTGTAATGAAATGAACAGGAAAGGGAGGTGCAAAAAAGCATGGATATTACACATAACTTAATTTTGTGAAATTAATTGTTTTGGCTTCTTCGTATGTATGGGTTGTTAACGCTATATGTGATAATTTTCAACAGCACCTTTTTAGAAATGTATTTTACCTTAAAAAAATCGAAGCATTAAATACTTATTTTAGCCGCTGTGTGTATTTAAAAAAAAAAAAAAAATAGATAGATTAGATTATCTCTATCTTAATGCCATACATGAGCAGTTTGTGCAGTACTATGCATGAATGAAAGTTTAACTGTTCATGTGAAACAAGTCCTGTGACTCATCAGTTGCGCTACGTATTAAGGCAAATAAACCTACTTTTGTGCACATTGTTTACGAAACTTGATAACTATGTAACTAGTTAATTATGGGGGGGGGGGGGGCATATTTCTGCTGTTCGATACCGTTAACTAGTTGTACAAGGTAACTGGATAAAAGATTTCAAATGGCAAAGTAAATTTCTAGCAGTATTATGTCAAGTACATCTGACATGTCTGGCACAGCTGCTGTGTGGTTCACACCTGCTTTGAAAAAAAAACTACAAAGATTGTTGATTTTCTGCAGATTGCTTAAACTTTCAGTAGTATATTTAAAAATAATGTATGTATATTGAAAACAAAAGTGTGTTATTTTTTTCTTTTTAAAGTAGAACTAAACCAATTGATTTAACAGTATCCCAAAACTGTTACCTTTTAAAGACATACTGTAAATATTTACAGTCACAATTGCTTGAGCTGTCAACCAACCTGTCAAGCCATCAAGGCTGGTATCCTAATGAATCACATATACAGCACCAAGGCAACTGCAGGTCAGAGGCGGCTTCCTTGGCTGTAATATGTAGGAGGCTTCAAGTGCACTCTGAAACCTCAAAGCACCACACACAGACACTAAACTGAGAGGCATTTTGGTTGTTTTAACCATTGGGTCACTACTATGAATGTAAAATATACTCTAAAATAGCACATTTGGTATGGATGTAGCAAAGTCCATAAATGTAAATTTTTACATATTATGTATATGTTCTTATGGCTTTTGTGTATCTTTATTTTTTTTTTTTTTTAGACCTCATGATGTCCTTGCTACACTGCTTAATAACCTAAAAGTGCAAGAAAGGCAAAACAGAGTGTGCACCACTGTTGCAATCGCTATTGTTGCAGAAACATGTTCACCTTTTACAGTTCTACCAGCGCTAATGAATGAATATAGAGTCCCAGAACTTAATGTTCAGAATGGTGTATTAAAATCCTTGTCTTTCCTTTTTGAGTATATTGGAGAAATGGGAAAGGACTATATCTATGCAGTAACACCTCTGCTCGAAGATGCTTTAATGGATAGGTAATCTTTTGTTATACGTACATTTTTGTATACTTCGCTGTATTTATTTTTTATCTTAAACCTTTTTTAAATGTCATTGCTTGGTGTATTCTTGGAATGGACACCTTCCATAAGTAAGGTTTGCTAAATTATGTTGTCTTTTAATGTTGTAAAATTACTTTTTAAATGTTGTACAAAAATAAGTATGTGTTGGGATGATTCTGGGCACTAGTATTCTCTAAGTGGAGAACAGTTTTTTATCATTTTTTTTCATCGGTAAAGTGAATACTGTCCTAATGGATTCATATAACAACATTTTTGAAACCACTAATGCCGTGTATCTAAGTGATCACTAATGCTTTGCACATGCTGGTATTTACAGCAAGGTGGCCTTTCCACCAATGGCAAACGGTGGACCAAGAAAAAAAGTTTGCACCTACTAAATTGCACCCACATTACTGAGTTTTTTTTTCAGAAGAACAAGGTTTGTGAAATAACTACACATTTTTGAATCCCAGAAGATCTCCCAATATATGGCCAAGTTGACCTATTCAACCCTGCGATCTACCGGTACATCGCTGGGGCTGAAGTGGTTATACCAGGATGATTCCAGCAGCTACATGCATCAGCCGCGTATCAGTCTGCAGCTCTCCACTCTGCCTCCCACGCTCACTGGAGTGCTGAGAGCTGTGGAGGGGCGGTGGAGTATGAGAGGCTGTGCACAGGTATCCGTCCAGGCACCTGGCGGATCCAGACTTTATTGTCATGATGACGCGGTGCCTGGCCTGATTTCTGTGACATCAGCAGGGAGCGGACTTCAGCCCGCTCTCTGCTGAAACCGGGTCAGAAGAGTGCATAACGAATTTTGGTTAAATGTTGATTTTTACGTATGTGAGAATAGGCCTGATCTTAAATTGGTTAAATTGTACATGATTCTATTTAGTTGACGAGACTAAAATATGTGAAACATGATTTTTTTTTTTTTTTCCCCTTTCCTTTAGAGATCTTGTTCACAGGCAAACAGCCAGTGCCGTTGTTCAGCACATGTCTCTTGGAGTTTATGGTTTTGGTTGTGAAGATTCTTTAAATCATCTGTTAAATTATGTATGGCCCAATGTGTTTGAGACATCTCCTCATGTAATCCAGGCTGTCATGGGAGCACTTGAAGGCCTTAGGGTTGCTATTGGGCCATGTCGAATGCTGCAGTATTGCCTACAGGTATGTCCAGAGGATTTTTTTCGGTTTGGATTTTGGGGGTAAAATGAAATTTACTAATGCACGAAATGCAAATTCCAGGGGACTTACAACCCCACTTGTTCATAAGGATAGAGAAAAAGATGCAGGTTTGAAAAAAAAATATTATATATAGTAATATTAACACACATGAAAACTCTTGGCTCATTTTTGGAGGATCATATAGTGAAATGTAATTAAAAGTATAATGCAATTTCATATAAATCAATACACCACAATTATAAGTCCATTATAAGTGTATATGTGATAAAGTGTGCAAATGTGCAGATCTCCACACTTAGTGGTATGAAAGTACTAGTGCTTCAAAACCTGAAGGTTGAACAAAAAAAAAAATACTATTCACGATCTTTTGCAGTTTTGATTTGGCTGGGCCGAGTTAATGGCACTCCTGCACATGCACTGGGGATCAAATTAATGTATACTGGCCAAGAATCCTTGCTCGGATATATAGTCCTTCCAAGCTCCGCTAAACCTCAGTTTTGTGCTAGTGTCTGAAGGTGTTTGATGTGTGCATCCTTGGGTCTCTGAAGATAATTTTGCTGGACTCATGGGGACATTACTAATGGGCACATTACTCCTAGCCTGTTCTTTACACCCTTGTCAGGGCAGAGGTAGATTTATCCAGATTGGTCGCTACAGCTACTAGTACCTGAACTTAATACCAGGCACATTCTGTAATGTCTAATGGTCTGTGTGGAATACTGCAGGCAGCGGTCTCTAGTGTAATTGATAACCTTGCTGGCTAGGAGCTTTACAGGTCCAGGACAGCGATCTCTCCCCCATAGAGGGGAATGTAGTCCCTATAGGCTCTGTGGGGCATGTCCAGTGTGATTGGTGAAGATTGGGCCTTTCCTGATATAGTGGAGCAAGTGGCAGTTCCTCATGACCGTATTTCCCTTTATAGTGGATCTGTTTTTGGGGAGACTGGCACACCGCCACTGCTTTTTGATGCCTCGGTACAAAGAGGGGAATGGCATGCGTGTGCAATGACATCATTGGATGTCTGGCACTTTAACCCATCCCCTGGACACAGTACCTATGCCTTGAAGCACCTGAACAAGTAGGGATGAACTCCTGCAAAGTTCACTTTGCAATGGCTCCATCTTAGGGTCAGATTCTTTCTGAATCCCTGCCCTTATCTGATACTTCTGCTGCTTCAGGGTCACCATCTTTTACGACGGTACTTTTGTGTCAAGGGTGGAATTTCTGCAGCCATATCTGTGTGGATGAAAAATTGGCGGGAATTCCTCTGGAAGAGGTGGAAGCTGTCGAGGATTATAAATCCTCCAGGGACCCAATATCCAGGTCCGGGACTTTCACAGGTAAAAAACCAAGGTAAACTTCTTGGTTGATGTACACACCAACCTTAAGTTACTGGCATTCCTTTTTCTAAAGTTACTGGCATTGAGTCATTGTGGCTGCCAATTGTTCCCAAGTATTTTTCCAGTACACCCTCACTTGCAAGAAGTTATTGTATGCAAATTTGGATCACCTAGAGAACCTGCTTTTGCCACTAAAGCATTTTGCTCACCAGTACCCCATGGAGGAGGTGTTCTTCAAGAAATAGGGCTCTCTTGCGGTTGACCAGGCTATGTACTATTTAAACAAGACCCTGAGGGTCTCTGTGGATGAGGTCCTGGTCTTAAGCAACACGCATCAGAGGTTTGAGGCCCTTTTTTAAGCTATCCAAAGTCCATTCCAGAGATACCGATCCAGAAGATCCTGCCATTTGGAAGCTCCTAGAAGATTTTCTGAGAGCCCAAAGTTATTATTATTATACACGATTTATATAGCGCCAACAGTTTACGCAGCACTTTACAATGTATAGGGGGACAACACAATTACAGTACAGTTCAAAACAAAAGGTACAGGAGGGCCCTGCTCGTAGAGCTTACATTCTAAAGGGAGGGGGTGGTGGTACAAAAGGTAATAGCTGCAGAGAATAATTTGATGGGGGTAGCTCGGGGACAGTTGTTGCTAGGTGGGTGTGGGATAGGCTTCCCTGAATAAATTTGTTTTCAGGGATCTCCTAAAGGTGGACAGACTGGGGCAGGGAGTTCCAGAGGATGGGAGAGGCTCTGGAGAAGTCTTGAAGGCAAGCAAGGAGGTAACAAGGGAGCTAGAAAGCAGGAGGTCCTGGGAGGAGCGATTTTGGGTGATATCTGCAGATGGGGGCGATGTTGTGGATGGCTTTGTATGTTATGGTTAGCATTTTGAATTTTATACGGTGGGGTAGGGGAAGCCAGTGAAGGGATTGGCAAAGAGGGGCGGCAGTCACAGATCGATTAGTGAGGTGTATTAGTCTAGCAGCAGCATTTATAATAGATTGAAGGGGGGGATAGCCTGCTTAAGGGTAGGCCATTAAGGAGGGAGTTGCAGTAGTCAAGGTGGGAAATAATCAGGGAGTGAATAAGTTGCTTTGTGGTGTCATTGGTCAGGAAGGGTCGAATTCTGGAGATATTGCGGAGGAGAAGGAGGCGGGATTTAGCCAGTGATTGGATATGGGGGCTGAAGGAGAGGTCAGAGTTAAGGATTACACCCAGGACCCTGGCATGTGTGGAGGGACCAATGGTTGTGTTGATATTAATGGTGAAGTCACGGGGGGGGGGGGATCGTGAAGGAGGAAATATAACAAGCTCAGTTTTAGAAAGATTGAGTTTGAGGAAGTGGTGTGACATCCATACTGATATGTAATTCAGTAAGTTTGTGATCTGTGAGATCGAGGGGGTGAGTTGAGGAGTGGAGAGATAGATCTGGGTGTCGGTGGTATTGGAAACCATGGGAGGTTATCAACTGGCCCAGGGAAGAGGTATAGAGAGAGAATAGGAGGGGCCCAAGGACGGAACCTTGGGGTACCCCAACAGAACGAGGAAGGGGAGCGGAGGAGATGGAGTTTCAAAGTGCGCTGAGATAGGTAGGAGGAGAACCAGGATAAAGCAGAATAAAGCAAGTTTCGCAGTGGATGCCTTGGAAGATTACATAAGGCAGATTTCAAGCATGGGAACCATGTCTATCCACGTGAGAAGGATCCTGTTGCTTAGTTCCCAAGCCTCAGGGTTCTCAAGTCCCTGTGTATGCAAAAATTCAAGATGGAGTCCAACCTGGTCAATGATTGCTTGAGTCCATCAAGGGGACTTCCAGGCATCAGTGAATATCAAGGATGTCTACCTACACTTCATAATTTTCACAATAGAGGATCGCCACGATCAGTTTATTGCACTGCCTTTCAGCCTGTCCACAGCCCCCAGGGTGTGTTCTAAGATGTTGGCTCTGGTTCCAAGGTTGTTGAGGACCATACAAAGTAGGAACTTACTCTTGATGATAGTACAGGGAAATAAGCTGACAAATTAAGCTAGAAAGTGGATCAGCAAGCAGTCCGACACTTGCGGACACACGTAGGGAGAACAAAATCCATCTAAATGAAGCTTTGGACTTTACTTAAACTTGAACAGCTCAAGCAACATTTGGGTTAGGACAAATGTCCTGATTTAGGTAGAACAAAAGAACCACCTTGGGTGAAAGGGAGTGTTGAAGCCGCAGCATCACCTATCCTGTGAACCAGGATAGGTTCCTTGCAGGAAAGCACAGCCATTTCCGAGACCCTGCGAGCAGAGGTAATGGCTACCAAAAGTACACCCTTTAGTCATAAGAAATGACCAGGATAAATAGACTCAGACTGAGTGACTGGGGAGCACACTGGTCCGTCCCCCCCCCCCCCCCCCCCCATGGAAAGCATCTTTCTCTGGGGGCATTCACTGAAAGAGGCAGGGGGCACTTAAATGCCGGCGGGGTACCCTAGAAGAGGCTCGGGACTGCTCTGTGCAAAACCATTACACATAGCAGGTAAGTATAACATGTTTGTTTTTAATGAAGAAAAAAGGGGGGGGGGGTTA
Source organism: Lithobates sylvaticus (assembly GCA_028564925.1). Lineage (NCBI taxonomy): Eukaryota > Metazoa > Chordata > Amphibia > Anura > Ranidae > Lithobates > Lithobates sylvaticus. The sequence goes on from CM053031.1 coordinate 136,294,112, forward strand.
TAATCACTTTAAGATACCACAGAGATGAAGGGGGCCATAGAGACAAAACCATTCATGTGATGCCTTGCATGAGGCTTTAACTAAAGGATATTATGTGATGAAACTGCTTACAGTTCTGTATATAAATTCTACTCATATGTCTTAATGGTTTTTTGAATATTATCTTTTGTTTAGGTAAAATAAATGTACATATAAGCATAGTTGCTTGTGACCCTATAAAATTTTGATATTCGTGTAAATGCTATCTAATAAAATGGTGTGATTTTGGTTTCGACATTCAAATTTAACTAGTGAACATGATTTTTAACACCCTGTGCTCAAGCTTACCTTTGTGAAATGCTGATGCAATTGCAACAATTACCAACTTAGAGTAAGCACTGGTCACTAGGGCTTGAACCCATATAAATGAATGATCCATTAGAAATTACTGACACATCTACCATCTTGTTAAACCCATCATTGGGTCTAAACTGTTAACTTCACTTACAGGTTGGAGTTAAGTAGTTGAATTGCCATTATATATTTTGGTTGGGACTGGTGGTTTTACATAGGCCTCAAGTTAACAAATTTTCTGTTTCTTTAAGGGCCTTTTCCATCCTGCAAGAAAAGTCAGGGATGTTTACTGGAAAATCTACAACTCGATATACATTGGGTCACAAGATGCTTTGATTGCCCATTATCCCCGTATCTACAATGATGAGAAGAACACTTATATTCGTTACGAGCTTGACTACATCTTGTAAAATGCTCTTCATATTTTTTTTTTTTTTTTTTGTGTTTCATTTCTGTTGTCTTTTGTATCATTCTTGCTGGCTGGTGTTAGTGCTCACCTATGAAAATGTTCTATAGCATGTATTTAGGCAAGGCTGCTTAAGGCATAGCTATCACAAGTAGATGTGGCCAACAAAAGCTGAAATTTCTTTATGTAAGCCAGGTCTGTTTTAGACATCATTCCTAGTTTTACGATGCGTACCTGAGGAAATAAAAATTTTATGTGTAAATTACCTGCTACTCCTTTTTTTTTTTATTTAGACTTTAAATGACTGTATATTTCTGCAGTGCATTTTAAGCTGAACAATTGTCAGTTTGCTTATTCTGACACCATTTTGGGTTCTGGATAGCTCCGAGTTTGGGAAGTATTAAATATGAAAGCATTCTGATGCCTTTGGAGTACATGACCATATGTCGAGCTATTTAGTAATTGGCCCATTTGCACTGACAGAATGAAGTTTAGTCACCCAGGTGTAAAAGAAACCCATTTTTATCATTACAAAACTCAGGAGGGAATGAAAAGCAGCTAGAGCTGAATTGACATCACATATGTCAGAGCTGCTGGGATGTGCCAACAACAAAGTATATTAACTTGGAAGTGTTGTAAGGATTTCCTTGATATTTAAGGTTTTCAGTTTCTGCAACAGAATCAGGATAAGTAATATATTTTGTTACCTAAAATTCCTAGTAGGCACTTGCATTAATCTGGAACTGAAACAAATCTGTTTAGGGTAAAAGCGTGACTGGATAGCAATCGCGATGCCTGAAACACGTTTATAATTATACGACCGCTTATTAAAAAATGCCCAGCCCCCAATAATTGAGATGTCATAGATGCATATACATTTCTTGGTATGGATCTTTGTCAAGCTACTTTTTAATGACTGCTCCATAGCACATCCAGATGAAGGACAGTTACACATTTTGTATAGATGGTATCCCAGCTAGACAAGCCAGGTTTTATTTCTGTTCCATGGTGTAGCAAGCAAGCTTTTTTTTTTTTTTTTTCCTGTCATTTTTGGATACTGAGCTTAAGCATCTGTGTCCAACCCCAAAGCAGGGTTTTCCAGTCTTCTTTTATAGCTTTGATTTATCATTTTAAATATCCATTGTTGATTCTAACAGAGCAGAAGAACTTTTTTTATTTAAGAAAAAAAAAATGTGTGGCAAAATTGTTGCATAAATATTCTTTATCAATCAGTAGCGATCTAAATGAAAGGGTGCGTTTTGTAATCGTTGCTTTGACGGTTTAGAGAATTTACAAGTTAACCGCAAGGTTGCAACACATAACATACAATTGTGAATATAAAATGTCTTTTCTGTATGCGTTTTGATATTGTAGGTTGCAGAAGAATAAAATGCAAATTTAAATAATAAAACCACAAGAACCAAACATTTTGATGTCTTTACAGTCTGGAATTATTAGGTGTGTTACAGGAGGGGAGAGTACCTAATAATAACTAAGGTATTGGTATAGAGCAGGGGTCCCAAACTGGCAGCCCTCCAGCTGTTGCGGAACTACAAGTCCCATCATACCTCTGTCTATGGGAGTCATGCTTATAACACTCAGCCTTGCAATGCCTCATGGGAATTGTAGTTCTGCAACAGCTGAAGGGGCCACCAGTTTAAAACCCCTGGTATAGAGTATTAGAGTATTCAGAAAGAAGTTGGCAATAAATATTACTATGCAGCGGTAGGAAAATGTAGAAAATTTTGCACTGGTGACAACGTTTTTTTTTCTTCTAGTGAAGGTTTTATTTTTATTTATTTTTTTCTGTGGTGGGGGGGGGGGGGGGGGGTCAACTGCTGTGCAAAGGGTAAAGTTGAACTGGCTAGTCTAAACCTTTTGAGGAGAATAGTGCCTATAACTAGCAAGCCCCTGTTCAAAAAAAATTTATAGCAAATTTCAACATCTGTAGATTTTTGCATACACTTGTAGAACCTCTTTGATGCTAGTGTTTTGTAAACCTTAGACATGAAATCTGAACAAAGCACACCCTTCTATAATGTGTACCTGTTCCTATGCAAAGCATGGAGTCTGATTTTTGCTTTGCTGCCTCTTTCCTCTGTTATTTGTCTGAGCCCATTCTGATCGCTTTTCCCCAACACCAAGAGAAGAAAAAGGTGGTGGGGAGGAGAGCTCGAGCTGTGTGCCTGTGATTGTCAGCCACAGCTGTGCTTGTTTTTCCTGTAGTTTTTGGGGGGGCCTTTCCTTCAATCATTCTCAGAGCTCTGAAATGAAATTTGTATCTTGAAAAATAGACGTCAATTTGCTAAATTATCACTCAATGACCGGAGGACTTTTTTACAATTTGGAACTGCGCTGCTTTAACTGTAATTGCGCGGCCATTCAATGTTGTACCCAAACTAAATTTGCCTCTTTTTTATTTCCCCCCACAAATAGAGCTTTCTTTTGATGGTATTTGATTTCCTCTGCGATTTTTTTTTTTTTTTTTTTTTTTTTTTTTTTTTTTTTTATATTTATTTATTTTTGATTTTTTATTTTTTCTTGTCACAAGTGATTGAAAAATGACAAAAAAAAAAAAAAAAAATTGCACTAAGTTGTCACTAAATGATGTATTGCTCACGTGCCATGGTTATATGTGGAATTACACCCCAAAATGCATTCTGCTGCTGCTTCTCCTGAGTATGGGGATACCACATGCAAGACTTTTTGGGAGCCTAGCTGCGTAGAGGACCCCGAAAACGAAGCACCGCCTTCAGGCTTTCTAGGGGCGTAATTTTTGATTTCACTTCTCACTACCTATCAGTTTTGAAAGCCATAAAATGCCAAGATAGCACAAATGACTCCATTTTGGAAAGTAGACACCCCAAGCTATTTGAGAGGCATGTGGATTCCATGGAATATTTTACAAGTTGCAGGGAAATTTACAATTTTTTTTAATTTTTTTACACAGCATTGTCACTAAATTATATATTAAAAAATGACATTGTTAAATGTGGAATTGCACCCCAAAATACATTCTGCTGCTTCTCCTGAGTACGGGGATACCACTTTTTGCGTACAGGACCCCGAAAACCAATCAGTTTTCTGCTGAGAGGCATGTTGAGTATGCTTTTTGTCACAAAGTTTTGAAGAAAAAAAAACGTATTTTCTTGATTTTCAAAAATAAATGAGATCTGCAAAATGTTCACCATGCCTCTTGGCAAATTGGGGTGTCTACTTTCCAAAATGGGGTCATTTGGGGGGGGGTGCTATCTGGACATTTCAGGGCCTCCGTAACTGTGATGGGTAGTGAGGCGGTGATTGGTTTTTGGGATCTTGTATGTGGCTAGGTTCCAAAAAAGTCCCACACGTGGTATCCCCATACCAACCATGCCATGTGTTGAACAATATATCATTTTGTGACAACTTTGTGTAAAAAAAGAAAAAAAAATTTTCCCCCAACTTGTGGCAAAATATAAAATATTCCATGGACTCAACATGCTTCTCCTCAAATAGCTTGGGATGTCTAAATTACAAAAATTGGGTCATTTTGGGGGGGGTTGTGCCATCTTGGCATTTTATGGCCTTCAAAGCTGATAGGTAGTGAGGCGTGAAATCAAAAATTTACACCCTTAGAAATCCTGACGGCGGTGATTGGTTTTCGAGGTCCTGTACGTGGTTAGGCTCCCCACATGATGTATCCCCGTACTCAAAAGAAGCAGCAGAATGCATTTTGGGGTGTAATTCTACATATAACCATGCCATGTTTAAACAATATATAATTTAGTGACAACTTTGTCAAAGTGTAATTTTCCCAAAACTTGTGACAAAATATAAAACAGTTCATGGACTCAACATGCCTATAGGCAAATAGCTTGGGGTGTCTACGTTCCAAAAAGGGGTAACTTGGGAGGGGGGGTGAACTGTCTTGGCATTTTATGCACCACATTTAGAAGCTTATGTGACATCACCTACTCTTCTAACCACTTGAAGACAAAGCCCTTTCTGACCCTTTTTTTATTTATTTATTTTTGTTTACATGAAGACTTTTTTTTTTTGCAAGAAAATTACTTTGAACCCGCAAACCTAGATTATAATTTTTTTTATAACCACCTCAATACAGTGCCCTTACACCCCCTTCCTGCCCAGACCAATTTTTAGCTTTCAGCGCTCAGTTTGAATGACAATTAGTCATGCAACACTGTACCCATATGAAACTTGCGTCCTTTTTTTCACACAAATAGTGCTTTCTTTTGGTGGTATTTAATCACTAGTGGGTTTTTAATTTTTTGTGCTATAAATTAAAAAAAGACCGTTAATTATGTGAAAAAATGCCCTTTTCTTTGTCATAAAATTTTGCTAATTGGTAATTTTTTCTGCATACATTTTGGCAAAAAATTATACTGCTACATATCTTTGGTAAAAATAACCCAAATTAGTGTATATTATTTGGTCTTTGTGAAAGTTTATAGAGTCTACAAACTATGGTGCCAATCCACTGAAAATTGATCACATCTGATGTACTGAAGGCCTATCTCATTTCTTGACACTAACAAGTCAGGAAAGTACAAATACCCCCCAAATGACCCATTTTTAGCAAGTAGACATTCCAAGGTATTTAAGTAGCATGGTGAGTTTTTCTTTGCAAAATTTTAAGATTTTTTTTTGTTTTTTTTTACAAAATTGTCATATTAACGGGTTGTTTCTCTCACAGAGCATATGCATACAACAAATTACACTCCAAAATACATTCTGCTACTCTTCCTGAGTATGGTGATACCACATGTGTGAGACTTTTTTACACAGCCTGGCCACATACAGAGGCCCAACATTGAAGTAGCACCATCAGGTGTTCTACGAGCATAAATGATGCATCTCATTTCTCAACCACCTATTACACGTTTGAAGGCCCTGGAGCACCAGGACAATGAAATTGCCCCCAAAATGACCCCATTTCGGAAAGCAAACACCCCAACGTATAATCTGAGACATAATGAGTCTTTTGAACGGTTCAAGTTTTTGGAAAATGTGGGGGGGGGGGATTGAAAGTGCATTTTCTTTACACAGTTATCCATTTATCAGATATTTCCAACACATAGCATGTACATAGCAAAGATGACACTCCAAAATACATTCTGCTACTCTGCCTGGGTATGGCGGTATCACATGTGTGATCTAGCTAAACTACGTCACCTGTGACTCTTGTACTGTGATCACAGGTGACGGTGTAATCAAGGGGTTAAAGCTTTATTGGGGGGTTAGGGGGGTCCCTAAACTTATCTGAGCCTAATACTAATTACCCTAACACTGATTAGAGTCACTAATGACACCAGTACATCGATCAAAAAAACTGAACGCTGCACTGGGTGACACAGTGACAGGTGGTGAAGGGGGTTACCGGGTGGGGTGATCGGGCGTGAATTGTGTGCCTATGTGACCTGGTGTCAGTGTAGTGTTGGTGCAACTCACTGTTTGATGCTCTCTCCTCTCGGTCTGGAACGGAAAAGACCGACACGAGGAGAGATGACATGACTTCCCCTGTCAGTGTTGACACTTGCGTGACAGGGGAAGGATCGCATTCGCCAGGAGCGATCACCAGGTCCAGGCCAGATTTCATTGGCCTGGGGATTGATCGGTTCCTGATCGAATCCAATCGTCGTGGGGGGGGGGGTGCGGGCACCTGACGTAACAATCGCAATTCGTCTGCCTGTGCCATTCTGCACTGCGGCGGATGGTTGACAAGCGGTTAAAGGCCAGGTTCACACTTGTACAACAAAAACACTCCGACATTGGGAGCTCATGTCGCATGTGTGAAAATCAATGTTTCCCTATGAGAGCTGTCTTAACTGGTCCGACACAAGTCTGTCCGACTTTGAAAATGCTCCCTGCACTACTTTTGGTCCGACTTTGATCCTAGTTCAGCCCATTGGATATGACTGAAGTCGGATCGCAGTCTTAACTGATCCGGCTTTGGCATGCGACTCGTGCTCTGATCTTGAAGGGGAGCCCCACGCCAAAATAAAAAAAAACACGGCATGGGTTCCCCCTCCAAGACCATACCAGACCCCTCAGTCTGGCATGGATTTTATGGGGTCCTCCCAAAATCCATACCAGACCGTTATCCAAGCATGCAGGTCAGGAATAAGTTATGTTGATAAGTATCGGGTACATTGTACCCCTACTCCAGCTAAAAAAAAAAAAAAAAATGGGTGGGGACACGTCATCTGGAGGCCCCACCCCTTATGGCACCTCCCCATCATGGTCACGGGGGCCTCCGGATGACGTCACCCGGTGACCTGCCCCATGCCAATGTAAGTAGTGGCCCACCGCGCACCTAAAATTAGAGCGAGAGAGCGTTCAGTCAACAGTCAAGAATAGAGGGAGAAAACAGCAGAGAAGACCTGGCAAAAGAGCAAGAAGAACCGGAGAGGGGGGTAGAAGACATCAGTGGAGAGGGGAGAAGAACCGGCAGAGGCAGAAGAGCCAGAGAGGGGAGAGGAAATCTGAAGAGATGCCGGTGCTGCCTTTAATAAATCAGGTGCTTGGTAGCTGGTGATCCAAGACTGATTAATTTTTATGAAGGTGAGCCGATCAACCGAGTCGGTGGACGGGCACACTCTGGGATCGGTTACAAAGCCTCCAGCAGCACTGAATGTGCGTTCTGAGAGTACGCTGGATGCAGGACAGGCCAGTAGCTCAATTGCATACTGTGCAAGCTCTGGCCAGTGATCCATCCTCTTGACCCAGTAACCCAGAGGATTTTCGGTTGGAAAAGTCTCTGAGTCTAATCTTGCCCCTAGGTATTCCTGCACCATGTAAATCAGACACTGGCAATGGTTGCTGGAACCGATCAGACCTTGGGGCTGCGGACTAAAAAATTGTCTGAACGCATTTGTTAGACGGCCACCTTCTTCTGTGACTGACCGAAGCCTCAGCAAAAACAAAAATGTGAGGGGTGTACTCACTTTTGTGAGATACTGTATATACATACAGAGTGTGTGTGTGTGTAATATATATATATATATATATATATATATATACACACACACACACACACACAGTATCTCCCAAAAGTGAGTACACCCCTCACATTTTTGGAAATATTTTATTATATCTTTTCATGTGACAACACTAAAGAAATTACACTTTGCTACAATGTAATGTAGTGAGTGTACAGCTTGTATAACAGTGTCAATTTGCTGTCCCCTCAAAATAACTCAACACACAGCCATTAATGTCTAAACTGCTGGCAACAAAATGATGTACACTCCTGAGTGAAAATTTCCAAATTGGGCCCACTTAGCCATTTTCCCTCCCTGGTGTCATGTGACTCTGTGTTACAAGGTCTCAGGTGTGAGTGGGGAGCAGGTGTGTTAAATTTCTCTCTCTCTCTCTCTCTCGCTCTCTCGCTCTCTCGCTCTCGCGCTCTCTCGCTCTCTCGCTCTCTCGCTCTCTCAGAAAAAAAGAATTGTTGCTCTACATAAAGATGGCCTAGGCTATAAGAAGATTGCCAAGAACCTGAGCTGCAGCACGGTGGCCAATACCGTACAGCGGTTTAACAGGACAGGTTCCACTCAGAACAGGCCTCACCATGGTCAACCAAAGAAGTTGAGTGCACATGCTCAGCATCATATCCAGAGGTTGTCTTTGGTAAATATGAGTGCTGTCAGCATTGCTGCAGAGGTTGAAGGGGTGAGGGGGTCAGCCTCTCAGTGCACAGACCATACGCTACACACTGCATCAAATTGATCTGCATGGCTCTCGTCCCAGAAGGAAGCCTCTTCTAAAGATGATGCGCAAGAAAGCCCGCAAACAGTTTGCTGAAGACAAGCAGACTAAGGGCAAGGATTACGGGAACTATGTCCTGTGGTCTGATGAGACCACAATAAACTTATTTGGTCCAGATGGTGTCAAGCATGTGTGGTGGCAACCCGGTGAGGAGTACAAAGACAAGTGTGTCTTGCCTACAGTCAAGCATGGGGGAGGGAATATCATGGTCTGGGGCTGCATGAGTGCTGCTGGCACTGGGGAGCTACAGTTCATTGAGGGAACCATGAATGCCAACATGTACTGTGACATACTGAAGCAGAGCATGATCACCCCCCTTCGGAGACTGGGCCGCAGGGCAGTATTCCATCATGATAACAACCCCAAACACACATCCAAGACCACCACTGCCTTGCTAAAGAAGCTGAGGGTAAAGGTGATGGACTGGCCAAGCATGTCTCCAGACCTAAACCATATTGAGCATTTGTGGGGCATCCTCAAACGGAAGGTGGAGAAGCACAAGGTCTGTTGTTGTTAGGTGGGTGTGGGATAGGCTTCCCTGAATAAATTTGTTTTCAGGGATCTCTTAAAGGTGGGCAGGGTATGGGCTGATCGGACATAATGGGGCAGGGAGTTCCAGAGGATGGGAGAGGCTCCGGAGAAGTCCTGAAGGCGAGCATGGGAGGAGGTAACAAGGGAGCTAGAGAGCAGGAGGTCCTGGGAGGAGCGGAGGGGACAATATTGGCAATATCTGCAGATGAGGTTGGTGATGTAGATGGGGCGATGTTGTGGATGGCTTTGTATGTTATGGTTAGCATTTTGTGTTTTACACAGGGGGGGGTAGGGTAAGCCAGTGAAGGGATTGGCAGAGAGGGGCGGCAGTCACGGATCGATTAGTGAGGTGTATTAGTCTAGCGGCAGCATTCATAATAGACTGAAGGGGGATAGCCTGCTTAAGGGTATGCCATTAAGGAGAGAGTTGCAGTAGTCAAGGCAGGAAAAAAATTGAGTGAATGAGTTGCTTTGTGGTGTCATTAGTTAAGAAGGGTTGAATTCTAGAGATGTTGCAGAGGTGAAGGTGGCAGGATTTAGCCAGTGATTGGATATGGGGGCTGAAGGAGAGGTCAGAGTCAAGGATTACACCCAGGACCCTGGCATGTGTGGAGGGACCAATGGTTGTGTTGTTGATATTAATGGTGAAGTCACAGGGGGGACCGTGAAGGAGGAAATATAACAAGTTCAGTTTTAGAAAGATTGAGTTTGAGGAAGTGGTGTGACATCCATACTGATATGTCATTCATTGTTATGGTGTCAGGATGATTGAAGCGCATTATTTCTACTATTACAGTGTAATATAAAATGAAATCATTCAACTTACCATAATGCAGAATCAGTGTGAGCCCTGAGCGTGTCACTAGCCACGTCGCCTGCCACCAGTTGCCATCAGGTTCCCCAGCGGAGTCCGTCCTTACATCAGGTGCCCCCAGCGGAATCCCTCACATGCAGCCGGTGTCACATAAATGCAGCCTGTGTCCCACCAAATGCAGCAGCCTGTGTCGCCACCAAATTGCAGCAGCCTGTGTCGCCACCAAATTGCAGAAGCCTGTGTCGCCACCAAATTGCAGAAGCCTGTATCGCCACCAATTGCAGCAGCATGTGTCACAACCAATTGCAGCAGCCTGTGTCACCACCAATTGAAGCAGCATGTGTCACCACCAAATTGCAGCAGCATGTGTCACCACCAAATTGCAGCAGCCTGTGTCACCACCAAATTGCAGCAGCATGTGTCACCACCAAAATGCAGCAGCCTGTGTCACCACCAAATTGCAGCAGCCTGTGTCACCACCAAATTGCAGCAGCCTGTGTCACCACCAAATTGCAGAAGCATGTGTCACCACCAAATTGCAGAAGCATGTGTCACCATCAAATGCAGCAGCCTGCCTGTGTCACATCAAACCCCCCTCCCCACGTTACTTACCTTGCTGTGTGTTGTCCTCTCCAGCGGTGTCTCCTTCCACAGCAGCGATGGAGAGGTCCGCTCCTTTCATACTTCCTGTTTCCTCTCTCCTGGGCGCAATTGGAGAGAGAAAACAGGAAGTGACATCAAACTCAGATGTCAATCAAACCACCCGGCCATAGTAATAGATACTACGAGCGCTGGGCGGAAGCTACTATACGCTTCAGAAAGCCCCACCCGCAAATGAAGCATCACGTCTGCAATCTCGTGATTGCATAGACGTGGCGCTTCCCATAAGGGCACTGTGTCCGGCGTCCGAACACAGTGCACTTAAGGACCTTTTTTTGTATTTTTACTTTTAAAGGGCCATCTTTAAAAAATATTTATTTTATTTTTTGACATTTTTTTTGTGACTGCCTGGGGGGGGGGGGGGGGGGGCGTTGCCCAGGCGCCCCCCTATGGACGGGCCGCCACTGCATTGACACCAATTATGGGGGTTAATACTGCACTCACTTAACAATGCTGGGATTCATTGCTGCACCTAAAAAAAAACAATACTTTGAGTTAGTAATACACCCACCGACATCAATGCTAGGAATTATTACTACACCCACTGACACCAATGCTGGGAGTTATTCTTGCACCAGCTGGCAACAGTGCTGGGGGTTATTACTCCACCCGCTGACACCAAAACTGGGGGTATTACTGCAGCCACATGCATCAATGCTGGGGGATTTTACTGCACCGATTGACATCAATGCTGGGGGTTGTTACTATACCTACTGACACCAAAGCTATCAGTTATTACTGCACTTAGTGAGAAAACCTCGTGTAGGGTCCCCTTGAAGAGACAAGAGAGATACCCCCCAAGACAAGATGGACGGCTGAAGATCTGCTGTTGGATTTTATATATATCACTTTATTAGTAAAACAGAAAAAATAAGTTTAAACAAAAAATACCACTTCCCATTCCTATAGCAAAAATTTCATTCAAGATCACAAAGGAATTCCCAGAATTAAAATTGACAACGTTGTCCGTTAAAAACAAGGGGGTATAGACCACAGACCACAGCATTCGTGCATTAGCATACATCCATATCAATAATAACGGTTAGATATAAATACTTTTGACCAGATATTATAGGTTTAACATCAACATTAGATTTTAGAACCAGGCTCAGTCAGCTAATATAATATAGTGAGTGTTGTCTGTCTGATAAGGGGGGGGGGGGGTGCTGCTGGACACAGATATATTATATTAGATATAATAGGCACAGTAGCTGAGTGAGCTGGTCTGGTGGGGGGATGGGGGCAGCTGGACCAGATTTTTCTCTCTCTCAGGTCAGCCAGGGCGCCAGACACTGAGAGTCCTCCCACACCAGCTCTTTGGTGGCGTGTCGGTACCATGGCAAGCCCCCCTCCCCCTGGGCCGGCGATGGACACCAGGACCCCCCCCCCCCCCCACTGCACCTGTTCCGAATCTGCACGGCAGCTTGAGTCTGGAGAGGAGAGGAGGGCAGCTTCACAGCGTGCAGCCGCTGCGCCGCCTGGGCGGAGATACTGTGTAGTTACGTCATCATCATGTCTGCAGTGTGAGGTGTGACAGGCTGAAGTTCACTGGCTCAGTAGGGTAGGGAGTAGGAGGAAGAAGAAGGAGGACAAACTCACACACCAGGCGCGGCCGCGGCGCTGGAGGAGTGTTGTTTCAGCCCAGCGGGGTGAACAGGTCAGCTGAAAAAAAATACCAGGGCTTTCCTCACCGTCGAGACGGTGCGGATCGCTCCCCCTGCACCCCCCTAGCAATGCCTCTGGTGGGAGGCACATATACAAACTGTTGTAATTCCTACACCGTTCACCTGATTTGGATGTAAATACCCTCAAATTAAAGCTGAACGTCTGCAGTTAAAGCACATCCTGTTTGTCTCATTTCAAATCCATTGTGGTGGTGTATAGAGCCAAAAATATTAGAATTGTGTTGATGTCTCAATATTTATGGACCTGACTGTATATACACTATATTACCAAAAGTAATAGGACGCCTGCCTTTACACGCACATGAACTTTAATGGCATCCCAGTCTAAAGCCCCATACACACGGTCGGATTTTCCGATGGATTCTGTCCTATCGGACAATGTTGTCGGAAAATCCGACCGCGTGTAGGCACCATCGGACAGTGTACCTCGGATTGTCCGACGGACAAAGTCGTATCTCCTGCTGGATAGATTTTCTGACAACAAAGTCCGATCACACCAAATCCGATCGTGTGTAGCGTAGTCCAACGGACAAAGTGCTACGCATGCTCAGAAGAAATTCTGTGACGGAAGCGCTCGGTCAGGTAAAACTACCTTTCCTAATCGACACAGCACATTCGTCACGCTGCAATGTTAAAATGTCTTTAATGCAGCGCATTCTCTTTTTCTTTACAATGCAAGAAGAATGACATGTTTTAGCTGCTCCTATTCACCCGCACTTCTCCCAAACTTAGTTCTTTATTACTTTACAGGATTTCTAGACTACATGTTTATTTTTACTCAGATCGGAAAAGAATCTTTGTTATATTTTTTGGGGGATTTGTCATTTTTTTTTTTTTTTTTTTTTGGAATACATATTTTAAGGAGATTTTTTTGAGGGGGGTTGTGTGTCTCAACTTAGCAAAACAACATTATTAACATTTCTATTTGTTGCTTAAATTTACTAGGAGTTTGTTGTTGGTGCCCCTTGTTAATTATACTTTATGATTAGTGAAATGTACCTGCCTACTCACAAATAAACTGTCATTGTAGAAAAGTAAAACACATAGGCAATGATTATTTCAAATCAAAAATACCTTTATTTAGGTCTCAGCAACAAACCAAAGAAGAACGCAGCGATGGAGAAACTTGGGGAATTTGCAAAGCCTTGGACCCCCACGGCAACCATCATTTTTGAAGCGTCTAAAATTGGGGGCCTGAGGAGTACGTATCTAAATAATAAGGGAGTGCTATCTGGTCCTGAAGTCCAAAACATCCGGTACTGCAGCAGATGCCATCTAGGTCCCCAGGCTCTGGTCCTACGAGAGGCTCCATCTTCTCTCAGACCAGACTGAATCCAGGTTGTCACTCTCAGGTCTTCCTTCCACGCTTCCTTGCACGCTGTGGCTGTGTTGCTGGTGGGGTGGCAGAAGGAGGAGGAGGAGGCGGAGCATGGTCACTATGGCAAACATGTGTGAGTGGGGTCAGCCCCCAGCCATCCCCTTATTTAGGACTTTGAGGATGACCCCCTCACACATGTTGCGTTGCCCCACCTCCATACCCATCATTTTCGTGACAACCACGGAGCCAAAGGTGTCCTCGTCGGTGGGTGTGGCATGTAGGGAGGCTGAAGCCTCTCGGATCATCCGGAGCGCTGACTCTCCCGCCTCACCCCCCCCTTCTCGCCCTTTTGTAGGGAAGGCGGAGGGGAGGGATTTGGGAGTCAGTCAGGCTCCTAGGCCTACCCCCCTCTTGGCTGCCACTACCCACCTCTTGGCTGCCACTAACCCCTTCCTCCTCCTGACTGCCACATTCCACAGCCACCTCCTGGCTGAGGTCTTCATCCTCCGGGACTGTGACATCACAAGGGGGCGGGGTCACCATGTGACATGAGCATGTGACCCTGTCCCTTGTCCCTATATAAGTCCCAGCACAGCGCGGCTCTGGCATTCCGGCCAGAGGGAGCGACGTGTCAACATCGGAAGAAGAAGAAGAACAAGAAGAAGAAAAAGAAGAAGAAGGCGGCGCCGGCGGCGCAGAAAGTGACGACAGCGGCAAGAACAGAAGAGACCCCGGAAGACCCCCGAAGGCGGATCGAGACCCCCAGACGACGGCGGCGACGACGAAGAAGGTAGCCGGCCTCCTCCGCTCATGAAAGAGCTAGGTAAAAGAGCAGAAGAGAGCGGAGGAGTGCGGTGAGAAGACCCCCAAGACGGAAGAAGACCCCCGGAGCAGTGCAATAAAATATTTTTTCAAAAGTGTGTGTTTTTTACTTTACATTTTACACCTTAGGTGAATGGGTAGGGGTACATCGTACCCCATACTCATTCACATAGGGTGGGGGGCCGGGATCTGGGGGCCCCTTATAAAAGGGGGCTCCCAGATTCCGATAAGCCCCCGCCCGCAGACCCCGACAACCAACGGCCAGGGTTGTCGGGAAGAGGCCCTTGTCCTCATCAACATGGGGACAAGGTCCTTTGGGGTGGGCACCCCCCATGTTGAGGGCACGCGGCCTGGTACGGCTCAGGAGGGGGGGGGGCGCTCGCTCGCCCCCACCCCTTTCCTGGCCGGCCGGGCTGCGTGCTCGGATAAGGGTCTGAGATGGATTTGGGGGGAACCCCCACGCCGTTTTTCGGCGTGGGGAGTCCCTTTAAATCCATGCCAGGTGACGGAGCTAGCGTGGCGGCATTTACTGCCTACGCTAGCTACGTAACCTGAAGTCACGTGCTAAATGAACGGACTTTAAAAAGTCCGGCGGACTAGCCTACTAACGGCGGGATTGTCCGCCGGACTGCCAAGTCCAGCGGATAATTTTAAAACCAAACTTAAAACTTTGGTCCGCCGGACTTTGGCGCCAAAAAGTCCGCCGACGCCCACACACGAGGGGATTGTCCGCTGGACTTGAGTCCAGAGGATAATCCCGCGGGATTGTCCCTTGTGTGTACGCGGCATTAGACCTTCTTTGTTCACCTTGGAGCTGATCATTGGCTTAGTCTTTGCCATTTCGGCTATTCTTCCACCCATTCAAATGGTAGTTTTCTATTTTCTTCCATTTCTTTCTGGTTTTGGTTGTCATTTTTCCCTCTCCAATCAACTTTTTAATCAAAGTATGCTGTTCTTCTAAACAATGTCTGAAACGACCCATTTTTCTGATTTTTAGAGAGAAATGCACTATACCCAGCATGTACAACATTTGCTGCCTTCATCCTTAAATAAGGGCCACCTGTTTGAAACCTGTTTTTTCACAGACTGAATGACCTCACTAATTCAACTCGACACTGCTATTATTTTGAACATGCCTCTTTCAATTAATGATTCGATTACACAGAATCAGCAGCATGCATATCATGACTGTTGAGTCAGTTGGTTTTCTATTACTACACCTACTAGTAAATAATTTGCCATGTAGAAATATAATTTATACCAAAAACAGTGATTGATCTGGTTCGTGATGTTGGACTTGTATTATTTTGAGCACAACTGTATCTACCGGTATTTCTCAGCATTAAGGACACCACTGATCCTGACCAAATCTCCAACTCCATTTGCAGAAATGCACCGTAAACTTGCAAGGAACCTCCACCATGCTTAACTGTTGCCTGCAGACCCTCATTATTACCTCTCTCCTGCCCTTCGCAAACAAACTGCCTTTTGCTACAGACAAATATTTCAAATTTTGGCACATCAGTCCAAAACACCTGTTGTCATTTTTTCCAGAGGCAAGTGGAAGTAATCAAAATCTCAGCTCAGGAACCCTGATCAGCCCAAACCAATGAATAACCCTGCCACTCACTACAGTGGAGACAAAAACAAATTTTAGCTAGCGGCCTAACTATGAAGGCACTATGCCTATAAATGGGCCCCTGGACTTTAGAGGTCTATGTGTTCTGCATAGTCTGAGCAATATATCCCCCCTTGCTGCTCAGTATCCTTGTTTTCTTGTCAGTCAGATGGTGACAGTGTGAGATTCGACTCATCTGCACCTTACACTTTCAGGTCTATTCCTCTGGCCACTGTGTCTGATTTTTACAACAGGCACAAAGTAATGAACTGCAAATGGCGAAGCACATCATGGAATCTAACGTATAACTAAAGGTAAAACTTTTTTTTTTTCTCAAAGAAGTTTATTAACCACTTGCCTACTGGGCACTTAAACCCCCCTCCTGCCCAGATTTTCAGCTTTCGGTGCTCTCACACTTTAAATGACAATTACTCAGTCATGTAATAATGTACCAAAATACATTTTTTGTCCTTTTTTTTCATACAAATAGAGCTTTCTTTGGTGGTATTTTATCACCTCTGGGTTTTTTATTTTTTGCGCTATAAAGACCGAAACTTTTGAAATTAATTAATTAATTTTTCCTTCATAAATTTTGCCCACAATTTATACTGCTACATATCTTTGAAAAAAACTTCTCCAAAAGTGGGCATTTTTTGCTTCTGCTAAGGGAGGGCACCTAAATATTGTCACCACTTGCAAGTCGGTGAGCCTCCATCCTGGTTGGTCTCCCTGCCCCCATCATTTGGGGGGTGGGTGTGGTGTGGTGTGGACGTCTACACAGCGGCTTCTGGATTCATGCTTGGGGAGAAAGCACTTGAGCTGTCAAAAATAAAGACTCTGGTTCATGTGGAAAGGATCTCTCTGGTATAAAATGGAAAATTCCTATCAAAATACTTACCGTAATTTTCCTTTCCTGATGGACTCCATGGCAGCAACGTGTGGGTTTAGCCCCGCCTCCATTACCCTATAGGACACTACTCCCATAAATCTTTGCTCCCTGCCCACGGCCGTGTTCGATAACTAGTACTACTCCAGCCATTTGGGAGGGAACTCCTGCTGCCATGGAGTCCATCAGGAAAGGAAAATTACGGTAAGTATTTTGATAGGAATTTTCAATTTTCCTGACAGACTCCATGACAGCAACGTGTGGGAAATAACTCGCCCAATAAACACACTTGGGTGGGCAAAATGCTGAACAGAAAAGATTTATTTAACGCTGTCAACCGACAGGACTTTTAAACCAAATTTAACAGAAGTTAAGGATGCAGGTTCAACACAGTAATGGGTCATAAACGTATGTATTGAAGACCAAGATGCTGCCCTGCAGATTACTTCCGGCGCCACGTGACGCGAGGCTGCCCATGATGTGGAAAGACTCCTGGTGGAATGTGCCGTCACTGCCTCAGGAGGAGCCAAGCCCTTCTCTCTGTAAGCCCACTGGATGGCTTGGACCACCCACACAGCAATGGATCTAACAGAAGCTTTAGAGCCCCTATTCTTTCCATGAAACAGAACGAAGAGGGAGTCAGTTTGACGAAATGAAGCTGTAACATCCAGATATTCTTTTAGTGTAGCACCCATGTCAAGAGGATGTGGATCCGAACCTCCCTCAGACATGAAGGTAGGAAGAGTGATTTCCTGGTTTTCATGGAAAACAGTGGTAACTTTGGGATTTGATCCCAGCATTGGAATGAGGACCACTCTATCCGGGAAGAAGGTGAGAAAAGGTTCCTTGGAGCCTAGCGACTGAATCTCTGAAATTCTCTTTGCCGACGTTATGGCCACCAGAAAAGAGGTTTTAAGTGTTAGTTCCTTGACTGAAAGTGATCTGTTGAGTTGAGTAAAGAAATCCAACACCAGAGGGAGGTCCCATTTTGGAAACCTGGGTTTCCTCTGCGGCCTAAGCCTGATTGCACCTTTGAAAAACTGTTGAACCAAAGGATGATTGGCCCACGTGACTCCAGAAAAAGCTGAGATAGCAGAAACTTGGACACGCAGGGAACTAACAGAAAGTGAGATATCCAATCCTGTTTGAAGGAAGCTTAACACATCCTGAACTGCCAATGTATTGCAGGAACTAGACCTGGAAGCCATGTGACTGGTAAACTTTGCCCAGATCCTTTCGTACACCGATTGGTACTACCTCTTCTTGCACTAAGGAGAGTAGGAATAACCTCTAATGGACAGCCTGACGCTTCCAGCCTTCTCCTCTCAAAGACCAGGCCCTTAGGTGCAGATGATCCGGATAGGGATGTAACCTCGAACCCTGGGACAAGAGGTCTGGTCTGGATGGTAACGGAACCGGATCCTTGACACTGAGGAGTGTCAGAAGCGAAAACCAAGGCCTGTTGGGCCAGTAGGGAATTACTGCAATTACCTCTGCCGTTTCCGACCTGAGTCTCTTCAGGAACTGTAGGATGATCGGGATTGGAGGAAAGGCATACGCCTTGAGGAACCACCATTTCTCCGTCAGGGCATCTACTCCGTAGGCTTGCGGATCTCTGTACCTTGAATAGTACTTTGCTATTTTCTTGTTGCATGGGGAGGCAAACAGGTCGACCTCTGGGGAGATCCCCAGTGTTAGAATCCAATCGAATACCTCCTTGTGGAGAGACCACTCGTTGTTGTCTAGAGATATTCGGGAGAGGAAGTCTGCCTGGACGTTCTGAATTCCTGGAACATAAGTCGCTGTCAGATCCTTCAAGTTCTTCTGAGCCCATGACATGATCGGTTCCACTTCTTGGAGAAGGGAAAGACTTCGGGTGCCCCCTTGCCTTCTGATGTATGCCACTGCTGTGGTATTGTCCAGTCTGAGTTGGACCGAGGCCCCTGGGATCAGGTGACGAAAGGCCAGAAGGGCCTGGAAGGCCGCCCTCAATTCCAGGACGTTTGACACTGTCCTTCTGGAGGGAGGATCCCAAGTGCCCTGAGCGACTTCCGCCAGGCAGTGGGCCCCCCATCCCCTGTTGCTGGCATCTGATGTTATAGTTACCCATGGGATGGGACGGATGGAATGGCAGTTGCAAAGGTTCTCCCGTTGTAGCCACCATAGAAGGGAGTTCTTCATGGATGAAGTAATCCGAATCGTCTGGGCTTTGTTGCCTGTCCATTTCTGAAGGAAGCCCTTCTGAAAAGGCCTCATCCTCCACTGTGCCCATCTCACCATCAGGATTGTTGCAACCATGGTGCCTATAATTCTCAGGCACTGGAGAGCATGAAGGTAGGAAGCCGTAAGAGCTGGACGGATTCTGTCCCTTACCACTGAGATCTTTTCCTCTGGTAGTGAGATAGTGCCCCTGACTGTGTTGAACAGAGCCCCTAAGAATAGTAGGGTTTGTGATGGGGTCAGTTGGCTCTTCTCCAGATTCAGTATCCACCCGAACTCCTGTAGAGTGGAGATAACTTGCCGTCTGTGAATTAGAAGCTGTTCTCTGTCTTGTGCCAATAGTAGAAGGTTGTCTAAATAGTGATGTAGACGAATTCCCCTGGTTCTCAGATGAGCTACCACCGCCAACAGAGTTTTTGAAAACACACGCGGAGAAGTTGATAGCCCGAAGGGAAGGCACGTGAATTGAAAATGGAGCTTGCCTACTGAAAAGCGAAGGAATTGTTGATAGTTTTCGGCAATGGGAACGTGAAAATAGGCGTCTTTGAGATCTATGGAGATCATCCAATCTCCTGGTTGGACGGAATGTTGTATTGTGGACAGTGTTTCCATTTTGAACCTTTCCTTTTTTATGAAGGTGTTTAGATGGGTCAGGTCTATGACCGGCCTCCAGGCCCCACTTTTTTTCTCGACCAAAAAGAGGGGAGAGTAGATCCCCCTGCCTCGCTGGTCGGCCGGAACATGGATAACAGCGCCTTGAACCAATAAAGATTTTATGTAAGTCAGAAGGCTTTGTCTTTTTTCTTCTGTAGTCGGAAGGGAAGTAGGGACCCACCTGAGCCTGGGGGCTTCCCTGAAGGTCCAAGCATGACCCGAGGAGACCGTATTGATGGTCCAAAAGTCTTGGATCGAAGCCGCCCAGACATGACGAAAGTGGAAAAGCCGAGCCCCCACCTGACCTGTCTGAGCGGGCCCAACCTCAAAAGGATTTGGTCGGCTCCCTCTCTCCTTTGGAATCACTTTTCGCTGTCTTCTTAAAAGACGATTGTCTTGACTTCCAGGATCTGGAAAATTCCTGGCCAGGTCTGTAACAGCGAGCTTCCCTAGCTCTTTCCTGGAACTGCCTTTTTGGGAAAGATCTTCTTTGACCTTGGGGTCGACGATCTTGGGGAAGGAACCCCGACTTCCCACCAGTGGCCCGGGTAATAGCCTCGTTCAACTTGTTCCCGAACAGGGAGGACCCTTCAAAGGGGATACGACACCAGACTTGTTTTGAGGCTGGGTCGGCTAACCAGGGGCGGAGCCACAGCGCCCGTTTGGCAGTGACAGACGAAAGCATTATCCGAGCCGTCAGGCGTATGATGTCAATAGAGGCTTCCCCAAGAAAAGCCGACGCAAGCCTCAATTCTTGAATAGGCGAGCATCTAGCCGTATCATCCGAGATGCCTCTCAGTGTCTCATCTACACTGTCAGACCACACTTCCATCGCTTTAGACAAAGCGGCTAGGGCAAGAGCTGGCTTACAGGCCATGCCTGCTGTTAGGTACACCCTCTTCAGGTCTGCATCAATCCGACGGTCTAACACGTCTTTAAAGGACACTGTGTCCTCTAAAGGGAGAGTCACATGCTTCACCAACCTCATGACTGCTGCATCTATCAAGGGAGCAGACTCCAAGTGCTTCACTTCTTCCTCCTTGAAGGGATAGAGTTTTGCGATTTTGGAAAGCATGGAATTTTTCTTCTCCATCTTGCCCCACTCGTCCGTGACGATTTCGCCAAGCTCTGCAATAAAAGGAAAATTAACACGCTCTTTCTTTAACTGTTTAAAGAATTTTCTTTGTTTGGGAGCAGCTTCTACTGGGTCTTCCCAATTAAGCGTTTCTCTGATAGCCTTAACCAAGGGTGGGAGCAGAGCTAAATCAAAGCCCACAGGAGGGCTATCTTCCTCTGAATCACTGTCAGATATGGCAACCGAAGGGTGGCTCTGAACCGAGGACTCCCAGGTATCTTGCAACTGGGTCTCCCTTATTGGAGAACGAGACTGCTCCGCTGGAGGTGTATGGGAATGATCATCCATGTTCCTGAGCGACTCCTTCACAACCCTTTCCACCAGGGATTTAAGATGTTGATCCGTATCTCCTCTTTCTTTGGAAGCTTTGGAAAAACAAAGGTCGCATAAGGATCTTCCTGGGGGAGCTTGACTTCTGCATCCCCAGCAGGAATTGGTAGAGCGACTGGAGTGAGAGCGCTCTTCACTACGGTGTCCTGATTTAGAGGAGGAACCACCATGTTTGGATTTGGAAGAGGATTGCCGGTTTTGCGACTTGGAGGAGTCGCTTCCTCTATGAGAGCTGCGATGTGTACCTGATCTAGAAGGGCTGAGGAAAAACAAAAGACAAAGACCACACACAAAACAAAACATCAGGCAATAGATAAGCAATCAGGCACACACCCTTCCCTAATTACCAGACCATCAGGAAAAGACATATTCCCAATACCTTTTTTGAGAGGGCTGGCCACAGACAGGCAGTGGTGAATCCATGTCCTCAGCGATGTCCATCTGAACTGAGAATGACAAGAGATCAATGCAAGGGACAGGAAGATTCCTCTGACCTGTCCCAGAAAAGCCACTTACCAGTAGCTGCAACACAGGAGCCTGGGGAAGTCACTGGGATAACCTGCAATCATTCCCAAAGTTTGCAGGCCATTTCCCCAGTTTAAATAGCGCGCCCCTGTGACGTCACTGCCGTCCCAATGCGCATGCGCGAATAGTGGCAAATCGCCGCTATCGCGCATGCGCGAACCAAGCCTCGCTCTCGTACCGCGCTCGCGCATGCGCAGAACGCCCGAAAAACGAAAGCGGAAGTGATACGGCGGCTGGAACGCAGGAGGAACCAGCCGCCATGCCTGAGAAAAACAAACACACATGCTTCAAACAACAACAAATGGAACCGCACAGGAGATAATAACAAAAACTGCTGCCATGAAAAGAAATATCGATACTCTCACCACTCCACCACGATCGACCAGGCCGAAGGTAAGACCGGACTTCTCCAGGGCAAAAACGGGTCACCTGCTAGTAACTGGCTGTCTGACCAATGCGCAGCCTGCCTGCCAGTGGCTAGGATAAGGGCTTCTTCCTTGCGCCTCTTCCACTGCCCACTCCATACCCTGCTAATAGCTAGGGCTTAGCGGAGCCATGCGACTTTCCCATCCAGAGTCGCAGATCGGCCAATCAGGATCGTGGGGAAACTATCTTCAGGTAGAAAGACCACCAACTAGGTCCTTCGGAGGAGGACAAAAAAAGAACACGGCCGTGGGCAGGGAGCAAAGATTTATGGGAGTAGTGTCCTATAGGGTAATGGAGGCGGGGCTAAACTCACACGTTGCTGCCATGGAGTCTGTCAGGAAAGGGTAAATAAACACCACCCGTTAAAATGTAAAGATATAGGATATTGACCTATGTACAATGTTTAATAATTGTCATCTTGATATACCTGCAGAAATGCGGAAAAAAGAAAACCCTGAAGAAGGCCGTAAAATGATCCAAGGCTGAAATGCATTGGGGTAATCAGTATACCAGATGGTTATAAGAATATATAAATTATGGATATTTAATTGAATACAGTTTCCTTTTCTCTAATGTATGAATTTTATTTATACCTATATTCAGTGAAACTTCCCACCGTACACCAGAGCTCATATTTTTAAATCCTGTGCGCATTGTACACTTTATGATCAGTGTTTTCAGAAATAAAACAAATACATTTTTATGAACCACTTGTTTCCTCATTGCTGCTAAAAACAACATGGGGAATTCAGCCATTCTTTCTATATCTTTTACGGGGTGTGCAGCTAGCTCAGCTTGCCTTTTGGGCCCATTCTTATATTCATATCTTTGATAAAAAATAACCCAAATTAGTGGATATTATTTGGTCTGTGTGAAAGTTAGAGAGTCTACAAGCTGTGGTGCAAATCATAAAAAAATGATCACACCCTATGTACTGGTGGCCTATCTCATTTCTGGCCACTCAAACAAGCGAGGAAAGTACAAATGACCCCTTTTTTGAAAGTAGACATTCCCAGGTATTTAGTAAGATGCACGGTGAGGTTTTTGATGTTGTCATTTTTTCCCACAATTCTTTGCAAAATTAAAAAAAAAAAATTCTACAAAATTGTCATTGTAATAGGTTATTTCTCTCACATGGCATGTGTAAAGCACAAATTACACCCCAAAATAAATTTTGCTCCTCCTCCTAAGTATGGCGATACCACATGTGTGGGACTTTTTCCACAGCCTAGCCACATAGCGAGGCCCAACAGGGAGCACCATCAGGTGTTCTAGGAGCATAAATGACACATCTAACTTGTTTACTACCTATTACACTTTTGAAGGTCCTGGAGCACCAGAACAATGAAAACGCCCACAAAATGACCCCATTTTGGAAAGCTAACACCCCAACGTACAATCTATGAGGCATAATGAGTCTTTTGAACTGTTCATTTTTTTCCAGAAGTTTTTGGAAAATGTGCGAAAAAAATGAAAACACATTTTTTTTACACAAAGTTGTCAATTTATAAGATAAGATATTTCCAACACATAACTACATAGCAAAAATGACACCCCAAAATACATTCTGCTACTCCTCCTGAGTATGGTGATACCACATGTGTGAGACTTTTACACAGCCTGGCCACATACAGGGGCTCAACATTGAAATAGCACCTTCAGGCATTCTAGGAGCATAAACTACACATCTCATTTCTCAACCACCTATTACACTTTTGAAAGCCCTGGAGCACCAGGACAAAGGAAACGCCCACATTCTGCTACTCCTCCTGAGTATGGCGATACCACATGTGTGAGACTTTTACACAGCCTGGCCACATACAGAGGCCTAACATGCAAGGAACACCGTCAGGTGTTCTAGGGACACATAGCATGCACATATTAAGAATTACACCCCAAAATACATTCTGCTGAGCAAAGAGTAAACAAAAGATTACCTGTGGTTTTAGTAGTGCAGTTGTCCACAGGAGGATAGCACAATTCCAGACAGAAGGCAGGGACTTGGTCAGCAAAAGAAAATGCAATTGTCCAGGCAACAGGCAGGAATACTGTCCATAGTCAGTACAGGCAACAGGCAGGGATACTGTCCATATACAGTCCAAGGTCAGTGCAGGCAGAGATTGTCAGCAGTGCAAAAATATTGGTCCTGGTAGTAGGCAGGAACATGGTCCATGTGGTGTGGTCAGTTCATGCGACAGGCAAAGGCATGATAGCATAGGTCCTATATGCAGCAGGCAGAAGTAGGGCCTCGTTCAGGACAGAATGGGGACAGGGGTAGAGGCTTCTCCCACCAAAATCTCCTTGAAGCCTCTGAGTCTCCATACCCTAATCTAGGAATGAGAAAACAAAAAAAATAGTTTTCTTCATCCAGAAAAACTATTCTGGAGCCCCTCACATATGTGAGACCCCTCTGTTATGAATCCCACTAGTCCAGTGGCAGGGTACAAGATCAGTCCAAGAGGCAGGCAAAAAGCATGGTCAAACAGTCCAGGGTCAGTTCCAGATCAGGCAGAGGTATGAACTGAATCGGTAGGCAGAAGCATGGTCGAATAACTAGCCAGGGTCAGTTACAGAGCAAGTAAAGGCATAAGGCGTGTGAAGGTAAATGGCTGGAAGTGAGGGTGGTGTCTCATCTAACTCCTCCTCTGGTGCACACCCAGAATTTTTTCTGACGTTTTTGGTCTGTTGGTCTGGGATGGATTTTTTCGGGAGAGTGGCATTCGGAGAGTCTGCTAATCACATCGGATCGAATGGTTTCTGGTGGGCCATTCGGGAATATAAGGGCAGTGGTGATTTTCTCCTGGTAGCCAATGAAGGATTTGGGGCTTTCAGTGGAGTTGCGATAGATAATATAGCTGTTGTATATGTCCAAATTAAACAAATAAATTGAAACTTTTTTATACCACTGGTATGTTCGTCTTGTGACAAGGTAGGGTTCGAGCATTTGGTCATTGAAATAGACACCCCCCATGAACATATTGTTTTTGTGGATACATGTTGGTTTTTGGATTGGGCCATTCCTCCTGGTGATCTCAACGAATGTATTGTTGTGGATCGAAGAAAGCATGTAGACATCCCTCCACTTCACAGCCAGAATGTCCTCATTCCGTAAACTCGCCGTCTCCCCTTTTCTTAGTTTCTTGTTGGCGAGGCTTTGAGGAAAGCCCTTCCGGTTAGTCCTTAAAGTGGTGGAACACCCTGAAAATAAAAACTTGGGAGAAAGTTAGTAACAATTTAAAAAAAAAAAAAAACTATTTTTTTTTTACTTACCAGAAATGGCTGTTGCTAGGCAGATCGTCCTAATCTGCCTCCTCCAGCGCCGCAGTGATCTTCTCTTCTTCCGTCTTCAGGTGAATGGGGCGCGGTGTGTTGTGGGAACTGTGTCCCACAACACACCGCGTTCCCCATTCACAAATACGACTCGCGCATGTGCAGTTGGCCGCGCGCCGACTCGCGCATGCGCAGTATGCCGCGCGCCGACTTGCGCATGCGCAGTAGGAAACGAGAAGCCGTTTCCCTTACTCAAGATGGCAGCGCTGGATCCGGACAGCCGAGGGACATCTCGGCCTCCACCAACGACATCGCGGGCGCCCTGGGAGGGTAAGTGTACTTTTTAAAAGTCAGCAGCGACTTTTTTTTTAGCTGCTGACTTTTAAAAAAATTTTTTTTAGGTGAAACCCCGCTTTAAGGTGCCACATGCTCGAGTGTTCTTTCTGTGAAGGTTGTGGAACAAGGGTAAACTTGTATCTACATACAAATGGTAGCCTTTCTCCAGGAGTGGGTTTATGAGTTCCCAAACGACTTTCCCGCTTGATCTTATGTAGTCTGGCCAATTAGGGGGATGCAGCTGGGTGTCCTTCCCTTCGTATACCATGAAGGCATATGTATACCCTGTGGGTCGGTCGCACAATTTATACAGCTTCAACCCATAGCGGGCCCTTTTGGTGGGAATACATTTTTCGAAGCCTAGCCTGCTAGTAAATTTGATAAGGGACTTATCCATGCATATGTATTGGTCTGGGGTAAACAACTGGGGGAAGATTTCAGAAAAATAAGTTAGTAGTGGCTGAATTTTATAAAGCTTATCAAAGTTTGGGTCATTTCGGGGAGGGCACTGGGTATTACCATTATAGTGTAGGAATCTCATAATCGTTCTGGGCATTACTGAGGAAAAGATTGGCATGTGTGGGATGGGGAGGGTTGACCAATATGAAAGTAATTAATGTGGGTGAATAGCTGCGCTTTCCTACAAAAATTAAAGCTGCCAACACAACAATGTGACAAATTGTGGACTAGTAGATAAATGGGAAAAGTGTGGCGCTAGAATAAACGTGTGAGAACATTCTTAGTGGGCAAGCATGGGAAAATCCGGACCACTATTGAGTGTTCAAATTTTAATATAAAACAAAAAAATGGAAAGGACGTCAGTCCTTTGTGCACGACATGAAAAACGTGTACCATTCAAAACAGTTATCATCTAGTGCACATGTGAGAATGAACAGGGTCAACAAATCTCCAGGAAGGGGAAGGGTGATGCTGTAAATTGGCACTGTGCACTGTTCATAGACATGAGTGACGACCAATATCCATGGAAAGTGAACTCTGGGGTCTGGAAACAGGTCAGATGCTCTGGGCGAGCGGTGATGGCGATCAAAGTCACCTAGGTATAGGTGTCAACGCTGACTGCCAAAACAGGGCAAATAACCAAAACACAATCTATATGCAGGTTACGGTGGCCCAGATTGGTTTAGACATAAAAATGAATAAAATGGCTGTCTGTGCATTTAAGCATATACATAGCATCATTCAAGACAAAGGAAACATACGCTGGGTTGCGCCAAGAAAGACTTAGATGTCTTAAATCTTATGGTGGAGACTATGGGCAAACATAACAAGATGACCAACTATAGATGAATTGTCTCTTCAGAACTATTCAGACGCCATTTAGAAACATAATAATGTCCATATCATAAATAGGTATAACAAGAAATTGCTTGAAAACTGTGTCCTCTAGATGTCGGATTCAGTTGCAAACAGGGAAGTGTAAGAATGAATTTGGTACGCTTACCACATCTGGTGGACCCACTAACCGGTGGTGAGGGGTCAAACGAGCCTGGGATTTGTAAGGCCTGAGCCTATACTGGATCGATGTATGCAGTGAAGCTCAGCGGCAGGTATCACTCACCGAACAGCAATGGATCGACAGGAAACGATCAATAGACTCTCACCAATGCACACGGGTCATCTCGACATGTGAGGGTATGCGGATAAAGAAAACAGAGAGGGCCTCCTCATCGCGTAAAAAGGTCCAGGCAAGGACTCAATTTATTGCTTTAAAAATTTGCATTAGCTTCCAGAATACATTTTGATAAAAAATATTAAAAGCAAAGCAAAAACATGGAAACGCACTGATAGTAGTGTATCTGCAAGGTTCTCCCGACGCGTTTCGTCTTACAAAGACTTCAACTGGGGCTCATTGCAAACAACCTACCAGTGCACTATATATACATATACTGAACTACCTAAATGAGACTCATTGGGAACCGCCCAACTTATGGTGTTGTCACATGATGAGTTAATCTCAATTGGGTTGGCTAAAATCCAACCTGTAACCAGTGGATTAGCTTGAGAGAGTTTCAAGCCTCAACTTGATCATCCAATCCTGAACAATCAAGCCACCACATTCCAATTAGCCGACCAATAGTAGCAAACGGTGCTGAAATGGATAGATAGGAAAGAGTGAATGGTGTGGATAGGTCATGTTTGAAAGAAAATTGTGCAACATTACCAATCGTCATTGTTACCTTTTGGCACCAAAAATAGTACATTATTCATAGGGTGGTTAGCTCCTGAGAGACATGGGACTGTAACCAATCATAAACCACGAGAACGGCGCCAAACAATGTGCGACGAGCGGCGAGGTGCACAACGACACTGCGATGCAGGCAAAACATCCAAGGAACAAACTGGGCGGCCACCAGCCAATCAATGCGCTGGATGGGATCATGTGACAAGGATAAGTCACGTGAACGGGACATCCAATGTGATGTACGTTTGGCGTGATGAACGTCATGTGCGCAAGACAGCCAATCAGTGCGCAACACTCGGCCGAAGGTCACGTGATGGCACGCCCACCAATCGCAGGACAGAAACTGTGCATAGAAGGCGCATCCATAGAAACACAGCAGTCAATAACGTCAATAAAGACATAGCAAGTGCGCATGTGCCGAACAGCCTAAAAATACAGAAGTTATGAGAGTGAAGGCAGCCCATCATAGACTGACTGTGTAGGGAAAGTGCAACTAGGCAATCCGACAGGAATGCATATGGGGGAAAAAACATGCGACCCAGAAAGGTCATAACATACAATCAAACCGGCATGATCTGCCCCCAGTGGGCATCTCTGGAAATGCACCGACAATAACAGATGGAAGCCAGAAAAAATTATGTAGAAGAACAAAGTGATAACTAAATAAAACAATGAGTGTAGATATTTAGGCTCTAAGCGATTTAGTTGAAAGCGTGTAATATTAGGATAAGCCACAGTCTGGCTGTTCACAGTGAATCTCTGAGATTATAGCAATGGACAACTATCATTAGGGCATCACATTATGTCACCAAAAAAATATATATAGTATATTCACAGGCTGTTCAAACTGATGGAAAACGTAATTAATACACGGTGAAGCCAAATATATCTATGAATCGTTAGAAGAAGACTCACTCATACATGGATGAAGTACAATTAGATAGATCAACCCAATTATTCATTATGGTCTCAAATAGACTAATGAAATTCCAATGTTCTATCGAAATGGGGAAATGATCATAATATTGAAAATTGGTAGATGATTAAACAGAGAACTTAAACAAGATATGATACATGTCTATGTAATCCCCACAGCCTAAA
This sequence comes from Lithobates sylvaticus, assembly GCA_028564925.1. NCBI lineage: Eukaryota > Metazoa > Chordata > Amphibia > Anura > Ranidae > Lithobates > Lithobates sylvaticus. The sequence continues at coordinate 136,323,152 of CM053031.1, forward strand.
ACAACTAACACAAACATAGTCAACATCAGGCTGTTACAGTAAGGGGGTGAATACCTGTACTGAAGCTAATGAGGGGAAAGAATAGAATACTTATAATGTAAATTAAGAGCGATTGATGAATGCGTTTATGTCCCACTCGATGTTGAGGCCGAAGGGGACATAACACTTCATCTCAACCAAGGCCGACTCTGAGATAGGCGGCTTATTTCTGAGATTGAAAAATCTCATGGTGTCCGAACTCCATCTTGAATGGGATATTGCATTCCTTGAACAATATATCAAGGAACGCATGGTCCCTCGTGGGTTAAGATGGAATGTATACCCTCAACAGGGCGATACAGACCCAGAGAATTGGTTCAAGTATTTCAATGAAGCTGGGTTAGCTTTATTTGGATTCTTGAATGACCGGAAACGGTTGAAAAGAACTATCATTGATAAGGAAATTAAAGAAATAAGAGAGAAACTCCAACCCTACAAAACAACTACTGAATATACCACTTTATCAACTAATTTGAAAAACCACTTAGAGAAAGAAGAAAGAGAACAAAGAAATAAAAAGCAAAAAAAGTACCTTAGAGACAATACAGACTATAAAAATAATTGTGTTTTTAGTTGGCAAACTAAAGATCAACAAGCCAATAATTCTAACACTGATCAATCCTCTATGGAAATGTCAGATCATTCCGAATATAGACCTTCAGTTCCTATTATTGTTCCACTGTCACAAGCCAGGGTCGATCAGAATAGTTATGATAATACGAACCGGCCAGTACATCCAGCTCATTTGCCTACCCCTCGCAATGCTGGTTCTCATCCAGCCCAAAATGGAAGAGGGAGAGGCAATAAAAATAGAGGTAGAGCGAAAAAAGAACATACTGCCAATTATGACCATTATGGATATGATCGTTCCCCCAGACGAGATGATCAGTACCATAATGGCCATTATAATCAGTCCACTTACCGAACTCCAGTTCAAACCAGGAATAGATTTTCACCTCTTAGGGGAGAAAGACCATATGAGAATTACAATTCCCAATATCCCCATGATAACAGGGATTATGGGCATTTTAATAGATCTCCATATAACTATAATTTGCCACGACCATCTAATACACCGGGTTTTCACCGGGACTCAGAAAAACACAGTCGCAACCTCGAACCAAGCGCGGCTCCAGAGGGGGGAGGCGGTCCAGGAAAAAGAAAACGTGTTTAAACACCAGTGGGATCTTTAATCTGAGTAAAGTGACCTTGACCGATGCTGAGCAAATGGTCATGGACAAAGGACTCAAATTTGTCCCTCCTAAAAAACTTAATAAATTTGCTACATTTATAGATGTACATAAATTTATACGTAAAATAAACGTACAGAGATACATTTTGTCCAACCCCAGAAGTCACATAGTGCCCAATGATCCTGGACACACTATACACTCTGGTCTTGCGAACCCTTCCCTCTTCAATCCCCCCTGTCCCGTTGCCCCATCGGTGAAAGTGTTTAGAGACCTGGTCCTGAAAGACCTTGAAGCCCTTCCCAATAAAGTCATCCACTCTGACCCTAATATTAAAACCGGACTCAAAACCCTGTGTGAGCGTAAAGATCTGATAATCCGACCCGCTGACAAGGGTGGGGGAATAGTCATTTTAGACAAAGAGGCTTATCATCTAGAAATGACACGTATTTTGAGTGATACTGACACTTATCGTCTTCTGCCTAAAGATCCTACTCGAGACTTTAAACGGACGCTGATTGATTTAGTCGATACAGGTGCGCATCTTGGTATTCTTGACAGAAAGGAAAAGAGTTATTTGATACCAGCGGCACCACGCATTCCCATCATGTACTACTTACCAAAGGTACATAAAAGCGTGACCCTACCACCTGGGAGACCGATAGTGAGTGGTTTAGATTCCATTACCAGCAGGATAGGTAAATACATCGATTTTTACCTACAGCCACTAGTGAAAGCGATACCCTCCTATCTTAAAGATACCCGACACACTATCTCCAAATTACAACAGGCAGTATATAGTGAAGGTATGCTACTCGTCACTGCAGACGTGACGTCGCTTTATACTTGTATTCCCCATGATCTTGGCCTTAAAGCAGTGGATACCTTTCTCGGCAGGAGTAGTTCCATTTCTTATACACATAAAAGATACATTATGGATTTACTTATATACGCCACCAAACACAATTACTTTTGGTACAACGGTCAATTCTACCTCCAAACCAAAGGTGTAGCCATGGGTGCGAAGTTCGCCCCCAGTCTTGCCAACATATACATGGCCAAGTGGGAGGAGGATGTCGTCTATGCCCTGGACCCCCCACAGCTAGTGTTGTGGTCCAGGTACATCGACGACGTCCTCCTCCTATGGAAAGGCTCGACCAATTCTCTTGATCGGTTTATGTCACAACTTAATGATAACAACATAGGAATAGAGCTTTCTTACGAAGCTAGCCGTTCCACCATTAATTTCCTAGACCTGGAAATCAGTATATGTGAAGGCCGTTTTTCCACTAAGACTTTTTTTAAAGCCACCGACCGGAATGGTTACATTCCGGTCGACAGCTGCCATCACGCTTTGTGGCTTAAATCTGTCCCTCGCAGCCAACTTATGCGGATCAGGCGCAATTGTTCACAGTTGGCTGATTTTTTCGAACAGGCAGAAACCCTCAAATTGAGATTCTTGGATAAGGGCTACGAACCTGCCCATATTGAAGACGAGATCCAAAAAGTATCCAAGATAGATCGTAACACCTTATTAACAGAAAAACCAACTATAGTTAAAGAAAATAAACACAGATGGTCGTTCCTTACAGACTTTTCCGTCCAACACAGGCAAATTAAAAACATCATACTTAAACACTGGAAGATATTAAAAAATTATCACGTACTTAATCCCATTCTTCCTGATCGTGGGGGAGTTATCTATAGAGGTGCTCCATCGTTGAGAGGCAGGATTGCACCAAATACCATAGACCCTCCACGTATACCAACCTTCTTTCATGATATGAAAGGGTTCTTTCCATGCCGCAAGTGTAACGTCTGCACAAATAACTCTTTCCATAGAAAATGTGAAACCTTTAAATCTACTTACACAGGCAAAGAATACAAAATGAAGTGTTTTGCTACCTGTCATACGAAATTTATCGTTTACCTTATCACCTGTCCTTGCGGCAAGCAATACATTGGGCGCACTATTCGCACATTTGCGATCAGAGTAAATGAACATATTGCGGCCATCAGGGCAGGTCGTACGAATCACAGTGTACCAAAACATTTCCTATTTCACCATAGCAAGAACCCGGCTGGTTCGACATTTCAAGTTATAGATAAATTCGTGTCTCACTGGAGAGGAGAATCCAGCATACGCGGGGTATCTAAACTTGAAACATTCTGGATCCATCAGATGAAGTGTTATGTCCCCTTCGGCCTCAACATCGAGTGGGACATAAACGCATTCATCAATCGCTCTTAATTTACATTATAAGTATTCTATTCTTTCCCCTCATTAGCTTCAGTACAGGTATTCACCACCTTACTGTAACAGCCTGATGTTGACTATGTTTGTGTTAGTTGTTTTAGGCTGTGGGGATTACATAGACATGTATCATATCTTGTTTAAGTTCTCTGTTTAATCATCTACCAATTTTCAATATTATGATCATTTCCCCATTTCGATAGAACATTGGAATTTCATTAGTCTATTTGAGACCATAATGAATAATTGGGTTGATCTATCTAATTGTACTTCATCCATGTATGAGTGAGTCTTCTTCTAACGATTCATAGATATATTTGGCTTCACTGTGTATTAATTACGTTTTCCATCAGTTTGAACAGCCTGTGAATATACTATATATATTTTTTTGGTGACATAATGTGATGCCCTAATGATAGTTGTATATTGCTATAATCTCAGAGATTCACTGTGAACAGCCAGACTGTGGCTTATCTTAATATTACACGCTTTCAACTAAATCGCTTAGAGCCTAAATATCTACACTCATTGTTTTATTTAGTTATCACTTTGTTCTTCTACATAATTTTTTCTGGATTCCATCTGTTATTGTCGGTGCATTTCCAGAGATGCCCACTGGGGGCAGATCATGCCGGTTTGATTGTATGTTATGACCTTTCTGGGTCGCATGTTTTTTCCCCCATATGCATTCCTGTCGGATTGCCTAGTTGCACTTTCCCTACACAGTCAGTCTATGATGGGCTGCCTTCACTCTCATAACTTCCGTATTTTTAGGCTGTTCGGCACATGCGCACTTGCTATGTCTATATTGACGTTATTGACTGCTGTGTTTCTATGGATGCGCCTTCTATGCAGAGTTTCTGTCCTGCGATTGGCGGGCGTGCCATCACGTGACCTTCGGCCGAGTGTTGCGCACTGATTGGCTGTCTTGCGCACATGACGTTCATCACGCCAAACGTACATCACATTGGATGTCCCGTTCACGTGACTTATCCTTGTCACATGATCCCATCCAGCGCATTGATTGGCTGGTGGCCGCCCAGTTTGTTCCTTGGATGTTTTGCCTGCATCGCAGTGTCGTTGTGCACCTCGCCGCTCATCGCACATTGTTTGGCGCCGTTCTCGTGGTTTATGATTGGTTACAGTCCCATGTCTCTCAGGAGCTAACCACCCTATGAATAATGTACTATTTTTGGCGCCAAAAGGTAACAATGACGATTGGTAATGTTGCACAATTTTCTTTCAAACATGACCTATCCACACCATTCACTCTTTCCTATCTATCCATTTCAGCACCGTTTGCTACTATTGGTCGGCTAATTGGAATGTGGTGGCTTGATTGTTCAGGATTGGATGATCAAGTTGAGGCTTGAAACTCTCTCAAGCTAATCCACTGGTTACAGGTTGGATTTTAGCCAACCCAATTGAGATTAACTCATCATGTGACAACACCATAAGTTGGGCGGTTCCCAATGAGTCTCATTTAGGTAGTTCAGTATATGTATATATAGTGCACTGGTAGGTTGTTTGCAATGAGCCCCAGTTGAAGTCTTTGTAAGACGAAACGCGTCGGGAGAACCTTGCAGATACACTACTATCAGTGCGTTTCCATGTTTTTGCTTTGCTTTTAATATTTTTTATCAAAATGTATTCTGGAAGCTAATGCAAATTTTTAAAGCAATAAATTGAGTCCTTGCCTGGACCTTTTTACGCGATGAGGAGGCCCTCTCTGTTTTCTTTATCCGCATACCCTCACATGTCGAGATGACCCGTGTGCATTGGTGAGAGTCTATTGATCGTTTCCTGTCGATCCATTGCTGTTCGGTGAGTGACACCTGCCGCTGAGCTTCACTGCATACATCGATCCAGTATAGGCTCAGGCCTTACAAATCCCAGGCTCGTTTGACCCCTCACCACCGGTTAGTAGGTCCACCAGATGTGGTAAGCGTACCAAATTCATTCTTACACTTCCCTGTTTGCAACTGAATCCGACATCTAGAGGACACAGTTTTCAAGCAATTTCTTGTTATACCTATTTATGTTATGGACATTATTATGTTTCTAAATGGCGTCTGAATAGTTCTGAAGAGACAATTCATCTATAGTTGGTCATCTTGTTATGTTTGCCCATAGTCTCCACCATAAGATTTAAGACATCTAAGTCTTTCTTGGCGCAACCCAGCGTATGTTTCCTTTGTCTTGAATGATGCTATGTATATGCTTAAATGCACAGACAGCCATTTTATTCATTTTTATGTCTAAACCAATCTGGGCCACCGTAACCTGCATATAGATTGTGTTTTGGTTATTTGCCCTGTTTTGGCAGTCAGCGTTGACACCTATACCTAGGTGACTTTGATCGCCATCACCGCTCGCCCAGAGCGTCTGACCTGTTTCCAGACCCCAGAGTTCACTTTCCATGGATATTGGTCGTCACTCATGTCTATGAACAGTGCACAGTGCCAATTTACAGCATCACCCTTCCCCTTCCTGGAGATTTGTTGACCCTGTTCATTCTCACATGTGCACTAGATGATAACTGTTTTGAATGGTACACGTTTTTGATGTCGTGCACAAAGGACTGACGCCCTTTCCATTTTTTTGTTTTATATTAAAATTTGAACACTCAATAGTGGTCCGGATTTTCCCATGCTTGCCCACTAAGAATGTTCTCACACGTTTATTCTAGCGCCACACTTTTCCCATTTATGAAAGTAATTAATACCCATACAGAATGTGAGGCCCAAATTTTTTTTAAACTTCTCCACTCTTAGGTCTCTCCACTCGTAGTGACGGGCATAATAGGACATTGGGTTACTTGCTATGAATTGTTGGGCATACAGGTTGCACTGGGCCACAATTGATGCTAGCATGTCCTCAGTAAAAATTTAATGGAAAAAATCAATTGGGGAAAAATTTTCTGTGTCCACCTTGACTCCTGGCTGGTCACTGAAAGGGGAAATGTTAGCTTCTCCTGAATTAGGAGGAAGCCATAAGGGGTTTTGAAAGGAATAGGGAAGGCTGGCATGGGACCTAACCCTTTGGGACTGAGGTGACACTCCACTGGTACGTTGCCTTTGCCGAGGTACTGCAGTGCTAGTGAATGGCACTGCGGTGCTGGTGTATGGCACTGCCTCCTCACCAGAATGCCTTCGTCTGGTGGGCGGACTCTCATCCTCCTCTGAGGCTGTCAGTGTTCCACTGCTTAGGACAGGCTCGTAGTCAACGTCAGACTCAGAATCTGAATTTGAGGAGGAATCCGAAGTGGAGAGCTCCCTGTTGCTCTCGTCGGCCGCAAGAATATTGTACGCCTCCTCGGCTGAAAATAATCTTCTAGACATTGTTGGTGATGACAGAAGGCACTGATGACACGTGACACTGATGACAAATGGCACTGATTATGTGACACTGATGACAGATGGCACTAATATGTGGCACTGATGACACATGACACTGATGTAGCACTGGTGACAGATGGCACTGATACGTGGCACTGATGACATGTGACACTGATGGAAGATGGCACTGATACGTGGCACTGACACGTGACACTGATGCAAGATGACACTGATACGTGGCACTGATGACACGTGACACTGATGGCAGATGGCACTGATGACACTGATAACAGATGGCACATGACACTGACAGGTGGCACTGATGACAGATGGCACTGACAGGTGGCACTGATGACAGATGGCTCTGACAGATGGCACTGATAGGTACTGTGGGCACTGTATTTCCTTTTTTTTTGTACTGTTGAACTCACAAGCTGCAGCACAGGTCCCTCTCCCTCCTCACACGCGGTCTCTGTGTGAGGAGGGAGAGCCGGCAATGAGAGATGATCTCATATGTTTACACTTGAGATCATCTCTCATTGGACACGCTGATCGAGTGCTAAATGGCCTCTGTGATTGGCCATTTAGCACGATCTGTGATTGGCTGTGCCCAAGGAACACGGCCAACACAGAATTTCCCAGATGCGCACCCGCGGCGGCGCGTGGGGAAGGAGTAAACAGGAGAACGTCCAGTGACGCCCTCCGGGCAATTGAGCGCTGCGTTGTAGCCGTCTTTCGGCTATAGCGTGGGCGCCTAGTGGTTAAAGAAAAATAAAACATACAGAAAACATCAAATCTGTCATAATTTCCGGTTATAGAGAATACAATGTCATGTTCATTATAAGCAGCAATCACTTTGTGACATCTTATGACATGAATCAAGTAGAACCTACATACCACCAGTACATATTCTATCAGGAATTGCTTAACATCAAGCTAGCAGGTATCCCTAGTGCCCCAAGGTTGCTATACCAACATCATTATAGTAATAGTCTGTCCAATACTAGATCTATAGAAGAGAGGCCAGGGGTATCTAACTAAGGCACCCACAGTTTATCAGACTTGCCAGATCATCCTGTATGCTGGAAGATAAACTTCTTCAGCCGTAGAGTATCTCCCATCTGAGCTATCCATTCTGTCATCGTTGGAGGGTCGACTGCCTTCCAATGCCTAAGAATGAGCTTGTGAGCCTGAAACAAGGCTCTAGCAATGGCCCGCTTTGGATGATCATCAATTGGGAGGTAATCCAAAATACCCAATATACATGGTTTAGGGTTCCGGCGGTACATTGACTTGAAAAACTCTATTAACAGTAGTCAGAACACCTGCCCAATATAAATGCAGTTTGGGACAGTGCCATAACAAATGAATAAGACCCCCCACGGTCCCTCAGACATCTAGGGCAGTCTAAGTCCGGTCTCACCCCCATCCTGAACAGTCTAGTTAGTGTAAAGTGTACCTACCTGCAACACAATGTATAGCTGAGACAGGCGTGGAGCCAAATTCAGGGAACACATCTGGACAGCCTGTAGGGCCTCCTCCCACTGATCATCCTCAAAGGTGCCTACATTCCTCTCCCACTTACTCGCCACCCCCAGAGGGAATCTATCCAGGAAGACTGATAGAAGCATGGAGTAACATCTGGAGATAAAGCCCTTAAAGTAAGTCACCTCAGCCATATAATGCAATATGGGGGTCTAAGAAAGCGTCCACAGAGTCCCTCTCGATTGTGCTATAACCGCATGATGCAGCTGCATGTAGTAAAAATACATTGTGTGCGGGAGTCGAAAATGCTCATGCAGAGAAGAAAAAGAGCACATTTACCAGCAGCAAAAATGTGGCGCAGGTGTGTAACTTCATGCCCCTTCCACCGAGCCCCGCACCCCAGTGCCTGCAGTTTTTCATAATATCCATTTGCCCAGATGGGGCTATAGCTAGTAAAACCACCCACCTCCTGTAGCTGTCTAACTTTATTCCAGACTTTTTGTATGAGGACATACCTGGAGAATCGTTTGTTGGATTTCGCATAGGCCAGGGCCTCCAAACCCTTAGCTGCATCAGTAAACCCTGATGCATTACACATAAGAGCCCTAATGGGGTAAATTTCTATATTCCTCCCTCCCAGTTCCTGCTCTGATGACAGTCTGGGCAATGTGCTGCAGCTGAGCTGCTAAATAATATAGCCATGGATTAGGCAGGGCCAGGCCCCTCCCCCCGCCTCTTTTGACTTTTGCAATTGCTCCAGCTTACTCAGTGGGGGATTGTTAAGCCATACAAATGCCCTGAAGATGGAGTTAATGATTCAGAATATTTTAAGGGGAACCACCATAGGTGTGTTATGCAGAATGTAAAGAAGTTGTGGCATGAAAACCATTTTTATCAAGGGTGACAGATTGAGGAAAAGATAATCCTGTGTCACAGGGGTGACATGGACTCCCAAGTACTTAAAACCAGATGACACTGGCACATCATGTAGCCTATGTCCTAGACCAGTGATGGCGAACCTATGGCACGCGTGCCACAGCTGGCACGCAGAGCCATCTCTGTGGGCACACGAGAGGGTCTAGGACAGAGCTAGAGGTCTCTCTCTCTCCTCTCAGCCCCCCTCCCTCTCTTTCAGCCCCCCTCTTTTTCCATCCTCCCTCTGTGTCCCCCTCTCTGTGTCCTCCTCTTTCTGTTCCGCCTCTCCCTCTCAGCTCACCCCTCTCTCAGCATCTCTCTTACCCCTCTCTCTTTGTCCCTCTCCTCTCTCTCTGTCCCCTTCTCTTTCTCTGTTCCCCCTCTCTCACACCCTCTCTCTCTGTCCCTCTTCTCTCTCTCTCTCTGTCCCCCTTCTCTTTCTCTGTTCCCCCTCTCACACCCTCTCTCTCTGTCCCCCCTCCCTCTCTTTGTTCCTCTTAGCTCACCTCTCTATCAGCATTTCTCTCACACCCCTCTCTCTCAAGCCCTCTCCCTCTCTCTGTTGCCCCTCTCTCTCAGCATGTCTCTCACAACCCCTCCCTCTCTGTCCCCTCTCACTCTCTCTCAGCCTCCTCTCCCTCTCTCTCAGCCCCCCTCCCTCTCTCTGTTCCCCCTCTCTTAGCATATCTCTCACACCCCTCTCTATCTCTGCCCCCCTCCCTCTCTCTCAGCCCCTCTCTCTCTCTCTCTGTCCCCTCTCTCTTTCAGCATATCTCTCACACCCTTCTCTCTCTGCCCCCTCTCTCTCTGTCCCCTCTCTCTCAGCCCCCCTCCCTCTCAGCCTCTCTCACACCCCTCACTCTTGCTGTCCCCTCTCGCTCTCTCTCTCTTTCTCTCTGTCTCTCTCTCTCTCACACACCCCTCTCTCTCTCACACAACCCCCCTCTCTCTCTCTCTCTCACAGCCCCTCTCTCTCTCACACAACCCCTCTCTTTCGCTCAGCCCCCCTCTCTCGCAAATTGCTGTGCTGGCACTTTGCAACACAAAACCAATGTATTTATTTCAGTTTGGACACTCGGGCTCAAAAAGGCTCGCCATCACTGTCCTAGACTATCCGGAGCTACATCTATTGGCATGAGCAAGTATTTGATCCAGTTAATTACTAAGCCTGAATATGCTCCAAAGCCCGCAATCACTGACATTGCTTCTTTTAGTGAGTCAGCAATGTCGCCCAGAAGCAGCATTGTGTCGTCCGCATAGAGTATACGTTTCTCATGCAGCTCTCCATGCTGAAAGCCTCTGATACAGGGGTTAGGCCGCCATGGGCTCAATGGCAATGGCAAAGGCCATTTATCAGCTTTCAGCGCTGTCACACTTTGAATGACAATTGCGGCGTCATGCTACACTGTAACCATGTGAAATTGTTATCATTTTCTTCACACAAATAGAGCTTTCTTTTGGTGGTATTTAACCACTTCAGCCCTGGAAGATTTGGCAGCTCAAAGACCCCAGGACTTTTTACAATTTGGCACTGCTCTGCTTTAACTGGTAATTGCGCGGCCATGCAATGTTGTACCCAAATGAAACTTGCGTCTTTTTTCCCCCACAAATAGAGCTTTCTTCTGATGGTTTTTGATTGCCTCTGCAATTTTTATTTTTTGCGATATAATTGGAGATAGACCGAAATGTTTGAAAAAAAATTATATTTTCTACTTTTTGTTATAAATTTTTTTTAATAAACTCAATTTTAGTCATACATTTAGGCCAAAATGCATTCAGCCACATGTCTTTGGTAATAAAAAATGTCAATAAGCGTATACTTATTGGTTTGCGCAAAAGTTATAGCGTCTACAAACTAGGGTACATTTTCTGGAATTTATGCAGCTTTTAGTTTGACTGCCTATCTCATTTCTTGAGGTGCTAAGATGGCAGGGCAGTACAACCCCCCCCCAAAATTACCCCATTTTGGAAAGTAGACACCCCAAGGAAATTGCTGAGAGGCATGTTGAGCCCATTGAATATTTAATTTTTTTGTCACAAATGATTGAAAAATTACAAAAAAAAAATTACACAAAGTTGTCACTAAATGATATATTGCTCACATGTGGCATGTTTATATGTGGAATTACACCCCAAAATACATTCTGCTGCTTCTCCTGGGTATGAGGATACCTCATGTGTGAGACTTTTTGGGAGCCTAGCCGCATACGGGACCCCGAAATACCAATCACCGCCTTCAGGATTTCTAAGGGTGTAAATTTTGGATTTCACTCCTCACTACCGATCACTGTTTTGAAAGCCATAAAATGCCAAGATAGGACAAACACCCCCCCCCCCCTAAATGACCCCATTTTGGAAAGAAGACACTTCAAGCTATTTGCTGAGAGGCATGTTGAGTCCATTGAATATTTTATATTTTGCCACAAGTTTTGGGAAAATTTAAAAAAAATTTCTTTTTTACACAATATTGTCACTAAATGATATATTGTTCAAACATGGCATGGTTATATGTGGAATTACACCACAAAATACATTCTGCTGCTTCTCCTAAGTATGGGGTTAACACATGTGTGGAACTTTTTGGGAGCCTAGCCGCGTACGGGACCCGAAAAAGAAAAAAAAAATCTTTCTTTTCTTCATTTTCAAAAATAAATGAGATCTGCAAAATACTCACAATACCTCTTTGCAAATACTTTGGGGTGTCTACTTTCCAAAATGGGGTCATTTTGGGGGGGTTTGTGCTATCTGGACATTTCAGGGCTTCCGTAACTGTGATAGGTAGTGAGGAGTAAAATCACAATTTTATACCTTTAGAAAGCCTGAAGGCGGTGATTGGATTTCGGGGTCCTGTACACGGCTAGGCTCCAAAAAAGTCTCACACATGTGGTATCCCTGTACACAGGAGAAGCAGCAGAATGTATTTTGGGGTGTAATTTCACATATGCCCATGGCATGTTTGAGCAATACATCATTTAGTGACAACTGTGTGCAAAATTTTTTTTTTCATTTTCCCGCAACATGTGGCAAAATATAAAATATTCCATGGACTCAACATGCCTCTCAACAAATACATTGGGGTGTCTAATTTCCAAAATGGGATCATTTGGGGGGGGGGGGGGGGGGTTGTGCTATCTTGGCATTTTATGGCCTTCATAACTGTGATATGTAGTGGGTGTAAAATCAAAAATGTACACCCTTTGAAATCCTGAAGGCAGTGATTGGTTTTCTGGGTCCTGTACGTGGCTAGGCTCCCTAAAAGTCTCACACATGAGATATCCCGTACTCAGGAGTAGCAGCAAAATGCATTTTGGGGTGTAATTCCACATATAACCATGCCACGTTCGAACAATATATCATTTAGTGACAACTTTGTGCACAAAAAAAGTGTAATTTTCCCGAAACTTGTGACAAAATATAAAATATTCCATGGACTCAACATGCCTATCAGCAAATAGCTTTGGGTGTCTACTTTCCAAAAAGGTGTCATTTGGGGGGGGTTTGAAATGTCCTGGCATTTTATGCACAACATTTAGAAGCTTATGTCACACATCACCCACTCTTCTTTTTTTTTTTTTTTTTTTTTTTATTCTTTATTTGTGAGATAATCAGTTAACATACAAATATAAACTTTGAAACAAAGGACATCAACCATCTGTTAACTTCAAAATTTTTATCCCTCGACTTGAGAGTTGTTAGATAGTTATGAACCACTGGAACTTGGGTCGAGTGTTCCTCGATATCCATCTGAATGAGGAGGGGGGCAGGTAACCCCCGCCCCCTCCGCTGTGGTGTTCTAAAGCATTGGTTAGTTCTGTTCTCATTTTTTAATCAAAAGTCTACCCATGAGTCGACTTACTTTTCTTTATAAGAGAGGAGGGAAAAGAAAGAAGAGTGGGGGAAAGGTAAAGGATCAGGAAAAAGCCGAATGATAAGAAGAAAGGAATCAACAAGTAGGGGGTGGACAGGGGGTGGGGGGGGGGGAAGGGGGGATAGTCCGTCCTCCAGCTCCCCTCGACATACCCCAACGATCAAGTCGTCAATCTCGCGTACTCCTCCGAGAAATAGAATTCAAGCCAGTAGTACCATTTTTTGAGATATTGTTCTCTGAGGCCTTTGTCAGATGCCACCAGGTCCTCCATCCTATGGATGTCCGCTACTTTTTTCAACCACATTGCTACTCCTGGGGGATCTGTCTGTTTCCACATTAGGGGAATACAACTTTTTGCTGCCGTGACCAGGGAGGGGATGATGGATTTCCTATAGACCTTACCTGGAATCTCGTGGTGATGTATTAGGAAGAAGCCTGCAGTCATGGGCAGGTCTCTATCCACAAATTTCTGCAAGATTCGGTGGACTTCCGTCCAAAACGGGGTCAGGAGTCTGCAGGACCAGAAGATGTGGAGCAGGCTACCCGCCTCCTCTCCACATCTCCAGCATCGGTCCGAGCTCTGAGGAAACATTTTATGTAATCGCACTGGGTTGTAGTACCAGCGCGTGAGGACTTTGTACCCTGACTCTTGCTGGTTAGCTGATGTTTTGATCGTGAAGAGGAGGATCCTCTCTACTTGTTTCTCTGTGAATTCCAACCCCAGGTCTCGTTCCCATTTTTCTATAAATGGCAGCTTAAAGTCAGGAGGTGGGATATTCAATGCCTGGTATGTCAGTGAGATTGTGTGTCTTATAGGCTCCTGATCCGAGCATAGCTGCTGAAATGGGGTTAGCTTTCTCATGAATGGCCTCGGGTGAGGCTGTGTCCTGATAAAATGTGATAATTGGACCTTTTGCCAGAAGGGGAGGCTCCACAGAAGAGGGTCTTCTAATATTTCAGTTCTAGTCATCCATCGTCCCTCTCGAATGAAGTGTCTTAGTTGGTGTTTTCCGTTCATCCATAGGTCTTGGAACCTAGGATCTTCCATGCCCGGTTTAAAGTCCGGGTTCCCCACTACTGGGGTCAATGGGGAAGGTAGGGATATCCCCAACAATTCCCCAGTGGCCTTCTGGGCTACTCTCCAAGTCTCTCCCACCGTGGGATGCTTAGTTACCTGCTCCGCGTAGCCCCTCCGGCACCAAGGCAAGCCCCGCAGATCCACTCCCGTCATGCGCTGCTCTATTTGGACCCATTGCTTGAGTGTCCCATGGCGACACCAATCAATGATCCTGGTCAAGTGACAGGCTATGTGATATCTGGACACATCTGGGAAGGCTATGCCCCCTAGCACTTTTGGTAATCTTAGAATGGACTGGGCCAGTCTCGGTGGTTTGCCTACCCAGACGAATCTGACGAGTGATCGGTTGAGTGCCCTCAAGAAAGTGCTTGGTATCTTAATTGGTAGGGCCTGAAGGTAGTATAATATACGAGGCATGACATTCATTTTTATTATGCTACACCTTCCGAACCATGAGAATAAACCAGTGTTCCATTTCTGCAGGTCCCTATTAATATTCTGCAGGAGGGGGGGGGAAATTGAGGGAGAAAACGTTCTCAATTTTATTAGGTAAGTTAATCCCCAGGTACTTAATGTGGGTGTTAGCCCACTTGAAAGGGAAGTCTGCTTGTAGTAGGGTGTATGTAGGGTTGGGTACAGAGACATTTAAGGCCTCTGATTTCTGGAAGTTGACCTTAAAAAAGGACAATCTTCCATATAGCTCCAGTTCCGCCATTAGGTTGGGCACCGAGATAAGGGGATTAGTCAAAAAGAAGAGCAGGTCGTCTGCAAATGCAGCTATCTTTGGTGAAAGTGATTCCCCCAGGTCAATGCCGGTTATGTCAGGATTGTTTCTAACCGTGAGTAAAAAGGGCTCTAAAGACAGGATGAAAATTAAAGGGGAAAGAGGACACCCCTGTCTTGTACCATTAGTGATGCCAAAGGCGGGAGATAACTGTCCATTAACCTTTACCCTGGCCGACGGTCTGGAATAGATGGCCTGAATCCAGGTCAACATTCTCTGTCCCAGTCCAATGTGGCGAAGGGTTTCCATAATGAATGGCCAGTGGACCCTATCAAACGCCTTCTCGGCGTCGGTTGAGAGCAACACTAATGGGGTACCCCTTGATTTAGCCGCATGAATGAGATTTAGTGCCTTAGCGGTGTTATCTCTAGCCTCCCTAGAAGCCACGAACCCCACCTGGTCCGAGTGGATTATTGCTGGGATCCATTCGGACAGCCGCATTGATAATGCTTTCGTGAAGATCTTCAGATCCACGTTGAGTAGGGAGATTGGCCTGTAGTTCTGGCAGAGTAGGGGGTCCTTTCCTTCTTTGGGAATGACTGTAATAAAGGCCCTAAGTGTGTCCTCAGGTGGTGTGCCCCCCTCCTCCGCCTCGTTATATGCTGCAAGGAAATGGGGCATCAGAATGGCGCTAAAGGTTTTGTAGTACCCCAGTGAGTATCCGTCAGGCCCGGGGGCTTTACCCGTTTGCATACCAGCTATGGCTAACGTGATCTCATCCCCCGAGAGTGGTTCTTCTAGAGTACCTAAGGCCTCTTCTGGGAGCTGTGGGAGCCCTGATTTTTGAATATAGGATTTTATAGCTTCCCTTTCTAAGGATTTCCCTCTTTCTGACTGTTTACGAGGTAAGTTGTATAAGGAGGAATAGTATTTGCAGAACTGGTCTGCAATCTCTTCTGTGGTGTGGGCCTTTGCTCCCCCTTCCTTCCTAAGCTCTGGAATGAAGGCTTGCGATCGTTGGGACCTCAAAGCCCTCGCTAGCAGCTTACCGCATTTATTACTATGTTCGTAGAAGGTGCGTCTGCATTTTGCTATGACCGCCTTAGCTCCGAACATAGCTAGCTCTTTCAGTTGATTCCTCAGACCCGTCAGTTCATGCAAGGCCTGTACAGCTAATGTCTGTTTGTGCCGGGTTTCCACTGACCTGATCCTGTCCAGGAGGTCTACTGTCTGTTTGGCCCTGGCCCTCTTAATTCTAGTACCAATTCTTATAAGGGTCCCTCTAATTGTACACTTATGTGCCTCCCACACCATCAGTGGCGTGCTGCCTGTGTCAACATTGGAGTTAAAGAAATTCCTCAACTCCATTGAGATTTCTTCTACTACCTCTGGGGTCTGGAGTAGGGATTCGTTAAACTTCCATTGCCACTGCCTGTGGCCTGCTTCCAGAATGTCAATGTCAACGAAGACCGGAGCGTGGTCCGAGAACGTAATGGATCCTATGGAGGCTGAATGGACCTTGGATAGCAGGGATTGGGGTAGCATGATTAGATCGATTCTGGTGTAGGAGTCATGTGGGTGGGAGTAAAAGGAGTAATCCATTCGGGTGGGATTCAACACTCTCCACACATCCACCAAGTGGAATGAGTAGAGGTTTCTTTTTAGGCGTTTAAGGGCCGGGTAAGAGATCTGTGATGCCTGTCTGGACGAGTCGAGGCAGGAATCTAGCGTTACGTTCAGGTCGCCCCCTAAGATCACCTACCCCTCAGCAAATTCCTGTAGTTTAGACAGCGTCGGCTCCAGGAAACCCAACTGTCCCGTGTTGGGGAGGTAAAGATTAACCAACGTAACCACCCTGTCACCTAACGTCCCCTTGACAAACAGGGCTCTACCCTTCCCATCCTCCCACTGATCCCGCAGCTTCCACGGTGTCGTGGCTCTGATCAGAATACTAACCCCCTTCGACTTGGATTCAGAGGAGCAGCCATGGTAGACTATCGGGAAGTAGCGGTCTTGTAATTTTGGCACTTTGTCGGCTCTAAAGTGGGTTTCTTGGAGGAAACACACGTGCGCTTTTGAATGTTTCAGGTTGGAAAGGACCATCGAACGTTTCTCGGGAGTGTTCAGGCCGTTAGTATTTATGGACATTAATCTAAGGGTGTTTGTGTTACCCATGGCCTGCGACGAGCTGGAGGAGGGATATCAGGTCCCTGGGAAAACAGGGAGGGTGAGAGGGCGGGGGGGGGGAAGGGAGAGGAGGGTGGGGCCAGCCAGGGAAGGGGGAACACTGAGAGGGGGGAGGTGCGAGGGGGAAAGGAAGAAGGGAAAAAGGAAAAGAGAGAGGATAGAAGTGAGAAAGAAGTAGAAAGGAAATTAGAGGGGACCGCAATAGAGCAGTCCCTTATCCTAAAACGCTATCCGCGTTTGTGAGACCAAGTCTCTCTTCGCCCTTAGGGCTCTCACCAGCAGAGCCCCAGCGGGGTGACTATCTATGTGGGAGGGTGGCTGGACACTTCGGAGGCCGAAGCACCCCTCCCAGACCCATTCAACAAAGCATATAACTATAAAACTAAACATGTCATCAGCAAAACAGCCCTGTACCGTATAAGTGTACATCTTTACCGCTGTGAATTCTGAGATGTCCGCCCATCCCCCACCTCCCCCACCACCCTCCCAGCCAAAACTCTGGGTGGGTTCAGTAGCTATCTGTTAAAGTTTTCTGTTAGGAGGGGGGAAAGCCGGTTACGGACGGACATCCATCTCAAATCAGTGCCGACACAGGTGACAGTGTGGGCTTCAGGCACAATCAATACTACAGTAGTGCTACCAAGCAATACCCGCCAAGCAATACCCGTGCACCCCCCTCCTCCCCCTCCAGAACCGGGCTCCTCCAGTACACCTTCCGACACTCCCCTCCGGAGTGCTTTTCCGAGGGGGAATGTGATCCAAAGGCCCGCGGGAGGATAGGAGCCTCAAAACGATGTACTCCTCCGGATCCCACGTACCACTCCCAGAGGAGACCGGTCCCGGATGCTCAAAAACAAACATTTTATACATTACATTCCCGTCCAGTACCCCCCACCCCCACATGCCCCAACATGAATGCAGAGGACCCCTGGTAAAACTGAAGCACCCCTGGGCAGTTCATTGAAGCCAACGGTTACAGGTCTGTTCTCCTGCTCTTGGCCTGCATGTTGTCTCTTTCCTCCTGGGTCTCCCCACCGTGATCCTTCTCCTGCTGCTATCAAGACCCTGGTCTGTCTCTGACCGGTGGGGTATCCCCATAGCCCGAAACGGGGCAGACTCTAGTCAGCTTTTCCGGGGTAGACATTGATGGTGCGGGGGCCCGGGGGCTCTGCCTGTTGTCTGTGGGGGGTGTGTTCCCTGCACAAAGTGGCCCCGGGTAGGGAAGGTGAGGGCCGGAGCGGGAGAAAACAACCAGCAGGGGGGTGGTACAACACCTGGAGAGGGGGACGTCTGTCCGGCTGGGCAACATAGACAAGAAACACTCACCAGCAGGATGGTAAGTTGTAGGGGAAATCCCCATCTGTATGTCAATCCTGCTCTGCTGAGGCGCTCCAGCAACGGTTTTAGCATTGCTCTCCTGATCAGTGTGGAGCGGGAAACATCCGGGTAGACCGATATTTGTGCCCCATCAAAGTCCACCGGTCCCTTGAGCCTGGCTGCTTGTAAAATCATCTCCTTGTGGCTGTAGCGGTGAAGCTTGCACAGGACATCTCGGGGACGGTCCACCTCCGCGGGCCGTGGGCCTAGTGTCCTATGCACCCTGTCAAACTCCAAGAGTGCCGGGCAGTCTTGTGCCAGTAGCTTGTGGGCAATGGCCCGCACCGTCTCCGCTAGGTTTTCCGCCCCTGTCGCTTCTGGTATACCCCGGAATCTCAGGTTCTGGCGGCGGCTGCGGTTCTCGAGGTCCTCCGCATGGAGTTGTACCTCCGCCAGTTGTTCCTGGTGCCTCTGTTGTTCTCTCTCCAACTGCGAGACCCGAGCCTCCAGGGATCCAACCGTAGCCTCCTCTCTTGTTAGCCTCTCATCTATGTCCTGCACTTCGGACCTAATCTCCTGGAGGTCTCGTCTGTGCTGCTCTTCGACCCGCTGGACTAGCGCTTCCATATCCGCCTTGGTGGGTAAGGCTTCCATGTCGGCCTTCGTAGGGAGGGCCCGCAGAAGCGCCCGTATGTCCGCGTCGTCTCCCACGTGTTGTGAGGGGGTACCTGACCCCCCCTGGCTTAGCGGGGTTGGGTTCAGTATCGCTGGGAGACCAGTCAGAGGCTGCGAGCCTGATGGTTGCGGGGACGCCATGTTGACTGGGAGGATAGCGGGTAGGGCCTCCCCACGTGGCTGTTCAGGTCGGGCCTCCGGTGGCGTTCTAGATTTTTCCTTGAGGAATCTGTCGATCTGGGAAGCCGGGATTTAGCAGTACCCTTGAACTTTCCCTTCTTGCGGTAGCTCATGGCAGAGTGATAGTTAGCTGTTCCGCTGGCATAGCGACTTTGTTTGCCGGGTCCGGGAGCGGGCGCTCAGGCACTATGCGACCTCATTCCGCCATGTCCAGGCCGCGCTCCCTAGTTCGAGCATTGAGGGGGACGGAAGGCCTCTGGTGTCTGCTGAGGTGTACCAAGATGGCCGCCGTGTCTCTGCTAGGCCTCGAGGGGCTCACCTGTGCAGCGTGACAGTGATACCGCTGGGCCCCCGGGCAGGTAAAGTGTCTCTGGGGGGCTCCTGAGGTATTCGGTGAGTGGAGAGGAGCCAGGAGGGAGCAGGTGTAGGCCGCGGGTGGAGCAAGATGGCCGCCGATCCACTGTGTGTAGGCCAGGTGGTAATGTAAGTACCTGGGGGCTCAGTGGGTGGCAGGTCTGTCTCTTTAAGGCCGCTTGCGTGGCAAGGGAGGCTGTGTGGTTGTGGATAGGAGCAGGCCCAGACTCTGGGAGTGGTAAGATGGCCGCCGAGTAGGCCGAAGCCGCGGCCTGTCCTAAAACGGCCGCCGGGTGGAGGGGCGGCGTTCCGTCTGGGTCACAGCTCTCTCTCTGGGAACCAGAAGCCTACAGCCGTTATGGATGTGCTTCGTCCCCACCAGATAGTGTCCACATACGAGGCCTGGGGCAGGAGGGACGAGGGGTGAGGACAAGTGGGCCTGAGGTGTAGCAAGATGGCCGCCGTCTCTCACCTGTAGCTTTGGAGCTCTAATCCTCCTCCAACGCTCGTTTCTCAGTCCGTATGCAGTTCCCCCTGGCTGAGGAGGCTGCTGGAGGTGAGCTCAGAGAAGTCCTGCAGAGCGCTGCACTTGACTGCGGAGGCCGAGGGGTTTGTGTAGGCCGCAAGATGGCGGCGGCCGCGGGCCGGATTACAGGGTGTAGAGCCGTCCTAGGCACCCGATATAGGTGTCTATCTGCACCGGGTGAGCCCGGTAGTAAGGATGGGTGTCCAGAAGTTTTCCTAAGAAAGCCCCTGCAGCGGATGGCTGTGGATTTTTAGAAGGCCCAGCGGAGCTCCACAAAGGTGCGTCTTTCCTCTTCCGTCTCCGGCCACGCCCCCCCACCCACTCTTCTAACCACTTGAAGACAAAGCCCTTTCTGACACTTTTTGTTTACATGAAACAAAATTTTGACAAAAATTACTTTGAACCAGCAAAGGCCCTACAGATTAAAATGGTGGGTGTTGCAATTTTTTTTTCACACAGTATTTGCGCAGTGATTTTTCAAATGCAATTTTTTTGGAAAAAACGCACTTTTTTTTATTTTAATGCACTAAAACACACTATATTGCCCAAATGTTTGATGAAATAAAAAAGATGATCTTAGGCCAAGTACATGGATACCAAACACGACATGCTTTAAAATTGCGCACAAACGTGCAGCAGCGACAAACTACATACATTTTTAAAAGCCTTTAAAAGCCTTTACAGGTTACCATTTTAGATCTACAGAGAAGGTCCACTGCTAAAATTACTGCCCTCGATCTGACCTTCATGGTGATACCTCACATGCATGGTGCAATTGCTGTTTACATATGACACCACACCGACGCTTGCATTCTACTTTCCGCATGAGCACAGGGGGACAGGGGTGCTTTTTTAATTTTTTTTATTTATTTTGCTTTTTTTTTTGTAAGTGGTGATTTATTTGAGTTGCAAAAACTGCACATTCTTCAGGGGTCCCATAGCGATATCTCTAAGGTATCTCTGAGGGTACCCTGGTTGAGAGGTATGTCCTATAGTAACTAATCAATCAGTAACTAATTTCATCAGAGTTTTTGTCCTAGCAGCCTTCAAAATTTTTTTTTTTTTTTTTTTTTTTTTTCAAAACAGTTTTATTGAGGTATAATAACATAACAAGGATAAATCACACTTTCCTGCAAATTGAATCGCATAGGTAAATGGTCAGTTGCATGCAGCATACAGCTGGATTCTACTCATACGCTGACAGTAAACACAAACCTCTGTTGGTGACGTCACTGGGCTCCTCCCGACGTGTTGCGTCACTAGACACGTGACTTTTTCAAGGCCGTGACTTTTTTTCGTCCATTGAAAAAGTCACGTGTCTAGTGACGCAACACGTCGGGAGAAGCCTAGTGACATAACCAACAGTGCTTTGTGTGTACTGTCGGCGTATGAGTAGAATCCAGCTGTATGCTGCATGCAACTGACCATTTACATATACGATTCAATTTGCGGGAAAGTGTGAGTGAAATTTACCCTAATCCTATAGGGATTTTTATCTCATACTATCTGCGCAATGGTTTCTTTCTCTGTTTTTCATTTCTGAGTA
Organism: Lithobates sylvaticus; assembly: GCA_028564925.1. Classification (NCBI taxonomy): domain Eukaryota; kingdom Metazoa; phylum Chordata; class Amphibia; order Anura; family Ranidae; genus Lithobates; species Lithobates sylvaticus. The sequence goes on from CM053031.1 coordinate 136,344,828, forward strand.
CCGTGGAAGTCCATTGAAGTTTGGATTCAGGTCACGTCAATGAGTAGCGGAGTCTTTGAATGAATCCGCTGTTATAGTGGAAACCCATTTAAATTTATTGAGCCTTGCAATCAGTTCAGCATCAGCAGAGACTTTGTTTTTGTCACCACTTATGTGTTTTTTCCATATGGTTATTTCATTGTGGTAACACATATCTTTGCATTGTGCTCGTATTTTATTGCACCTGTATCAGTTAGTTTTATTATGGTGTAGGAAGTTTTATGGTGAAGTTTACTTATATTTTGACATATGTTTGATCATCATTGACTTATTTATTCTGGTGGAACACTGTGTAATATGAGGAGGTTAATATTAGCACATTATTTTTTCATATTTATATAATTTTTGTGTCTTATCAGTACACAACACAATAATCGCAGTAATATTTAGTTATCTTTTAATATTTTATCACATATTCATTTATTTTCACATCAGCGCTTGAGTATTACTTTTACATATACTGTATGTATAGCCTGTGGCCCTGTCACAGAGCTTATACATCTTGACCCCGTATCTGGCACGCTTGCTGGGAAGATACTGTTTGAATGACAAGCGGCCAGAAAACGTAATCAGGGACTTATCAACGCAGACAGCTTGATCGGGAGTAAACAAGGCTGCAAAGCGTTGGTTCAAGTTGTTTACAGGTTACCATTTTAGATCTACAGAGGAGGTCTACTGCTAAAATTACTGCCCTCGATCTGACCTTCATGGTGATACCTCACATGCATTGTGCAATAGCTGTTTACATATGACACCACACCGACGCTTGCATTCTACTTTCCGCATGAGCACAGGGGGACAGGGGTGCTTTTTTAATTTTTTTTATTTATTTAGCTTTTTTATTATATTTTTAAACTGTTCCTTTCAGCATTTTTATTGTTATCTCAGGGAATGTAAATATCCCCTAATGCCCCCGTACACACGATCGGACTATCCGGCGGGATAGATCACACGGTGCCACATGCGCCAATTCCACAATGAAAAAGGTGATTAAAAAGTGGCACGCTCGTGTAATCATTTCCAAAATAATTTCCCTTTCCGAATAAGAGTGACACCAAGTCCCACACTATCTTACCAGAGCTCCCTATGTAGTCTGGACAGTTCTCCGGCTCTACGTGACTATCTCTTCCCTCCTAAACCATAAAACTATATGTATAGCCTAAATATAAGTAAACTTCACCATAAAACTTCCTACACCATAAAACTTCCTACACCATAAAACTTCCAATAAAACTAACTGATACAGATGCAATAAAATACAAGCACAATGCAAAGATATGTGTTACCACAATGAAATAACCATATGAAAAAAACACATAAGTGGTAAAAAAAACAAAGTCTCTGCTGATGCTGAACTGATTGCAAGTCTCAATAAATTTCAATGGGTTTCCACTATAACAGCTGATTCATTCAAAGACTCCGCTATTCATTAACGTGACCTGAATCCAAACTTCAATGGACTTCCACGGTACTCAGAAATGAAAAACAGAGAAAGAAACCATTGCGCAGACAGTATGAGATAAAAATCCCTATAGGATTAGGGTAAACTTCATTCACAAACACAAACCTCTGTTGGTGACGTCACTGGGCTCCTCCCGACATGTTGCGTCACTAGACACGTGACTTTTTCAAGGCCGTGACTTTTTTTCGTCCATTGAAAAAGTCTAGCGACGCAACACGTCGGGAGGAGCCTAGTGACATAACCAACAGTGCTTTGTGTGTACTGTCGGCGTATGAGTAGAATCCAGCTGTATGCTGCATGCAACTGACCATTTACATATACGATTCAATTTGCGGGAAAGTGTGAGTGAAATTTACCCTAATCCTATAGGGATTTTTATCTCATTCGGCACAATGGTTTCTTTCTCTGTTTTTCATTTCTGAGTACCGTGGAAGTCCATTGAAGTTTGGATTCAGGTCACGTCAATGAGTAGCGGAGTCTTTGAATGAATCCGCTGTTATAGTGGAAACCCATTTAAATTTATTGAGCCTTGCAATCAGTTCAGCAACAGCAGAGACTTTGTTTTTGTCACCACTTATGTGTTTTTTCCATATGGTTATTTCATTGTGGTAACACATATCTTTGCATTGTGCTCGTATTTTATTGCACCTGTATCAGTTAGTTTTAATGGAAGTATTATGGTGTAGGAAGTTTTATGGTGAAGTTTACTTATATTTTGACATATGTTTGATCATCATTGACTTATTTATTCTGGTGGAACACTGTGCAATATGAGGAGGTTAATATTAGCGCATTATTTTTTCATATTTATATAATTTTTGTGTGTTATCCGTACACAACACAATAATCTCAGTAATATTTAGTTATCTTTTAATATTTTATCACATATTTATTTATTTTCACATCAGCGCTTGAGTATTACTTTTACATATACTGTATGTATAGCCTGTGGCCCTGTCACAGAGCTTATACATCTTGACCCCGTATCTGGCACGCTTGCTGGGAAGATACTGTTTGAATGACAAGCGGCCAGAAAACGTAATCAGGGACTTATCAACGCAGACAACTTGATCGGGAGTAAACAAGGCTGCAAAGCGTTGGTTCAAGTGGTTTACGAGGGGCAGAAGTTTGTAGAGCCGATCAAATCCAGGGTCACCCCGAGGACGACAGAGTTCATCGTCGCTGAAGTGCATGAACCGCAAGATCTGCTCGAAAAGTGTTTTCTCGTTCACTGATGGGCACTGATGAGGCTGCACTGACAGGTACTGATAAGGAAGCACTGATGGGCACTGATGAGGTGGCACCAATGAGGTGGCACTGATGATGGGCATGGATAGGTGGCACTGGTATGCAGCACTGATGGGCATTGATAGGCGTCACTTACACATAAGCAGGGCAATGCTATGCCTTGCAAATAGTCCCGAAAATAATTTAGCGAATAACCCCTCCTGGACTGATATAAATCAGAGTAGTGTCTCACCAACTCCTGCATAATGTGGGTGGGGATATTCACCACCTTTCCCTCCCCAGTACATAGTGCACCTATGGATGGAGATGTCTGAGAAGCCTTGACTATCTTTGCAAGTAGGTGACCTGTTTGTTCCCCACCTCATAAAAAGCTAATCTATTAAAGAAACGTTTTCTGTCAGCAGCCAAACTAGTAATGCAGTCAATTGCCTCCTGAGCCACCAGCCAAGCTTCCCTACTGGCGTCAGAGGGGTCGGCTATAAACTCAGCCTCTATGCGACTAACCAGCTGGGCAGCTTGTTCTTTCTGAGCACTCATTCTAGATTTAATGTCACAACCTCTGTAATAAGGATACCTCTTAAGAATGCTTAAAATATCTCCCAAGCCACATTCAAGTCAGGATGTTGCATCACCCCATACCAGATACTGGATATCCTGCAACAAATGGGACATTTGGGGCATACATAGACAGAGATAAATCCTCAAGAGGGAGACATGTGTCTTAGAAAAGCAGGAAAATTGTTTCTGCTGTGGGTTACGGCCTCTCCGTGGATCCATCCACCCCACCCCCAGCGTAAATTCCGCAGTGCCATTCAGGCCTGCCACCGGAGGGGGATGTTTGTCCAGAACCGGGTCCATAAAACAATTAAGGTCCCCACTATGAGGGGTACATCAGGGCTGCCCAGTTGGTACGTCAAGAGCGTTCCCAACACCTCAGAGATAAACAGAGGTGGTACATATAAGGCAGCAAGAATACATTTCAATTGGTGAATTCTACACAGTAGTATCATATATCTCCCCTCATCATCAATCAATTTATCCATCACTTGAAAATCCACTGAGCGATGCACCAGTACACTCACTCCCCTGGAGTAAGAGGTATGGGTGGAGTGGTACGCCCAACACACCTAGGAAAAATTCACACAAGATACTGTCTCTGGCATCAAATGGGTTTCCTGAAGTGCAATAGCCGGGGAATACTTTTTAAGGATAGTGGACACCATAGTGCGCTTAAGAGGGTTCAGAAGGCCTCTAATGTTCCAAGAAAACAGAGGGACAATACTCATTTCAATGTGGTAGTTTAGGAAATGCAGGGCAAGAAATAATTCGGCCCATGGGCACCTGTAGTTGCACACCGTCCTGCTCAGCCCAGCAGGACAGGTTAGAATACCGATCATTACAGGGACCATAGTGCAGTACACAGGTATTGTGTTTCTGCCATGTCACAAGCACCCATGACCGCTTGCTAGCTATCTCAGTACGGGAATCATGACAGTAGCCTAGCAGGACAGTAAAGAAAAATACAAAAAAAAACTCAAAGTTATCCCTATCTCCCTGTGAATGTAGATGAAATCTCTGGCTAACGAGGACTGAGCTCTGAGGCCGGTAGGCAGATGGGAGAAAATTGCAGGAAAAAACAGGGGACTAATCAACAAAGAAAAAAACATAAGTTTGCACAGGGCAACACAACTTGTAATAATCAAGAGAAACGCTGAGGTCTTCTCGGATTGGTTTAAACTTGTAGATATCCAAACGGGAAAAAAACATCAAAAGATTTCATTGAACTCACTTGCTCTCAGCCCATATGAGGTAGCTGTTGTACATAGCCTCCCAGCCGAGTCTGGTAAAACTTCACTTTCTGCTCCTATGGGATGTAGTGTCAATCATCTGCTGCCGCTCCCCTCCCGGCCTGGCGAAGAGCATTTTCATTGCATCTAGCCATGAAGAGGCATCAGCAGCCGACTCAAAGAAGTGTGACTGACCTCCAGCCACAATACGGATTCTTTCCGGAAGCAACATGGCATAGGTGGCGCATAGTTGCTGCAGTCTTTTCTTCACGTCAGCAAATTTGGCTCTACGTCACGGTACTTCTGCAGAGTAATCAGGGTAAAATAAGATGTGAACTCCATTAAACTGTATATTGCGTTGTTCTCTTGCTTGGCGAAGCTCAATTTCTTTGTCTTTGTAGTTAAGCAGCCTGGCTAATAGGGTGTGCGGGAATGCCCCGGCAGGAGGGCCCTCGGTGGTACTCTGTGAGCACGTTCGACTAAGTACAGCGGGTTAAACCTCTCCTTCCCAAAAATCTCCAGGGGCCATTTTTCCACAAATTCAGTGGGGTCTCTACCCTTTGTTTTTTCTGGGAGCCCCACAATGCGGACGTTGTTCCGTTTCAGGCGGTTTTCAATATCATCTGATTTGAGTTTGTTCGCCCTGGCAAGCCTGGCTGTAAGCTGCGTATCTCTTATGAGCGGGGTCAGTTTGTCTTCCAAGTCACTAATGCAACCTTCCGCGGCCATGGTACGTTCTCTAGTTTTTTGCAGGTCATGGCAGATGAACCCTAATTCCTCCTTGAGACCCAAAGTGCTCCTGGAGCGTGTGCACCAAGGCAGTGCACTTGTTCACAACTCTAAGGATTTCAGATAGGGTGGGTTGGTCAGCCTCATCCCCCTGCTCTTCTTCCTCCATATCAGAAGGCATCAATAGTGTCTGAGGGGCCCTGTGTAGGCCTCACATCCTCTGGCTGGGTGTGGAATATAGCGGGGGTGACTGACATGTCCTCCCCATCCCCTCTGTCCAACAGTTCCTGACAACTTCTTCTGGGGAGGGGGGGGGGGTCTTTCCGAGTGCCTTTAGGTGTCTTAGGGGGCTTACCCGAGTGTAAAACTTTTTTTAGATTATATAGTGAGGGGCTAGAACCACTGTGTTTTTTTTGCTGTCCCCAGGAGATTCACTTTCTCTAGCACTTCTGACTCATAACCGAAACAAAGTAATTGTAGTCATTTCTTGTCCATTCATTCTGTGCAGCTCATTCTCTGCCTCAAAGGTGGAACATCAGAGGTCTGTTTGACCCCGAATATCTCACCAAAGCCCCCCAATGGGGCACCTAAAAAAATACAATATTGGAAAAACATATTTAAAAATAAAAATAATATTATAATATATCAAAAACGACTGACACCAGTGGCAGAACAACCAGGGTCACAAAGGTCGCACTTGTGACCAGGCCCTGGCATTTCGCTACTGGGCTCAGGGGTAAGGGCCTCGGCTGGGGGTCAGGGGGCCCTTCATAGTTTCTTGCATGGGGGCCCTGATGGTTCTGCTGGGAAGTATAAAATTAGTGTATACTTCCCAGATAACTTCTTCTGTGTTTAACCTCTTCACCAACCACGCTATAGTCAAATGACAGCTACAGTAACCAGCCAAGCTTTATTACCTCCTGAGTGATAATTGAAATCCACCCACACCCCACCTCTATCAGTATAAAGATAAGCTTCTTTTGGGGGAAGCTATTGCAGGGGGCACATTTGCAACTGGGTGATTTATATAAGTGGAAGCACTTCTGACTCTGCACTTCAGCGAATGCACAAAGCGAAGGGACACAAGAAAAACACCACACAGACATCAGGTGACCTTGTTTACCCCTTTAGTTCTTTCTCCTTGTAACATGCACTCTCTACCACTCCTTTTGACAGCTCTGTCCTCTATCCTAAAACTATCTCGCCTTCACCCCTCTCCTCCCCCCCCCCCACAGCATATATATATCACCCTCACTTCTGCCCTCTCCTTATTACTGCACCCACCAACTCCTGCTAATTCTAAATCCACACACACTAACAATCTCCAAGACCCTGGGGCATGTCCCTTCATATAATTCCCACTCCCATGTTACCTCCCTCACCCTCCTGCTTCTCCTAACCTCTGGATATATATCCCAAAACTCTGGGCCTCCATCATTTAACTGTACCCCATGCACCCATCACCCTGCACCCTCTGGCAGCAGACACAATCAACACAATTTAGTTCCCATTTCTATTCTTCCCAAGACCAGACTCCCTTTTTCTTTTGCCCTTTGGAATGCCCACTCTGTCTGCAACAAATTCACCTCTCTCCATGACCTCTTTATCGCCAACTCATTTAACCTACTCGCCATTACCAAAACCTGGCTCCACGAATCCGACACTGTGTCTTCTGCTGCTCTATCCCATGGTGGTCTTCTCTGGACTCACTCCCCCAGATCCAATGGAAGTAAGGGAGGAGGTGTTGGAATCCTTCTAGCCCCACAAAACACCTTTCATGTACTTCAGCCACCTCCCTCTCTGTCACTCTCCTCTTTCGAAGCACACTGCATTCGTCTTTTCACTCCAATTTCTCTAAGGATAGCTGTGATCTACAGGCCCCCTAGACCAGTATCAACCTTTCTTGATGACTTCTCTGCCTGGCTACCCTACTTTCTTTCCTCTGAAATCCCCACAATCATTCTCGGGGACTTCAACATCCCTATTAATACTAACACTCCTACCCCTTCCAAACGTCTCAGCCTAACCTCTTCCTTTGACCTGAAGCAGTGGATACATGCTCCTACTCACTCCGAAGGCAATATCCTTGACCTCGTTTTCTCTCACCTTTGCACTCCATGCAACCTCTCTAACTATCCATTCCCTCTCTCTGATCACCACCTTATTAGTTTCACTCTCTCCCTCTTCTTCACTTCCTCTCCCTCCAACCACCGTAAAGTTACCCGCAGAAACCTACGTCATCTCAACCCTTCTCTTCTCTACTCTGCTATCGACAACCTCTACGACAAAATATCACCCCTATCCTGCACCAACCTAGCCACTTCTGTCTACAACGCTTCACTTCTAGCCCCACTGGACTCACTGGCCCCCCTCACTACGCACAGAATCAAGCCCTGACCCCTTCAACCTTGGCAAACAGATGTTACTAGAAGTCTGAAAAAACATAGTCATGCTCATGAGCGCCTGTGGCATAAGACCAAGTCTCAGAGAGACTTCAACCAATATAAATCTGCCCTCCAAAAATACAATTCCAGCCTCCTCTCTGCCAAGCAGACCTATTTTATCACTCTCATTAGCAACTTATCATCCCGTCCCTGTCAACTCTTCTCTACCTTCAACTCTCTACTTCGTCCCCACCGCCTCCACCCGCCAACTCACTCACTGCCCAGGAGATCGCCAATCACTTCAAACAGAAGATCGATACAATTTGCGTGGAGATCTCTACTGTTCTGATACCCTCCACGCTTTATACTTCATGCCCACAGGCACAATCATTACTTCTCTCTCTCAACCCCACCACTATAGACGAAGTTGCTAAACTACTTGATAATGTCCACCTTACCACCTGCCCTCTGGATCCTGTTCCCTCACAAATGCTACGTTCACCCTCTGGCTCTATGCTACACTCTCTAACACACATTTTCAATCTCTCCCTCTCTTCTGGCATCTTCCCCAACTCTCTAAAACATGCACTTGTCAGACCCATACTTAAAAAGCCCTCACTGGACCCATCCAATCTTAAAGTGGTTGTAAACCCTTACAAACCACTTTGGTCTAAAGGTAAGCCTAGATTAAGGCTTACCTGTATGTCCAATAAATATCTCCTAAACCTACACGGTTTAGGAGATATTTACAAAAAGACAGGCACCGCTGTCTACGGCGCATGCGCCGTAGACAGCGGTGTGCAGGCGCACTGAGAAAGCCGCAGATCACAGCGATATGCCGCTCTTGGCGGCTCCCGTGCACATGCGCGGGAGTGACGTCATCGTGGCTCCGGCGAATGACAGCGCCGGAGCAGTGAGACCCGGATGTCACTCCGGGATTGATGGCGGCGGAGGAGGACGTGGATGAAGATCGCTTCGGGGCTTTGTTCTCAGGTAAGTTATTCATAATGAGCTAGTATGCTATGCAAACTAGCTCATTATGCCTTTGCCTTGCAGGTTCCATTTACAAAAAAAAAAATCGGAGGCTTTACTTCCTCTTTAACAACCTACGCCCCATCTCCTTGCTCCCCTTCTTATCCAAACTCCTCGAACGTCTGGTCTACAACCGACTGAGCGCCCACCTCGCTGATAATAGCCTTCTTGATCCCCTTCAGTATGGATTTCGTTCTCAACACTCCACAGAAACTGCTCTCCTAAAACGAACAAACGATCTACTAACGTCCAAAACGACATTATTCTGTACTCCTACTCCTGGACCTCTCTGCTGCCTTTGGTACGGTTGACCATCCCCTCCTCAAAAAAAAACTCCACACCTTTGGTCTCCGTGACTGTACTCTTTGCTGGCTCTCTTTCTATTTATCCAACCGCACCTTTAGCGTTTCTTACAACTCTACTTCCTCCTCTCCTCTTCCTTTCTCTGTTGGGGTCCGCCAAGGTTCTGTTCTTGGACCTCTCCTATTTTCAATCTACACCTCCTCCCTGGGTCAACTGAAATTCCAATACCACCTCTACGCTGACAACACCCAAATCTATTTCTCTACCCCTCAGCTCACTCCCTCTGTCTCCTCACGTATCACTAATTTACTATCAGATATATCAGTCTGGATGTCACACCATTTCCTCAAACTCAATCTATCCAAAACCGAACTTATAATTTTTCCTCCCCCATATGCCCCTTCCCCTTCCCCTGATCTCTCTGTCAAAATCGATGGCACAACCATAAGCGCATCCCCTCATGCCAAGATTCTAGGTGTAGTTCTGGACTCTGAACTCTCCTTCAAGCAACACATCCAATCACTGTCCAAATCCTGCCACCTCAACCTCTGCAACATCTCCAAAATACACCCCTTTCTAACCAATGCATTTCACTTGCTGGTCATCTCTCGCCTCGACTACTGCAACTCCCTTCTCATTGGCTTACCTCTACATAGTCTATCACCTCTTCAATCCATCATGAATGCTGCTGCCAGACTCATCCACCTTGAATGAATGAATGACTTGTATAGCGCTACCTATGTGAACTGAATCGCCTCAGGGCGCTTTTTGACACTGGTGTCCATCTGTGGTATAGCGCGGTCCTCGTCCTGTGGGGTCCCGACACGCTTACAAACACATACAACATACACATATTTGGCCAATTTTATCGACAGGATCTAATTAACCTACCAGCATGTCTTTGGAGTGTGGGAGGAAACCGGAGTACCCGGAGGAAACCCACGCAGGCACAGGGAGAACATGCAAACTCCAGGCAGACGGTGTCGTGGTCGGGATTTGAACCAGCGACCCTATTACTGCTGGGTGAAAGTGCTAACCACTGCACCACTGTGCTGCCCTACCAATCGCTCTGTGTCTGCCACTCCTCTCTGTCAATCCCTCCACTGGCTTCCGGTCGGCCAAAGAATTCAATTCAAAATACTAACAACTACGTACAAAGCCATCCACAATTTAGCCCCCAGCTACATCACTAGCTTAGTCTCTAAATACCATCCTACTCGTTCTCTTCGTTCCTCTCAAGACCTCCTGCTCTCTAGCTCCCTCATCACCTCCTCCCATGCTCGCCCCCAGGACTTTTCCAAGGCTTCTCCAACCTATGGAATGCCCTACCCCAATCTGTCCACCTATCTCCTTTTTTATTAGCTTTTAGACGATCCCTGAAAACCCTTCTCTTCAGAGAAGCCTACCCACACCTAACAACTGTATTTTCATTTTCTCCATCAGCTCATCCCCAACAGTTATTACCTTTTGTTTCAACTTGACCCTTCCTTCTTATATTGTAAGCTCTAACGAGCAGGGCCCTCTGGTCCCTCCTGTATTTATTTGTATTGTAAGTGTACTGTCTCCCCTCATGTTGTAAAGCGCTGCGCAAACTGTTGGCGCTATATAAAACCTGTATAATAATAATACAACGCGATCGCACATTGCCAGAAGGGCATCATATGACGTCCTCCCGTAATTGCGCTTCTTGTGTTCCCCCTACGTTGCGCATCTGTAGGTTTCTGTGATTGCTGTACCCTTGAGACACAGCTGATCACAGATCATGGTAAAGAGCCAATTACAGCAGCTCTTTACCACATAATCAGCCGTGTCCAATCACAGCTGATCACAGTGTAAATATGATTTGCCAGTTATCGGCATTCCTCGCCTCATGCTGACAGCACGTGATAACCAGCAAATCCACACTGGGGACATCTACACTGATAATCAGGGCACTGATCATTAGTGCCTTGATTATAAGTGCAGCCCCAACAGTGCCCACCAGTGCTGTCTATCAGTGCCCAAGGAAAAAAATCTATTTTATAACAGAAACTAAGAAAAACTTTTTCTTTCTACATTTTTTACAGGTTTTTTTTTCCGTTTGTTTAGCAAAAAAAAAAAACCCAGTGACGATTAAATACCACTAAAAGAAAATTATCTAAAAAAAAAAGGATAAAAATGTTGTTTGGGTACAGTGATGCATGACCGCGCAATTGTCATTCAAAGTGTGACAGCACTGAAAGCTGAAAATTGGCCTGGGCAGGAAGGGGGTAAAAGTGGCCAGTAGGCAAGTGGTTAAGGCCTCATTCAGATGGGTGAATGAGGGTGGATAGGCTGCTGGGTTCAGATGTGGCTAAACACTGCCTCTGGACACAGCACTCTGTTCTTTGACTGCATACAATTGATGATTAACTTCTACTAGTTTGTATGTAGCCAGAAATTCCATTCCTAGACACAAACTGTTTATGTTTAGGGTTGATCAGAGTCCCTAATTGCATGTAATGGCCCACTCGAACAGTGGCATCTCTGGCTATTGACATGCACCCTGCACCCCCCCCCAGGTCGGTTGATCGGTCCCTGCACTTACCCCATCTAGGTTGCGGGCGTCCTCCCGGCGGCAGCTTCACCATTGGCCTCCTCCTTCCTCAGCTTCAAGATGCTGCGGCTTCCCCAGCATCTCCTCCCTCCTTGGCTGCCAATAGGATTACTTCTCTCGGCCAATTGGGTCTCAGGACCTGCTTCCTGAGCCGGGATTTGTCGGGAGGAGAATCAGGGAGACAATAGCGAATATTCTCAAAGAGATCTGGGGAAAGTGTACATATGGGACTGTCTGTAAATATGTGCCCGCAGAGGAGTTACGGGACTCTGAGATAGACTCCCTGTCAGATATCTCCGGAGACAATGATTTGTTTGAAACCTTGTCTCAGGAGATGTTATGGGCAAATAGTGATGATGTTGCTTCGGCCTTTGCTTTTTCTGACTGGATAGCCATGGACTCAGGGAAGACATCACCCTGTGTGGAAACCCCTGTCACTACTAACGAGATTTTGGCCAAAGGTACCAGTTCATTTGGGTCAAAAACTTTGTCTACCAATGCCATGGTGTGCAAGTCGCCAACTTCATGTGTGCCCCCTGGACTAGGAAGTACCAGAGCTCTGCCAAGGCTTGCCCGATCACAAAGATTGCTAAATAAAAGGGTAACCACAGAATATGGACTGGAATTTCCTTAAGTTCCCAAGGAGATTATGCATTAAATTGAAGGCAACAGAGAGCAGTGGTACAGTGAGGCTGTTTGGGACTATCTAGCGGTACCAAAACCTTTCAGGAGAGCAGGGTATTCTTCCACCATGGATGATCGTTTTAATGGATGCCTCTTGCATTGGAGCTATGGAAGACACATTTACGCTGACAAAGTGGTTATCTGATGACCTGGAAAGGATAATGTTGTCTACTTTATCACCACTTTGGATAAACAAGGAAAAGCCCTGACTCTGCCTGATCCCCGTTTTTACTGGTGATCAGTTATAGCGACTGTCCTGGTTTGTTTGTCACTTTACAGAAAAAGAGAAGAAAACCCTTTATACCAAAAGGACTGTGGGGTATATAGCTAGGTAGTGTTAGACTGCAGAAAACTTTGGGGTCAAGATTTTCTATCTACTCCAGTACTTGCATCAAGGACTTGTGTCACATTCTCTTCTGCCACTAGGTGGTGGAAGTTTGCACAGAAAAGGCTGAACTTTTCACACTTAGTTATTGCACATTAAAGGGGGAAAGAAAGTTTAATCTCTTAGGAGATGAGGCTTTGTTTCCTGACTGTACAGTGATGCATTTATATTGTTTCCTGTATGTGTTTCTGTTTCAGGTTCAACTGGAGCTTCTGTCAAGCTGCTGGAGAATGGGTGGCTTAGATAGAGAGCTAGGTGTTGGAAATTATGTTGGTGTAATTCTACTATGTATGTTCATGTTAAATCTACATTTCGTTGTTACTTTACCCTTCCTCATCCAAGTTTTGGGATTCAGGTACCGACTCTCAGGACTGAGGGTCAAAACTATTTTTTTAATTTTTTTTCAGACGATGAGGACATTTGGGGGATGGGGTCTATTGCGATGGGGGAGTATGTAGTGTCCTGCTCCTGATGGGCAGACGCTATATGCGTAAATTTAGATTTGTCTGAGCACTAGTTTAGTTCAGACTGATTATGTTAAATTTCTGGTCTCTGTTCCAGTTCAGCTGGGTTGTGTAGTTTTCCACTTGGCTGTGGGTGGCGCTCTCATCCTTGGTCAGTGTTGGAAATGCAACAGGCTGGGTGTATTACGTATCTCTTTGTCCAGAAACAGCCCGTGGGAGTAGGGTACCCGCTGTGCCTTCTGGGAGAGGGTACTTAAGGGACAGACACGGTGGTCTGGGGCTCCTGACCTGATGGCCCTCCTGGCCTAAGGTGTACCGTAATCATTCAATTGTCTCTGCGCCGGCTGGCCCGAGGCCTAGTCACTGCAAGTAGGCCCAGAAGTTCTGGGCTCTACTGATCCAGAGGTGGTCCTGTGCTGTATTGCCTGCGGGGAGAAGCCAAGCAATTGGAGAAACCAGGGGAGGACCTTTCTCAGAGAGGACCAAGCAACAGGGCTGGTATCTCAAGAAGAGCCTGGAGACGCAATTGGAGGAGGTCATCTACCTCACAGAACTGCCGGTTTGGCTGAAAGAAACTGGTACTCTGTGACTATACTTTGACTTTGCAAAGGTTAGCAGAGGATTGTGCAACGATTCTACTATATTCTTCAAGTCTGGGGCAGAGACTATGACCTAGCAGCGTACCGGCTGCTAGGTCAGTGAGAGAGGCCTATCAAGTGGTTGCTAGATCCAGTCTGTGGAAGCTGTTTGTCCTCTGGATCGAAGAAGTACCCGTGATCCGCCATACAAGGTACCTGAATCTCCCTAACCCTCCATCCCTCTATCTGATTTGTGTTAAAAAAAAAAACAGTGTTTGGAGCTGACATCTGTGAACCATTTTCCAATGGGAGCCCTATGACGGACATGGTGGAACAGTGAGGCAACGGTAGGCCCAAAACTATTTAAAACCAGCAGCTCCTTCGGGGGTCAGTACTACAGTTAATTTTGTTGGTCCATATTAAGGGGAGATTAGGGTCTTGTAAAGATTGTGCCACTGTGTCAATCGGCAATATTTGGGATTTGCCCCAGTTAACTTTAAGTCCTGAGCAGTCAGTGAAGCCAGAGAGGATGCTTAGAGCCACTTGAAGGGAAGGACCCAGCTCATTTAGGAATAAAATGAGATCGTCAGCATACATGGCTAATTTTTCATGTATGGAGCCTGTATGCCCTTGACCATCTTTGCTAGTCTAAAGGCAGAGGCGAGTGGCTCCATCACCAGGGCAAAGCTCCATCACCAGGGCAAAGAGTGCCTGTGATAAGAGGCAACCCTGCCTCGTACCTCTGCCTATTGTGAAGGGGGGCGAGAGTGCACCACCTAGCTTAACCCGTGCTGTAGGGCACCTATACAGAATTTCAATCCACCTGCAGAATTCCACCCCAAATAGAGATTCACAAATTTTCTCAGGCGACCATGTTGTGCATCAGCTCATTTCGGTTTATCTACAAGAGCTCTGCTACGCATTTTGCTTCTCTACCACCAGATGGCAATAGAGCATCTTGAAGACACTGAAGACAGAAGATTACTGTGGAAATTTGCCTTGTATGTGATGATGTCAGAAGTAACGGGTCTGTGTATTGTACACTTCCTGTGTCTGTAGTTCTGCAATCTTGGCAGAAAAGCATAAAATAAGAAAGGGCAGTGACAGACAGTTTGTAAGCTGTGTTTGTCACTTGAAGACGTTTTTGTAAACCTCTTTATGCTGGATTCTGCTTTCTGAAAAAGTTTTACATGATAGCAGCCCATTTTCTGAAAGAATGGCTGCAGTGAAACTTACAGACCAGGTAAGAAGATTCATTATTAAAACCCACAGATTTTGTTTACAGTTTTGAAATTTTAACAGGACTAGAGGCTATTATAGTCATAATCTCTGTATGAATGATCTATACAGCGGTAGCTGTATCCTATTAACCTTTCCGGCTTTTCGATTTTCCCCAAATTCTTGTTTCAGACTTGGGTAGCTGCTGGTGGGCACATTCACCTACATTCAGCAGGGCAGCTCAAAGATGATGGCAAGGATGCATTTGTATATTTTTACTGTTCTGTAGATTGCAGATGAAGAAATGAGACTCCATAACAAGAAAGGGCAGAGCTGAGATCTCAGGGGGGAGTGTGTGTCGCTGTGTCCCCTATAGATAGATATTAAAGCTGGCGAGTAATTCAACATACCAACACCCACCCATACCTAAAATATCAGTTTTGAAAGCCTTAGCCTTTAATTTAGCACTGAAGGTTTCTTTGTGTTTTTTTTGTAGAAAATCATGGTGATATTTGTTGTTTTTTAATGCTCTCTCATTTTTAAATTTAGCAAACCTAAAGTAAAATTAGTAAAGAAAAAGATATAACTGTATTTAATAAATGTCACTATACAGGTCTGCTTGCTGATAGAGAACAGTCCCATCCAGCACTGTACATTCAGTGTTATCTGGCATCATGATAAGCATGTAGCCAGTCCCACGATTCTGCTTAATGTCAAATGCATGGCCTCTGATTATCACTAGAAGATGCAGGTGGAAATGGTTAAGTATATTTTTACACATGGATAGCATTTACATTATGTATAACTAAAGGAATTATTGGATAGAGCGGAGAGGGTTAGAACACCTGTCAGGTTTGTATTGCTGTCTGTGCCCCCGTTAGAGAGAGTCACCCTCTCTGTTTGTCCTGTTTACCATTATCATCAACCTAAATTTAAAGTTGTCATCAGAACAGGAATAGAGGGAAAATCTTCCAATGGGGACACTAAGGCCCCTTAGACACTGGAGTCATAATTTACTGATGTTTACTGATGTTGACAGAAAGTCCCTGAGTAAAAGACCTGTGTGTAAAGACTTGTGCATTGTTGAGTATAGCAGTGTAAAGGTACGTAAGCATATAGACAAGTAAACTTCTTTATTAACAGTATTGTAATATACTCATTTATACTCGCGTAAACATGCTTATAGATGAGTAAATTACTGCACTCAAAATGTAATTTTCGATGTTTGTTTTACGACTCTGTACTCATCATTGTATTACTGATCTTTACTCAGCTGTGCAGATTGTTCCATAGACAACAATGCATCTCATTTCAAATCAGTAAAAAATGTGTGCAAGAGGCCTAATTCTGTTGAAACTGGTGACTGCCGAGGGTTTCCTCTCATTTCCGGTTTTGGCTATGGGACAGGAAGTGAATGCAAAACTCCCCAAAACAGTTTACCTAAAGGAACAGAGAGTATAAATTCAGCCCCAATCACAACCAAGGTGGACCTTTCTCTGGCTAAATGCTGATCATTGGCGATGCCAGTACTAGCTTCCGACATAGATGAAATTGAAAATTGTTGTAACATTTTAATTCCCGGTTGAGGTTCTTGGATCAAAACAGCAAAGGTTTTATTTTAGCAGGTCTCAGAGAAATCAGATATCTGTTGAGATTTTGTGTTGGAAATAAAAGAACCAATGAAAAACATGATATTCAAATGATGTTCCATTACATCTAAAATGGAAAGGAAATCTATGGTCACAGCATACACTCTAATTGTATAACATCAGCATTGTAATAGCAATACAAACAATAGGTGTTGATAATTCAATATATGCTTGCTTGAAAAATCTCCTTTCATGTTGTGAGCCTAGCATGTTTGCTGGTCATCTCTGTCCTTAAAGGGTAAGTTCACCTTTACAGATAAACCTGGAGTCTGGCAATCACCCGCACTGACAGCATTGGGTCGCCACTTTACCGGTCTGGGGATTAGAAATCCCCTCGGCTTCATTTCCTAAACGTACCTCGTAAAGGTACGTATAGGAGACATTCTTTATTTTATTTTTTTATCTGAAAACATTTTTTTGCATCACACAACATACAAAAGACATAAAAGAAAAAAAATGTACAGAAGGAATCCTCGTTGGTGTCATACACATTACTCAATTGAATGATTAGAAAAAAGAAGGGAAAAATTGGGGCAAAGGGAACATTATATTCTAACCATATCATATAAACACAAACATCAATGTGTCGCCCCTGATATCCCCCCTGACATGCCGCTAAGGATGACTCAGACCCCCAATTGAGATGGTGAGATTATAATATACAATATCCCTCAGTCCACACTTCTTATTCTAGAGGAGTAAGCATTCTTATTAGAAATGAGGTGACTTTCTCTCACATACATTCTAAAATAGATGAACTAGGACAATAGGTTTTCCTGTATTTCAGAATTGAAAATAGACCCTGCATACTGGCAAATGTTTATCTCCTCCCCCCTTCTGATATTGTGATTCTTTGCGGGCTCATCGATTTTATTTTGGATAAGGCCGGGTTGTCGGTGATAGCAATGGGGGATTTCAATATGGTAACAGACCGTACATGGATAGGTTTCCTCTCATGAGACAAATAGGCAACGTAGTGGATACCCGGTTAACTAAATTTTTGAAGGAAACTGGACTGAGGGATATCTGGAGAGTTCGGAATCCGGAGATCCGACAATATTCATGTTTCTCCAAGACGCATTCTACGCTCTCCTGGATTGATTTATATTCTGGGGAACGAGGAAATGATGCCCTTGATAAAAAATTTAAATTATAAACCAAGGGGCTTGTCGGACCATTCCCCGGTGACAGCAATATTACCAAAAAGCCCCTTTTGGTTCGAACTGATGGGAGAGCCAAATTAAATTTTACTCCCTTTGCAAGAATTTATTGATCTGAACCGGGGGACGGCCTCAGAGGAAATAGTATGGGATGCTATGAAGGCCTTTTTAAGAGGCTTAATGATCCTACAGATTTCAAAAATTTAAAAACAGACAAAAGACTGGGAGAGATTAATGGGGGGAGAAGGTAACAATAGCAGAAGAACAATACATTAACAACCTAACACATGAAACACTTAGGAACTGGATAGAGAAACAAAATAACTACCGGTTAGTGACTCTTCGGAAGACAGAGAAAAAGCACCTTTTCCAGAGACAAGTGGCTTTCGGAAAAGGGGAAACTTTGGGACGCATTTTGGTGCAACTGGTTAGGGCAAATTCTCCCACCTCTGTTATGCCTATGAGCATTGCAGAATATGGAAGAGTGACTTCCCATACTCCAGAAATAGCGAGCAAATTTAAAGAATATTACGAGGATCTGTATAGATCTCGTCAAGACGGGATGAGAGATGGAATGGAGAGTTTCTTCAGGAACCTGAATCTTCCCTCCCTGATATGGATAGAGCTGAGCTGGACCGCCCCATCACATTGGAGGAGCTTCAGCAGATTACTAATGAGATGCAAACCAGAAATCCCCAGGCCCAGATGAAATATATCAGTATTATGGGAAGGTCTTTCTCCCCAAGCTTTTGAGGGTGCTGAACTTCTCAATGGCAAAGGGTGCTCTCCCCCCATCAATGATGGATTCCACTATAATCACCATACATAAGCAGGGGCAAAGACCCACTTGATGTGGCCTCATATAGGCCTATTGCGCTATTGTATACAGACATGAAAATTTTTGCAAAGGCCTTGGCGGCTAGGCTGAATAAAGTCATATCGACACTCATCCACCCCGACCAATCGGGCTTTATACCCGGAAGAACAACCAGTATAAATATAAGGCGCCTATATTTAAATCTACAGGTTCCAATGGACAGGGGTGGAGAGAGGGCTATTCTCTCGCTAGATGCCACCAAGGCCTTTGATTGCTTAGAATGGCAATAACTTTGGAGGGCCATGGAAGCAGTCCAGCTTGGACTGGGATTCATCAGCTGGGTTAAAATGCGTTATAGAGCCCCAGAGGCCAGAGTAGAGGTAAACAATGAACTGTCTGATGAATTTGGCCTGGGGAGGGGGACGAGACAGGGTTGTCCCCTGTCACTCCTCCTCTTTGCCATTGCAGTTGAGCATCTGGCTACCGCTCTCAGAGCCTCTGAGCGAGTGAGGGGTTTTAGAAGAGGTGACCACAAGGAAAGACTTGCATTATATGCGGATGATTTATTGTTGTTTCTGGGAGATATGCAGGACTCACCTAGGGAAGCTATGAAGATTATTAATAACTTTGGCCAAATCTCTGGGTTAAAGATAAACTGGGTGAAATCTTGTTTGTTACCTGTAGACCAGCTGGGCGACCCCTTACCTGAGGACGTGGCCTAGATCCCAGTGGTGAAATTTAAGTACTTAGGCATAAATATAGCCAGAGACCATCAATGTTACACCTCAGATAACATCATCCCGTTACTGACCAAATTTAGAGATAAAATAAAAGTCTGGAAAAGTCTGGCAATATCTGTGGCGGGTCGCTGTAACTTAATCAAAATTATCTGGATGCCGCAACTTATATATGTACTACATAATTCTCCAATATGGTTGTACAAAAAGTGGTTTCAAAAGATTGATAGGTTGTTAAGGGAATTGATCTGGAAGGGTGGTTCCTCCGTACTGGGATCACATGATCGGTCTCCTCTCCGCTGACAGGACGTGGAGCTGTGTGTTTACACACACGGCTCCACGATCCCGCACGGTCCCGTTGTTTTAACAGGCAATCGCGGGTGCCCGGCGGACATCGCGGCCACCGGGCACTAGCACGGGTCCCCAGCGACGCCGCGGGCGCGCGCGCGCCCCCCAGGCGGCCGGGAATGGGAGGACGTCATATGACGCTCACCCAGGATGGGAGATCCACCTTGTGGGCGTCATATGACAATACGCGGGTAGGGAAGTGGTTAAAGTATAGTGGCCTTACAGAATATACCCCACTGTGGGAGAATGGCAAAATGGGAGAACTGCAGAAGATTGGGGTAGTAAGTAAGGGAATGGAAGAGATGTGGAATAAAATATATTTCTCAATTATATGCAGATGGATCTCTGAAGCCCTTTCAGGAATGAAGACACCAATATGCCCTTTCGAATAAATCTTGTTTCAGATACCTACAGGTTAGGCACGCTCTGAAGGAACAGTTTAGAGGAATGACTTTAGAATGGAACACAATTCCAGTACTTCAAAAATTAATTAACACACACAGATACATGGAAAGGTCTAATCTTCAAAATATACTTACATATTAATAAGATGAGACTGGGAGAGTTGGAACCTCCTTCGTATAGGAGAAAATGGGAAAAAGAACTGGGAGATATTACAGAAACACAGTGGAATAGAATTTTGGAATTGGCCCCGCTGGTCTCTTTGTCCCCCTCCCAGAGGATGTCACACTTGTTCTTGCTTTATAGAACTTATTATACCCCTTCTAAACTTTTCCAGTTTGGCCGCCGCTTAGACTTGAGCTGTCCTAGGTGTGGGAATCCAGAGGCAGACATGCTCCATATGTTTTGGAGATGTCCGAAGCTGCTCCATTACTGGACGGGGGTGATGGGAACCATCGATCGAGCACTCGGTACCTCCACTGAGCTGGAAGCAAAACGTTGCCTGTTGGGTTTAGTGGAGGATGGGGGGGAATTTAGGAAGTAGGCAGACAGCAGTCACAAGATGTTTATTCCAAGCAAGGAACCTGATTGCCCGGAGATGGCAGTCGGTGCTACCCCCATCCAGTGAGGAATGGCTAAACACGATGAATGCGGTAATCCTTAAAGAAAAAGCGGTGTACATAAAGCAAAGTGCGTTATGGAAATATGAATGGATTTGGAAACCCTGGTGAGACGCAAGAGGGATTGATATGTAAACCTTACTTACTGGGTAAAACATTGTTGTGATGGGAAGTGACTCAAAAGAAGTCGACCCAAGGGAGTTTGTGAGATGTATGGTTGGTTGGAATGAGTGGACTGGGTGAGTTGGGAGGGTGTACTGGATGGGTGAGAAGCTAGTCCTTAATGATATTTCAGACAGTCCTCCTTTAGGCCGTCAGACTCCCCCCAGATAACATTCTTACTGTATTTATTACATAATGACTCTTTTATAGGGGTGGAGCGAACAGGGGTTGGAGGACATGTCTGATTTTTTTTTTTTTATAAGTATAATTATTGTTTGTAATAATTAAGAAAATGATGAATAAAGAAATAAAGTAAAAAAAAAAGATGACTCAGACCCCCAAACGTGGATGAGAAACTGGGGAGCAGCAAGAGGTAGAAGGATACATAACAAAACCAAATAAAGTAAACAAATTAAGGCAACATTCCATAAAAAAATCTGGCCCATACCAAGTGTGTGGGTATAGTGGCCAGTCTTTTTTGTTTAAGGATCGGGAGCCTCCACATTCCCAATCCTATCAATAGGAGGGGTTGCCTTGGTGAGGACCCACTGAGAGCCTGGTGTGACTTTACTAGTATAGTGTATCCAAGTGGCCCATATACTATAAAACTTGTCATAGCAGTCTTTACACTTTGCCATCCATTCCTCTGCAGCCATTATATTATTCACTAAGGTAATCCATTCAGGACGTGTAGGAATTTGTGGTCTCTTTCAATATATTGAAATCAACCTTCTTGAGTAAGAGAGCCAATATGGACTTGCGATATTGGCTGAGAGGAATGGTAGGGACGTGCAGCAAGATTCCAATGGGAAATCAGGAATCTCAATATCCAGAATATCACAATATCACAATATCCATGGTCCTAATCTGAGCATGTATATCTAGCCAGAAGGGCTATATTTTGGGGCACTCCCACCAAATGGGGCCTGAGGCCGCATTCCCTCCAGCAAGTGTCAGATACAGATTGGTATATTCTGGCGAGATTAGAGGGAAATCTATACCACCGGGTAAGTATCTTAAAAATATTTTCCTGCATTTTCGTGTCCACCAAGCTCGTATGCGTGAGATGGTAAAGATGGTCAAACAGTGCTTCAGTAAAGACATGCTAAAGGTCCCTCTCCCACTCCCTTATGTATACAGGTTTCCCCCCACTCTCCAACGACGTAGTAACTCATACAGCACAGATATAGTGTGTGGAATAGCAGAGGTAGACATACAGAGCCCCTCAAAGGGGGACGCCGTGGTAGGGGAATGGATATCTTGAGGTAGGCTACGAACAAAGTGTTGGAGCTGTCTATAGGGCCATTCGTCCATGGGGAACGATCCATATTGTATTCTCAATGTGGCCCATGGCAATAAACACTGGTCTTGGATAAATCTGCCACACCTCGTCTCTCCATCCGCTGACCAAGCCCTTAAAAAGGAAGGATGTTCCCCCAGAGTGAACCAGGGGAAGCCTCTTAAGGAAGCTCAGGGGGAAATCAAGGGATGCATGCACTGTCCTGTCACCATTTGAGGAGGCCACGAGGATGGTGAGCAGCGACAATGCATGCATCAGTGATACTGTCCCTCTTGTCTTCCTGTTGGAGCACACGCTTTGCGGAATAATGGACAGAGCACTTGAGGCAGAACAGCGGGAGGAAGATGAGGACTTTCTTACCTCTCAAGGCCCCTTTATCCAGATAGTATTCCTGCGGGCCCGCCAAACACAGGTAGAAGAGGAGGAGGCGGAGGATTGTGTCAGCATGAACGTGGAGGATAACACTCAGCAGCAGTCTTCAAGGGGTGATTTTCAGTCCCCAGAAACCCAAGGAGTTGTATGTGGCTGGGAGGAGGTTGTTACGGATCATGTGATCCTTAGTGACCTAGAGGGCTCAGAATCGAATGCCTCTGAAAACTTACACTGCATGGCCTCCCTGATTCTGAAAAGCCTGTGAAAGGACCCTAGGATTCGTGGTATCAAGGAGAGGGATCATTGCTGGCTGGCAACCCTTCTTGATCCACGTTACAAGGGTAAGGTTGCAGAACTCATCCTGTCTTCGCAGAGGGAGCAGAGGATGAAACATCTTCAGGAGGCCTTGAAGAAAGGTTTGTGCTATGCATTTCCAGTCCCTGGGAGGTTACAATTTCCTGGTGCTGGACAACGTGTTGCTGAGGCTTTGTTCAGTCAGAAGAAGAGCGGTGGAAAAGGTGGCCGGCTGACCGATGCCTAATATGTAAAAACAGATGAAACATGAAATAAACCCTTTTAGCAAATCAAATATAAAATCAGCCACGTTTATTACTTAAATTACTTCATTTTTTATATAAACTGTGAGGAATTATTTTTAGGGCTGAAACAACTAATCGATTAATCGACAACTAATCGATTATGAAATGAATCGATTACTATTTTCATAATCGATTAATCGGCCAGTAACATAATGGGGTTAAAAAAAAACTGAAATGAGCCCTTTATAGTACAAAAAGAGAAAATCGCTACTGTAAATATTACTTTCACAGTTCTACAGTAAAAAAAAAATTAACCCCTTACAGTAGTGATTATCTGCTGCTTTTTTTTTTTTTTTGTACTATAAATGGCTCATTTTAGTTTTTTTAACCCCATTATGTTACTAAACGTCTTAGACCTAGTTCACACATGTGTTTTTGGTGCTTTTTGCAGAAACACACTTCAGTTCATTTAACATGGTTTCTTATGGGACACGTTCACATCTACGCTTTTTTCAGCCACTGCGTATTTGGAAAGGGTCAGGGACTTTTTTTTAACGCAAAACGGTGCTTTTTTTGGTTCAATATACTTCAATGGAGAAGCTGCAGAAAAGCATGTAGTACGTTTTTGCAGCAATTTGTGTTTTTTAATTTGCCCAACAACAAATTGGCCAGTATATCTCCTCTAATAGTATATACAGTATATCTCCTCTAATAGTTTATACAGTATATCTCCTCTAATAGTGTATATACAGTATATCGCTTCTGTCTGTTATTCTCAGAGTGGATTCGCTATTTTGCTCCCTAACCATGGTTGGTTGTATATTTATTACTGCATAGAGATACAGTATTTAAGTAAAAAAATAATATTTTATTAACTTTACATATTATCTAAATTATACACCACACTTTTTTTAAGGTTATTAAGCGATAAATCGATTAATCTAAACAATAATCGGCCAACTAATCGATTATGAAAATAATCGTTAGTTGCTGGCCCTAATGGTGATTACCGCCAGGTTGGTCGGTCGATCTGTTTCTGACTGACATCAACAGATGGAAAACAGGACCGTCATTTCCACAATAAGGGCAAAACTTATGAACCTGGTAAAGTCTCTAGAAATCATAGACACTTGGCACTGTGGGTTAGAAATCGAATTACAGCCATGAACTGTATTAGGTGTGACTCAAACCTGATACAGTTCATGGCTGCCATTTCATGTCTAACCCACAGTGTCTATGCTGAACTTGAGGTTTATAAATCTTGCCCCTTACTTTACTGTGGAAATGAAAGGAAGTCCTGTTCTCCATATGTTGATATCAGACATACTCAGACCCGATACAGTTCATGGCTGCAGTTTCATATTAAACCCACAGCTAGGGTTGCCACCTTTTCTTCAAGCCAAACCTGTTTTTTTTGCTGCTGACAGGTGCTGGTACTGCTGGCGGGTACTGCTGGCTAGTATTGGTACTGCTGGCTGGTACTGGTACTGATGGCTAGTACTGCTGGTGGGTACTGGTACTGCTGGCTGGTACTGATGACTGGTACTGCTGGTGGGTACTGGTACTGCTGGTTTATACTGCTGGCTGGTACTGATGACTGGTACGGATGGTGGGTACTGGTACTGCTGGCATGTACTTCTGGCTGGTACTGGTACTGCTGGTTTATACTACTGGCTGGTACTGATGACTTGTACGGATGGTGGGTACTGGTACTGCTGGCGTGTACTGGTACTGATGACTGGTACTACTGGCTGGTACTGGTACTGCTGGTTGGTACTGGTACTGTTAGTACTGGCACTGTTGGTTGGTACTGGTAATCAGTGATGTAAGTAACTCAGTTAAAATAAACGGAGTTACTTAACGCAGTTACTTTAGAGGGTAACGAGTAATCTAACTGATTACTCTTCCCCTCATGGTAACTCAGTTCCCATTACTTGGGCGGCATTGCCGCAATTACATCTACTGCCCGGGAGGCCCGCCGTGGCCGCGCTGCCTGCCCGTTCGTTCCGCCGCGGGGAGGGGGGCTTTCGCCCGCTGAGCTGAGAAGAGGCTGAGACTCAGAGAGACTGTCTGGACCGCCCCATCCCACCCCGCCTATCCAGAGAAAGAGAATGTAGGGAGGCGGGGCGGACACTGAAAAATTAAGTCAGCTGACCAGCTGACACCAATCAAGTGAAGGGGAGGGTCTCTTTCTCTCCCCATGAGGAAAGGTATCCCTTGAGGCATTCAAGTAAGTGACTGTCTGACAATTCGAATTGCAGTGCAATCGATCCATCCCAAGTCCTCCACCACCTCTGCTTCTTACTGATCCCATCCCTACCCACCCACCATCACAGAGGTGATGGGGGGGGGGTATTGATGAGATCAGTGGTGGTGGGGGATGGGATCAGTAAGAGGCAGAGGTGGTGGTGGTAGAGGATAGCACCACCACCGCTGCCACCCCCCCCAAGTACCACTGCTGCCTGCCACCCCCAAGTAAACCACCGCTGCCACCCCCCAAGTACTGTACACCACCACTGCCACCCCCCAAGTACACCACTGCCACCCCCCAAGTACCACCGCTGCCACCCCTCAAGTACCACTGCTGCCACCCCCTCAATTACCACCGCTGCCACCCCTGTCACAGTTACTTTGCTGAGTCACTAATTACTTTTCCAATGTAGTAACCGAGTTACTAACGCAATTACTTTTTGGGAGAAGTAATGTGTAACTTAACGAATTACTTTTTTAAAGTAAGATGACCAACACTGCTGGTAATGCTGGCTGGTACTGCTGGCTTATACTGGTACTGCTGGTTGGTACTGCTGGCTGGTACTGGTACTGCTGGTTGGTACTGGTACTGCTGTCTGGTACTGATACTGGTGGCTGGCACTGATACTGGTGGCTGCTATCCCAGATCGCGGGTTCCTGTGTCCCAACCCGCCACCCCTGAGCATAATTGTGACAGAAGCATGCAGCTGCAGTAGAGAGCAGAGCCGATGCTTCCTGTCACAGGCGGAGTACATTTGGTATCACTCCTCCTGTGAAGGAGCCGGCGCTATACAGGAAGCATCGGCTCTGCTTCCTCTAGCGGCGGCTCCGTTCTTCGCACTAATGCTCAGAGATGGAGGGTCGGGAACCCGCGATCTGGGCTTGCCGACCCTGCATCTCAGAGCAAGACATGGTGATGGGCCACATCAGAGGGTGCCGCGGGCCACATCTGGTATACCCCTGGTATACACTACAGGATTATAAAAGACCCGGGACACCTTTGGGTGCCCCAAGGAGAGTAGTAATGCGGTGCGCTATGCGCACTGCGGCAAACAGTGGGTGTGGCCAAATTGCTCTTGCTGACATAATCGCCCCTGCCCACAGACAGGCTCCCGCAGCTCCTGGACGGCAACAGATTTGTGTGTGACTATCTTGGTTACTTGGGGAGCCACAACCCGGTCTGAATAATGTGTCCGGGTTTCAGGCAGACTCAAACCCGGACACATGATTCAAATCCCGGACTGTCCGGATGAATCCTGGACAGGTGACAACCCTACCCACAGTGCCTGCAGTCTGTGATTACCAGGCAGAGACTTTACCAATTTTAGAAGTTTGGCCCTTACTCATTGCGAAAATGATGGTCCAGTTCTGTTCAGATTCCTCATATGTTGAAGTCAGTGTGTCATATGGCGGCTGCTATAGACAAATAGCCAGCTAGTGGCTGTGGCAGAATAGCTAAGAGGCTGCCCCGCAGCAGTTTGTGTCTGTCCTATCACTGGATGCCCTCCCCAAATGGATACCCAGGGCCATCTCACCTTTGGCCCCACCCTCTGCACCCTACTGAGTTCAGGAAAGCAGGACTGGGAGAGCAGGAGCCAACAGCAATGAAAATTGTAAACTGCAAGTGTTGGGGTAAGAATTTTAACAAATATCTACCTGTGAATATACCTAATTGTTACATATTGGGGGTTATTTACAAAATGAAAACCACTTTGCACTACAAGCGCAAACTACAAGTGCAAAGTGCACTTGAAAGTGCACTGCAAGTTTACTTGGAAGTGCAGTCGCTGTAAATCTGAGGGGTAGATCTAAAATGAGGGAAAGCTCTGCTGATTTTATTATCCAATCATGTGCTGTTTTTTTATTTCCCTTGCATATCCCCCTCGGATCTACAGCGACTGCACTTCCAAGTGCACTTTCAGTGCAGTTTCAAGTGCACTTTGCACCTGTAGTGCAAAGTGGATTTGCCTTTAGTAAACAACCCCCATTGTGTCCACTTTGTGTGTGCCCAGCAGCAATCACCACATGTAATGGCTGGCTATATATAGACAGCCACCAATAGCGGCAGCCTCTGGCAACCTGTCATTATAGTGAATGGGGTTGGCAGCCTCACCTAGCCTCTCATAGCTGCAGCAGGAATCAGAAGGTTCATGCCACAGCAATTCTCACTGGCCTAAAATGCCAGCATGAATGTAGCCAGTCTCTAACCCAGAACAAGCATTCAGCAAGATAAATCAGAAGATCTGATGACAATACTGTTTCTATGTCAGTGACTGAGGAAGTGTGAAACCACAAGTATGAAAGTCAGGCAAGAGAATTTTTCTGAAGGAGAGGCCAGCTGTGACAGCTCTCAGTACAGCCTTCTGAGTAAAGATCTGAAAGGCGGGGTTCCATAAGAGAAGAATACTTTATATCATATCTTAGAACTGGTTAATTTGAGTTGCCCAGTGCGATGAAAGGATTATTGTCCAATTTGGACATATCAGCTGTACAGTCTAATTTTAGTGGCGGCATCAGACACTTACCATAAAGAACTCAGTTGGTAATTCATGTGGAATGATCTCTGTTATTTCCCCCCAAGACAAGTCAGATTGATCCAGTGAGCCCCCCTTATTGCCTTCTTTGTAGAAACATACTCACATGGGTGACCCCAGAAAGACTTTGGGAGCTGGATTCTGCCTACACATCTGACCACTGTCTAATATCACTGGCCACCATAGACATTACAAATATAGATATACATGCACAATCTGACTGTCCTTAGACATTTATGTTGACTGCTGGGTCCATAAACACAAACGTAAAAAATTTTTGTTTAGCCCAGTGGTCTCCAACCGGCGGCCCGGGGGCCAGATGTGGCCCGTTGCTTGATTTTATCCAGCTCCTGGACTCCTGGAGTGCTATTTTTTTTTACTGACACCAATGAAGGGCAAATATCCTCCCAATGACACCAACGATGGCGTCCCATGACACCAATGATGGGACACAATTCCTCCCTATTAAACCAACAACGGGGCCCAATGACGGGCACAATTCCTCCCAATGACACCAACTATGGGGCACATTGAAACCAACAATGGGGCACAATTCCTCCCACTGACATCAATGATAGGGCACAATTCTTCCCATTGACACCAATGATGGGAGAATTTTTTCTCCCACTGACGAAGGGACATTTTGTACTCCTGGTGGCCACAGTCTGGCCCCCCTAAAGTCTGAAGGACAGTAAACTGGCCCTTTGTTTAGAAAGTTTGGAGACTCCTGGGTTAGCCTATAGAGAAGGGCAGAGCAGGTGGGCTGCACACACACCGGCTGTCAGATTGACAGGGAGAAAACTGTTGTCCTGATCTCCTCTGACCTCCTCCAACAAACTGTGGCCAGTGGTGTCTTCTAGTGACTCAAAGATATTAGATTGTATCCCGATCCAGCTGCAACATGGAACTATCATCTAATGTGTGCGAGTACCTTTGTGGGTTTTCTGTGGATACCATCAGTGTGTTTTTGAACATGCTGTGCGTTCCTGTGCAATTCCAATGCAGTTCTGTTAGAGTGGGCTGAAATTGCACCTCACTGCACCAAAAGTAGTGGATGCACTACTTTTGGAAATGCACTGAAACTGGATCGTATGGTACATTTGTACCATGCAATCCTGTGCAGGCAAGCGCAATGTGTTTGTGACTTGCATTTCGGATGTCGCACGGACACCCACTGTAGGTTGCAACTGCAGTGCATTTTGAACACAGTGCGAGAAACACATCAGGAACAAGGGTTCACCGCCCTGAATTTTGGTGTGAACCAGCCCTTAGAGCCCATTCACACTAGAATGCTGTGTGGGAAACCTGCGTTGCATGCCAGTTTCCCACACTGCATTTAAATTGCACTGCCCTTGCGATCTGCAGCGGGTGTCAGTGCAAAGTTAACGACAACCCAAACGCAGTTCGCAAATGCAGTGGGTTTTGCCTGCACCAGATCACATTGTACAAATGTACCATGGGATTTGGTTGCAGTGTGTTTACAAAAGTAGTGCATGCACTAGTTTTGGTGCATTCATTCAAAATTAAATGAATGGGCTGAAATGGCACTGCACAGAAATGCATGTGAGTCGCACAGGAACATGCAGCCCTATCCTGTGCAATTCACATGCAGTTCCTAGTGTGACTGGGCCATGAAAGTTACAAAGCTTGATTTTCTTAATGTTCTATTTTATTATTTTTACGACTGGTGGCTCTCAAACCAGAGTGTTTCCTGATCATGTGATCACTTCACTGACAAAATAAGCCTTCACCTTGCAGATGCCTCCTTCAGCCTGCAGAGTCTAATGTCACTAAAATATAAAAACATACAGTGTATCAGGCATGCCCTTTTTTTAGTAGCGTTATTGTCAAGTTAACTAACACATGCTGATGTTGATAAATTTGGCCTGGGCATCCAGGCATCAATGACCCCAGGTCACAGAAGGGTTAAAGTGACACTAATAAACAAAATGTAAAAAAAAGAAGTTTGAGAGCTCATGGAGGACATAACTGGGAGGCAGAAAAACACAGTAAAAAAAATATTTATAGAGTAATAGATTACAGGGCTATTAAAGCGGAGTTCCACCCAAAAATGGAACTTCCGCTTTTCAGGTCCCCCCCCCCTCAGGGGGAGGGAGGGCATTTACCTGTCTAATACAGGTATTTTGCTCCCACTTCCCGGGCATAGATACCCGAGCCACCCGCAGGTATCTACGCCACTTCCTGCGCCTTCTCCGTCCCCCCCGCTGTCTTCTGGGAGACACACAGTTCCCAGAAGACAGCAGGGACCAGTGGGATAGCGCGAGACGCGCATGTGCAGCAGGGAACCAGGAAGTGAAGCCGCAAGGCTTCACTTCCTGATTCCCTCACAGAAGATGGCGGCGGCAGCACCCGACAACCGAGGGATAGATCGGCTTCAGGTCCCGACATCGCGGGCGCCCCCTAGACAGGTAAGTGTGCTTATTTTGAAAGTCAGCAGCTGCAGTATTTTTTGGAGAATAAGGATATTGAGTGAACTTTTTCATCTTGGTTGTTAATGGACATTTGCAGTATGGTAACTTCTAGTCATGTTTCTTTAGATAATTTGCTTGCTTTATTCTATTTTTACATTCTGACTTCCCTTTTGTAGTATTACTTTCAGTGTGTATATGCAGCTCCTTACTATGTAAATTCACCCACGTCCTGTTTATTTGATGTTTCCCCTTGTGTATATCAGGTCAGTTGTGAAGCTTCTTCCTAACGAAATTGAAATCACATTGACCTGATGAATATGCTGATATACATTCCATGCTACATTGCATATACTATAAATAATATGGCAGACTAACCATACAAGCAGCCAGTGAAGGCTACTAGAGGAAAGAAGGCTGTGCTTTTTGTCCTGTTGCTCTGTGTTCTTTTAAGGCAAAGCTAACAACAGGGGTGCTTGGCCACTCTTCTGACACTGCTCTCTATAATCATAATCATATGTCTGGACTCTTGGGTGATTAAAGTGTGAATGTTAACCCTTTTGTTTTAACATTTTTGTTTTAGCCTGATCATTTTGCACATCTAAAGCTGGCCATACACCTATAGATTATCTGCAGATTTTCTATGGTTAGATGGAAAAAGTGCAACAGATTTCTCCATGTTCGCTAAACTGTGTGGATGGAGAAATCTGTTGCACTTTTTCCATCTAACCATAGAAAATCTGCAGATAATCTATAGGTGTATGGCCAGCTTAACTGCCACCCCGTCTTTGGAGAACTTTACAGTATGTACATCTGTGGTGTATTAAAAATGTTTTAAAGCGATTGTAAAGGTAAAATTAAAAAAATTAAATTAAAAAGATGGTATACCACAACTGAATGGATGCGTTATCTCTAAATGTGATCATGTATCAAATCATTAATAAAACCAAATCCTATAGAATAATCACATTTATCATACAATGTAAATTGAAAAATAAATAAATAAAAAATATAATTAAAGAGGAAGTAAACTGCCTCTTTTTTTTGTTTTTGCTGACCTGCAAAGTAAAGGCATAATGTGCTAGTATGCATCACATACTAGCACATTATGTGAAACTTACCTGCAAACGAAGCCCTTCTTGTCTCCGCTGGAGGCCGCATCCATCTTCACCCCTCTTCCTTCTGGGCCCACGCACTCCGGCTGTGTGACTGGCTGGAGCCGAGTGATGTCACTCCTGCGCATGTACGCAGGACCTGCTGGTCACGGCACAGGGCTCTGAAGAAACGGCACGTTCCTTCAGAGTGCATGCGCCGATGACGTCATCGGCAGCGTATACAGTAAATATCTCCTAAACGGTGCAGGTTTAAGAGATATTTACAGTACCTATAAGTAAGCCTTATTATAGGCTTACCTATAGGTACAAACAATCCAGGGAAGTTTACTTCCTCTTTAATCTATATCATAGTTACATAGTAGGTGAGGTTGAAAAAAGACACAAGTCCATGAAGTCCAACCTATGTGTGTGATGTCAGTATTACCTTGTATATCCCTGTATGTTGCAGTCGTTCAGGTGCTTATCTAATAGTTTTTTTGAAACTATCGATGCCGCTGAGACCTCCGCCTGTGGAAGGGACTTCCACATCCTAGCAGCTCTTACAGTAAAGAACTCTATATGCAGTTTATAGTTAAACCTCTCTTCTTCTAATTTTAATGAGTGGCCACGAGTCTTGTTAAACTCCCTTCCGCGAAAAAGTTTTATCCCTATCGTGGGGTCCCGGTATGGTATTTGTAAATTGAAATCATATCCCCTCTCAAGTGTTTCGTCTGCAGACAGAATAAGTTCAGTTCTCGCAAACCTTTCTTCATAACTAATATTCTCCAGACCCTTTATTAGCTTTGTTGCCCTTCTTTGTACTCGCTCCATTTCCAGTACATCCTACATGTGGACTGGTGCCCAGAACTAGACAGCATACTCTAGGTGAGGCCGGACCAGAGTCTTGTAGAGTGGGAGAATTATCGTTTTATCCCTTGAGTTAATCCCCTTTTTAATGCATGCCAATATTCTGTTTGCTTTGTTAGTAGCAGCTTGGCATTGCTGAGCCTATCATCTACTAGGACCCCCCAGGTCCTTTTCCATCGTAGATTCCCCCAAAAAACGATGTTTTACATTTTTTTTAAAAGTTCATCAATTCATAAACGCATATCAAACAAAAAACAAATTCCATATAACTTATATAAGTAAATAAAGTGCAATCATGCAAAAAACAGATTAATGAAATAAATAAATAAATAAATAATGTAGTAAAATGTCCAAAACCAGTGCCATGGCAGGTCTGACCAAATAAATAAAAAAAAACAATTCAGGATGATTTCATAAAAAGTCCCAAACTGGTGCTGTGTCAGGTCTGACCACATATAATATGGCTCAAAATGCTTCAACACCTTCAAGTGGGAAAAGGCTCCTTACCAGAAAGATCAGAACTCTATATTATAGGAGGTCGATCTAGTATGAATAAAATAGGCCCAAGGAATTAGTAGCATCAGCCTGGGATGCGTAACCAGCACCTTGTACCACTAGATGGCTGCAGCACTCTCCAGCACTCCAACAGACCACCACATTGATCTCAAAACTGCCCTGGGGGACATGTATCAATGCAAAAACATTTTTTTTTAAAAGATCGTTTTTACAGGAGCAGTGATTTTACTGATGCTTAAAGTGAAACAATAAAAATTAAAAATTCTTTTAAATGTAGTGCCTGGGGGTCCCCTTATTCTGCATGTAAAATGGCACATCTGTACCATGTATAGAATCTGCTACAGCAAAACTGACATTTATAAAGAAAAAAAATGACATTTAATTGCCGGAAATACAATATCATTGCCAGCAATACAAAAAAGTAAAAAAAATGGCATGGGGTCCCCCCAAATCCATACTAGGCCCTTTGTGTCTGCCTGTGATGATTTCACGAGTAAGCTCCGCCCAACGTGTTTCGTGTCAGAATACGTCTTCAGGGGGCTGCAGGTGGTTGGTTAGCACAAAAATACTTACAATAGTATTGCACAGAGTGGTCCCAAACCTCCTCTCAGTGGCGGAACAATCAGGGTCACAGAAGTCGCACTTTCGACTGGGCCCTGCCCTTCCACCACTGTGGGGGGGGGGCCCGAGCAGTGTTGCCCGCCTCCCATTATCTCTGTGACAGTTCATGAAAACAGACTGATTTTTACGGTCTGTACATTTAGGGGCCGGTGGCTGCAGCTGAGCGGAATGTGATCTCCCGGCTGGGACTGTCACTCAGCCACAGACTGAGCAACCTGAGAAGCCAAATGGAGTAAGGCCGCTCGAGCTGCTCTGTCTTCTGTCTCTGGCCAGGGGGCGGGACAGAGTCGGGAGATCTGGAGACACATCCCATGCTGGTGCCCCATGCTGCGCTGAGACCTCTCATGGCAGCTGAGCGGAATGTCTCTGACATTCGTCTCACAAAGCACAGCGAGTTCACTCCCCCCTCCCACCAATGGACGGAGATCAACCTGGGGTGGACTGGAGGGAAGGAGGGGCCGGCGGGGAGGAGCGTGCCATGAGAGGTCTCAGCACAGCATGGGGCACCAGCATGGGATGTGTCTCCAGATCTCCCGACTCTGTCCCGCCCCCTCCCCTGGCCAGAGACAGAAGACAGAGCAGCTCGAGTGGCCTTACTCCATTTGGCTTCTCAGGTTTCTCAGTCTGTGGCTGAGTGACAGTCCCAGCCGGGAGATCACTTGGTGCTCGCAGGTGTCCGGGAGCCCGCAGTCAAATGCGGGAGACTCCTGCAACTCGCGGGAGATATGAGAAGTCTGTTTACACCTCAGACAGCCATGATTCCTGCTCCTTTACACCTCAGACAGCCCCAATTCCTGCACCTTTACACCTCAGATCAGCCCCAATTTCTGCACCTTTACACCTCAGACAGCCTAGATTCCTGCCCCTTTACACCACAGACAGCCCCGATTCCTGCACCTTTACACCTCAGATCAGCCCTGATTCCTGCACCTTTACACCTTAGATCAGCCCTGATTCCTGCACCTTTACACCTCAGATCAGCCCTGATTCCTGCACCTTTACACCTCAGACAGCCCTGATTCCTGCACCTTTACACCTTAGATCAGCCCTGATTCCTGCACCTTTACACCTCAGATCAGCCCTGATTCCTGCACCTTTACACCTCAGACAGCCCTGATTCCTGCACCTTTACACCTTAGATCAGCCCTGATTCCTGCACTTTCAGAATACACAAAAGGCAAGGCAGCAAGCCACTCACATGTGTCAAAAACAGCAGTAGAAATCAGCAGATACCCGCCCCTGACATTTGCATTCTGCCTAAACACATGTGCAAATGTAGCCTTAGAACAGGGGTTGGGAGCTACTACTTTAGAAAACAGTGCAGTTCCCTTTTAAAACTTCTAAAGTAGTGGTTACAAAGCCAGTTATAAAGCATGACTCCCAAAGCCAGATATGATGGAGTACTTACAAAGCCAGTCATTAAGCAAAACTTCTTTATAACTGGCTCTGTGAGTAATGCTTAGTAACTGGCTTTGTGAATACTGCCTTGTAAGCCTTGTACACACCACTAAACTGACAGCTCAGGTTGTAGATGCTGTACTAACAATCCAATGTTAGTACAGCAATCTCCCCTGCTGAGCTTTTGTGTTCTGACAGGGGGATGCCAACCGACAGAACACTCCGGTTAGCACTGTCAGTCATTGGCTAAGAACGCTGACCTTTTTCGGTCACAAGCCTTCGTCAGAAGCCGGGCTGAATAGTTGGCTTCTGTCGGACCGGCTACCGTACACACAGGCCGAATGTCGGCTGACATTCAACCTGTGTGCAATAGGTTTTACTCACAGAGCAAGTTATTAAGCAATACTCCGTGAGTAATTCTTTACAACTGGCTTTGTTAGTACTGCAAAGCCAGTTATAAAGCATTACTCGCAGAGCCAGTTATAAAGGAGTATTGCTATATAACTGGCTTTTTGAGCATTACTTTTACTAGTGCTTCCAAAACCTGTCAAATACTTCATCCAGTCAACTCTTCTGGGTAGAATTACCTCCCCTTCATCTTGAGCCTGGCACAAGGCTGCTGAGGGGAAGGAGTGCCCAGAGACAGCAGGTGCACAAGGATTAATCACACTGCAGTTACAAAAAAAGAATCATAGTTACCATTAGCAAAAGCAGTGCTCTCTGGCCTGAAGCATCAGATCCGACCCCTTTACTGGCGGGAATAGAGATGGGTGTACACCAGCCAGCAGCTGCACTGCTTTCCCTATAGGCGGCTGCAGCACCTCACTGAGACCCGCCTCCCACACATGAAAGCCAGCAAGGTGCTGAAGATGGTGGTGCATAAGGCCTCTTCCCCATCTTCTCCACCCCGCCTCCTCTCCTGGCGTCCTGGTTGCCAGGTGCCTATTGGCTGCGGGGCGCATGCACGAACAGGGACTTTCTGTTCAGCGGCGGCATAGGATCGGCTTGGTAGGCGGGGAATGAGGAGACTCTTTCCGCTCCTCCCACCACCACCACCCAGCATAGGTCAACTGGAACAGGTACAGGCAAATGGATAACAGGAATCACAGGGAACACTAGACCAGATAGCACTGATCCTGGGGAATGAGTCAGTTTAAATAGTCCGTTTAGCAAGAATTGTCACAGGGTTTGCGTGCGTGCATGCGCACACCCCTTGGCATCCCGTTCTGCATTAGCGTGCATGCGCGTGGGACATGCAGCACAGAGGATCTTCTATGGCTGCCATCTTGGTTATTGGCATGCCCTTCCTGACATCTTGCTCCGGGGGCCCTTAGCCCCCCATGCAGACTTCCATGGGTACCTACAGAATAAGGCTTACTTGTAGGTACAAGTACAAAAAAAGAGTTTACTTTCAATTTAAAGCCCAACTCCAGGGACGATAAAAGTCCTAAAAAGAAACAAGCAGTTAACCCTTACAGTGTGGATGCAGTTCTATTGTCTCACCCCAAAACACTTACTTGAGTCCTACCACCATTCCAGCCCCACTCTTCTACCTTTCTGGTCTTACAGGAGACACTGAGGGCAATGGGAACCATAGAGTCTTACTGCTGTCACTCAAACTCCTGTGAGGAGTATGTGAGGGCATGTTTTGCTGTGAGGGCAGGGTTTGCTGGCACTGTGTGTGTCTATGGATGCAATCAACCCAACTCAGGAATGCACCCGCATGGGTGCCCTCATAGCAAATGGCTCGCCAAGGGGCACTTGGAGGAAGAAAGAGTGGACAGTGCTGGTGGAGAACTTCCAGAAGAGGAGGTAAGGGACCACTCTGTGCATGGTCGTTGCAAAGAGCAGGTAAGTACAACCTTTTTTTTTACTTGAATTAAAAAGGTGTTAGCCTTTAATATCACTTTAATTATAATCTGCAGTGTGCAGACACAGAGCAGTGTAGACAGCTTTCAACTACCTGCAAATTACATTACCTTATCATGCTCTGCAGCTCAAACTTATGCCCCGTACACACGATCGAAAATTCCGACCACAAAATCCGTCTGATTTTTTCTGACTGATTTTGTCAGACACTGGTGTTGCATACACACGGTCGGACAAAGTTTTCGGAAAGTCCTATCATTCTGAACGTGGTGACGTTCGTTGCGTACAACGGAACTACGTAGAGGCTATTAGCCAATAGCTTTGGTCTCGTAATTTGATCTGAGCATGCGTGGCACTTTGGCCTTTGGAATTCTCTACACACGATCGGAAAAAGTCTGATCGGATTTTGTTGTTGTAAAATTTGAGGGCAGGATCTCAAATTTTGTCCGTCGGAAACTCAGGCGGAAAAAGTCCGATGGAGCCCACACACAGGTGGATTTTCCGACAACATGGTCCGATCAGACATTTTCCGTCGGAATTTCCGACCGTGTGTACGGGGTATTACTGTGTTTTTGTAATGTGTTCTCATCATTTTTATTTTTATTTGTATTGGTACTTGTCCAAATTTTATTTACATATGATAAATTAGTTTCCCGTTTCTATCACAGCTGCTGATACTATACAGCCAGACTACCGATCGTTAATTACAAAAGTGAACGTGATTTTGAACCATCTGTGTTGTCTTATGTAATAGCTTAAAATTTTAAATAGCACAAACATTATACAGATTATAGGCTATGATCATTCAAATTCTAAACTTTCACATGGCCATCAGGATTGTATGGTGTCTATGTATTATATTACTGTATTACTGAAAGTTTCTTCTGCATTCAAAACTGAACAAGGTTGGAGGATGTGGTGTTTTACAGCACAGGAAATATCACTTGACTTGTGCAAGAACTGCTTTTTTTTATGCTATTTGTGGCTTTTAACTCGTGCACATGAAAACAAAATTGCACTGAAAATAATATGTATTACCACCAAGTAAATGACCCATTCACAGCAAACAGCTGCAGATACAATAAACTTTGATCAATCAGAACACGGGCGTTCAGTCTGGATCCATCTGTCATTTTTTTCAGATAGATCCAGACTGAAGCACAATGTACACGTCTATGGCCAGGCGGCTGTAAATAGATGTTTTTGTTAGTTGTTAAAGAAACTAATCATAGCTGACAAAAGGTATAAACAAAAAAAAAATGTTTTGCCTAAAAATGGACATAAACAGAACGAATGTAAATGGAAAAACACACAGCTTTGTTCTGTTTAAGGCCTCATTTACATGGGCACACCTATGTGTACACCCGTATGAAGGGCTATCTATTCCTACATGCAGACAATATCTTGTGCAAAGATCAGAGGTAGTATGTCTCACCCCTCCTTCCAGGGAAGCAGCTATATTGCATCCATCCTGGATTTGTTTTTAACTGTCTGCGATTTACTTGTTTTCAATACACCCAATTCTGTTGGTCCTGATAAAGGGGATGATCCGAGAAACACGTTGACCTTCTCAGAAGATTTAATCCACTTATCTTTGTAATGTATTTCACAGACAATATGTGTTTTTATATTGTATGTAATGAAAAAGGATTTTTATACAAACTGTATGATATAGGATAATAATTTTTTTTTGCATGGTAATTGTGCACACTGGGGTATATTTAAAGTCCTAAAATACTCTCTGTCCTTTTGCTACTATATTGGGATGATACCCTAGTGCTCACACATTTTAGGTTTGCTGTACTCTTTCCCACAAACATAAACTCAAAGCATAATCTTTTAAAATTATCTTTGTTTAAATTGAGATAAAAAAATTTACTTTTTTTTTTGCATATGGGAAATCAAATAAACCCGGGGGATGGTCCTGCATCAAAAACGTATGAACAATGTTTTCCATGTATTCCAATGGCCCTAGTTCACACCTTTGCAGTGCGTTCTAGGGCAGTCAACAAAAGTAGAACATGCTGCATTTTTTTCGGTAAGGAACGCAGCAAAACGCATGGAAAATGCACCGGAACACCTGAAACGCACTAGATGTGCAGCAGAATTCTTAAATTCTGATTTGAGATTAAGTAAAAAGAGGAAAAAAGAACCCTGGAATGCATCAAAAATACACTGCAACACATAAAAAACGTGTGTAAACATGCATGCAAAAACACTTCTGTAATGCAGAATTTGTGGTGTGAACCGGTGCTGAAGGAAAGCATTGTTTGTTCAACAATTATAATTTCTATATCATAAGAAATAACTTATAGTAGTTGGTCATATCATATGAAAGAGCTAGTAGCAGTCATTATAAGGTATAACTAGCAGTAGTTGGCCACATTCAGCTGGATTTTTTCTATAACATATTATATGTGTATTGCCCAAGATAATTGTCTCGTCACCGACTCCACTACGAAATCTTCAGGTGCTGGTCCAACTAGTACTCTGGGAAAAATCAATCAGAAAAGGAAATTAATCACTAAACTCAGAGCCGACATGCTTTCAACATTAGAGGTGAAAAGTAGCAGGGGTCACTTCTGACATGTTTTGTAATAAACAGCATTTTTTAAAGACTATTTGAAAAATCACTTTTCAGGACAAAACCTGTCAGTGGTGACACCTGCTACTATTCATTAAATAAACGTTGGCACAGCCCCGAGTAGAGGGCACTTTAAAACAAAAAAAAAAAGAGCTTTACTTCCTGCTTCTTTAAATTGACCTCTAAGTGTAGATTAAAGCGCTTACGTTTCTTGTGTCCTTTTCCTGCTTTCCTTGGGCACTGACGATGTAGCTCCGGCCACACTGATGCCTGTTTAAAGAACAGTGTAAAAAAAAAAATAAAAAAGGTAAAATAAATAAGAAAAAACAAAAAACATTTTTTAAACGCGCCCCGTCCCGACGAGCTCGCCTGTAGAAGCGAACGCATACGTAAGTAGCGCCCGCATATGAAAACGGTGTTCAAACCACACATGTGAGGTATCACCGCGATCGGTAGAGCAAGAGCAATAATTCTAGCCCTATACCTCCTCTGTAACTCAAAACAAGCAACGTGTAGAATTTTTTAAGTGTCGCGTATGGAGATTTTTAAACGTAAAAGTTTGTCGCCATTCCACGAGCGGGCTCAATTTTGAAGTGTCACATGTTGGGTATAATTTTACTTGGCGTAACATTATCTTTCACAATATAAAACAAAAAAATTGGGCTAACTTTACTGTTGTCTTATTTTTTAATTCAAAAAATTTAATTTTTTTCCAAAAAAGTGCACTTTTAAGACCGCTGCGCAAATACGGTGTGACAGAAAGTATTGCAACAACCTCCATTTTATTCTCTAGGGTTTTAGAAAAAAAAATATAATGTTTGGGGTTCTAAGTAATTTTCTAGCAAAAAAAACTGTTTACTGACAGACTCCATGGAAGTCTACATGTGGGTTAATCCCGCCCCCTCATACCTCATAGGACCCTTCTCCCATAAATCTTTGCTCTGGGCCAGAGGGCGTGTGTTCCTTTTTTTGTCCTCCTCCTAGGACCAAGATGAAATCTTACCTTTTAATGAAGTTTTCTGTAATCCAGGCCTGGCGGTGTGCGCAGCGATATGTTGGTGGTTAGCGGTGATCCTCTCTGAAGTCCAGCAATCCTAGATATTAGCAGGTGGACATGGGCGATATGATGCGATACCATGAAGAGCTTACTAACCTGGCCATTGGCAGGCAAGTGGCAAAAGGGCCAAACGTCCCAGCTTTTAGCGGGAGGCCTTGTAAACGCCCGATCGTGTGGTGAGTCGAGCGAACAGCTCCCCAGTCCCAGGTTCTGGTCTGGATCATGCTGTGGTGGTGGTAATGTACAAAGATATTCATTTTATATGGAAGCTGTATCTCTGTGTTTTGTGTGTCTCCTTATTTTCTATCAAGCTCCAGTGAGTGGCCATGGCGGCTGGAGCGCAGCTGCGTTCCAGCTCGCCGTTTCAGGAAGTCGCGGGAACTGTCTGCGCATCAGCAAGCCGCGAACGAAGATTCTGTGCTTGGTTCGTGCAGGTGCGATTTCACCAAAATAACAGCGGTCATGTATGCTTTTCTGGCACAGGCGTGCTGTGACATCATTTCTAAAGCCACAAGAGAAAGAGAGGTTGTAGACAAACAAGTGGAAGCAGTGGTCAGAAAGGTGGTCCGTGAGACCCTGAGTAAAGCAGATTCTGGTCATACCCATACCCTGCTGGCGACACTATATCAGTCCCTATTAGGGATGATCTTGAGGCTCCAGGCCCTTCACAGCCGAGCCATTCCTCAATTGAAGCCTCAGACAGTGAGGTGGCGGTAGATGACCCAGGTGCAGGTTTTGAATTTGCCCTAGTACCACAGCTGGTCAAAGCTGCCAAAGAAGCTTTGAGATGAGAAGAGCCAGTGGAGGCACCCTCCAAACAGAGGAAATATTTTTTAAACCCCTCAAAAAAGAACGCCCCAAGTTTCCCTTTTTGGGTGTACTCGGCACAATAATTACCGATGAATGGGGTGGTGTTGAAAGGAAGAATTGCCTGTTAACGAAGGTATCAAAAATGTACCCATTTAAAAGCAAGGATTTAAAACACCTGGAGTCGGCTCCTCTCATTGACGCAGCCCTAATGAGGTTGGTGAGGCACGTCACACTCCCATTGGAGGATACTGTTTCCTTTAGGGATGGCCTGGAGAGGAAAATTGATACCGACCTCAAGCGGATTTACATTACAGCGGGTATGACCTGCAAACCAGCTCTTGCTCTCGCAGCTCTTTCTAAATCGTTGGAAGTCTGGGAGGACGACGTAGATGCTTCTCTGATGAGCATCTCAGAAGAAGTGGCCAGGAGCTCACCTATTCATGAGCTAAGGTTGGCAGCGGCTTTTTTGGGTGAGGCTTCCCTAGACGTAATTCGCCTGGTGGCTCGGACCATGCTGTTATCTGTGACGGCTAAGCGTGCCTTGTGGCCAGAAGAGAACACAGCTCAGGCAAGGTTCAGATAGAGCAAGGGATGCTCGCTGCTATAGGCCTGGTCGTGAGTTCAGGAAGACCTGGAAGAAAAAACAGCCTTCAGGCCAGAAGTTTTCAAAAGGGGCATCTTCCGATGGACAAGAAGCCCCTAAGTCTTTATGATATTGCGCCTGCCCAGACAGAGCCAGTCGGCATCCTTGCCTCTCTCAGAAGAGAAAAAGCTCATTCTCCTGTCCTATGCAGACTCTCTTGTGGCTCAAGGCGCTGCAATTCCAGTTCCAGCCGAGTAAAGGTTTCAAGAAGTCTACTAGCTCCTCTTCATGGTGTTGAAGAAAAAACAGTTATAGACCTAACCCACTTGAATTCTTTTATCAAGAAGGAGAAGTTCAAGATGGAGACACTACTCATGATCAGTCAAGCAATCCAACCAGGCAATTGGCTTGTGTATATAGCCCTGAAGGAAGCCTACTTACATGTTCCGATAGCGTCAGAATTCCAGAAATACCTTCGCTTTACTGTCGATCAAATCCATCTGCAGTTCACCTGTCTCCCTTCGGGCTTACGACATCGCCTTGTGTGTTTTCAGAACTATTGTTGGCTGTTGTGGATCTGATCAGGACGTATCCGTCTGTATCACTATCTAGATGACCTGCTGTTGTTATCTCGGGACAGGGAGCAGTTGCTAATCCAGATCCCAGGTCATCTCCACTCTACTCGAGTTCGGTTGGCTTCTGAATCTGGAAAAGAGCCATCTGGATCCTATGTAGTCCCTGGTATTCCTCGGGGCACACTTCAACACTATCAAGTGCACCATCTCGTTACCCCTGGAAAAATCCCAGTGACCTGGGACAGAGTTCTGCTTGCAATGTCGTCCTCTCATCTCCGAACCCCTCAATGCCTAAAGATCGTTGGCACCATGGTAGCAACAACACCCATGGTAAAGTGGGCTCAGTGGAAAATGCAGCCCTTCCAGAAGGGCTTCCTCCAGCAGTGGAACCCAGGGCTTCGGGATCACTCTATCCGAATAACATCATCCGTGTGGGAGAGCCTTCCTTGGTGGCTACAACAGAGTAACCTCCTCAATTGTCACTCCATCGCACCTGTGTCTTGGGTCACCTACACTATAGATGCCAGCAACAGGGGCTGGGGCACTCTCTGCCTGACAGAAGTAGCCCAAGGCATATGGAATTTTCCCTCTCACAGGATAGTCTCCAATGTTCTGTTACTCACTTTCACCACTTAACAGCAGGAGCCTCAGTCCTCCCAAGACTGGACAACATGACGGCAGTCGCATACATAAAGAGACATGGGGGTACTCGCAGTCTCTCCCTGTCAAAGGAAGTAGAGCCCATCATGATCTCGGCCCAGAAAAAACAGGACAAACTGACAGCTGCCTATCTCCCTGGAGTTCAGAACGTTCAGGCAGATTTTCTGTCAAGAGTTTTTCTGGACAATGAGTGGACTCCCCCCCCCCCGCGAAGCCTTCAGGTGGGTCCTGTCCATGGGAGTCATTCTGGAAGTAGACTTGTTCGCCTCCCCGTGCAACTTCAGACTAGAGAGATACTACACAAGGTCTCGGTGTCCCCAGGCTTTCAGGTAGATGCTCTGACAGACCATTGGCGGTTCCACAGGGCTTATGCCTTTCCTCCGGTTCCTGTCATTCTCCGTTTTCTGTCGAGGGTCAGGGTGGAAAAATCAGAGTCCCGTACTGGCCAAGCAGGCCATGGTTTCCACTGCTGATGCAACTCAGCTTCCGAGACCCAGTTTCTCTACCCTCCAGACTAGATCTCCTAGCACAAGGGTCAATTCTACATCCATGCCCGGAAGGTTGGAGGCCCTAGGCTGTCCAAGTAGGGCCATTTCCACATTATTAAATGCCAGAAGAGCAGGCACCAACAGGGTCTACCAGAGGATTTTGAAAAAGTTTGCAGACTACACCTCTTCCACTGCAGGTTCTTGCAATAACCCAAAGATGCATGATATCCTGGGCTTCCTACAATCGGGCTTGAACTCTCATTGTCAGTCAGCTCGCTGCGAGTCCAAGTCTCTGCAATCTCTGCCTTTTTTCGGGTGTTTCCTGGGCTAGACACCCAGCAATAAAGCTCAGACCTCAGAAAAAGCCAAGATTCTCTAATTGGGATCTTCCCCTTGTCCTGGATTTTTTCTCAGGTAGAGAGTTGGAACATGAAGATCAGTCCTCTATCAAATGATTCTCTCTAAAAGTTGTCTTTTTGGTGGCTATAACATCGGCCAAGAGGGTCTCTGAAATCAGCTCTACGGGATTTCTTTCTTTTTCCTGATCGGTTAATTTTAATTCCTATGTTGGGTTCAAACCCCAAAGTGGCATCTGTGTTTCATGACAATCAAGAGATTGCTCTTCCAACATTCAGATCTACTGAGGATTCCAGTGTTCATCCCTTAGATGTTAGAAAAGCTCTGAGTCAGTATCTTGAAGCTACAGCTTCTTTCCATCAGACCAACCACCTGTTTGTTCTTTTTCATGGGAAGAATAAGGGAATGCGTGCCTCTTCCAGATCTATCGCAGCATGGATTGTTCAGGCCATTCAGTGGGCTTACAAAGCCAAGGGCTTGGCGCCTCCAGAAGCGGTGACTGCTCACTCAACTAGAAGTGTGTCTTCATCATGGGCGATTCAGTTCGCAGGTGCAGCGCTATACAAATCATTCATTCATTCATGGGCGGCGTCACGTCAAGTTATTTGTAAGGCAGCCTTGTGGTCTTCAATTAACACGTTCATGGCACACTACTGCATAGAGCCAGCCTTGTTATCTTCTGTTAGATTTGGTTTACGTGTCTTGTCTGTTGATAGTGCCAATTAAACCTTTTTCTTTTGTCCAGCACTCTGCCCACCCGGGTGTGTGTGGCTAGTTATTTCCCACACGTAGGCTGCCATGGAGTCTGTCAAGAAAACTGAAAATTTATATCAAATACTTACCGTAATTTTCCTTTTCTGATGGACTCTATGGCAGCAGGAGTTCCCTCCCAGTGGCTGGAGTAGGCTAAATTATGGAACACGGCCTCTGGCCCAGAGCAAAGATTTATGAGAGAAGGGTCCTATGAGGGGGCAGGATTAACCCACACGTAGGCTGCCATGGAGTCCATCAGGAAAGGAAAATTACGGTA
Organism: Lithobates sylvaticus; assembly: GCA_028564925.1. Classification (NCBI taxonomy): domain Eukaryota; kingdom Metazoa; phylum Chordata; class Amphibia; order Anura; family Ranidae; genus Lithobates; species Lithobates sylvaticus. The sequence goes on from CM053031.1 coordinate 136,389,544, forward strand.
AGTATTTGATATAAATTTTCATTTTTTTAACTTGTAAACAACAAATCTCAGAAAGAGACTCAGTCCTTAAGTGGTTAAAGGGGATCCCATAGCCAATATGTGAATATTGTCATAGTGTGCATGTGCGAGATGGAGCACATGACATCTTGTCGCTCATTTAGCACATTTGCCATACTTTATATTTTTCTGTTTAAAAAAATAAAATAAAAAAAAAAGGCTTTCCCCTTTTTTCCAAAGATAATTGTAATGTCATACGGTCAGGGCAGGACTTAGGGTGGTGGGGACCCCTGGGCTTGAGTCACTTTCGGGCCCTACCTTCTATACATTACCATATTTATCGGCGTATAACAAGCGCCGGTGTATAACACGCACCCCAAGTTTACGAGGGAATTTTAAGGAAAACATTTTTTAGGAGGGAAGTTTAAGGAAAAAACTTACAATTAAATGCCCATCAATGCAGCCTTATCAGTGTCCATCTGCAGCCTTGTCCAGTGTCATTACAGCCTTGTCAGTGTAGCCTTGTCATTTGCAGCCTTGCTCCAGTGTCATTTTCAGCCTTGTCATTGCAGTCTTGGAGTTTAAAAATGGCGCAGCCGAGATACAGAGTCCTGTGTATCTCGGCGGCTCTCGGGTCCTCTCGGCGGATCTCGGGTCCTCTCAGTCCCGAGCAAAGCCGAGAGTAGCCGAGTGTACTCGGCTCGGCTCCCAGTCACGTCCCTGTGTTATGTCCATCATAGGGCGGAACAGGGCATGACTGTGAGCGGAGCCGAGCCGAGTACACTCGGCTATGTATCTCGGAGTGGCCTGCGGGGCCCCCTATTGGGCGGGGCCCATGGGCTTGAGCCCAGTCAAGCCCAATGGTAAGTCCGGCCCTGCATACGGTACATGCCTAAGATGAGCCACAAGTCATCAAGTTACATACATAGTTAGTCTAGTTGTAAAAGGACACAAGTTCATCCAGTTCAACCCACAACATCATGTGCTCCACCTCATGCATGCTCACTACAATTATAATGCAGGCTAACTCAAGAAAGAATTTTTTAAAATGATAACGTGGGAGCAAGGGCACAGGCAACAGAGAGGCACCATAAAAAGAACTAAATGAGGAGAGGTAGTGTGGAGATAGGATAAAACTACTTTTTTAGGTTTTAGGTCTTATTCTTATCATTTTCCACAAAGATGCAGGGGAGAGAATGGTCCTCTGTAAAGTGGTGATTAACTCTCTTTTTGAACTTGTACCTACAGGTAAGCTTACAATCAGGCTTACCTGTAGATACAATGAATATTTCCTAATCGTTCACCGTTTAGGAGACATTCACAGCCAAAGACTTCAACCACGCAAGTGCAGTGACCCTCTTCATTCGGGGGAATACATTGTGCTGTGGAATTCAGAGCACCATTCCCATGCTCATGTGCAAGAGTAATGTCATTGCGGCCCAGCCATTCAAACGACCAGAGCCCATGAACCCAGAAGGAAGACCAGATGAACATAGCAGCCTTTGCAGTGGTGACAGCGCACTGCTGGAGGGCTTTGTTTGAAATGTAAATTAGAATGTGATGCATACTATCACATTACGGCATAAACTGCAGGGGGTCCAGTTTACTACTGCAAACGATACAGTAGGTACTGCTGCAAAAGTTGAAAAGAAAATTCCTGTTGCAGATGATGTCTGTAATTTGACCCCATGCTCTATGCAGAAATTCCTTGCACGCAGCTACAGTTTTGTTGCCATATTTGCAAGAAACATTGTTATTTATGCCATTTTAGAAACCATAGCTGGGTGAAGATCAAAAGTAAAGGAAATTTTAACCGGTTCCCGACCGGCTCACGCAGATATACTGCGGCAGAATGGCTCTCCTGGGAGAAATCCCGTATGGGTACGTCCTTTTCGGCCGCTGCACGGCGGGGAACCCAATGCGCATGACCGGCGGTTGCGATTACTGTAGGCCACACGCAATCGCGTGCACGAGTATGTTTACACACACAAATCCCTGTGCTGTCAGAGGAGTGGAGACCTGTTGTTTGTTCCTAGTAAGTAGGAACAGCAATAGGTTTTCTCTCCTACTTAGTCCTATTCCCATACAGTTAAAACACACTGAGGGAACACACATTTAACCCCTTGAGCGCCCCCTAATGTTAACCCCTTCCCTGCCAGTGACATTTACACAGTAATTAGTGCATTTTTATAGCACTGGTCGCTGTATAATTGTCAATGGTCCCAAAAATTCGTCAAAAGTGTCCGATCTGTCCATGGCAATGTCGCAGTACTGCTAAAAATCGCAGATCACTGCCATTACTATTAAAAAAAAATAATAATAATAATAAAAATGGCATAAAAATGCCATAAATCTTTCCCATAGTTTGTAGACGCTATAACTTATGCGCAAACCAATCCATATACGCTTATTGTGATTTTTTTATTTTTTATTTTTTTACCAAAAATATGTAGAATAATATATATCGGCCTAAACTGATGAAGAATTTTTATTTTTTTTTGAATTGGGGTCTATTTATTATAGCAAAAAGTAAAAAAAAATATTTTTTTTTTTTTTTTTTTTTTTCAAAATTGTCGCTCTTTTTTTGTTTATAAAATAATAAAAATAAAAATAAATAAAAATAAATAATAATTAATAAAAATAAAAAATAAAAACCGCAGAGGTGATCAAATACCACCAAAAGAAAGCTCTATTTTTGGGGAAAAAAGGAAAGGATGCAAATTTTGTTTGGGTACAGCATTGCATGGCCGCACAATTGTCAGTTAAAATGATGCAGTGCCAAATTGTAAAAAAGGCTCTGGTCAGGAAGGGGGTAAAATCTTCTGGGGCTGAAGTGGTTTATAACATTAAGCCCATGTTCACACTGAGCTGCGGGAATGAAGCCGATTTCACTCCCCGCATGTCAGTCCCGATTTCACAAACATCTGTGCGGGTTTGTGCACTGATGTCTATTGAAATCGCACCCTGAAAATCACAAATAGGTAGTACAGAAACGACTTTTTAAAAACTGTGCGGCGCCGCAAATGCAGCATTGCACCGATTTAGGCTGGCAATTTCCACCGATTTGGCATGTCAAATCGCATGTCAAAACGCACTAACAACTAATCCATTGATCAACACCTAATCTATTATGAAATTAATCGATTATGAAAATGGCTTATTTTAGTTTTTTTTAAACCCATTATGTTACTAAACGTCTTAGGCCTGGATCACACCTATGTGTTTTTTGGTGCTTTTTGCAAAAACACACTACAGTTCATTTGACATGGTTTCCTATTGGACACGTTCACATCAAAGCTTTTTTCAGCTGCTTTGTATCTGGAAAGGGTCAAGGACTTTTTTCAATGCAAAGCGGTGCTTTTGTGGTTCGATATACTTCAATGGAGAAGCTGCAGAAAAGCATGTAGTGCATTTTTGCAGCAATTTGTGTTTTTTAATCGGCCCAACAAACAAAGTGGGCAAAAAAAAGGATTAAAAAAAAATGAAATGAAATCGCAGCAAAATCACATACTGTACACTGTCTAAAAATTTCCCTGGACCAAAATGTTTCTATTTATTTCTAAATTTTCCCTTCACTGTGGTTGAAAACGAATGTCGATTTGACCACACTAACGTTTAGAAAATCCAACGAACGTTCTTAAAATTAAAACGTTTTTTGAAGGAAGAAATTGTTTTTGTATGGCCAGCATATAATATATTACAGTTCTGTTTGAAAATCTGCAAAACAGTCTTTAACTTTTTGTTTCTTAAAAAATAAAAAAAATTAGATCTCTGAGTCTGATGATATTTACCAGCTTCAACCTCTAATAGTATATACAGTATATATCTCCTATAATAGTATATATAGTATATCTTTTCTCTCTGTTATTCTCAGAGGGGATTAGAGACGTTTCTCCCTAACCGTATAGTTGGTTATTTATATTTACCACTGCATAGAAATATTTAAGAATAAATTGCCTTTTTTTAAACTTTACATATTAACTAAATTATAAACAACGCTTTTTTTAAGGTTATTAAGCGATTAATCGAAACAATACATGGCCAACTAATCGATTATGAAAATAATCGTTAGCTGCAGCTCTAAAACGCACCAATGTAAACCAGGGCTAAATTACAAAATTGCTTTTGTAGCAGTTTTATGCTACAGCAGTTTTGAATACTCGGTCAATATAAGATGTTCATGAGGTGTAGCAGTTGCCTATAGTAAGAGGACATTTTTGTAAAACTAATGGAAACAGATGCATGACAGTTTTAGCAGAAATGTTCCTGTTAATTAAATTGAAAGCAGTATTTGTACCCTCTCTGAAAATACTCAATCAAATGGGTGAACTTTTAGGAAGTGTATTTTTGCAGATCTCTTGGCTCAAAATACTATGCCCTTCCCCTATGACACTAACAAACTCCACCTTTGCACTAACCCTCCCTAAAGTAAAGCGAACCCCTCTTGTACCTGGATCCTCTGCACCGAAATCGACTGTTTTACATGTATGGCTAAATCATTCATTATGAGTAATTGGTTATTTTTACATGCTATAAATATTCTTTTGTATATACAGTAGGTTTAATTATTATTATTGTGTATATAGCTTTCTATTGTTGTGTAACCGTGTTAATTATTTTATGCACCATTCAGGAAATTAAAATGTTATTGTATGTTTTTATATAATGACAATAAAGCCTGATCGCTATTACAAGCAGTGAGAGGGGACGTCCACCCCACCTTCTGGGGCTCTCTCGTCCTACTGGGAGACCCAATCAATTGGCATCTGCCAGCTGGCCATACAGCTAAGCAAAGCTGGGACCGCCTTTGATTGGCTGTTTGTAACAGCAAACTGTAAGTGATGACATGACATCACTTCCGGTTTACTTGGAAACCACCGACACCATTTCTAAAAATTGAAAGCATTCAAAAACACAGATCTTGGTGTTTTGAATGCTTTTAAGGGCAGAGGAGAGATTTGGGTTCTTATTTTTTTTTTTTTAATTAGTATGTTTTTATTTAAATTTTTTTAGTTCTTTGAATCTACACATCCTTGTGAAAGCAACAAAAGTGTTAAAAAAATAAATAAATAGCAACAGTGTAAACAAAAAACAACAAAAAAATGAATAATTAAAAAAAAATTTTTTTCTTTAAAGTGCACCTGTCCCCGCAAAGGCGATCACACGTGTCAGTCCCGCACACACGCAAACAGCCATCTTCCCACACATGTGAGGTATCACCACGAATGTCAGATAATGGGCAGTAATTCTAGTACCAGAGTGTAAATCTAAAGTGGTAACCTGTAAAGGCTTTTAAAGCATGTATAGTAAAATGCATGTTGTAGTTTGGCGGCGTTGGGTGCAAAATTAAAGTGGCTGGGTGGGACAAACTTAGATGGGGGGGGGGGGCAAATTTTAGTCTTGCCTAGGGCAGCACAAAACCAAAATATACCTCTGCATGTATGGCCATCTTTTCTTCCATTGTGATTGCCAGAAAAGGAGGTAATTTAAGACCATGAAGTTTGAAGTAGTCATTACAACTAAGGGTTACAGTTAGATGAAGTTAGCATCAAAGCTGAACTTTCATTTATTAAATCTTTAACATACTGTATTAATGTGTTTGTATTTTGTTGTCTGATGTTGTTTTTTGATATATTTGAATGTGTTCTTGTGGACACTGCATTAATTGTTCTTGTTTTATTCTTGCTTTAGCCTCCCCTTATCCAAGCAATCTTTACTGGAGACCCTGATGAAACACGTATGCTGATTTTTAAATCAGAGGATGTGAATGCTTTGGTAAGAACTTTGTTGTAGAAATGGGCTTGTAAAAACACAGTCAGGTCTATAAAATACACCTATTTATTACCTCTTATATGGACTGCTTTTATTTTGTACATTATGGGGTCTTTTTATAGAACATTCATTGGATGAACATCACACACTTTGTGTAGGCTGGACGGTATTTTTGTAATGGATTCATTTCTATGATTATCGGCTCTATCTGGTGGCAAAAAAAATAGGTATATTTTCTCATTAAGGTAATTTAGAGAACTATACCACATTTTGACCACTAGACGGAGCTGATGATTATAGAAATTATACCAGTTCAGAAAATACAGGGAAAATGTGTTCAGCCTGCATAATTGTGTGTGACATTCGTCCAACAAATGATTTATAAATGGAACTGTCCAACACTGACTTTCACTTCTTGTCTACTTATCACAGTCTCTGCCCGTCAGTGTTTGGCAGTCGTAGGCTATCACTGTGGAGCAGGGGCGGCCTGTGCATTAAGGGCACATGGGTGCTGCCCCCTCTATCTTCGCCACTCCACTCTATGAATAATGGAGGGATTCATGCATAGCATGAATCTATCCATGGTCGCCGCTGCCACCCCCTGTGTGGGGGTGTATTTTTGAAGCACCTGATTAGAGCCATAGGATCTAATAGGGTTCAAAATAGGGTGGACTCGGAGCGCAGAGCATTGCGCTCGGAATCCTCCCAGATGTGTTAGAAAAGCAAATTAATATTTTCTTTTCTAACACGGAATCGCCTCTCCGCCAATCAGGAAGCGCAGGTCTTTTACACGTTTCCCGATTGGCTGAAAGGTTAGGCGATCCTATTGGACACCTAGGAGGAGGGGAGTTGATGCACGGCGAAAACCGCCGTGATCTTAGAAGGGAAGAGGACACAAAAGATGCTACAAGATGCCTGCCGCAGCCTGTCCCCCTGCCCAATGATCACTGATGTGCCTGCCGATCGGGTAAGTGCCGGTGGTCCGGCAAACAGTGGTAGGGGGGATTTGAGGTGCCACGGGGGTGGTTGTTTTAGGCCCCCCCAATCAAAAAAACACCAGCCGCCACTGCTGTGGAGGCATCTATCAAGGTTTTCTAGCAGTCCCATTAGATAAAAGCCTATTTAAAATTCTGCTTCTGTTGATCCGGGAAGGCTAAACACAGAATTAAATTTGTCTGGTTCCCGCTGAACCGACCGAATTTTGCTCAATGTGTACCCAGCTAAAGTGTCACTTTTAGTCAGTTGTAACAAATAACTTAAACCCTGAAATTGATGAGGATATTAAAATTCAGCTTAGGGGTCAATGATCTTTAAAACCATACTTTCCTAGTAGCCTTTATATGGCCACTGAACTCTTCTATAAGGAGTAGCAGTAGGGAGTTCATCATTCAGATACAGCAATCCAATGTAGTCAGCAAGCGCATTGCAGAAATCGCTCAATATGTATAAATAAAATAAGGGTTGCCAAACCTAAAATTTAATTTATTGATTAAGAATAAAACGGAAAATTTATATCAAATACTTACCGTAATTTTCCTTTCCTGATAGGCTCCATGGCAGCATACGTGTGGGTTGACCCCGCCTCCATAACTACCCAATAGGACCCCTCTCCCATAAATCTTTGCTCCTGGCTGCTATCCGTGTTCCGTAACTAGCCTACTCCAGACATTTGGGAGGGAACTCCTGCTGCCATGGAGCCTATCAGGAAAGGAAAATTACGGTAAGTATTTGATATAAATTTTCCGTTTTCCTGACAGGCTCCATGGCAGCATACGTGTGGGAAATAACTCGCCAAAACACACCCGGGTGGGCAAAATGTTGAGCAAAGAAACCAAAATTTATTTAACATTGTCCAACGACAACACTTGTAAACCAAAATTAATAGAAGACAGCGCAGCTGGTTCAACGCAATAGTGAGAAAGAAAAGTATTAATTGTGGACCAAGAGGCCGCTCTACAAATAATATCAGGCGCCACATGCCAAGAAGCCGCCCACGAAGTCGAGATGCTCCGTGTTGAATGAGCCGTCACTGCCTCAGGAGGAGCCAAGCCCTTAGCTCTGTATGCCCTTTGAATCGTCTGCACAATCCACGTGGAAATTGACCTAATTGACGCTCGCATCCCTTTATTCTTGCCATGAAGAAGGACGAAGAGGGATTCCGTTTGCCTGAATGGAGCTGTTGCCTCCAGGTATTGTTTTAAGGTGTGGCCTACATCAAGAGGATGGATCTCTTGGTCATCTGATGTCTTGAAGGTAGGGAGTACAATCTCCTGATTCTCATGGAAGACTGTGGTCACTTTTGGGTTTGACCCTAACATTGGAATCAGCACCACTCTGTCTTCAAAAAAGGTCAGAAAAGGTTCCTCTGAACCCAGATTCCTGATCTCTGATACCCTTTTCGCCGACGTTATCGCCACTAGGAAGATAGTCTTCAGAGTAAGATCCTTAACAGACAAAGGTTGAGACGAATCCTTCCCAAGATTTGACAGAAAATCCAGAACTAATGGAAGGTCCCATTTGGGAAACCTGGGTCTTCTTTGTGGTCTGAGCCTGATGGCACCCTTAAAGAACTGACGAACTAAGGCGTGATTCGCCCATGAGACTCCCGTGAAGGCTGAGATGGCTGACACTTGCACTCTTAACGAGCCAACCGCCAGGGATAAATCCAGTCCGGACTGAAGAAAGCTCAGAATATCATGAACCTCTGGAGAGTTACACGAGTTTTCTCTTGATGACATGTGTATAACAAACCTGGACCAAATGCGCTCATACACCCTATTAGTGCTTCTTCGTCTGGCATTAAGAAGTGTCGGAATCGCTTCTTTCGGGCAACCAAGCGCTTCTAGCCTTCCCCTCTCAAGAACCACACCTTGAGGTGCAGACAAGATGGAAACGGGTGTAACATCTTGCCTTGAGACAATAGATCCGGCCTGAGAGGTAGGGGAATTGGGTCTCGATAGCTGAGGAGCAGCAGCAGAGGAAACCACGGCCTGTTGGGCCAGAATAGAATGACCGCCATAATCTCCACTTTTTCTGTTTTGAGCCTCCGCAGAAACTGTAGGATTACCGGGACTGGAGGGAAGGCATAGGCCCTCTGGAAATCCCAACTGGTCGTGAGAGCATCTATCCCGAACGCCTGAGGGTCCCTGAACCTCGCAAAGTACTTCGGTATCTTGAAATTGCAAGGGGAAGCGAACATGTCGACTTCCGGAGATACACCCAGTGTTAGGAGCCACTCGAAAACTTCTCTGTGGAGGGACCACTCGTTGTTGTCCAACTCGACCCGAGACAAGAAGTCTGCTTGCACATTCTGGACCCCCGGAATGTATACCACCGAGATGTTGGCTAAGTTCTTTTGAGCCCAACTCATTAAAGGCTCCACTTCTTGTAACAGGGACCAGCTGTGAGTCCCGCCTTGTTTCCTTATGTATGCCACTGCCGTTGTGTTGTCCAACCTTAGCATGACGGAAGAGTTCAACACTAGATGGCGAAAGGATAGCAGTGCCTGAAAGGCTGCCCTCAGTTCCAGAATGTTGGAAATGACTCCTTGAGACTGGCATGTCCACCTGCCCTGAGCCACCTCCGAAAGGCAATGAGCGCCCCAACCCTGGTTGCTGGCATCTGAGGTCACCGTGATCCATGAGATGGGGACAATCGAATGATGGTTGCGCAGATTCTTCCCCTGAAGCCACCAGAGGAGAGATGTCCTCATAGATGGGGTAAGAAAGATGCGCTGATTCTGGTCGACAGAGTTCCACTGATGCAGAAATCCCTTCTGAAAGGGACGGGTATGCCACTGGGCCCACTTCACCATGGGGATGGTTGCTGTCATCGTGCCAATTATTTTCAGGCACTGGAGAGCAGAAAGGTGAGTTGATCCACGGGCTGCCTGAATCCTGTCTCGGATTACCATGATTTTCTCCTCTGGGAGGGAGATGGTACCCTCCACGGTGTTGAATAGAGCGCCCAGAAACACGAGGGACTGAAACGGCTCTAGCTGACTTTTCTCTAAATTCAGGAGCCACCCGAACTCTTGCAGGGTAGAGATGACAACCTTTTTGTGATCTAATAGCTGATCCTTGCTCTGAGACAGTAAAAGCAAGTCGTCCAAGTAATGGTGGAGACGCACACCCTTGACCCTGAGAAAAGCCACTACCGCCAACAGCACCTTGGAAAAGACCCGGGGTGACGTGGTTAACCCGAAGGGTAGACATGTGAACTGTAGGTGTTGGTTGCCTACCGCGAAGCGGAGGAATTTGTGGAAGTCCTTTGTCACAGGCACGTGAAAATATGCGTCTTTCAGGTCGATTGATATTAACCAGTCTCCCAAGTGTACTGACTGTTGTATGGTAAGTAGGGACTCCATCTTGAATTTCTCCTTGCGGATGAATGAGTTGAGATGGGTCAGGTCTATTACTGGCCTCCATGTGCCGTTCTTCTTCTGCACCAAAAACAGGGGTGAATACATGCCTTCGCCCCTCTCTTCCTCTGGGACGGGTACGACTGCGCCTTGTTCCAATAAACAGCTTACGTAGGTCAATAGGACCTGTCTTTTCTCTTCTGAGCTTGGAAGAGTAGTAGGGATAAATCTGAGTTTTGGAGTGTTGCAGAAGACCCACTTGTGACCGGACGACACTGTCTTTACGGTCCAATAGTCCCGAATTGAGGCCGCCCAAACATGTTTGAAGTGGAGAAGACGGGCCCCCACCCGACATGTTTGAGCGGGCCCAATTTCAAAAGGACTTCCCAGAATCCTGGTTCCCAGAGGAACCACCTTTAGAGGCCTTCTTAAAAGAAGACTGCCTGGACCTCCATGTCCTGGAGAATTCTCGGCCGGGTTTGTAGCTGCGTGCGTCCCTGGCACGATCCGCATTCTGTCTTCTTGGAAAAGGGCGTCTTTGATTTTGAGGACGCCTATCCTGAGGGAGAAACCCAGATTTCCCACCTGTGGCCCGGGATATGGCAGAATCGAGCTTATTGCCGAATAATGAGGACCCTTCAAAGGGGATGCGGCACCAAGCCTGCTTAGAAGCAGGGTCTGCTAGCCAAGGACGGAGCCACAACGCACGGCGTGCCGACACGGCTGCCAACATATCCCGAGACATCAGGCGAATGACATCAATGGAAGCCTCCCCCAGAAAGGCTGAAGCCATCCTAATCTCTTGAATAGGTGAGTCTTTAGCTGTGTCTATTGAAATGCCTCTCAGGTATTCTTCAATGCTGTCAGCCCAGAATTCTATGGCTTTTGACACTGCTGCGATCGCAAGCACTGGTTTGCACGCCATCCCGGAGGTCAAATAGATTCTTTTAAGATCTGAATCGATCCGTCTCTCTAAAGGATCCTTGAATGACACAGTATCTTCTAAGGGAAGAGTCACATATCTCACCAAACGCATAAGTGCTGCATCTACCAGTGGAGCTGACTCCAGGTGTTTCACATCCTCTTCCTTAAAAGGGTACAGCTTAAGGATTTTAGACTGCATGGAACTCTTTTTGTCCATCTTGCTCCATTCCTCTGAAATAATATCACCCAATTCGGATAGAAACGGAAAAAATTGACGCTCCTTATTGAGCTGCTTAAAGAATTTCCTTTGCTTCGGGGGGGGAAGTGATAGGATCTTCCCACTTCAGAGCCTCTCTCACCGCCTTAACCAGGGAGGGAACTAGACCATAATCAAACCCCAAACCTGGATCTTCCGGATCCGATTCACTGTCTGAGACAGGAGCCGAGTGGCGGCTAGGCTGGGATGATTCCCATGTCTCTTGAAGTAACCCCTCTCCCACTGTAGGATCTAATGGGTCTGCCGGGGATTCACAAAGCTGTTGAGCTTCCCTTTCCTGCAGGGATTCCTTTACCACTCGCCTCACCATTGATTCTAGGCGCTGGTCAGCGCCGTCTCTTTCATCCGCTGCCTTAGTGAAACAATGGTCACATAGGGATTTGTCTGCTGGCACCGGCATTCTGCACCCCCAACATGCTTTCTCTGGCCTCTTGCTGGAGTGAGCCACAGGGGGGCGGGAATAATCCCTGTCACGCTGTTCCGACCTGGCGGACCTATGGTGGCTGGATTTTGAGGAGGATTTGTGGTGGTGCGATTTTGACGATCCACTGCGTCTATAGGCACTAGGTTGTGGATCAGATTTAGAAGGGCTGAAAACACAGAAAACAGACAGAAGGGACAGGTCAAACTTGCTGCCTATGCTTACTCTCTTCAAAAAAATTAAAATACAAAAGGATGTATTTTAGAACCTACCTAACATGAGCGGGCTGGCCACTAGGGGGCAGTGAAGCATCCATAGTACACAATAACAGATACCTATATTGTAGCAATAAGAAAAAAATACATTCAGACCTCAGATAGACAAAACCCCACATATCCCTATCATGAGGGATTGTTCCTACCTTCAAACGCCAGAGAAATAGCCCCGGGAAGTCGCTGTGGTGTCCGCAATCATTCCCGGGGCTCTGTCAGCTCTGCAGGGTTTTTAAATTTGCCGCCCGTGACGTCATCGGCGTCATCCGACGCCGGGGTCCTCAACGCGAATGCGCGAGAACCAAGCCTCGCTTTCACGTCGGGTCCGCGCATGCGCAGAACGCCCGCGGACCCGGAAATTGAAGGGAGAAGTTTGCTGGAACGCAGAAGCGTTCAGCAAACAGCAAATGCAGCACAAAGATACAGGAAAAGGAAAAACAAGGCAGTACACATAAATACACTGCTGCCATGGCAATATACATGCTCACCACTCCACCAACGATCATATGGCCGAACGAATCCACGCACACACCGGACCTCCAGCAGATAAGGGCCACCTGTAGCCACAGGTAAACAGGCCGGGTGCACTTAAGGTAAGACCATTATTTCTTCAACGCTACTCTGCAATTACTCTCCATACCCTGCTTAACAGTCAGGGCCTATCGGAGGAAACACAACTTGTCATTCGGCCGATCGATCGCTGTGAAGTCATCTTCAGGTAGGAGAACCACATGGTCCTACGGAGGAGGACAAAAAAGGAACACGGATAGCAGCCAGGAGCAAAGATTTATGGGAGAGGGGTCCTATTGGGTAGTTATGGAGGCGGGGTCAACCCACACGTATGCTGCCATGGAGCCTGTCAGGAAAAATCATATTAGCAGTAGACCATAAACTGTTCTTTTTCAGACCAAGAGCAGATCCATTTTTATGTATTGAATCAGAGGTTAAAGTAGATCTAAACCCAAAAACTAAAATGTAAAATGTTTGTATAACTAAAACTTTTTTTTTTTTGATTAGAGTAAGGAATGTTTAAAACCCCTGACAGTTTATTTTTCGTTGTACACATACCAGGCAGTTAAGGAAAATCCTAACATTTTTCCCCAGAACAGGTGTCCCATTTGGAAGACTTCCATTTACTTTTAAGGGCCAGGCCACACCATATGCAGTCCAGTGTTTTTTTTTCTGCATCAAAAGCGCATGGAAAGTAGGTTATATGGTTTTTAATGGCATAGTTCCCACTAAGTTCCCACTAAGGATGAGCTCCGGCGTGTTCGCACAGCCCACGTGCAGAGCCTACCAGGAAGTCGGCACTATGGATCGCTAATCACAGGCAGTGAGACATTGTCCCGATGCGTGGCTGCAAAGATCGGGAAATGTCTCACTGCTTGTGATTAGCGCAGCGCAGTGCCGACTTCCTGGGTGGCTCTGCACGTGGGCTGTGTGAACACGCCGGAGCTCATCCTTAGTTCCCACCAGTGCAGTCAGTTACAGGGCATTCCAGGTCCAGCAAAAAGTACAACATGCTGCATTTTTCCTGCTCTGGATTGTACTGGAATGGAGTAAAACACACCAAAAAGCATCAAAATCACATTAGAACCCAGTACAGTAAAAAAAAAAGCATCCGTTAACGCATCAAAAACGCACATGCAGAAATGCATCTGGAGCAGATCTGGAGTGCGTTTTGTGGTGTGAACCGGCCCTTATTCTGGGGACAAATCAAAAATTTTGGATAGCCCTCACTTTCTGTCTTGGTGACAATTACATTCTCCCCAAAAGGGAAACAGACAGCAATAAAACCTTCCTTATACCACCCATAACTAAAAAATAAAGGTTTTGCAGAGTGATATGATTTAGTATATGAAAGCCTGGTAGTCCTTAGATGTGGTGGTTACATTTGTTTTCTTTTTTCTGCCTATTTGTTTCATTTTAACCTTGTGATTCTGCTAGTAAAATATTTCCAGTCCTTGGATAACAATGCTCACTCATCCTTCTGTATCAGAACAACAGAAACAAGATAGATCTACAGAACCTTGTCTCTCTCTCTTATTCTTCATAATATAGAGGATGGGGTACTGTAGCCCTTAGATATAGCTGAGAACAATGGGGTAGCGTTACTAAAACTGGAGAGTGCAAAATCTGGGACAGCTGTGCATAGAAACCAATCAGCTTCCAGTTTTTTTTGTCAAAGCTTTATTGAACAAGCTGAAGTTAGAAGCTGTTTGACTACCATGCACAGTTGCACCAGATTGTGCACTCTCCAATTTTAGTAAATCGCCCTTAAGCCTCGTACACACGGTCTGATTGTTGGACGACCGAGCGTCTGATTTTTGTCAAATTGTCAAGGATTTTGTCTAGCATACTAACGCTACGCAAATTGCCGTTTGTCAAACACGAACGTAATGACGTACTATGAGAGTATAAGGAGGAAGTTCATTTCTCAAGCCCTTTGGGCTCCTTCTGCTAATTTCGTGTTAGTAGAAGTTTAGTGAGCGTTGATTCGTGACTTTCAGATCATTCCTGTGCGTTCGTTCGTCAACCAGCCATGTTGCGAAAAAAGAGGAGAGAACGTGCGGTTATTCGGCTAGGAGTCATTGATTTGACCCAAATCCTTTCCAGAAACAGGAGGAAGAGGAGTTCTTGGACCAAAAATGGTTGCTCAATCGTGAGCAATTATACCATATGCATTTGCTGCGGGGGAGCTCCAGGAGCAGAATCCGGATGATTTTCGGAATTATCTCCAGATGACAGACCCCTGCTTTCACCACCTCTTGGTATTGGTGACCCCCTATATTAAGAAGCTTGTTAGGGCATGATGTTATGTTGTTAATATACTAGAAGTGACTTCAGACTGTCTGAAGTAGCAACAAATAATATACAACTAACAATAAGTGCCGGTTCACACTACAGCGACTTGGGATCCGACTTGTCAGACCTCAAGTCGCCCCAAGTCGCTGGACATAAGAAATTCCATTGAAGTGAATGAGAGCTGTCTTAATGTACACTACTGAAGTCGCCCTGACTTCAGAAAAGGTTCCTGTACTAATTCAAGGTGACTTCTAGCCGACTTGTACCCATACATTTCAATGGAAGTTGCCTCCAAGTTGGATCCTTATCTTAATTGATGTGATTTGGATCCAACATTACAGTAAGGTTACCCAGGAATTCCCTGAAGTTGCTTCAAAGTTGCCTTTAAGTTGTCTTGAAGTTGCCTGTCAAAGTCGTGCCAAGGATTGTAGTAAATAACATGTCACAATAGAGCAGGTCAGCTTCAGCAGTTTTAATTCACTGGCACAAAAGTTAAAATAGAAAAGATACTATAAACAAATCTGAGAGTTCACATTAGGCCCCATTCACACCTGAGCGTTTTGTAGCTTGAAGCCTGAAGCTACAAAATGCTGGAGGGGAAAAAAATCTATTATTCTCTATGAAGATGGTTCACACCTCCATTCCAAAATGCCAGAAGCTCCAAAACGCCTCAAGCTCAAACAAGTTCTGAAACTTTTTTTTTTAGGCAGATTTGTTTGTTTTTCTGCTTTTTTCATTGGTGACCTTTTGACCTGTACAAAATCGCAGCAAAAATCGTGATAATATTGCGCAACTTTCTGCCTGAAAATGATACGCTCAGGTGTGAATGGGGCCTAAAGGCCGGTTCACACTGCAGCGATGTGGGAACCCTGCGAATCTACTGCGTCTCCCCGCATCGCATGTCTCCCGGCGGCAGTTCACACTGCACTATGCAAACAGCTGGGAGTATCAATTCAAAGTAAATGAACTCAGTTTGCATATCGCAGTGTGATCTGCAAACTCACACAGGAATCGGATCGCATGGGTGTGAACAGATTCTGCTGCGGTCCAAAAAAAGGGTCCTGTGTGAGTTTGGTCCGAATGTGATGGGAAATTCAGCCATACTATCTGTATGGCTGAAATCGCATCACACAGAGATCGCATGGTATTTGCACTGAAGTGCGGTGCGAATCACATCCGATCTCGGACAAAGCTGCAGTCTGAACCGGCACCAAGGGCCAATTTACACCAGTGCAGGAAAAAGCACTGCAGTTGTGATCTTCAGCAGGTGTCAATATTGAGTTAATGACATTCCAGATGATGCAGGTCGCAAACACAGTGCGTTTACCTGCACTGGATCTCATGGTACAAAAGTATCATGCAATGCGGTTGCAGTGAGTTTGCAAAAGTAATGAATGCGCTACTTTTGTTGCAGTGTGGTGCAACTTCAGCCCATTCAAAATGAATGGGCTGAAACTGCACAGAACTGCATGTGGATCGCACAAAAACGCACAGTGCATTCCTGTGCTGGTCCAGTGCTAGACTTTTTTGTGCCCTGTGTAAGACCAGCTACTTGCACCCCCCCCCCCCAAAATAAATAAATGTGACAACAAGTAAACAAGTAGGAGCATCCTGCCCAAGGATTGATTCCCTGTGTCCAGTATGATATAGAGTATCTCACAAAAGTAAATATTTTATAACACTGAAGAAATTACACTTTGCTACAATATAAAGTTGTGAGTGTACAGCTTGTATAACAGTGTAAATTTGCTGTACCCTCAAAATTACTCAACACGCAGCAATTAATGTCTAAACCACTGGCAACAAAAGTGAGTACACCCCTAAGTGAAAATGTCCGAATTGGGCCCTATTAGCCATTTTTCCTCCCGGTGTCATGTGACTAGTTAGAGTTACAAGGTTTCAGGTGTGAATGGGGAGCAGGTGTGTTAAATTTGGTGTTATCGCTCTCACTCTCTCATACTGGTCACTGGAAGTTCAACATGGCACCTCATGGCAAAGAACTCTGAGGATCTGAAAAAAAGAATCGTTGCGCTACATAAAGATGGCCTAGGCTATAAGAAGATTGCCAAGACCCTAAAACTGAGCTGCAGCATGGTGGCCAAGACCATACAGCGGTTTAACAGGGCAGGTTTCACTCAGATCAGGCCTCGCCATGCTTGACCAAAGAAGTTGGGTGCACGTGCTCAGCGTCATATCCAGAGGTTGTCTTTGAGAAATAGACGTATGAGTGCTGCCAGCATTGTTGCAGAGGTTGAAGGGGTGGAGGGTCATCCTGTCAATGCTCATACCATACGCCGCACACTGCATCAAAATGGTCTGCATGGCTGTTATCCCAGAAGGAAGCCTCTTCTAAAGATGATGCACAAGGAAGGTGCAAACAGTTTGCTGAAGACAAGCAGACTAAGGACATGGATTACTGGAACCATGTTCTGTGGTCTGATGAAACCAAGATAAACGTATTTGGTTCAGATGGTGTCAAGCGTGTGTGGCGGCAACCAGTTGAGGAGTACAAAAGTGTGTCTTGCCTACAGTCAAGCATGGTAGTGGGAGTGTCATGGTCTGGGGCTGCATGAGTGCTGCCGGCACTGGGGAGCTACAGTTCATTGAGGGAACCATGAATGCCAACATGTACTGTGACATGAAGCAGAGCATGATCCCCTCCCTTCGGAGACTGGGTCGCAGGGCAGTATTTCGACATTATAATGACCCCAAACACACATCCAAGACAACCACTGCCTTGTTAAAGAAGCTGAGGGTAAAGGTGATGGACTGGCCAAGTATGTCTCCAGACCTAAACCCTATTGAGCATCCTCAAACGGAAGGTGGAGGAGTGCAAGGTCTCTAACATCCACCAGCTCTGTGATGTCGTCATGGAGGAGTGGAAGAGGACTCCAGTGGCAACCTGTGAAGCTCTGGTGAACTCCATGCCCAAAAGGGTTAAGGCAGTACTGGAAAATAATGGTGGCCACACAAAATATTAACACTTTGGGCCCAGTTTGGACATTTTCACTTAGGGGTGTACTCATTTTTGTTGCCAGCAGTTTAGACATTAATGGCTGTGTGTTGAGTTATTTTGAAGAGACAGCAAATTTACACTGTTATACAAGCTGTACACTCACTACATTACAGCAAAGTGTAATTTCTTCAGTGTTGTCACATGAAAAGATATAATTAAATATTTACAAAAATGGGAGGGGTGTACTTACTTTTGTGAGATACTGTATATACCCAGTATAAAATATATAATGCACTACTGAAAATTTTAGTGCTATTATCTGCCAAATGCAAACCCAGCATACATTAGGCTTGACACATTCAGAGGGGATTCAAAGGATGTTTGAACACGCTGGCACTCGTAGTTCTAAAGCAGGTGGATGCACGTGACATTACCTGTGTGAGGCGCACCAGCTGTCTGGGCTGCATCCTCAGTGGCAGTGCGCTCTAGGTGGCTGCCTAGTTCGCCTAGCAGTAGCACCGGCCCTGTTCTTGTGCAATTCCCAGAGTGAACCGGCCCATAAGCGATGTGTGTGTTTTGTAAATGGGTATAAGAGATAGGTCGAGCCCTAAAAAACACTGCAACAGGAAAAAGTCCAGGTCCAGATAGACTTAAGACATACTTTTATAAAAAGTTTAAAGAAATCTTAGTGCCTAGACTATGCTCATATATGAATGGAATTGGTACAAGTTGGGAAATGAGAAGGAAAGCTATGCGGGCACAATTAGTATTATCCCAAAGGAAGGAAAAGATGCACCATATGCTCAAGTTATAGGCCTATTTCATTACTAAATGCCGACACAAAGCTGTTTGCTAAAGTGTTGGCAAGTAGGATGAAAGCAATAATGAACGATTTGGTGCATGCCGACCAAGTAGGATTCATCCCAGGGAGGGAGGGGAGAGATAATGGGGTAAGAACATTACTGCTGCTTCAAATAATGAAAGAAGGTAGATCCCCAGGACTACTCTACTGAAAAAGCGTTTGATAGGGTAGACTGGGGATTTATGATGAGTACTCTGGAGGCAATGGGAATAGGCCCAAGGATGACCATTGGATTAAGGCATTATACAACCACCCCACAGCCAGCGTAAAGATCAATGGGACATTATCTTTATCTTTTGAGATGCATAATGGAACGAGACAGAGGTGCCCCCTGTTCCATTTATTATTTGTTTTGCCATTGGAACAGCTCCTAGCAGGAATTAGAAAGAACCCAGATATAAGCGGAATTAAGATAGGAGAGGAAGAACATAAAATAGCTGCGTACGCAGATGACATTTTGTTTTATGTAGATAGGCCTTGGATAACATTACCCAACTTAATGAAGCTATTAAAGTCTTACGGAGAAATCTCAAATCTTAAAATGAATCAGAACATCAACATGAGGAAACGGGAAGAGCTTGCCCTGAAAAGAGAGTTCCCATTTATATGGAAGGAAAAGGAATTAAAATACCTAAAAATTGCACCGGGCATAGGGACAATGTACCAAGAAAATGTTATACCGCTACTGAACGAAATAAAAACAGAAAAAAATATCTCTCCTTGATAGGAAGAATAAATATCATTAAAATTATAATTTTGCCGAAGATCCTGTATAAAATGAAAATGTTACCAATCACTCTCCCACAGGCCTATTTTAAATCATTAAAAAACATAATATCAAGGTTTATCTGGCAGAGAAAGAAGCCAAGGATAAGTTACTTAGTTTTGAATAAGGATAAACGGCAAGGAGGATTGGGGGTGCCTGATTTCAAAAATTACTATAACGCAGTATTGCTTTCACGGGGGTTAGAATGGGTAAAAAATAACAAAGAAAAAAGATGGGTGGAATTGGAAAACACTATTATTAATGAACCCCTGGGAAAGATTATATACCATCACAATTTAGAGAATTAAGTGAAAATATACACCAAATAACTCAAAAAGTTTTTGCAATCTGGGATCACATACACATACAGGAAAAATGGGAATTTAACTCACCTTTTTTGTGAAATGGATAAAAAATGAAAATGCACAATTAAAAGATATAATGGAAAAAGGGGAAATATATACACTACAGGAACTAAAACACAAAAAAGAATTAATGGTAATAGATGAATGACGGTTGTATCTACGTTGCCACAACCAATTAGATCCGGAAAGAGCCTATTACCATTGGAACGCAGCAACTACGAGGAATGGGATCTCCCGGATATATAAAATATTAGTGGGAATTAAGGGGTCGGAGGTACCGCGTTTATAGTGAAATGGGAAAGAGAATTGGGAAAGCGAGAAGAAGATTTACATTTGTAAAAGATATTTAAAATGGTACACAGCACAGCAATAGACAGCAATACCATTGAAATTAATTATAAATGTATTTCACGCTGGTATAACACCAGAGATAGCACACAAATACCAAAATGAGACATCAAGGTTTTGCTGGCGTGGATGCAATGCTGTGGGAACCATGGCCCACATATGGTGGACATGTCCTAAAATTAAAAAATTCTGGAGAGAGGTGTTGCAAGGGATAAAAGAGATTACTAATGCCTCGTTTCCACTGAGCGGATCGGTTCGGTACGGTTCGGTACGGTACGCTATTTTCAGTGTTTCCATTATGAAAGCGGCCCATACAACCGAACCATACCGCACCATTCAGGGTCCTGCTTCAGATGTGGGGCTATAGAAAATGGAACGGTTCGGTTAGGGCAGAGCTACGATACATTCCACTGATTGGCAGACAAAAAAACGTCTGCCAATCAGTGTGAGGCCACGCTAGGCATTTTTTCTAAACCCCGTATGGACCCTGGTTGTCCGACTTACAGTGGAAACGCTCACCTGAATAGGCCGGACCATTCTAAGCCTTCCAAACTGTACCGAACCGATCCGCTCAGTGGAAACGAGGCATAATATAGAGGTACCGGAGAAACCTTGGAGGTGTTTGTTTCATGGGGTAGAAATGTCAATAAAGCAATATAATAGGACATTGGTACCCCATCTTATGAACACAGCAAAAAGTTTAATCCCCCGACAGTGGCAAGAAGTGGAAAGTCCCACGATCAGAAGCTGGTGTAAAAAAAAATTTAAACGAGAGGGAGTAGGGGAGGGATGTGAGAGGTTGGGGAGGGGGGAGAGGAGGGGGGGTACCCGAGGGATTAAATAAAAAAAGGTAATGTAACGTTGTTATATATTTGATATGATGAAAATTAATAAGAAATGGGTAAGAATCTAAACACTTTATCATGATAGAAACAGATGCAAATGTAAACTCCCTCAGGATATACAATATTAAATCTGTGTATCTTTTCACCTCTTTTTGTTTTAATCTCAGCTCCCACTCACAGTTTCTGTTTTTCAATGTATGCAAAAATGTTATGTGAAATAAACCTTAGGCCTCTTTCACACAGACATTCAGTCTAGATCCACCTGCCTGTTTTTCAGACGGATCAAGGCTGAACAAAAATGTATGTCTACTGTACGTGCGGGCAAGATGTAAACAAATGATTTACATCCACCTACATCCATGTTCAGGTCTGCTTTGTTAACCAGAACAAGGCTACATCCTTTTCCACTGAGACAGATATGAACAAATGTAAACGGATGCTGTCTGATTACATCAGTTCTGTTTATGTCTGTCTTTAGGCACCTTTCACACCATTGGATCAATCAGGTCTGCCTGTCCGTTTTTCAGGCGAATCTGATCGGACCACTCTATATCCTCTGCCGAGAGGTGGATGTCAGCGGACATGTCTCCACTGACACCGGCCTGGCATCCGATCCAACAAAATCAGCTGAAAACAGACTGATGGCGATACATTCGCCATCCATCCAGCAGGATAGATCAGATGACAATTGGATGGAAACGGACATGCAGCGAAATCAGCTTGCTCAGTGCTGGTCTCCGCTGAGCAGGCGGATGACAGGTCCACTCCACTATGCAGAGCAGACATGGACACAGTCCCACTCTCCTCTATGGGGCAATAGGATGGAAACAGACCGCCAGTCCGTTTCTATCCGATCCGCTAGCCAGTTGGGGAATAGGACTTTTCATCATCCATCTGTTTTTGCCGGACATGGTTGGATCGGATGGCGGCGGGTGTCAGGGGACCACTGACATGCACCGCTCCATAGAATAGACTGGAGGGTCAGATCAGGTCCGCCTGAAAAACTGACAGGCGGACCTGATCGAACAGCCCATGTGAAAGGGGCCATAAACTGATGTAAACTGAACTGAACAGAAGACAGATGTTCAAACTTATGTAAACAAATTTTGGACCACTACTAAATTACTAAGGGCTAATTCACACCAGCCACAATGTTACAATGCAGTGGCTGGTGTGCTGTGCGGTCCAGCCAGATCAGCGCAGTTCTGATGCACCTATCTCAGTGCATGGCACTATTCACCTAGAAATACATTTTATTGAAATGTCACACAGACATTTCATAAAGTTCAATTGGCCACCGTGTGGTGCAAGGCAGTGGATTGCCTCGAACTGCACTGTGCTAAAAAAAATGCATGCAGTATTATTATTTATATGTCATTATTATTATCAAGATTTATAAAGCATGCATAGTTTGCAAAATGAGGGCAGACAGTACAGTTACAATACAATTCAATAGAGGAGGAATCAGAGGGCCCTGCTCGTTAGAGCTTACAATTTAAAAGGAAGGGTCAAATGATACAAAAGGTAGAAACTGTGAGGGAAGAGCAGATGGAGAAAATAAAAGTACAGTTGTTAGGTAGAGGCAGGATAGGCGTACTCAAAAAGAAGGGTTTTTCAGGGATCGCCTAAAACTGCACATAGTAGGAGATAGTCAGACAGATTTGGGAAGGGAGTTCCAGAGGATGGGAGACACCCAGAAGAAGTCCTGAAGGCGAGCATGGGAGGAGGTGACAAGGGAGCTAAAGAACAAGAGGTCTTGGGAGGAATTAAGAGAACGATGTGGTTGGTATTTTGAGAATAGGTTAGAATGTAGCTGGGTGCAGAGTTGTGGATGGCTTTTTAAGTTTTTGTTAGTATTTTCATTTAATTAGTTGGGTGAGCAGAAGCCAGTGGAGGGATCGATAGAGAGGGGTAGCAGACACTAAATGGTTGGTAAGGTGGATGAGACTGGCAGCAGCATTCATGATGGACTGAAGGGGGGGATAGCCTATGTAAAGATAATCCAATGAGGAGGGAGTTGCAGTTGTCGAGGCGAAAGATAACCGGGGAGTGATTTTGAAGCTTTGTGGTGTAACACACTGACATGTGGGGACAGGTTGATAGTTGGGGCATCCATTATGACTTAGAAGTCAGGGTAAGGAGTGCATGGGGGAGGGAATATTATGAGCTCAGTTTTGGATAGATTAAGTTTGAGGAAGTTATGCGACATCCAGACTGATATGCCTGTTATGAGGAGACTGATGGAGTGAGCTGACGAGTAGAGAGATAGATTTGCATGTCATCATTGTAGAAATGGCATTTAACCTCCCTAGCGGTAACCCCGAGTCTGGCTCGGGTTCAGTTTTTTCTGCTGGGAGCGGTAACCCCGAGCCAGACTCGGGCTTGCGTGCAGGATACAGGGGGGAAGTTACTTACCTTTTCCCCTGGATCCTGCGATGTCTCCCCGCTGTGTGAGCGAGCCGTCTGCTCGCTCGATTCACACAGTGCCGGGTGCCGCCGATCTCCGTTCCCTGCGACGTTACGACGCACGGGAGCGGAGATCGGCGTCAAATTAAAAAAAGTTTAAAAACACACAACACATACAGTACTGTAATCTTACAGATTACAGTACTGTATACCAAAAATACACATCCCCTTTTTCCCTAGTGGTCTGCCCAGTGCCTTGCATGTCATTTTATATAATAAAAAAAAATAATTTCTGCCTGGAAACTGGAGATTGTCCATAGCAACCAAAAAGTGTCCCTTTATGTCAAAAGTGGTTTTAGACCAGCTAGAAAACACCGATAAAAAATTAGAATCACAATTTATCATCAAACAATAAATTTAATGACAGCGACTATTCTGCAACTGAGCAAATTTCAGTGTTTTTGATTTGATTACATTATTGAATCATTTTTATATATATTTTTATTATATTATAATTTATGATTTTGTGTTTCAAACTTTATCATACCCGGGATGTCTACTAGACTCTGGTTCGGACAGATTTAAGTGAGTTATTCATAAGAATTGCATGCCTACAATAAAAAAAAGCCAAATTTCCATGCAAAATAATTGTACCGCTTTCAGCACAAAATTCCAGCCAGAATCATACCGCCAGGGAGGTTAAAGCCATAGGAGGCTATCAGCTGACCCAGGGAAGAGGTGCAGTATTTTTTTCACCACATCCAGCCTGCACAGCACCGCAACGCAATGGTGTGAACTGGGCTTTTAAAGAGGTTGTAAGCCCTCAAGGTTTTTCACCCTAATGCATTCTATGCATTAGGGTAAAAAACCTCCTTTAGTGTAGCAGCCCCCCCAGTGCCCCCCTTTTACTTACCTGAACCCTGTCCTTCCTGCGCCAGAAACGAGCACACAAGCTCCAGATAGTGTCTCGGGGCCTGATTGTATAGATGGATAGCAGCGTAGCCATTGGCTCCCGCTGCTCTCCATTAAATCCAATGATGCAGGAGTCAGGGGCGGGGCCGAGTCCTTCTGTCTGTGTCAATAGACACAGCAGCATGACACGGGAGCACGCCTGCACGGGTGCCCCGAGGGAGATCGCTTCTCCGACGGGGCAATCAAAAAGAGGAGAAGCCAGGAGCACCGCTGAGGGACCCCAGAAAAAGAGGATCGGGGGCCACTCTGTGCAAAACTCACTGCACAGAGGAGGTAATTATGACATGTTTGTTTTAAAAAAAAATAATAATAATTACCTTTAGATATCCTTTAAGGAGATAAGGCAATTTGCCTTGTCAATTGGTGGGACTGTGCTGGAATAGTCGCCCCAATGCAGTCCCACTGCATCTGGTGTGAATTTACCCTAAAGATATTAGGATTCAGTTATTGCTGGGCTGTATTCTATAGGGAGAGGTTGAGGCACTACTAGACAGCCTACCATAGGGATGTACTACCCTGGAAAGCCTGCCATATATGGAGAGGCTGCACTGGAGAACCTGCCATAGAGGGGAGACTACCCTGGAGAGCTTACCATATAGGAAAACTGCAGTGGACAGCCAGCCAGATGGAGAAACTATACTGTAGAGCCTTCCATATGTGGAGACTGCAGTGAAGAGCCTGCCATTATGAGAGACCACCCTGGAGAGCCTGACATATTGAGAGACTACCCTGGAGATCCTGCTATATGAAGAGACTGCCCCAGAGAACATGCCATATGGAGAGACTACCTTAGAGAGCCTTCCATATGGGGAGACTATCCAGGAGAGACTGCCGTATGGAGAGACTGTCCTGGAGAGCCTGCCATATGGAGATACTACTCTAAAGAGCCTTCCATATTGAGAGACTACCCTTGAGAGCCTTCCATATGGGGAGACTGCATTGGGGAGTTTGCCATAATAGGTGAAAACCTTGGAGAGCCTACCAAGTGGACAGACTACTGTGTAAACTGACCTGTGTGGCTCTGCAGGGAATTACCCTTATTCCTGACTAGAAAAATACTGCAGAAATCTTCTCCTATGTATCCTTTGAAAGTGACAATACAGGTCATGAGACCAGGCCACAAAGAACATGAAGTATTGTCTCTGCAGTTACTGGAGAGGACCAAGATGCATGTCTGTGTAACTCTGTATACCATTGGAGAAGATAACATAGTAATAGGTAGAGGTAACGTTATCACAGGGTATCAGTTTGGTGATAGCAGACCTAAGACCCACCATGCAAGCTGGAAAAACTAGGAGGGTATGAAGAACGTGAAACTGACGTTAAGCCTTTTAGTTCATCAGAATTGCAGCAAGATCATTAACAACAGAAAAGATATGCCAATTTCTCTGCAGAGAAACCATATACTGTATACATACAATTCTTCTATTTCCTCCCATGCGTGTCAAAAAAAAGAATTTAAGTAACCTGTGTGAGAAAGTTACAGATCCTTATTTGTGTTGTATAATAAACACTGTAATGCATTATCATGTTTTGCAGGATAATGATAAGCGAACACCTCTCCACGCAGCAGCATTTTTGGGTGATGCAGAGATTATTGAACTTCTTATATTATCTGGTAAATATGCTTTGTTTTTTTTGGATTGGTCCCTTAAATATATATTTTTGCAATTTAATAGGTGTATATAAAACAGACTAATAAGATGCTGTATGACTATTATCTAAACTGAAAAAGAAACTCTAGGTCTATACTTGTACATTCTCATAATCCTCATTTTACACGATTCATGATTTACAAGTCTGTCCTCTAACCCTACAAAGCACATAATGGAGGCAAAATTACCATACTAAAACAGGAGCAGACAGAATACAGAGCACACACATAGAAACCAATCAGCTTCTAACTTCAGCTTGTTCAGTTCAGCATTGCAAATGAAAGATAGAAGCTGATTGGTTGCCATGCTTAGATGTTCTGGATTATGGCTGCTTATGGCCTAGTAAATTTTATACACTGTTACTACAAAATTGTAATATTAAAATTTCTTATATTGCAGCTGACCAACTATTAAATATGATTTTTTTTTTCCCCCTTATCTTTTCCTGGTGATCCGCCCAGTAAAACACTTTGGGGTTGATTTACTAAAACCAGAGAATGCAAAATCTGGTGCAGCTCTTTTTGTACCTGTGGGGGGCTCCCGGAAATTCTCAGACCTTAACCGCAACAAGGGCGTCAAACTCTGAGAAATATCGAAAATAAGACCATACCGTCCACATTAGATTGTATATCTCGGACTTATCATCATACCATGCAATCATATGTTCCACACTGTCAATCCAAGCCATTTCACAAGCCCATTCGGCCAAGGAGGGTGCCTATCTAAAAGATATTTTGATATTCTTATTTGAATGCTGTGACTTATATGTGAAAATTTTTTTTTTCCTTTCATTTGCTAAAGGAGCTCGTGTTAATGCGAAAGATAACATGTGGTTGACTCCTCTTCACCGTGCTGTTGCATCACGAAGTGAGGTTAGTGTGATACTGCAGTACTTAGTAAATGGAATATTGTAGTCACAAGATATTAATGTCTAGAAAATAACATTTTGTCTGTTAATATGTGCTGGTGGTATATTTGTTCTGTAACTAATGTATACCTTAATTTATATTAACCTTATATTCTTTTATTTTACACAGTGGTGGCAGTCTTTCCTAATCTGCCGTGTTTCTCTCTATTAATTGCCATATTCTACCATTTTCCCTTTAATACTAAACACAGATCTGCCCTGCCGTTACCCATGTTCCACAAGCATGGCACCTGACACTCTCATCCACCTTCAAAAGGAGGGTCCCCAGGGTAGATATTTTGCCCAGCTGTCTTAGGCACATCTACCTTAGAGAGGCCTAATGTCAGACCCAGGTCAGGTGGTAGATTTATATGTCCCATCTGCCTGAGCACCACTAGAAACCCCCCAGAAAGTGCTAAGACAATCTGGCAGTGTAAAAAAGACCTGAGCCAACCTTCCTAACTTGCTTTCCCAACAGCCCCTTATGTTGGCATGTAAAACATATAAGTGTAGTTTACTTATTGCTCTTTCTGTGAGAAAATGTGCCCAGCTTAATCCCTTTAAATAGCGGCAAGATAATTGAGGCCTGCCTTGCTTTCTCTGCATGGCCATGTTGGCATTGTTACATTCTTCGCCGCTTTGTTGGCTGTGCAGGTCCCTGTAGTTCGTTTCAGGGGAAGAGCACAGATAGCTGTATCTGGACTTTTACTAATTCAGCAGCAATAGCTAGGTTTCTTCTATTTGTCCATTGAAGTCCTGAATCACCACTAGAGTGTACTATAAGTCAGGAGAGGTTGCTGATTATTCCACAAAAGAAGTGCTTTACAGCTTCAGAACTTTAGTTCTTAACACACTGCCCTGTTACTGAATGAAGCTTGAACAGCAAAAGAACTAGGGCAGTGGAAAGGAATGCAGGATAAATTATAAATCACCCTTGAGCCCTTACTTTTGTATATTCAGCAGTGGGATCAGAAAACTCTATTTTCCTGAAGACCTAAATTTATGTTGAGTGAAGCAGGTTCTTCAAGTGTGCTAAAATTGTCTTTGCTCATTTTAAATCACTGTTGCGCTCAAATATTATTTACAAAAATGATTGTTGCTGATTTTTGCTTTTTTTTTTCTTCAAGATTCATACCATGGAAGGAACACCTGTTTAACACTGCACTTTCCATTTTGTATTTTGTATGCTGCTTTGTGTAATTTTCCATTTCTGTCCTTATTCTGCATGTATGGATCTTAGACATGAACATTTCTCTATGCTGGTTGTTGTTCCTAATTTTTTTGCCTCATTGTATGTGTTGCCAGTAACACTGCTCTTGTTCTGTATGCTTGGTATAATTTTTAAAATGTATTTATTATACTGTAGGTACTTCTATAGCGCCATTACTTTACTCAGCGATTTTACAAATATATTGTACATTTACATCAGACCCTGCCCACAAGGAGCTTACACTCTATGATCCCCAACTCACAACATACATATTTTAGGGCCAATTTAGACAGGAGCCAACAAGCAGGACACTCCTAATCCTCTTGTCTTGAATTGCAATGTAACTATACTGTTTCCCTTTTTTTTTCATAAAGCGTTGTGCAATCTGTTGGCGTAATATAAATTCCATATAATAATACTGTATAGATATAAGAATGTGGGAGCCGCACTCTACAATGATCTCCTCTTGATTTTTATTCTGTTAACAGTCATATAGCTGCATACATACAGTCTCCACCTAAACAAGATCACTCTCCCTAAATGCATTTCACCCCAATGAGCTTGTCCACGAGGCTAGAGTTAGTCACTACTCTATCCTGAGTAGTGAGCAAGCCCATTGGAGTGAGATGCATTTAGGGGGAGTGATCTTACAGGCCATACAGGCTACAAGACCTGACACCCAGATGGTCAGTGAACACTAATGCCCCGTACACACGGTCGGAAATTCAGACCACAAAATCCGTCAGATTTTTTCCGACTGATTTTGTCGGACACTGGTGTTGCATACACACGGTCGGACAAAGTTGTCGGAAAATCCGATCATTCTGATTGTGGTGACGTTCGTTGCGTACGACGGGACTACGTAGAGGCTAGTAGCCAATAGCTTTGGTCTTGTAATGTGATCTGAGCATGCGTGGCACTTTGTCCGTCGGAATTCGCTACACACGATCTGAAAAAGACCGATAGGACTTTGTTGTCGGAAAATTTGAGAGCAGGATCTAAAACTTTTTCTATCGGAAATTCCGACGGAAAAAGTCCGATGGAGCCCCCACACGGTCGGAATTTCCGACAACATGGTCCGATAGGACATTTTCCATCGGAAAATCCGACCGTGTGTACGGGGCATTAGAGGTGCAGGCATGGATCAGTGCCATGGATATGAATATTGTATAGATTCTGCACGGTATCACTTCACTTATCTAGTATGCTGACATGCCCCACCTCCCTCCCCATTTCTCTTGCCAGTTCTTGCTCCTGCCAAGTGCTGGGAGCCAGAGACAGGCGCTCACTAGCAAAGCAACCGCCTTCTTGCTAGCTGCAGTGTAGGCAGATGTGTGCCCAGGGGGTGCACCCTTTTAGTATTACAGGGCACCTATAAAGATGTGACAAAATCCTACTTGTACTTTGTCCCATCAAAAACTGAATACTGTGAAAAAAAGTGATACTTCTTCTTTAAAAATACATGTAAAGATGTATTAATGATTACTAAACTGCATTAATGTGTGTCTTTTATACAGTATCTGGTAGGGTTCAGTTTAAAAAAAAGTATTTTTCTATTTTTGAATATGGTTCTGTTCTGCACATAATGTGACTATAATAAACAAAGGAATCCTTCAGTCTGATCGACTATTCCCTTACAGTTATAGAAACTTTTGCATGTCTGCTAATACCCAACGTTTTCATGTAACATCATCATGAAAATATGCACACAGGAACAAAGCAGGCACAGTGCAGTGATTTGCATTTAAGTTTTTCGTAAAATACAATTTTTTACAAGTAAAGATGTTGTTTACGAATAAAAAATCATGCATTATTTTCTATATTGTAGGAAGCAGTGCAAATGCTAATAAAACATTCTGCTGATGTCAATGCTAGAGATAAAAACTGGCAAACACCATTACATGTTGCTGCTGCAAATAAATCAATTAGGTGTGCAGAATTGATTATTCCAATGCTGACCAGTGTCAATGTTTCTGAACGAGGAGGTCGCACAGCCTTGCACCATGCTGCGCTAAATGGTCATATAGAGGTGAGTGTCTACAAAACCTCTGTGTTTGTTTGTGAAGGTTCTTGTTTATCCAGGTCAGGTATATCTATTAATTATTCTGAACGTCTTTTGTAATGTTGAAGGTATTTTGTAGCTTGTCCAAGCCACTTCTTTGTCTAATGGGTGTTAGAAAAATACCCCAGATGGGACATTTTTTGTGTGTACTCCGAGGTGCCCATTCTGGAAAGGTTTCTGACATTTTGGTGCTTTTGCTTTTTTAACATCTCTACCTTGATGTTTTGACAACGGTTCACACCTTTAGCCAGTGAACAATTAACATTAAACTTAAGGAACTTTAGAGTTTGACTTGTGAGGAACTTTTAACAACAATTGTTATTAAAACACAATTTTTTTTTTTTTGTGCAAACTTTAAGATCACATCATATAAAAACAACAATTTTTTTAACAGTCTATATAGACCTCTTAATTCTACCACCACGGTTTCCAGGAGCCAGCTGATTCTTAACACATCTTATTGGGGTATATACAAATATTGCATTCATTGCTGGATCCTCAAATGGAAAGTTGGGCAACTCAATGTGATTAGCAGATTTCTGCTTCCTCATTGGTGCCTAAACTGACACTAAACTCTAATTTTAAAAAAAGCTTCTAATCAAGTATGTTGTTTTTTTGTTTTTTTTTACTTTAAATTTTTATTAAAAGAGAAGTATGGGTTTCTTTTTTTATTTTATTTTAAATCTATACTTACCTAGGTGGATGCAGCATCAGTCCGATGCTGGGGCGACTCCAGAAAAAAAATATTTTTCCCAGCATTGGCCTGGAAAGCATTGCACCCGTGATCAGTAGACCATGCATGCAATGGGGGTTCCTGCGACATGTCCTCCGGCTTTCAGCCCATACCACTTATTGAAAGCCGGAATACATGTCAATGGACTACGGGAGCGCTCATCAGCACCCCTGCAGCCCATTGATAACTACAAGCTGAAGTAGAATAGTAAAGTATCAAACCAGGCAGAACTTAAGCAATGCAGGTTTATTAACAGCTGATAACATACAGGTTTATTGTAAACGTATTACAAGATACAGATCTAATTTATACAGTTTCTTACAATGCAAGCATATTAGATATAGGTATTCTTATTCCCTAACCGAATTGAAACAATTGTGAATTGTTCTCACCTTGAACCAGAATGGGTCTTTTCTGCCAATACTTTGGAACCCGTCACCTGATAGGGACCCCTCACAGAGTTTTGGGTTCATGCTCGACCAAGTTCGTGAGGGAAATTCACCTGAGACCACACTCTGGAACAAGTTAAGAAGTCTTCTCTAACTCGTACAAGGAGACAAGTAACGCACAAATATTTGCCTATTGGTTCTGACCGTCTGCCACCCTTGCAAAAGGGCTGCATAGACAAACAGTCAGCCTGATAGACGCCTATCTGACTTGTCTGACTAACAATTGTAGAGCTTGTATTTATATACCCTTTTTACAAGCCTTATATTAATCATCTTTCCTACATGTGATTGGTCGCTAAGATCTAAGTCAATGTAACTAACCATAAATCTGACACCTGTTCTATAACCAGACAAACTTATTACTCCCAGAATTCCTATATGTTCATTAAAAAGATTTATAACTGCTCTTGTCCAATTAAAACACCCGTGTAGAGACAGTCTGGCACCCAGCTGTGTTATCAAACTCTCCTTATCTTTATAAGATTTAACTAAGTTCATGAATTACAGATTTACGACCGTGAGAGAATGAATTTTTAATAACCCCACCAGACGTGTTAAATGTGTTATTGTATAATCCTATGTGTAAAAGTACTGTATCGCTTACAATATGTATACACATATATACACACACATATATACACACATACACACATACGCAAAGCCAATTACCTATTCAATATTGTCTAATTATTAACATATATAGATATACATAAATATATACTTCCCTACAATATGTATTTTAACAGTTTTAATAAGGGCTCAAGCAGACCTTTGTTTGACCCTCTCAAACTTAATTTAATGTTCTTTACATAACTTTCTCGTATTCCACCTAATTATTTTAACCACCTGTTTTTCTTATCTTATCTCTTATTATTTATGTCCTGTCAAGTGTTTTCTTTAGCGCTTACTTAAAAACTAAAACAATGAACTTTCACCCAGTAAACTCTTATAGAAAGTATGAGAAAGAAGCAGATAGGTCATCTAAAGTTCAACATTTAAAAAAGATGTTTTTATCGATAGACTATCGAATAATAATATTGATAAGCCCACTACTATATAATAATAATAATAATAATAACAATAATAATAATTATATTATCAATAAAATATATGCAAATCAATATGAATAATATGAAATACATTGGCTAATATGAGATTCTACAACAAAGCCCACCTGCCACGATGCAAGATGGTTCTTGAGGTTTATTCATTCACAGGAATCTATAAATGAATGACACAGCTATGTAGGTGAAGCCCCATACAGCCATGATCTTTTAAAAAAGTGACAGTGGGTGCCTCTGTACACTGCCATGCAAACTGCTAACCTTATCCTTTGTACACTGGCCTGGTGGTCTCCCATCCTCTGCCCCCTCACAATTTTTACTGCACACCAACATCAGACAGGCTAGATCTGGCCCTGCGCCCTTCTCCTGCCACCCGCCTGCTATGTGATGGTAGGTTAGGCAAAATAAAATGTCCATGTTGCACCCAGTAGGAGAGGGGGTACAGCGTTAGGGAATGAAAGACTGGAATTTAAAAATACAAATACCCAACAAGTGGCTGAAGATTTGTATTTTAAAAAAGAAATTCAGGAATGAAAAAAAAAAAACATACATACTAACTTAGGTGGATGTGGCATCACTCTGATACTGCATCTGTCCCCTGCTGGCACCACGCTGAGAACTGAGTGATCAAAGACCACTGATCACTCAGTTCTCCTCTCCGCTCTAAGCAGAGAGCGATGACTGTCAATAGCTCTCTGCTCTGCCCCTCCAATGCTCACTGGAGCGCTGGGCTGTGGGTGGGAGCTCAGGTTCTTGGTGGAACACTGAGAGGCTGAGCCACAGTGGACTTTAGCCCGCTGTTGGCTGAATCTGGGTCATAGGAGTGCAGAACAAACTCCTGTGATCTATAGGAGAAGTACAGCCAAACAAGCTTTGGCCATTATAAATGGGTTAGTTTGAAATCCCACATGCCCGATCCAACAGGAAGCCCACACTGCATACCGCTAATCTCAGGCAGTGAGACATTTCCTGATCTGAGCAGCTGCGGACCAGGAAATGTCTAACTGCCTGTGATTAGTGCTGTACAGTGTTGGCTTCCCAACGGGATAAGGCACGTGGGATTTCGAACACGCCCGAGCCCATCTCTATTGGCCATACATCTCCTTTAGCTCTGGTTCACACTTGTGCATGCAGGGTAACCCATTAATTTTAATGGGCTACCCTTCCTTTATTTTCTGCAAAAAAGGTGCCTGCACCTTTTTAAAAATGCAGTGGCAGGGCAAAAAAGCATGGTCTTTTTGACCATTTCATTTTCCTGTTGTTCCCGCAAACGCGCTATAGGCTGAGATGTGTGGGGGCACATCTCATAAGAGCAGTGCAATTTAGTTTCAGCTGGTTGCTGGAACAGATGGGATTCCTGCACCCACAACCAGCCTGCACAGTGTAAACCAAAGCCTAATATCATCTGTGAGAGGTGCCATAAGTGTGAACGGCAGCCAGGATTTTGTGTAAAGACTGTACTGTATTTCGTGTAAAGTTTTGGTACATCATTAGTTAAAAGCAGTTGCAGGTAGCTGAGTAGCCTTACTCACAGTGTTTGAGGGGTAGGGGGATGCCGAGTTATGCATTCTGTGTGTGCTCTAAAGATCATGAAGACTCTGCAGGGGGGAGAAGAGGCTGGTGTAGCTGCAGATAGTTGAGATGGAGTTTTTTAGAGTCACCAAGCAGCTGTGTTTCTGCTTGGTGACTCTGAGGCAGTGCCGCTCCACCATCCTGGATCTGCTGACCGCTCTGCGCCCCTCCTCTCCTGACTAATTTCCCCACAAATCGCTATCGCTTAATTGTGCAAGTGATTCTAATTTATTATTGCTGTTTTCTAGCTGGTCTAAAACCACTTTTGACATAAAGGAACACTTTTTGGTTTCTATGGACAATCTCCAAATTCCAGGCAGAAAAAAATGTTTTATATAATATAAAAGTGCACGCAGGGCACTGGACAGACCACTAGGGACAAAGGGGATGTGTATTTTTTTTATACAGTACTGTAATCTGTAAGATTACAGTGTACTGTATGTGGTTTTACTTTTTTGAATTTTGCGCCGATCTCCGCTCCCGTGCGTCACAATGTCGCAGGGAATGGAGCTCAGCAGCACTCAGCACTGTGTGAATCGAGCGAGGAGACAGCTTGCTCACACAGGGGGGAGACATCGCAGGATCCAGGGGACAAGGTAAGTAACTTTCTCTGGATACTGCGATGCGATCCCGAGTCTGGAATACCGTCAGGGAGGTTAAAGCTAAACTTAAAGCGGAGGTACGCCCACCCCTGCAAAAATGAAAAGCCAGTAGCTACACATACTGCAGCTGCTGACTTTTAATAGTAGGACACTTACCTGTGCTGGAGTCCACCAATGTTGGCACCGCAGCTGATGTTTCCATCAGCTGTCGGGTGCTGCCGCTATTGCGGGTAAGGGAACCCGGCAGTGCAGCATCACGGCTTTACGCCGGGTCCCTACTATGCATGCACAAGGCACCGCTCCCCCCCCCCCCCCAAAAGGTGCCAAATGTGGCACCGAAGGGAAGAGGAGACAAATGTGTGGAAGTTCCACTTTTGGGTGGAACTCCGCTTTAACCACTTCAGACCCAGAAGATTTGGCTGCTCAATGACCAGGCCATTTTTTGCGATACGGCATTGTGTCGCTTTAACTGACAAATAAGTTGTACCCAAACAAAATTGATGTCCTTTTTTCCTCACAAATAGAGCTTTCTTTTGGTGATATTTGATCATCTCTGCGGTTTTTATTTTTTACGCTATAAACAAAAGAAGAGTGACAATTTTGACAAAAACACAATAGGGGTTATTTCCAAAAGGCAAATCCACTTTGAACTACAAGTGCAAACTACAAGTGCAAAGTGCACTTGAAATTACACTGAAGGTGCGCTTGGAAGTGCAGTCACTGTAGATCCGAGGGGGACATGCAAGGAAAATAAAAAACAGCATTTTAGCTTGCACATGATTGGATGATAAAATCAGCAGCGCTTCCCCTCATTTTAGATCTACCCCTCAGATTTACAGCCACTGCACTCCCAAGTGCACTTTTAGTGCAATTACAAGTGCACTTTGCACTTGTAGTGCAAAGTGGATTTGCTTTTCGTAAATAACCCCCAATATCTTTTACTTTTTGCTATAATATATTTTCAAAAAAACTAATTTTTTCCTCACTTTAGGCTGATATGTATTCTTCTACATATTTTTGGTAAACAAAAATCGCAATAAGCTTATATTGATTGGTTTGTGCAAAAGTTATAGCATCTACAAAATAGGAGATAGATTTATGGCATTTTACGATATTGCAGCGGACAAATTGGACACTTTTGACACATTTTTGGGACCATTGACAATCATACAGCGATCAGTACTATAAAAATGCACTGACTACTGTATAAATGTCACTGGCAGGGAAGGGGTTAACACTAGGGGCGATCAAGGGGTTAACTGTGTTCCCGCACTGTGTTCTAACTGTAGGGGGGATGGGACTGTCTAGGAGGCGAGAGAGATCAGTGTTCATACTTAGTATGAATAATATCCACTAATTTGGGTTATTTTTACTAAAAATATGTGGCAGTATAAATTGTGGCCAAAATTTATGAAGAAAAATTAATAATTTCCTAAATTTTATCACAGAAACAAAAAACAAAGAAAAATGCATTATTTTTTTTAAAATTACGCTCTTTTTTTATTTATAGCGCAGGGGATGGGACTGTCTAGGAGGCGAGAGAGATCAGTGTTTATACTTACCCCTCTGGGTTTTTTATTTTTTGCGCTATAAATGAAAAAAGACCGACATTTTTAAAAAAATAACGCATTTTTCTTAGTTTTTTGTTTCTGTGATAAAATTTAGGAAATTATTAATTTTTTTCTTCATAAATTTTGGCCACAATTTATACTGCCACATATTTTTAGTAAAAATAACCCAAATTAGTGGATATTATTTGGTCTTTGTGAAAGTTAGAGAGTCCACAAACCGTGGTGCGAATCATACAAAATTTATCACACCTGATGTACTGGTGACCTATCTCATTTCTTGTGACACTGATGACAGATGGCACCGATACGTGGGATTGATACAGGTGACACTGATAACAGATGGCACGTGACACTGACAGGTGGCACTGATGACAGATGGCACTGATACATGGCACTGATGACAGATGGCACTAATATGTGGCACTGATGACACGTGACACTGATATGGCACTGATGACAGATGGCACTAAGTGGCACTGATGACACGTGGCACTGATGTGGCACTGATGACAGATGGCACTTATACATGGCACTGGGGACATGTGGCACTG
Source organism: Lithobates sylvaticus (assembly GCA_028564925.1). NCBI lineage: Eukaryota > Metazoa > Chordata > Amphibia > Anura > Ranidae > Lithobates > Lithobates sylvaticus. The sequence continues at coordinate 136,426,268 of CM053031.1, forward strand.
GGGACAGGTGGCACTGGGGACATGTGGCACTGGGGACAGGTGGCACTGGGGACAAATGGCATTGGGGACAGGTGGCACTGACAGATGGCACTGGGGACAGATGGCACTGGGGACAGATGGCACTGGCAGATGGCACTGGGGACAGATGGCAGTGGTGGCAGTGGGGACAGATGGCAGTGGTGGCAGTGGGGGCAGATGGCACTTTATTTATTTTATTATTATTTTTTTTCTACTTACGGCCGCTGCAGCCGTTCATCTCTCCCTCCTCACACGCTGTCTCTGTGTGAGGAGGGAGAGCGGCGCTGAGAGATGATCTCATATGTTTACATATGAGATCATCTCCCATTGGACACGCCGATCGCACTGTAAACGGCTGCTGTGATTGGCCGTTTACAGCGATCTGTGATTGGCTGTGTCCAAGGGACACGGCCAACACAGAATTTCCCCGATGCGCGCTCGTGAGCTCGCACAGAGAGCGAGGAAAGGGGAGGACATCATATGACGTCCTCCCGGGAATTGACATCCGCGCCGAAGCCGTCATTTGGCTATGGCCGGATGTCTAGTGGTTAAAAAACACCAATGAATGCAGATGTGTAATTATTATAAAGACATATGTTTTCTTTTGGATATATTATGGTTATAGCCCCTGTTCGTTTTTTTCTGAGCTAGTTAGCTATTACGTTTCGTATTGTTATCATTTAAAGTGATAGCAAACAAACACTCCTGCGCATAAGTGCGATAGCCAGGCGATCAATGTAGTATTTTACTGTTTTTTATCAATAAATTATCTTGGGATAATGCACAAGGCTGGTGCGCCCTCTTATTTTAATCTTTTTTGTTGTTATCATTTAAACCTGAGAATACAATCTTTCATTTTACAGATGGTCAATCTGCTCATTGCAAAAGGAGCAAATATAAATGCCTTTGACAAACGGGATAGAAGAGCTCTCCACTGGGCAGCATATAAGGGTAGGAATATCTATTGTTGTATGCTTATGCAATCATATTTTTTTTCACAAGTTTTTTATGTTTTTTTCCTTTTGTTGAATAATGCCAAAACAAAGAACAAAAGTGGAAGGAAAAATATTACATATTCGATTGTACATATTCAAGAAAGTTGCAAAATATACCGAATTGTGAGCTAGGCACAATCCAGAAATCACAATGACTATAATATATATATATATATATATATATATATATATATATATATATATATATATATATATACTGAGCAAAATTATAAATGAAACACTTTTGCTCCTGTTTATCATGAACTGAACTCAAAGATCTACGACTTTTTCTATGTACACAAAAGGCCTATTTTTCTCAAGTATTGTTCACAAATCTGTCTAAATCTGTGTTAGTGAGCACTTCTCCTTTGCCAAGATAATCCATCCACCTCACAGGTGTGGCATATCAAGATGCTGATTAGACAGCATGATTATTGCACAGTTGTGCCTTAGGCTGGCCACAATAAAAGATCACTCTAAAATGTGTAGTTTTATCACACAGCCCAATGCCACAGATGTCACAGTTTTAAAGGAGCATGCAATTGGCATGCTGACTGCAGGAATGTCCACCAGAGCTGTTGCCCTTGAATTGAATGTTCATTTCTCTACCATAAGCCATCTCCAATGGCGTTTCAGAGAATTTGGAAGTACATCCAACCTGCCTCACAACCGCAGACCACGTGTAACCACACCAGCCCCGGACCTTCACATCCAGCATCTTCACCTCCAAGATCATCTGAGACCAGCCATCCAGACAGCTGCTGCAACAATCGGTTTGCATAACCAAAGAATTTCTGCACAAACTGTCTCAGGGAAGCTTCTCATCAGGGTCTCGACCTGACTGCAGTTCGTCATCATAACCGACTTGAGTGGACAAATTCTCACATTCGATGGCGTCTGGCACTTTGGAGAGGTGTTTTCTTCACGGATGAATAACAGTTTTCACTGTACAGGGCAGATGGCAGACAGCATATATGGTGTCGTGTGGGTGAGTGGTTTGCTGATGTCAGCGTTGTGGATCGAGTGGCCCATGATGGAAGTGGGGTTATGGTATGGGCAGGAGTATGCTATCAACAACAAACACAGGTGCATTTTATTGATGGCACTTTGAATGCACAGAGATACCGTGACAAGATCCTGAGGCCCATTGTTGTGCCATTCATCTACGACCCTAACTTCACGGCCCCATGCTGCAAGGATCTGTACACAATTCCTGGAAGGTGAAAACATCCCAGTTCTTGCATGGTCAGTATACTCACTGGACAAGTCACCCATTGAGCATGTTTGGGATTCTCTGGATCGGCGTATACAACAGCGTGTTCCAGTTCTTGCCAATATCCAGCAACTTTGCACAGCCATTGAAGAGGAAAAAAACAACATTCCGCAGGCCACAATCAACAACCTGATCAACTCTATGCAAAGGAGATGTGCTGCAATGTGTGAGGCAAATGGTGGTCACATGAGATACTGACTGGTTTTCAGTCCCCCAGACCCCCCTCCGCCCCAATACAGTAAAACTGCACATTTTAGAGTGGCCTTTTATTGTGGCCAGCCTAAGACACACCTGTGAAATAATCATGCTGTTGAATCAACATCTTGAGATTCCACACTTGTGAGGTGGATGGATAATCTCAGCAAAGGAGAAGTGCTCACTAACACAGATTTAGACAGATTTGTGAACAATATTTGAGAGAAATAGGCCTTTTGTGTACATAGAAAAAGTCATAGATATTTGAGTTCAGCTCATGATAAATAGGGGCAAACACAAAAGTGTTGCGTTTATAATTTTGCTCAGTGTATGTGCCAGTATTTATTAAGGTAGTCTAAAATGGGAATTACTCCACCAAATAGGAATCCCTCTTGAAACGCTACATAACGACTATTCACATAGCGGGGGTAAAGTATTTTTATTTAGGTTGCACTACTGCAAATTGCTACACGCAGTGTAAAAAAAAAAAAAAGAGAAATTGCCTAAAAGAGAAGGAAAAGGTAAGAAAAGGAAGAAATACAAAAGGAAGTATCAGATTTCACAGAGGAATGGAAGGTAAGAACTTTTGCATGTTGTCGACTATTACAGTAAGTTTATTGTGCAACATAATGCCCATTCTCCTCTGTTTCACCTCTGCAAAGTTAAAGTGGTTGTAAAGGCATCATTTTTTCCTAAAATAATAAACATGTTATACTTACCTGCTCTGTGCAATGGTAATGCACAGAGCAGCCATTTACCTCTCCCACTGACATTCTCTGTACCTCCTTTTCGTGCCTCCATATTAAACTGTGTGCTGCGGGGGCACTTGTGCGGGTGTGCTTCTGAGGTGGGTTATGTGCATCCATAGCCACACACAGCGTGGCACTGCCCCAACCCCGCCACCACCTGACAGGATTTGATTGACAGAATTAGGAGCCAATAGCTCCTGCTGCTGTCTCTGTGTCTTGTGTGAAGAGGGCGAGAGAGCAGTACTGCTGCAGATGGGCACAGTGCTGGATCGAAAGAGAAGCCAGGTAAATATTTGGGGGGTGATCATGGAAGGTTTTTTACATTAATGCAGAGAATGCATTAAGGTAAAGTAAACCTTATGCCTTTAGAACCACTTTAATAGTATGTTGTTTTAATGCTTTAGCCAATGTTTGCCTGTTAGCCAAGAACACAAACTCCACCAGTTTTCTTTCGCATTTAGTGAGGTCTGATGCTGGTCTATGTAGCAGGGCTTCCCAGGGGTTTAGTGTTAGGTTAGTGTTCAACACCAATTAAGGCAGATTGTATACACGTATCCAGAAACAACAGGCTTTGGGGCAATACCACTAAATGTGTAGAAATGTGACATGCTCTCTACATCCTCAAAAACAGGTCCGGGAGGTGCTTGGGACAAATTTAGCAAATTTAGCAATGCAATATGATTTCTTGTACCAGCGCGAGAGCATCTTGAGCATCTTGTATGCATTCTTTTGGGCGAGTATGTTAACAGAACATTTCAAAAACATTTCAAGAACATTTCAAAGTAGCTGCCCAGATTTTATTCCATTCTGCATATTCCAGGGTCTCCATGCATTTATATTTTAAGTAGAATCTGTCACGCTGATATGTGTACTTGCACACACTCTCAAATTCGCTATCTTTTTTATTTTATTAAGCTATATTTTAAAAGAGGGATGGGGTGCAGCTCCCTTCCTATGGTACCCTCATAGAAAAGGGGCTTCCTGCTACATGAATGCCAGTTAATAAACCAAGTCGGCACTATGTTGTTTCTTTTAGGATGGGTTGTAAAATAAGGCCTTCATTGTCCATTACAGGCTGGGGGCATATCAGTGGTCATTCTGATAGTGATGGGGAAAAATCTTAGTAAAAAAAACTTTTATTTTTGGCACGAAAATTTGAAAAAGGTCTTGAGTGGATTGAGGTTTTACATTTTGTAACACCTACTTGATATTTTGTAAGATCCACTTGACAAATACAGAAATCACTTGAATATATTGCCATGAAAAACCTGCTGTAAAGCTACTACAGGCCACTTCAAAAACTGAGAGTGGGAGAGTAGCCTTTGGTTGTATTAGTTAAATAGATGCAAGAATAAGAGATCATCAAATGCACTGAATTGCTTCTGTTGTAAAAAATGTACATGAATTATTGCTCTAAACTTCTGTGTGTCCCTCATTATTGAATCAGTAAATACAAAATGTAGAAAAGCAAGGAATACAATGAAATGGGTCATGCAAGTCATGGGAATGTAGAACTTAGGGGTTGATTTACTAAAACGGGAGAGTGCAAAATCTGGTGCAGCTGTGCATGGTAGCCAATCGGCTTCTAACTTCAGCTTGTTCAACTAAGCTTTGACAAAAAAACTGGAAGCTGATTTCTATGCAGAGCTGCACCAGATTTTGCAATGTACAGTTTTTTGTACATCAACCCCATAACGTCTAAGGGCCCTTTCACACGGACGTGTTCGTGTACGGGCTCCGCTTTGCTTAGCGGGGGATCGCTCCATCGATACCACACTGTGCAGGGACAGACCTGTCAGAGCGCCGCTCTCCTCTATGGGAGATCGGATGAAGACGGACCGTAATGTCCGTTTTCATCCAATCCGCAGACGGATGGAAAGGGTTTTCCTCCGTCACACTTTTTCGGTTCGGAGCGGGTCGGATGTCAGCGGACACGTCACCGCTGACATCCGTCGCTCCATAGAGGTCTATGGAGGGTCCATTCAGGTCCGCCTAAAAAACTGACAGGCGGACCTGAACGGACCGTCTGTGTGAAAAAGGCCTAACTCTGAAAAAAATAATCATTACTACTTGTACTGGGGTTGCGCCTACACTGCAAGAGTTGACTGTATAGTCTAGGGGAGAGTAAAGGCATTTTAACTTACCTGATCTCCCACTCCCCTGGCAGATGGCACTTTCCCACACTCTAGTGGTGGACTGTCCCTCACTGCCATTACGCCTAATGCAAGGTTATAGACCCTGAGTTGGTCTTGATGACATCAGGAACAACTGGGCTAGCAGCATGGAGAAGTGGAGAATCAGCTAAGTACATCTTTTCTATATACTGTAGATCTACACAAGCAATTAACTCCTGCAGTGCAAGTGCAGCCCCACTGCAATGAATAATTTTTACGTTTCCAAAAGTTGTTGGGCTTTAAAATGTGAACATACCTCCTGATGACGTTCATATGTTTAACGTTTTTCTGTTTGTGTTCAGGTCATCTTGAAGTTGTTATATTGCTAATAAATTTTGGCGCTGAAGTTATGTGTAAGGATAAGAAAGGATACACTCCACTCCATGCTGCTGCATCCAGTGGGCAAGTTCATGTTGTTAAACAGCTTCTTCATCTTAATACAGAAGTAAGCCTATCCATTTTATACTTACAATATGAGAAGTCATCCATAGCACTCTTTTATCAATGCAATGACACACACTGCACATCTGTATATACTCCTTTACAGAATTAGACATATGGAAATGCTGGTAAAATAGGCTAAGCAAAACGAAAAGATGTTTATGGCAAAAAAGTTACAGCCGCCTTATTTTCTGTTCATGACCAGGGTCAAAACAAACCTTAACACCCAAATACAATTTTGCAACTTTGACATTTGTAAGTAAAACTGTACATATCATCGCAACTACTTACTGTATTCAGGTGGATTTTACCTTATTCTAGGGATTAGCCGAACACCCCCTGCACCAGAACCTGCGAACGGACCAAAAGTTCGCACGAACGTTAGAACCCTATTAATTACAATGTATGCGAACGTTCGAAATCTAAAGTTCAGGACAGATTGGCCTTTTTATTTGGAGGTAAATGGTAATGGATATCTTCTGATGTTTTATTATGAAAGGAAAACTGCCCAAAATAGTAAAAAAAATATAATTTTTTAAATTTTAGCCTTTTATTTTAATGCCATTACCTACCACAAAAAAAAGAAAAATAAATTCTCCTACTTCTGATGATCATGGAGATATCATGTATGAGTGTGTGATTTGTTCTTTGTACCCATAGTAGAGTCAAGAAACAATAGTACACATTTTTTTTCTACATAAAAACACTAACACTGCCACTAACTGACAGACTGACACTAACACTGCCACTAACAAGACTCTGGCACTAACTGACATACCAATACTAACTGACACTTACAGGTTTTTCAGACATATGTTCTCCTCCTGACTAGAGGGAAAGTGTGTTGTTTATCCTGTTATTTGCAGATTGTTTGTATAAGGAGAAAAAAGTTATTGTACTCAGACAATAAACAGTACCACCAAATTTCAATTTATTTACTGATTTGCATAGGCCTGGGCACACTCTTAATCCCCCAGTGCGGGGCCGATTCTCCCTGCTTCCTAGAGCCCCCATTTCCCTCTGCAATTCTGCCAGCTTTGCCCTTCTCCTCTGCTATGGGAGATCTTTCAGAAAGGAGAAAGGGGCCAGTAAATATTTAATTTCCTGGCCCCTTTCCTTATCTGAATGCACACAGTGAGTGATCTGTACCGATCGCTCCTGTGTCCATTCTTAGCTGAAGTTTGTGAATGAACAGGAAGCCTCTCAGCACAGAGCACTTCCCATTCATTCACTGTCCAGTGCAGCTGAGACTGCAGAGAAAGCAACTGGGAAATCTCTGTCATCAGTCCCTTTCGAGTGTACTGTGTACATGAACAGAGGTGTCAGCATAGTTGTGCACCATGTGCCTTAAAACCAGAGCCTTTCTAATATGCAAATTCTACCTCCTCCATGTGAAGTCAAAGATGTGCCACCAATTTCCATGCTATTGGCCAGGAAGGCCAACTATAAGTGATGGGCTTATATCTATCAGTAGCTTTACAGGCAACCTCTCTGAATGGCAAAGTAAAATGTGTCTCAAGCACCACTTTGTGATTTTTTTCTAAATGATAGCCAAATAAATTTTCTGGATTAAAATATTAAATGAGTCCTTCACTATATTGTTTATTGTAAGACTAGATTAAATGTTTATTAACTAATAAGAAGTTATAAATCTAGTGTTATTTTATTCCATGTTCAAACCTCATTTTAACATTCAGTTTATTCAATTAGATTTATTTTAATGTAAGCTTCCCTCTAATGGTTGTACCTATAGGTAAGCCTATAATAAGGCTTACCCATAAGTACTGTAAATATCTCATAAACTTGCACCGTTTAGGAGATAATTACTGTATACGCTGCCAATGACGTCATCGGCGCATGCACTCTGAAGGAACGGCCGCGCGTGTTGTTTCTTCAGAACCCTGTGCCTTAACTGGCGGCTCCCATGCGCAGGAGTGACGTCACGCGGCTCTGGCCAGTCACACAGCCGGAGTCTGCGGACCCAGAAGGAAGATGGGCAACGATGGATGGCAGGGACGACGAGGGCTAATAGCACATTATGCCTTTTACTTTGCAGGTAAAAAAAAAAAAAGCAGAGTTTACTTCCTCTTAAGGGGCATTAATTGGAATAGGAACACACTGTAGATATGTAGCTTTTTTTGTTTGATGTCATTGCTTTTTGTTTGCCATTGATATTGGTTAAATTACCATCAGTATCTGTGCCCATTTCATATTCACATTCTTCATTGCTTTCAACCCTTCATGCATTTACTTATAAAGTGCTAACACCAGCCAAAGCCATCTAATGTGACTGTCATTTTCAAATTTTATTGGATTCAGCTGAAAATAACTGTCACTATTGGAAAATAGAGATACTCATTCTGGTGTGTGAATTAAGCCTTCTGTGTATAACTCTTATGCCCCGTACACACGGTCGGACATTCCAACCACAAAATCCGTCTGATTTTTTCTGACGGATTTTGTCCAAAACTTGTGTTGCACACACACGGTTGGACAAAGTTGTCAGAAAATCTAATCTTTCCGAACGAGGTGACGTATAAAACGTATGACGGAACTACGTAGAGGCCAGTAGCCAATAGCTTTCGTCTCCAAATTTCTTCTGAGCATGCGTGACACTTTGCGTTGGAATTCTCTACACACGATCGGAAAAAGTCTGATCGGATTTTGTTGTCGGAAAACTTTAGATCCTGCTGTCAAATTTTTTCCGACGGAAAAAGCCCGCTATAGCCCACACACGATCGGATTTTCCGGCAACATAATCCGATCAGACTTTTTCCATCGGAATATCCAACCGTGTGTACGGGGCATTAGAAATCCCCTTTGGTCTTAAAGTGGAACTAAACCCATCAATTTAACAGTTAAAAAAAACAGTTATATGCTAACAGTCACATTTGGTTGGGCTCAAACTATCAAATGGCTGGTGTCATAACTGATCACATGTGCAGCACCATGGCAGTTGCAGATCAAACAGAGGCTAAGATGGCTGCTTCCTTGGCTGAAAAGGATAGGAGGATTTAGTTCTACTTAAAGGGGTTGTATGGGTTAGTTTTTTTTTTTTTTTTAACCCCCCTGGCGGTAATCCTGAGTCTGGCTCGGGATGGAACTTAAGTACCATAAGCGGTAACCCCGAGCCAGACTCAGGCTCACATTGCAGGATACAGGGAGACTTACCTTGTCCACTGGATCCTGCAATGTCTCCCCGCTGTGTGTGCAAGTTCCGCTCGATTCACACAGTACCCGAGTGCCACTGATCTCCGTTCCCTGCGACGTTACGACGCACAGGAGCGGAGATCGGCGCCAAATTCAAAAAAGTAAAAACACACAAAACACATACAGTACTGTAATCTTACAGATTACAGTACTGTATAAAAAAATTACACATCCCATTTGTCCCTAGTGGTCTGTCCAGTGCCCTGAATGTAGTTTTATATTATAAATACAGTTTTTTTTCTGCCTGGAATTTGGAGATTGTCCATAGCAACCAAAATGTCAAAAGTGATTTTAGACCAGCTAGAAAACAGCGATAATAAATTAGAATCACTTGCAGAATTGAGCGATAGCGATTTGTGAGGAAATTCGGCATCAAACACTAAATCTAATGACAGCGACAATTCTGCAACTGAGCACATTTCAGTGTTTTTGATTTGATTCAATTATTTAATAATTTTTCTAGTTATTTATTATATTTTAAGTTATGATTTTGTGTTTATCATACCTGTGATGTCTACTAGACTCTTGTTTGGACAGATTTTAGTGAGTTATTCCTAAGAATTGCAGGTCTACAATATAAAACGCCAAATTTCCATGCAAAATAATTGTACTGCTTTCAGCACCTAAAACCAGAAAGAATCATACCGCCAGGAAGGTTAAATAACAAACATGTTATACTTACCTCCACTGTACAGTTCGTTTTGCACAGAGTGGCCCTGATCCTCCTGTTCTGGGGTCCCTCAGTGGCTGTCTCGGCACCTCCCCGCAATAGCTAACCTCCCTCTGGGAAGCTCTATCCCAAGGGGGTTAGCTTGCGGGCGCGCTTGCTGTCATACACTCTGCGTCCATAGACGGCGGGCCGTGTCATTGGATGTGATTGACAGCAGAGCGAGCCAATGGCTGCGCTGCTATCAATCTCTCCTATCTATCCAATCAACGGCCAGACTCCGTGGAGAAGAGGATGCCGGTGGTGGCGCACAACAGGTGAAGGGGCTCAGGTAAGTAAACGGGGGGGGGGGGGGGGCTGGAGGGTCTGTCATTGCCAGGTGTTTTTTCACCTTAATGCATAGGATGCATTAGGGTGAAAAAACGCAAACCTTTACAACCCCTTTAAGGCTCCATGCACACTGAAGCTCATAAACTGAAGTTTTTGGGAGTTTGGGCATTTTTTTTTTAACAGCCCATAAACTCCCCTCTATGTTATGCTATGTGTCCATGCACACATGGACGTCTTTGGATGTTTATCAGCAGTGGAGTTTATGGTCTGTTTTCTGAACACCATAAAACCGCATTCAGGAGTTGTTTTTCTGACCACAAAAAATGCCAAACGCTCATAAACACTGATAAACGTTGATAAATGCTCAAACGTGGCTCACCAGCATTTTTGATCCTTTGAAAAAAAATAAAATAAAAACGCTAACGTGGAAAAACGCAAAAAAACGCCAATAAAGGCTATTGCAAAACACTCACTGCAAAGCTACTGGCATTTTTATAACATTATTTTAACGTCCAGTGTGCATGGAGTCTTAAGGTTTAAGCAATATTATCCGCTTTCCGACCGGGGCACGACGATGTACGTCGACAGAATGGCACGGACAGGCATAAGGGCGTACAGGTACGTCCCCTTTAAGATGCCGCCGTGCCATTGGGCGCGCGCCACCAGCGCTGCACGCTCGCGCCGGTCGGGACCCCCGTGAGGCCGGTCGCGGGTCCCGCGGACTCGATCGCCGCGGGGATACCCGCGATCGTCTCACGGGAAGGCTGAACAGGGAGATGCGTTCTGCCTAGCAACTAGTGACGCCGATCTCTGCTCCCTGTGATTGGAGCAGAGATCAGCATTTACTAGCTGACAGCCACGCCCCCCCCCACAGTTACAAACACGCCTCTAGGTTCATGTAACCCCTACACTGCCACCTAGTGGTTAACCCCTTCACTGCCAGTGTCATTTATAGTGGAATCAATGCATTTAAATAGCATTGATTGCTGTATAAATGACAATGGTCCCAAAAATGTGTCAAAAATGTCTGATGTGTCCACCATAATGTCGCAGTCACAATAAAAATCGCTGATCGCCACCATTACTAGTAAAAAAATTTTTTTTATAAAAATGCTATCAAACTATTCCCTAATTTGTAAACGCTATAACTTCTGCGCAAACCAATCAATAATCGCTTATTGCGATTTTTTTTACCAAAAATATGTAGAGGAATACGTATCGGCCTAAACTGAGGAAAAATAATGTTTTTTTATATATTTTTGGGGGATATTTATTATAGCAAAAAGTAAAAAAGAATGCGTTTTTTGTTTATATCGCAAAAAATAAAAACCGCAGGGGCGATCAAATACCACCAAAAGAAAGCTCTATTTGTGGGAAAAAAAGGACTTCAATTTTGTTTGGGAGCCACGTCGCACAACCGCGCAATTGTCAGTTAAAGCGACGCAGTGCCGAATCGCAAAAAGGGGCCTGGTCCTTTGGCTGCAAATTGGTCCGGTCTGAAAGTGGTTAAACACAAAAACAAACATTTATTATATTACCAGTTCTTAGATGTGCTGGCTTCATTAGTTTTATTTTTTTAGGCTTTCTTTATTTTATTTTCATCTGGTGAGCCAAACAGTAAATCTTGTGTTTTTCAAAAGAACACGCTGTCCTGCAGATGTAGCAGTTAGAGGGAAGAAACAAATAATTTTCCACTGACAGGGGAGCTTACAAGGGTCAGCATGAATAAATAAATTCATGTAAAACCTTTAACCCAAAAGTGTGTTATAAGTATATATATATATATATATATATATATATATATATATATATATATATATACAATAAATAGTATATATGTGTGGGTATCCAGGTGCTCTGATTTTCTTCAATAATATTCAATATTGTCTTTAAAGTGGTGGATAAATAGTGGCACTGCTAAATATATATGTGCAGAAAGCTACTTATGAATAAATATTCAAGAGCAATACTAGGAATATTGCATGTCTGGTTAATTTTAGAGCAAACTTGTTATTTGCTTATGGAGGGAAATACAACGGGTTTAATTTAGTGTCAGGGCCCTTGCAGCACATACTTACCCCTCCTTGGCTCCCCTGCCCCTGCAAAGAAAAATACTCAGTACTTCCAGATATGGGAGAGCATGTAACTCCCTCTCATCCATCCAACCTGTCAACAACTGGCACTTTGAAAGCAACAATGTCACATGGGTGCAGAGGAAGAGAGTAATATGTTATGTGTAAGCTCTATCTAGAGTTTCTTGGAGCTTACAAATAGCTTCCCCTTAGAATTGAGCAGCAGAGGAATAAAAAGGAAGGCACGTATGTGCTGCTTTTGTGGCCAGCATTAAAGTAAATGTGTGCTTTGCACAGTACACAAAATCATTACTTTATACAGCTGTATCTACAGTGAAAACTGTAGGCCAAGACTTAAAACTCAACCCCTCTTACATTTTATAGCCTCTCTGCTGGTTTCTGATGCCTGAAATTACATTAAAGGCCCAAATTAAGACTCCTGGGGCAGAAGGATTGGCTCCTGCTGCTGTCAATCACAGCCAGTGAGCCAATGAAGAGAGAGAGAAGGCAGGGCCAAGCCATGGCCCTGTGTGTGAATGGACATGCAGAACAGCGGCTCGGGAGCGCCCCTACTCGGGTGTCCCAATGCAAGCTGCTTGCTCTGGGAGCACTCGGCGGGCCCTAGAAGAGGAGAATCAAGGCTGCTCTGTGCAAAAACCACGGCGATTGAGGATCAGGCGTATCCCTTGGGACACAGCCCCTCCCCGATCAGGGTAAAGAGCCAATGAAATTGGCTCTTTACCAAGTGAGCGGCTGTCTCCAATCACAGCCGGTCACATGTATTCTGCTCATGATCGCCGCTTGTACGCGCCCCCGGGGTGTGCAGCGCGGCGATTGGGGATGAGGTGTGTCCCTTGGGCACAGCCCATCCCCGATCAGGGTAAAGAGCTAAAGAAATTGTCTCTTTACCACGTGACCGGCTGTGTCCAATCACAGCCAGTCACAAATGTCAACAAACGGCTGTAGCACCGTTTCCGGGTTCTTCTCCTCAGTGTGTGAGGAGGAGACCTGGCTGAAAAAGTGCAGGAATGTGCCCGATTGCCCCCCCCCCCCCAAATAAAGAGGACCTGGTCACAGCCCATCAGAAGTACCTGTCACAGCCCATCAGGAGTACCTGTCACAGCCCATCAAGAGTACGTCTTAACCCAGCCGTGTACCTGTCACCAGCCCCAGAGTACCTGTCACCAGCCCATCTGAGTACCTGTCACAGCCCATCTGAGTGCCTATAACCAGCCCATCTGAGTACCTATCACCAGCTCATCAGAGTACCGGAGTTCCTGTCACCAGCTTATCAGAGTACCCGAGTACCTGTCACCAGTCCACCAGAGCAACCGAGTACCTGTCACCAGTCCACCAGAGTAACCGAGTACCTGTCACCAGCCCATCAGAGCACCCGAGTACCTGTCACCAGCCTCCAGAGCACCCGAGTACCTGTTTCCATTGTCCTGGTGCTTTAGGACCTTCAAAAGTGTGATAGGTAGCCAGGAAACTAAATGTGTAATTTATGCTCCTAGAACGCCTGATAGTGCTCCCTGCATGTTGGACCTCTCTATGTGGCTGAGCTGTGTAAAAGGCTCACACCTGTGGTATAAACATATTCAGGAGGAGTAGCAGAATATTTTTTGGGGCGTCATTTTTGCTATGTACATGCTATGTGTTAGAAAAATCGAATACATTGCCAACTTTGTGTAAAAAAAAAAAAAAAAAAGTTTTCATTTTCTTTTCACGATTTCCAAAAACGTTTGGAAAAAATTAACCGCTCAAAAGACTCATAATGCCTCATAGATTATACGTTGGGGTGTTTGCTTTCCAAAATGGGGTCATTTTGTGGGTAATTCTACTGTCCTGGTGCTCAAGGGCCTTCAAAAATGTAATAGGTCGTTAGGAAATTGTATGTGTAATTTATGCTCCTAGAACGCCTGACGGTGCTCCCTGCATGTTGGGCCTCTGTATGTGGCCAGGCTGTGAAAAAGTCTCACACATGTGGTATCGCCATACTTTGGACGAGTAGCAAAATGTATTTTGGGGTGTCATTTTTGCTATGTACATGCTGTGTGTTAGAAATATCTTTTGACCACTTTGTATAAAAAAATAAGTTTTCACTTCCTTTCCACGTTTTTCGAAGACTTTTGGAAAAAAATTAACCGTTCAAAAGACTCATTATGCCTCATAGAATATACGTACGTTGGGTTGTTTGCTTTCCAAAATGGGGTCATTTTGTGGGTAATTCCATTGTCCTGGTGCTCCAGGGTCTTCAAAAGTGTGATAATTCCTTAAGAAATTAGATGTGTAATTTATGCTACTAGAACGCCTGACAGTGCTCCCTGAATGTTGGCCCTCTCTATGTGGCCAGACTGCGTAAAAGTCTCACACATGTGGTATCGCCATACTCGGAACGAGTAGCAGAATGTATTTGGGCTGTAATTGGAAGTATGCATATGCTGTGTGTGAGAAATAACTTATTAGTTATTATGATAATTTTGTGTAAAAAATAAAAATAAAAAAAATAATTTCTTAATTTTTCCCAAGAATTGTGGGAAAAATTACAACCTGCCTCAAAAAGCTCACCATGCATCTTACTAAATACCTTGGACTGTCTACTTTTCAAAAAGGGGTCATTTGGGGGGTATTTGTACTTTCCTGATATTTCAGGGCCTCGAGAAATGAGATAAAAAAAAAAAAAAAAAATTTCTTAATTTGTACGCAAGGTGTGATCAATTTTCAATGATTTGCATTTATCAACAAAAAAATACTTTTTTGCAAAATCTTTTCATAGAAACTAAAAAAAAAAGTGTGTTTTTTTCCCCAAATTTTCACTCTTTTTTCACTTATGTCACTAAAAAATGTAAAACGCAGTGGTGATTAACCACTTAAGCCCTGGACCATTTGGCTGCCCAAAGACCAGAGCACTTTTTGCGATTCGGCACTACGTTGCTTTAACTGACAATTGCGAGGTCGTGCGACGTGGCTCCCAAATAAATTTTAAGTCCACAAATAGAGCTATCGTTTTGTGGTATTTGATCACCTCTGCAGTTTTAATTTTTTGTGCTATAAACAAAAAAAAAAGCACCAATTTTGAAAAAAACACATTATTTTTTACTTGTTGCTATAATAAATATCCCCCAAAAATATATACAAATTATTTTTTCCCTCAGTTTAGGCCCATACGTATTCTTCTACATATTTTTGGTAAAAAAATAGCAATAAGCGGTCATTGATTGGTTTGCGCAAAAGTTATAGCGTCTACAAAATAGGGGATAGTTTTATGGCATTTTTATTAATATTTTTTTTTTTACTAGTAATGGTGGTGATCAGCAATTTTTTTTTATCATGACTGCGACATTATGGCGGACAGATCGGACACTTTTAGCGCGATTTTGGGACCATTCACATTTTATACAGCGATCAGTGCAATTAAAAATGCATTGATTACTGTGTAAATATGACTGGCAGTAAAGGGGTTAACCACTAGGTGGCGCTGTAGGGATTAAGTGTGTCCTAGGGAGTGATTCTAACTGTGGAGGGGCTATGTGTGACACAACACTGATCACCGCTCCCGATTACAGGGAGCTGTGATCAGTGTCACTAGGCAGAACGGAGAAATGCTTGTTTACATCATTTTTTTCCCCCATTCTTCCTCTGTGAGACGATCGCGGGTATCTCAGTGGACATCGAGTCTGCAGGACCCACAATCACACTCACGGAGGTCACAGAGGTCGCGGCGGGCAACGCCCACAAACCGTTTCTTAAAGGGCAATGTACAGGTACATTAATCTGCCTGTACGTGCCCTTCTGCCGACGTATATCAGCGCGAGACGGTCAGCAAGCGGTTAAATGCCACCAAAAGAAACCTCTATTTGTGTGAAAAAAATTCAAAAAATTTTGTTTGGGTACAGTGTTGCATGACTGAGTAATTGGCATTCAAAGTGCGAGAGCGCTGAAAATTGGTCTGGGCAGGAAGGGTGTATAAGTGCCCTGGTTTGAAGTGGTTAAGCTTCTGCTCACCACTCCTGGTATGCAACGGATCCAAAAATTGCTTTTATTGCTAGGATGTTGCTAAGACACTCCCAGCAGTAATGGCTGGGAGTGTCTTAGCAACAGCATAGCCACAAGGCAGGACGGGATGATACCATCATCTCTGGGATGTATGTAAATAGCCTGCAGCTATAGCAATGGTATTATCCAACTTTATTCAAAGCCACACAGTTTGTTTTTATCTACAGGTTCCTTACCTGCATAGGCAGTTTTTGGTAAAGGTGAACCCTTTTAATGGTTCAGTATTTTCATAATACTAGTATATCTCCAATCAAAATGACATTTAACGGATTTTAAACATTTATATGTTATTATATGTTTATATTTTGTTACAGATTGATGAAGTAAATGTTAATGGCAATACTGCTTTGCATATTGCATGTTATAATGGTGAAGAAAAGGTTGCAGAAGAACTTATCAGCTATGGAGCTAATGTAAACAGGCCAAATAACAAAGGATTCACTCCACTACATTTTGCTGTTGCCTCCAATCTTGGTACAAGGTGTCTCGGTCTACTGATTGGTAACAGGGCAGATGTTAATATCCAGGTTTGTACCATATTTTTGTGTTTACATTATATAAAGTATGTGTGTGCATGTGTGTATGTGTAACAAAAAGTAACATTAGTAACAAAAAATACAAAGAAATAACAGTAGCCTGTTATTTCTGTCGTAGCTGGTCAAAGGAGTCACACTGTTTAAATTAATACAAATGTAGCAAAGACAACTGTATTTTTTCATTTTCAAAAAGAGCCATATCCTCATGGGAAATACAGTATTTATACCTTTTGAGTCAAGTTAAAATTCCATGAATGTTCTGATGATTTACTGTTCAGAGCAAAGTAGGCTTTATCAGCAGCTTTAAGTTATTTTGCTTTCCCCTGTGAAACAAACGGAATATACAGTACAGTCATTATCTTCTCCTTGCCGAGGGTCCCTACAAATGGCTAGCATAGTTATTAAAGCAGTAGTAAACTCTGCTTTTGAACTTGTACCTACAGTTAAACCTATAATAAGACTTACCTGTTGGTACATTAAATATCACCTAAACTTGCGGTGTTTAGATGATATTCACACTGTATGCAGCCGGTGACATCACCAGGACATGCGCTCTGAAGGGCGGCATACCCAAGCTCTGTACCATAAACCGTCATTCCCGTGCGGGAGTTAGGTCATTGCGGCTTAGTCATTCCCAGGACCGGTGCCTGGAAGGAAAACCAGGGGAAGATGGAAGCCCTGTCAGCCGTGGCAGCACACCGCTGGAAGGCTTTGTTCTAAGGTAAGTATTTTATAATGTGCTAGTATGTAATGCAAACTAGCACATTATGACATTGGCTTGCAGGGGATTTTATTTTTATTTTTTAAGGCTGCGATTAAGGCTGCGATTTACTACCACTTTAAAATAATGCTTTTGCTGCTGCATTATAAAGAGAACCTTACAAAGATCTCCTGCGTACAGTGGTAGCCAGGTACAGATGCTTGTCATTCTAATTTAATAGTTGTCATCAAAGGGACACTGGTAGCCATCTTGGCACCAAAATGGTTGCATTAGGTAGGTTGTGTTCAGCTCGTTTGTGATTAATGAGTAAAGTTGTTGTTTATAAGCTGGAAATGTACAGTTTGTGGTCTTTGTTCTACATATATTACATTCACATCACTCCCTGCCCTCAATGAGCTTACAGATGGATATCTGTAGAGTCTCAGTTAGATAGTGAGGATTCACTATGAAACATCTCTGCTACAGTTTATGTATTAAAAAAGTGCCTGATCCTGTGCGCTACTACAGTTGTATGCAAAAGTTTAGGAACCCCTGACAATTTCCATGATTGTCATTTAAAAATGTTTGGATCAGCAATTTAATTTTGATCTATCAAATAACTCAAGGACACAGTAATATTTCAGTAGTGAAATAAGGTTTATTGGATTAACAGAAAATGTGCAATATGCATCAAAACAAAATTAGACAGGTGCATACATTTGGGCACCCTTGTCATTTTGTTGATTTGAATACCTGTAACTACTTAGCACTGATTAATTGGAACACACAATTGGTTTGGTGAGCTCATTAAGCCTTGAACTTCATAGACAGGTGCATCCAATCATGAGAAAAGGTATTTAAGATGGCCAATTGTAAGTTGTTGTTCTCTTTGACTCTCCTCTGAAGAGTGGCAACATGGGGACCTCAAAACAACTCTCAAATTACCTAAAAACAAAGATTGTTCTACATTATGGTTTAGGAGAAGGCTACAAAAAGTTATCGCAGAAATATAAGCTGTCAGTGTCCACTGTGAGGAACATAGTGAGGAAATGGAAGACCACAGGCACAGTTCTTGTTAAGGCCAGAAGTGGCAGGCCACATAAAATATTGGAGAGGCAAAGGTAGGTGAGAACGGTCAAAAACAGCCCATGGACCACCTCCAAAGACCTATAACATCAACTTGCTGCAGATGGTTTCACTGTGCATCCTTCAACAATTCAGCGCACTTTGCACAGGGAGAAGCTGTATGGGAGAGTGATGCGAAAGAAGCCTTTTCTGCACACACACCACAAACGGAGTCGCTTGAGGTATGCAAACGCACATTTGGACAAGCCAGGTTAATTTTGGAATAAGGTGCTGTGGACTGATGAAACAAAGATTGAGTTATTTGGTCATAACAAGGGGCATTATGCATGGCGGCAAAAGAACACAGCATTCCCAGAAAAACACTTGCTACCCACAGTAAAATTTGGTGGAGGTTCCATCATGCTATGGGGCTGTGTGGCCGGTGCCGGTACTAGGAATCTGGTTAAAGTTGAGGGTCGCATGGATTCCACTCAATATCATCAGATTCTTGAGAATAATGTTGAGGAATCAGTCACAAAGTTGAAGTTACGCCGGGGCTGGATATTTCAACAAGACAACGACCCAAAACACTGCTCAAAATCTACTCGGGCATTTATGTAGAGAAACAAGTACAATGTTCTGGAATGGCCATCCTAGTCCCCAGAATATCATTGAACATCTGTGGGGTGATTTGAAGTGGGCTGTCCATGCTCGGCAACCATCAAACCTAACTGAACTGAAGATGTTTTGTAAGGAGAAATGGTCCAAAATACATTCATCCAGAATCCAGACACTCATTACAGGCTATAGGAAGTGTCTAGAGGCTGTTATTTCTGCTAAACGAGGCTGTCTAATTTCGTTTAGATGCATATTGCGCATTTTCTGTTAATCCAATAAACCTCATTTCACTACTGAAATATTACTGTGTCCTTCAGTTATTTGATAGATCAAAATGAAATTGCTGATCCAAACACCCAAATATTTTTAAATGACAATCATGGAAATTGTCAGGGGTTCCTAAACTTTTGCATACAACTGTATGTGCACAACAAACCAAAATAAAAAGTGAAAATACTGGGGTTTGCTGCTATATATATCTAAATGTGTTCCCACATAAACTAAATATGTGAATCTAAATAAAATGATAAAGCGCTGCCCCTATGCTGTATTATGCCAAAAAAAATGTTCTTAGATAAGCAGTTTGTAAAACAAATGAAAAAGTAATCACTAAAGATATTCTGTGATAAGTATTAATACTAAGTGTGAACTAGAGTAGAAGTCATTAAAGTTAATCATATCAAAAATATACATACAAACAAATATTATCGCACCACTGTGGTCACAGTGACTATATTCCATACAATGGTAAGTCAATTAAAACAATGAATAAAGTCCAATATGCAGATGTGCTCTTCAATGAAATCAGTGCAGTTAGCGCAAAATAACCTCAGGTGCCCCTCCATCTTCCAAACTATGCGCTTACCTCCAGTTTTTACCTTCCGCAGGTCAGTATGAGCCTTCCACTTTAAGGGGTATACCAATCCACCGATAGGTTAATGGATCTTATTCCTGGTACATCCGCTCCAACATGCAACAACCTGTTTAGTTGGTACTCATAAAAAATCAAAAGGCCAACATTGTGCTGAATCATTTAAAATAACTCTTTAATAAAAGCATAAAATATAAAGACTCACATTTTTCAGTGCACTTCCTTTACGGCACCCAGACAGTAAGCTTGGCGCATTTGGGGTGTGCAGCACCCTTAAGAATCACTTGGATGTTGTAACCTTGGATTTAGACAGCCAGCACATAAATTCCTGTATGTACACAATGACGTCACTAGGCCCTTCCCCAACATGTTTCGTCACTATTCACATAAATTACTCCAGGAGTAGCCTTGAGTCGCCTACTCCTTGAGGAAGTGTGTGAACCAGGACTAAAGGGTTTTTGTAATTATGACCATCCTATATTTGAATTCTTCATTATATGATGTGTTTACTGTCCAGCACTTGTAATTATATTTTAATATTTAATTGGTTTGATCTATAATTATACATATTCTTAGCTTTATGTATTACTTAATTTTAGAGTAATGATGGAAGAAGCCCCTTACATTTGGCTGCTGAGCATGGGAGATATTCAAGATCACAAAAACTGATACTTAATGGTAACTAACAGAATGTATTCAATTGAATGCTGCTGTTTTCAACATATGTAGACCCGTCCATATTATTGTGATGTTCATTTTGTTCTTTACTGTTACCTAAATTATGGGCTGATCCTAATCTTTACAAATCTACCCTCTTGCTCCTCTAGTAGTCTGATTTTGGTATGAAAAGTTTGTTCTGCTAGCCATGTGTCTTTTATTAACTCCCGATTAATTAGTTGGCAAGTACTACCTCCACCAATCACAGACCACCTTTATGGGGGAGCACAGGCTGGGGTGGCATAGGCTAATTTTCTTTTGATAAAGTGTTTTTCTTTGCACTTCTACTCTACACTTCAGGGACTGCACGAAGACAAAATCCACAGCAAACTACTTTGTAAAACACTAAACAGACTGCAAGTAGCCTTGTTTCCCTATTCAGCTCTTTTATTTCTTATCTCTTTTTTAACTTCTTAATCCTTCCACTCTATAACATGCCCTGTCTCCTCTCTCCTTAAACTCTTATTTCTTCACCCCTCTTCTCCACCCCACAGCTCATATATAGTAACCTCACTTCTGTCCTCTCCTTAATACTGCACTCTTCAACCCCTGCTAAATTAGAACCCACATACTAATAAAACTCTAAACTCTAGAACACTGGGGCATGTGCCTTCATATAAATCAGACTCCCATATTAACTCCCTTACCCTTCTTCTTCTCCTAACTTCTGGAAATATATTCCCAAACCTTGGGCCTCCATCATTTAACTTTGGACAACACACCCATCACCCCATGCCCTATTCCAGCAGCCACAATCCACACAAATTATTTTCTATTCCTCTTCTTTCCAAAACCAGCCTCCCTTTCTCATGCACCCTTTGGAATGCCTGCTGTTATGGTCTGGAGTCAGGCTTGAAGGCCAGTAGTTAGAGCAGTAGAGAAGCACCCACTGATCAGCTGGATAAGTACAGAAGCAGTTCACCCTGACAGATGACACAGGCTCACCTGAGGTGCGGAGTCTAAGTACTAACCAGTGTTTACTAGCGCTCCTGATGGTCAACATGGGTTTTGCTACATTATAGTACCAGGTTGCGGTCCTCAGGATCACCCCACCAGGAGGTGAGAAGCCAGTCCAGTAGCAGATATAGCAGTTAGAGATAAGCAGACGCATAGTCCAGTAAACAAGCCAAAGGTAATGAGATTGCAGGTTGGGATCAAGCATAACTGTAGTCAAGGAACAAGACAAAGGTCCGTAATGAGCGGAAGCGAACATAAAAGCGAGATATTTGTGCATCCCAGGTGGCTCAGCAAGAAGAGACATCGCCAGACACAGCAGAGTTTGCAGGTTCAGACCTGGGTCCTGACCCCCTCTAGTTTCCCACTCGCCTCCCTCTCTGTCCGTCTTCTCATTTGATGCACACTGTATTTGTCTATTTTCTTCAGTTTCTTTGAAAATTGCTCTGATCTATCAGTATCAACCTTCTTTGATGAATTATCTGCCTGGCTATCCTACTTTCTCTCTTTTGATATTCCTACAATCACTCTCGGTGACTTCAACATCCCTGTTAATACTAATGCTTCTGCTACTTCAAAACTTCTCAGTAAAAACCTGCTCTTTTGATCTGAAGCAATGGACACATGCTTCTACTCACTCTGATGGCAACTTCTTTGACCTTGTCCTACCTATGCACTCCGTGTAACCTCTCCAAGAATCCTTTTCCTCTCTCTGAACATTACATTATTAGTTTCAATCTCTCCCTGTCTTCCACCTCGCTTCCCTCCAACCGCCTAACAGTCACCTGTAGAATCTTTTGCCACTTTAACCACTTGCTGACCATCCGCCACAGTTATACTGCGGCAGAAGGGCATAGTCAGGCAAATCGCCGTCTACGTCAGGTGCGCGGCCAGGCCAATGAAATCTGAATTTGATCGGCTATACAAAACTCGGCTCCTCGTAAACCACTTCAACCAACGTTTTGCAGCTTTGTTTACTCCCCATTAAGTTGTCTGTGTTAAAGAGTCCCTGATTACGTTTTCTGGCCGCTTGTCATTGAAACAGTATCTTCCCAGCAAGCGTGCCAGATACGGGGTCAAGATGTATAAGCTCTGTGACAGTGTCACAGGCTATACATATAGTTTTATGGTTTACAAGGGAAGAGAGCCGCCAAACTGCCCAGATTACATAGGGAGCGCTGGTAAGATTGTGTGGGACTTGGTGTCACCCTTATTCGGAAAGGGGTACCACTTGTATGTGGACAATTATTACACGAGCGTGACACTTTTTAGTCCCTTGTTTGGTCAACAAATTGGAGCATGTGGCACCGTGTGATCTAATAGCCAGGGCTTTCCCCAGCGGCTTGTAGATTCCCATCTTAGGCTGGGGGAGAGAGCCTGCTTGAAGTGTAATAACTTGCTCGCTGTGAAGTGGAAGGATAATAATAATGTTATTGTTCTTTCCTCCCTTCACGCAGACACGACGGTCCAAATTCCTATGGTGACTGGTGTTGTGGAGAAACCCCTCTGTGTCCACGAATATAACCTTAATATGGGAGGGGTGGACCTCAACGACCAGTTGTTGGCGCCATACCTAATTGCCCGTAAGGCCAGACGGTACAAAAAAGTGTTTATTTATTTCAATTGGCTTTGCTGAATGCTTTTGTGCTATACTAAGCTTCAGGACGAACTGGATCCTTCCTTAAATTCCAGGAAGAGATCATCAGAGCCCTTCTGTTTCCAGACGGTGCTCTGGCCCAACTTTCCAAAGCAAATGCAGTAAGCCGGCTGCATGAGAGGCATGACACCCGCTTTTATTGTCCCTCTTGTCCTAACCAACCTGGTCTTTGCATTAGTGACTGTTTCGAACGCTATCACACACTAGTTGAGTATTAGCGTAGGGTACAGCACCAGACAGTCATAGGCACATGTACACAGGGTCTCGGGTCTCGAAAGATGTGATGGCCATCTGCAACGTTCAGTTTATAGTCTTTTTACAGTTTTTATAAGAGTTTAAAAAGTGAAAAAAAAACACAGACACACAAAAAAAAAAAGCCAAAAATATTTGTGTTGTATTTTTCTTCTCTCTCTCTCTATTGTTCTCTCTCTTATGTTCGCTCTCTACTGTCCGCTCTCCGCTCTACTGTTCGCTCACTATTGTTCTATATCTATCGTTCTCTCTGTTTTATTGTATTTGCTTTGCAGGTATGGTATGTTATACTGCAATGTTTTATTGTTAACAATCATTTTCTTAGCAGGTACGCCATTCAGCTGCAGCATGGGTTTATTTATCTTGACAGCAACAGCGTTTGCTCCCACGATACATAAAGCCGTGACTCCAGCGCTGTCGGAGGTGATTTCACCACCACAGTTAAAAAAAAGAGCATATATACCAAAGCATGGGGGCAGGGGTGGAGGAGCAATTTGCTCCTAACATTAGGGGCAGATGCCCCCATGATTCGACATATATTTTTTAGGCACAGATTGCGTTAAAAAAATTTTTATTTTTACTATGTTTTATTGTATTTGCTTTGGAGGTATGGTAAGTCTTACAGTTATACTGTAATGTTACTTTGTTTTATTGTTAACCATCATTTGCTTAGCAGGTACGCCATTCAGTTGCAGCACTGATTTATTTATCTTGACAGCAACAGCGTTTGCTCCCACGATACGTAAATCAGCGACTCCAGCTCTGTAGGAGGTGATTTCACCACCACAGTTAAAAGAAAATGATGCATGTATGCCCATCATTAGAAGTGGGTGGATGAAGGGCAGTATTCTAATGGTGGGCATACCCACTGATAAGTCTCTTTTTTTGTTCAGCCCACCGGCTGCATGAAAAAAAGGACATTACAATGTATGCCCAACAAGGGCCAGCAACATACTGGTATGTTGCTGGACTTTGAGTGGTTATACCAGAATGATGCCTGCAGGTTTAGGTATCATCAGGCTTTCATGTAAAAGCAATCCTAGCAGCTAATTAGCCTCTAGACTGCTTTTATAAGCAGTGGGAGGGAACGCCTCCCCCTCCCTCCATCTTCTATGGCTTTCTCGGGCTCTCTTGTCCCAACAGGGAACCCGAGAATGCAGCCGGTGGTTCCGCCCGCTGACTATAGAGATGATCAGAGACCAGAACAGCTCCAATCATCTTTATTGCCTAAAACCATAAATTAAAGGAACAGTTTACAAATCTTTTTTCATCTTTTTTTATTTCATCAAACATTTGGGCAATATAGTGTGTTTTAGTGCATTAAAATAGAAAAAAGTGGGTTTTTGCCCAAAAAAATTTTAATCTGTAGGGCCTTTACTTTAAAAAATATATAATGTTTGGGGGTTCAAAGTAATTTTCTTGCAAAAAAAAAAATATTTTTTTCATGTGAACAAAAAGTGCAAGAAAGGGCTTTGTTTTCAAGTGTATAGAACAGTGGGTGATGTGTGACAAGCTTCTAAATGCTGTGCATAAAATGCCAGGACAGTTCAAACCCCCCCCCCCCCAAATGACCCCTTTTTGGAAAGTAGACACCCCAAGCTATTTGCTGATAGGCATGTTGAGTCCATGGAATATTTTCTATTTTGTCAAGTTTCGGGAAAATTACCCTTTTTTTTTTGCACAAAGTTGTCACTAAATGATATATTGTTCAAACATGGCATGGTTATATGTGGAATAATACCCCAAAATACATTCTGCTTCTTCTCCTGTGTACGGGGATACCACATGTGTGGGAAATTTTTGGAAGTCTAAAACCCCAAAAACCAATCACCGGCTTCAGGATTTCTAAAGGCATAAAATTGTGATTTTACTCCTCCTACCTATCACAGTTACGGAGGTCCTGAAATGTCCAGATAGCACAAAACCCCCCAAATGACCCAATTTTGGAAAGTAGACACCCCAATGTATTTTCTAAGAGGCGGATCTCATTTATTTTATTTTTATTTTTAAGTTTCTTTTTATTAAGTTTTTTCAATACAAACAACATATAACATACATCACTACTGGGTCGTGTTAACGTAACAGCAACCCAGTCAACTGGCCACGCAGGACCCAACATCCAAATTCCCTTACACACCCCTCCCCCTTTTGTCACAGCCCAGTCCCCCTCTTTATACAGATTGTGTTGCAGAACAACTGCTCCCTTCCTTACCAAACCACATTATTGTTGACCTTAACTCATCTGATATTCTGGTTCCACCTCCTACTTATGCTATTGTAATATAGGCATTTGACTTTTTCACCTCCTCACCCCTTACATCATAGCAACTACCCTTGGTCTATGTTCAGGGGTTTTCCTCATTGGTCTACAACCTTTTTTATCCCATCCTCACTCCTTCATCCTACTGTGTCGTCAGATTCATACCAGGCTTTCCAGACCTTATCAATTTTTTTCCCACAGCCTCTTGCCCTGTAGGTTGTTTTGTAATATGGTAGCATAGAGTTAACTAAATGTTTCCAAAACTTTATGTCCGGGGCCTGTTTGCTCTTCCATTTGAGTAGTAGGGCCTTTTTCCCATAAAATAGCAGGATAGTAAGTAGGGTTCTCAGTGCCCTTGAGGGAACCACCTCCTCCACCAATCCCAGCAAGCATACTTTCACCGTCATGGGAATCGGTACCATCAATATGTTCGATATGCAGTCTGTTATCTCCCGCCAAAAACTCTGTATTAGAGGACAATGCCAGAATACATGATCAGCACCTGCCGGAGAAAAAGTGCATCTTCAGCATTCTGCTGTCGCTGTTCCATATATTTTGGCAATTCTAGCTGGAGTGTAGTAGCTCCTATTCAAAAATTTAAATTGGATCAGTCGGTCTCTGGCCGACACTAAGTTTTGAAAGGGCTGTGTCCACATGTCATCCCAGTCCTCACCCTGTATTTCCGGGACTTCGGCTTCCCATTTAGCCCTACAGGTAGTCAGTGCCTTTGGTGTAGTTTTAAAAAGTTCCTCATAAGTTGCAGAGAGTGTCTTGGGCAGCTCTTCTATTGACAGCAATGTTTCAAGCGTTGAGGGCAGTGATTCCACCCTCATCACCTCAAACTGAGCCTGATACGCATGTCGGACCTGGAGAAATCGGAAGAAATAACTATTTGGTAGGTCATGTCTTGTCTGTAACTGCGGGAAGGTCTGTAATTCTCCCAGACATGTTATGTCCTTCAGTGTTTTCACCCCTTTCGTTGCCCAAATCATAGGATCTGTGAATCCATAGAAATTAGGTAGTCTTCTGTTCATCCACAATGGGGTGGATGGGGATAAGCCCTGATAGCTAGGGGATGCTAGTTTCGTCACCATTTCCCAAGCCCTGATAGTGGCTGTCATTGTTAAGGTAATAGGTAAGTCAGAGTTGGTGCCCCTAAATAGCGCCAAGCGCAAGCTTTCGTATGATCCCAGGTGAGCAGCTTCCAACACTGTAGCCGCGTCTCCATCATCCGAGATTAGCCACCTTCTGGCAAATACCATCTGACTCGCCAGGTAATACTTGAGCCAGTCTGGCAAGGCCAATCCCCCCTGCTCACTTGGTTCTTGTAGTACTTTTATTCCTATCCTAGGTGGTTTCGGTGCCCAAAGGAAAGTGCTAACTACTCCTTCTAATTGTTTGAAAAATGATTTCGGTATCCATATTGGTGCATGCCTTAAGAAATACAGAATTACCGGAAGCATTTTCATTTTAAGCAAGCTAATTCTGCCAATAAGCGACAGTGGTAGTTTAGTCCATGCTTGTGTCTTTTGCTTGAGAAGTGCTATCAGAGGAATCAAATTTAGGGTCATACAGTCCTGTACTTTCGGGGTGATTTTCACACCTAGGTACTTTATGGAGTCCACCCATTGTAGTGGCAAGTTTAGGGTCCCCCCTTTCTTTGGCCTTTGCATCAAGTGGAAGAATAGACGACTTACCCCAATTTACTCTAAGTCCAGAAAAAGTGGTGAATTTGTCTAGAATCGCCAGCACCGTTCCCAGTGACTCTACCGGGTCATTGAGAAACAGAAGCATGTCGTCTGCATAAAGAGCTAGTGTTTCCTGTATTGTTCCCACTTGTATTGCCCGCACCTCCTCTGCTGACCTCAGTGCGGTGGCCAGGGGCTCCATTGCTAATGCAAATAGAAAGGGAGACAATGGGCATCCCTGTCTGGTGCCCCTGCCCACCGCAAAGAAATTAGATATCTTGGTACCCAGTCTGATGGCCACTTTGGGATCTTTATATAGCACAGATACCCACTTACGAAATTGAGGACCGAAGACCATGACCTCCAATACCTTGAGCATATACAGTATTCCCAATCTACAGAATCAAATGCTTTTTCTATATCTATGGATACTATTATTCTGCTATTAAAAAATTGGGAAAAATACTGCGCCAAACCTTAGATAAAAGTGAAATGAGGAAATATAGCTGCTAGCACAAACAATCAGACTTAATTGTATACAAACATATAATTATAAAAGTGCAGCGCTTGTGTAAAGGAAAAAGTTTTTGCAAACTTAAATAGCGGAAAATTTGTCCCTGAAGTGCAGCAGGAAGCTGCAAGTGAAGGTGAAAGAGAATGAGTGTCCCTGTTTTGCATACAGCCACATAGGGGATTCAAATCCTATGGGCAGACGTGCATGACAGGAGTGTTAATGGTAAGGACAATCACTCATATCCTTTAGATAAGGTGGGGAAAGATTTTTTGTGAGAAGGGTTCCGTTCTCACAAAGTGCATCGTTAGAAAAAAAAAAAAAACACAACAATTTAATGTGATAAAAGTGTATATAGTTCCAACTCCTAGGATAGGACTGAAACGTGTACTCACAAAACAGTGTAGGGGCAAAATATGCAAGTCAATTCTAAAATTAAAGATTGTTGTGAAACACTTATGCGTTTTTTTCTATACTGAAAACGCATGTGAATGTGATCAGGGTGTAAACTACTGGAATAGTATGTGAAGCTCGTCAGACCGTTCCGACGGGCTGGTGTAGATACAGTGAAAACAAAAAATGCAGTTATTGGCTCAAGATTAATCCGCTGTCCAAAATTATGATGTTATTTGTGGCAACAATCAGAAGTGGACAGAGAAAAAATCCCAGTACGTGTCTGTCTAGAAATACTAGGTATTAGACTAAATAATGCAATTTTCAAGGTGCGTATATGGGTGGATTGTGCGATTTTGCAAAAACGCATATACAAAAACAACAAAATTAGATAGAGCGATAAAACCTTCTGTTTAAAAACAGGTTCATCAATTCTGTGATTAACAGAAAAATCCCAGTGCGTGTCTGTCTAAAAATACTAGGTGTTAGACTAACAATACAATTTCCCAAGGTGCATATATGGGAGGATTGTGCAATTTTGCCAAAACACATATGCAAAAGTAACAAAAATTAGGTAGACTGAAAAAACATTTTGTTTCAAAAGTTATTCAACAACTCTGTGATTACCCACTGATGGTAATAGTAATGGGTTATATTCACATACCCCAAACAGAGGGAAAATAACTGTATACTTCACTAATAGTGTGATGTCAATCAGCTATGTTCTACCAGTGGTATAGTGTTAATCTTTTGGTTAGCCACATAGGTGGTTGTGTAAAGTGGAAATACAGTCCCAAGGTGGCAGTTGGTGGTTGTAACAGTTTCTAATTTGAAGATGGAACAACTTAAAGATGTAACCAATATGTTTGGCGTGAAGAGGAGTCAGCCTTCTTCTTAGTACAGAAACAAGGAATAATCAAGGTACTCTTACCAGAGGCGGTGGACTCACAGACCTCTCGGTGGTGAGTCAAACGAGCGTGTTACCGGGTCCCCCGGAAATCTCAAGATGATACTGCAAGCACAGGTGTCCTTTTGGAGGGTTCCGTGTACTGCCGCGGTAAGGGTCTCCAATATTCACCCTCGGCAGACTCCCCAATTTCAGAAGGGGGGGGAGAGGGCAAAGGGACTCTGGAAGTTGTTCCTTAGCGTGGGTAGCTCACAGAAAAAAAGAAAGAAAAAACGGGAAAAAGGAGAAAAAGACTCCTCATAGTGTAAAACCACAGATAAAAAAGGAGGCTTTTATTTGAGATTTGGCAATCACAAACAGCAACTGAAGGTAAAAAATCCAATGGATGCTTGCCCAAAGCCACCTGAGATTTCTTATCCGCGCCTTTTTAAAAAAGCTTTTTTACCTTCAGTTGCTGTTTGTGATTGCCAAATCTCAAATAAAAGCCTCCTTTTTTATCTGTGGTTTTACACTATGAGGAGTCTTTTTCTCCTTTTTCCCGTTTTTTCTTTCTTTTTTTCTGTGAGCTACCCACGCTAAGGAACAACTTCCAGAGTCCCTTTGCCCTCTCCCCCCCCTTCTGAAATTGGGGAGTCTGCCAAGGGTGAGTATTGGAGACCCTTACCGCGGCAGTACACGGAACCCTCCAAAAGGACACCTGTGCTTGCAGTATCATCTTGAGATTTCCGGGGGACCCGGTAACACGCTCGTTTGACTCACCACCGAGAGGTCTGTGAGTCCACCGCCTCTGGTAAGAGTACCTTGATTATTCCTTGTTTCTGTACTAAGAAGAAGGCTGACTCCTCTTCACGCCAAACATATTGGTTACATCTTTAAGTTGTTCCATCTTCAAATTAGAAACTGTTACAACCACCAACTGCCACCTTGGGACTGTATTTCCACTTTACACAACCACCTATGTGGCTAACCAAAAGATTAACACTATACCACTGGTAGAACATAGCTGATTGACATCACACTATTAGTGAAGTATACAGTTATTTTCCCTCTGTTTGGGGTATGTGAATATAACCCATTACTATTACCATCAGTGGGTAATCACAGAGTTGTTGAATAACTTTTGAAACAAAATGTTTTTTCAGTCTACCTAATTTTTGTTACTTTTGCATATGTGTTTTGGCAAAATTGCACAATCCTCCCATATATGCACCTTGGGAAATTGTATTGTTAGTCTAACACCTAGTATTTTTAGACAGACACGCACTGGGATTTTTCTGTTAATCACAGAATTGATGAACCTGTTTTTAAACAGAAGGTTTTATCGCTCTACCTAATTTTGTTGTTTTTGTATATGCGTTTTTGCAAAATCGCACAATCCACCCATATATGCACCTTGAAAATTGCATTATTTAGTCTAATACCTAGTATTTCTAGACAGACACGTACTGGGATTTTTTCTCTGTCCACTTCTGATTGTTGCCACAAATAACATCATAATTTTGGACAGCGGATTAATCTTGAGCCAATAACTGCATTTTTTGTTTTCACTGTATCTACACCAGCCCGTCGGAACGGTCTGACGAGCTTCACATACTATTCCAGTAGTTTACACCCTGATCACATTCACATGCGTTTTCAGTATAGAAAAAAACACATAAGTGTTTCACAACAATCTTTAATTTTAGAATTGACTTGCATATTTTGCCCCTACACTGTTTTGTGAGTACACGTTACAGTCCTATCCTAGGAGTTGGAACTATATACACTTTTATCACATTAAATTGTTGTGTTTTTTTTTTTTTTCTAACGATGCACTTTGTGAGAACGGAACCCTTCTCACAAAAAATCTTTCCCCACCTTATCTAAAGGGTATGAGTGATTGTCCTTACCATTAACACTCCTGTCATGCACGTCTGCCCATAGGATTTGAATCCCCTATGTGGCTGTATGCAAAACAGGGACACTCATTCTCTTTCACCTTCACTTGCAGCTTCCTGCTGCACTTCAGGGACAAATTTTCCGCTATTTAAGTTTGCAAAAACTTTTTCCTTTACATAAGCGCTGCACTTTTATAATTATTCTGCTATTAGAATCATTAGGTGGCAATTGCAAATGTGTAGTCTTCTCAAGTTCGTGTCAGTGGATTTTCCGGGCATGAAACCTGTTTGGTCTATATTAACTATGGATGGTATCACTTTTGCCAGTCTGGTCGCTAAAATCTTGGTTAGTATCTTAAGGTCTGTATTTAATAGTGCAATGGGCCTATATGATGCGCATTCAGTCGGGTCTTTTCCTTGTTTTAGTAACAGTATCATGTATGCCTCTAACTTTGAGGTTGGTAGGGTGTCGTTGTCTAAGCAGTGCTCCAGTAGCCAGTTGAACTGCAGGGTAATTAATTCTAGATTAGCCTTATAGAATTCTATGGGGAACCCGTCTGGGCCCAGTGCCTTGTTAGGTGGGAAGGCGTAAATTGCCGTCTGTATCTCTTTGAGCGATATTTTCGCGTCAAGAAATATGCAGTCTTCCTCTGTCAGTTTCGGAATGGGTAACTCTTCCAATAGGGAGTCTAGGGCCTTAGAGTCATACCGCGGGATGGGCGAGTATAGTTTAGAGAAAAAATCAATAAATTCCTGCATTATTAGTGCAGGTTCATTGACCAAGTCACCTGCTCCATTTTTGATTGCAGGGATATGCGCGATCTGCCTTTGATCCGCCACTAACATGGCCAGGAGCTTGCCATTTTTGTCCCCTTCTGCAAATACTGTGTGCGCCAATTTTGTCAGTTCCGAACTGGTCAATTCTTTAAAGTGTAGGGATATACGTCGCCTTGCTGCCATCAGCGATTCATTTGAGACCCCAGTAGGGGACCCCCCATGAGCCTCTGCACACTCCCTCTCCTGTTGCTTCAGACTATTTAGTTCCTCCTGTTCATTAACTCTGGCTGTTTTTATGGCATATATACATTCACCCCTTGCAACCGCCTTGAATGCATCCCATACTATTGGTGGCTCAGAAGCTCGTCGAAAGCCTCCATCCTCCCCTCCCCGCCCCCGTCGGAAAAGATAGGGCTAAGGGAGAGGGGATTATGGTCCGACAACCCACCCGGAAGATATTCCACACTTTCAACATGTTGCATTATTCTGTCATTACCAAAAGCAAAATCAATCCTGGCTGCCGACCTATGAGTCGACGATATGTGAGAATAACATCTGTCCGTCTTGTGCTTCCATCTCCATAACTCCACCAAACCCATTACAGAGGCCCAGTTAGCCAGCTCAATGGAGTTCCCGCTGTTCGGGTTGGAGGAGTCCAACACCGCATCCAATGTGGCGTTGAAGTCCCCCAACACAACCAGGGGCAAATGCAGGAATTGAGCCAATCTAGTAGACATATGGTATAGCAGTTGAATCTGAACAGGGGGAGGTACATATACATTTACCAGTAGTAATTTCCTATAGCACACATCAAGTACCACCGCGACATACCTCCCCGCCGGGTCTAGTATGACCTGATGAATTGTACAGGCGGCTGCCTTGCTAATAAGTATAGACACCCCTCTAGCGAATATGTGGAATGCAGAGCTCTCTGAATCCACGGCTTCCGCATAGTCAACACTCTGGCTCCATCAAGGTGCGTTTCCTGGAAGAAAATTATGTGTGGTTTCGACTGTTTCAGGTATTGGAATACCGAGGCCCTCTTAAACTTATGATTCAGACCTCTAACATTCCAAGATATTATCTGTAGTCTATCCACCATTGTCACTTATAATCACATACATTGGTAGCCTACTTACACGTATACCCACCCGTGGAACCATTTTCCATTTTATCACATCAAACTCTGTGGTCATTGAGTATTTCCTAACCGGGAGTCCCCCCTTTCCTTTAGGTTTCTGAGCTGTGACAAAACCAAATAACCCCCCTGCTATTATACCAGTAGCCTCCTTAAAAACAAAAAAAGAGTCCCGATATGTAGCTTTTTTCCCAAAAACAAAACTGCAAAAACTTGCGGTGGGATCCAACCGCTGTAATCTACTGTCCGGCATCTGCTTTGTTGGTGTCTCTCATCCACTAGATGCTCCTTTTACCAAGGATAGTACTTTGGAGATCCGTAACACCCCTCATAAAAATAATTGCGGTATCCGTACCTTTAATAAAGCATGGGGAAGATGAGGAAAAATAATAACAACTCCCCCCCATTAGCAAAAAAACAGGGGGGGTGAATACATATGCGTTGGAGCCCCCACCCCCTGCCCTGTTGTATGCAGTTACAGTGTGAAGCCCTCAGGACATCAATTAACCCCTGAGCTGGCTCATCCTTATGTGGATCTGATCAGGTGACCAGGCTCTAAAAAACAACCTTGAAGTAGAATATGAGAGAAAAAGCAAAAATGGGGAAAAAGTAATAAAAACAGAAAATGAAAGAATGGCAGTCACACCGATCGTTGGCCAAGGCGAAACACCTTGATTCCTGTCTCATACAATACCATCCTTCCTCCGGAGTTCCCACTGTGGACACATCAGCCTTCTGTATGCTTCCGTCTCAGTCCCTTGTGGTCACTGCCGACACCATGAATCAGGTAAGGATGACCCCCAGTACATTGATCACTTTTCTTCCTGGTAACACACTGCTTAGTGCATCGCATATCCTGTGAAAATCAACTTATTCTCTGTTTCCAGAAAGGCAGCCAAACTGTAATCGTGCAACAGGCACAACTGGAATTCAAAGATCTGTGGGCTGGCAGCCCTGCCATTGCATCTGTTTGTGATCATGAGAGCTCCTTGTCCATCCAGTCACCTGCCTCCACAAGGTTATCAAAGAAACGCACACTGCCCTTGTATTGGACTCTGAGGCGACTTGGGTATAGCATGCTGTACTGTATTTCTTTTGCACGGAGTCTCTTACGAACGTCATTAAAAGACTGGCGTTGTTGTTGTGTGGCAGCCGAAAAGTCAGGAAACAGCATCAGTTTGGCATTTTCAAATTTCAGGTCCTGCTCCCTTCTGGATTTGGCCAGAATCATGTCTCTGTCCCTGTAGTTCAGGAACCTAACAAGGAACGGTCTTGGAAAGGCGCCCGGTGGTCTGCGGCCTATAGGAACCCTATGGGCCCTTTCCACCACATAAGTGGGGGGTAAATCTTCCAGGGATAGCAGCGTTTTAAACAGCATTTCTGCAAATATTACCGGATTGTCCCCTTCCGCTCCTTCAGGCAGGCCCACCACCCTTATGTTGTTCCTCCTTTGGCGGTCTTCCGCGTCGTCGACCCTGCGTTGCAGGGACCGTACCACGTCCCGGAGCTCTGCTATACAGTGTTCCTGAGAGTGTGAGGTGTCTTCCACTCCGGAGACCCGTTCCTCCACCGTGGTGAGCCTGCCCCTGATTTTGTCAAGGTCATGTCTAATCAGCGTGCATTCTGAGGATAGTAGGTCTATGCGCCCCATAAGCTCAGACTTACTAGCATTTATGGCTTCCAATATCGGCCTGGTGATCGCCTCGGTGTCCACCGCTATTTGCTGCTCCTCCATCAGCTCAGTTTCAGCTCTCTCCTCCTCTGCAGCTCCCTGCAGCGCCATCTTATCTGGCTTCTGAGTGGCGCGCTGTTCGACCTTCTGAACCGGCAAGATGGCGGGGGCGGGGTCTCGGTCCGGCTCCTTCGTGGAGCGAGTCTGGCGTTGGTCTTTCGGGGGTTTCTGCTGCTTTTTTGGGGCAGATGGATGCATGTCCAGGGTCCTCTCACCTTCCCCCAGACTTTGGTGTCCTTTTTGGCCGGATTATTGCACTCCAAAGTCGCGGATGCCGTCAGGATATGTGGAGCTGTGGAGAAAGCCTTTTGCCTCGATCACATCCGGTCACGCCCCAGATCTCATTTATTTTTGAAAATGAAAAAATAGAATAAATATATATATATTTTTTTATTATTTTTTCAATTTTCAAAACTTTGTGACAAAAAGCGAGATTTGCAAAATACATAACATGCCTCTCAGCAGATAGCTTGGGGTGTCTACTTTCCAAAATGGGGTAATTTGGGGGGGGGGGGGGGGGGGGGTTTGTGCTATCTTGTAATTTCATGGCCTCCGAAACTGTGATAGGTAGTGAGGAAGTGAAATCACCATTTTACGCCCTTAGAAAGCCTGAAGGCGGTGATTGGTTTTTGTGGTCCTGTACACAGCTAGGCTCCCAAAAAGTCTCACACATGTGGTATCCCCGTACTCAGGAGAAGAAGCAGAATGTATTTTGGGGTGTCATTCCACATATGCCCATGGCATGTTTGAGCAATATATCATTTAGTGATAACTTTGTGAAAAAAAATTATTACATTTTCCCTCAACTTGTGGCAAAATATAAAATATTCTATGGACTCAACATGCCTATCAGAAAATAGCTTGGGGTGTCTACTTTCCAAAAGGGGTCACTTGGAGGGGGTTTTGTGCTATCTTGGCATTTTATGGCTTTCAAAACTGTTATAGGTAGTGGCTGTGCTTAGTTTTCAGGGTCCAGTACGCGGCTAGGCTCCCAAAAGGTCTCACACATGAGGTATCCCTATACTCATGAGAGGCAGCATAATGCATTTTGGGGTGTAATTCCACATATAACCATGGCATGTGTGAGCAATATATAATTTAGTGACAACTTTGTGTAATTTTATTTTATTTTTTTGTCATTTTTCAATCACAGTGACAAAAAAATAAAGTATTCAATTGGCTCAACATGCCTCTCAGCAATTTCCTTGGGGTGTCTACTTTCCAAAATGGGGTCATTGGGGGGGCGTTGTACTGCCCTGCCATTTTAGCACCTCAAGAAATGAGATAGGTAGTCATAAACTAAAAGCTGCGTAAATTCCAGAAAATGTACCCTAGTTTGTAGACTCTGTAACTTTTGCGCAAACCAATATATATATATACGCTTATTGACATTTTTTTTTTTACGAAACACATATGGATGAATACATTTTGGCCTGAATGTATGACTAAAATTGAGTTTATTACATTTTTTTCTTATAACAAAAAGTAGAAAATATTATTTTTTTTCAAAATTTTCGGTCTTTTTCTGTTTATATCGCAAAAAAATAAAAATCGCAGAGGCAATCGAATACCATCAAAAGAAAGTTCTATTTGTGGGAAAAAAAGGACGCAAATTTTGTTTGGGTACAACATTGCATGGCCGCGCAATTACCAGTTAAAGCAGTGCAGTGCGAAATTGTAAAAAGTCCTCCGGTCATTGAGCTGCCAAATGCTCCGGGTGGTTAATCCTTCTCTTCTCTATTCTGTTACTGACCACCTCTATGACAAAATCTCACCCCTGCCCCAACCTAACCACTTCTGTCTACAACAGTGCACTGTCATCCTCCCTGGACACATTCACCCCCCACACTACATACAGAATCAGTCCCTGACCGCTACAACCTTGACAAACAGAGGACACCAGAGATCTCAAAAAATGTAGCTGCTCTCTTAAGCGTCTGTGACATAAGGCTAAGTCTCACAAAGACTTCAACCAATACAAATCTGCCCTCCAAAAATACAATTACTGCCTCCACACTATTTAAACCTATTTTATCACTCTCAATAACACCCTCTCATCCAGTCTCCATCAACTCTTTTCTCTTTTACTCTTCATTGATTCTCATCCTACCTATCCCAATGCACCTTTAATGTCACTTACAACTCTACCTTTTCCTCCTCCTTTTTCCGTCTGGGTCCCCTAGGTTCTGTTCTTGGACTTTTCTTATTCTTGATCTACACCTACACGTCAGCTGAAAGCTTCCCATGGCTTTAACCACTTGCTTACTGTGCACTTAAACACCCTTCCTGCCCAGACCAATTTTCAGCTTTCAGTGCTCTTGCACTTTCAGTGACAATTGCGCGGTCATGCAATGCTGTAACCAAATTAATTTTTTATCATTTTGTTTGCACAAATAGAGCTTTAGTTTGGTGGTATTTATCCGCGACTCCGTTTTTTATTTTTTGCGATATAAGTGAAAACATAGCGGAAATTTTGAAAAAAAACAATATTTTCTCCTTTCCTTTTTAAAAGAAATCCAATAAAATCAAATTTTGTCATAAATTTAAGCCAAAATGTATTCTGCTACATGTTTTTTGTAAAAAAAAATTCCGTTAAGTGTATAATAATTGGTTCGTGTGATCACGGACATATGTACGCAAATGATCATGTAAAAGGGGTGTGCAGGTGATCACGGACATATGTGTGCAGATAATCATTGGCACATGTTATTTTACTGGGACATATGTGAGGGACATGTGTTTTTATTATTTGGGGACATGTGTGTTTTGGGGACATGTGAGTTTTACTGTGGGGACATGTGTGTTTTACTATGGGGACACTACACTGGTGATCAGTGAATAAAAAGCTGTAAAAAAAACAGCTAATACTCACTGATCACCAGCCGGCTGCAGCGATCCGCTCTCCTCTCCTCACCGACGACTTCCGTGTGAGGAGAGGAGCGCCAATTGCCTAGCAACCGGCTGTTTGTTTACATCACATGACGGCTGTGATTCGTCACGGCCGTCATGTGATCAGGAGGGCCAATCACCGAGCCCTCCTGCCGATCCGAGATGCGCCGTGTCCGGGTGACGCGGCCGCATCGGGATCGCGCCACTGCGCGGGCACGCGCGCGCGATCCCTCTACTTCTGAAGGACGTTCCGGAACGTCCATTCAGAAGTAGACGGTTCCCACCCGGCCGTATATGTACATTGGCCGGGTGGGAAGTGGTTAAATACCCATTGCCAAACTAAGCTGATGACACCCAAATCTATCGTTGTACCCCTCAGCTCACTCCATCAGTCCCCTCAAGCATTACAAATTTACTGACAGACATATCAGTCTGGATGTCACACCACTTCCTCAAACTCTATCTTTTCAAAACCAAGCTCATAATAATTATTATTATTAATAATATTAGTAGCAGTAGTGGTATTAACACCCTAACCCTAACAAAAAATAAATAACCCCAACCCCAATTCCTAATCCTACCCTAACCTGACCTTAACTCTAAACCCTTACCCTAGCAAAAAATAAATAAATAATGAATGAATAATAAAAAAATAAAAAAAAAAGCTGATGGAAAAGCTAAAAAAGCCGAAAACCCTAACAACCTTTATAATGCAAGAGATGATAGTTTTCTTTATTGGTTAATTAAAGAACAGCAAAGCTCAAAAACACAGTATAAAAACACGCAAATCATGCATACAACCACGTCAAAGTTGTGCAGAAAAATGCTCAAAGACACTACACTCAGGTGTGAATGCAGCCTTCGTGCTTAAATGAACTGCTGCACATGCTTTAAAAAATTAGGGTTTAATGTCACTTTCATCTGTAATGTTTGTTATTTCTATAATACAGAACTACTGTAAATTTTTAAATGTTGAAATTTTTCTTTTCTTACCTTTGCGTGCCTTTAAGGAGCCAGTATTGATTTGCAAGACAAAGTTGGAAATACTCCGTTACATGTGGCTGCTAGATATGGACGTGAGTGTTTAGTCAGCCTCTTTTTGTGTAGTGGAGCCAATACAGCAATGTAAGTTTATATTGTCTCTTGTATATTGCTTATAATTAAATACAGTGTTATGTTTCTTATAGCAAAGAAAGCACAATAAAACAACAAATTATATTTTTTCAGATGTGGTGTCCACAATATGTTTCCTCTGCATTTAGCGGTTTTATATGGGCATTCAGAGTGTTGTAGACAGCTCTTGTCGTACGGTAAAATACATATTTTCAATTATTATACTGTACATGCTATTTATATTTTATGCTGCATATCAGTTAATGGGTTTCCTCAGTTCTTGTGCAAGTGGGGTGGAAGAAAAGTAAAGGGGTAGTCATATGTTGAAACACGTGGCTTCCCTAATATATTAAGCATAAACATTTATATTTTTGCGTATTTAAAAACACATCTACTTACACTGATGTACATGTAGATTTCTAGAATCCTCTGGAAGATTTCTTAGATGGATGAAGGAGCGGACCAGAAAATTATTCTGATCCTTCCCATCAGCAGAGATCCTACACCAGAATCAAGGGAACTTGGAGCATAATTTTTTTCCAGGGAAGGACATATTGCAGCCCTTCTACTACACTTTATGTATTCACTTCAGTATAGGGCCATGTTAATAAGGGTTAGTACACACTTGGTGCAAGTAACTTTGGTGACGTGGGGCAGTTTTCTCTGGTTAGGGTGGGCAAGTGTTGGGGTTTATTGAGACCCTATCACCAATATGAAAACACAGAAAGAGCACAGAAAAAAATATTTAAATGCCTAATTGACCCTGAACTTGCTAGCAATCTCTTTATCCATGCCGCAGCCCTTTCCTGTTTTGGAGGTGTAACCCAACTCTTCAGGGTTCGGTGATCAAATTGGGTAGTCAGTGCAAGCCAGTAAATCAGGAAGCAAGAGATCAGCGTAGTCGGAGACAGCACATAGGATCAGGAACCAGAAGGGACTTCAGCCAGGCAAGTATTCAATAGAAACACAGCAGAGAATCTTCAGATATGTTGACCAAGGCTTAGGGGAGAAGGGAGTTTAAATAGGCAGAAGGGGCTGGCTGACAAGCAGGAAATGATCACTGAGGCACTGTGGAACGATGAATGTTGGCAATTAACCGACAGCTAAATACTGAGAAGGGAAGGCTAAGCCCAGCCCTGACAACATCACATCCAAGAGATGGTGGCACCCAGCAGCATCTCGAGACTATTGGATGTCTACACAAATGAGACATTTACAATTAAATAAGATTCCTAAAATTATGGGAAGATTGATTTAAATATGAATTGTTTTAGATATTAATGGTCTGGTGAGAAGGTCTCTATAAAAAGCAAGGAGGAGAGGGTGCTATGACCAATGCATTGTCCAGACCAGTGTTTCTCAACTGGGGTGCCGCCAAAGGTCTTCAGGGCTTCCGCAGCATCCTGGTAGAGAAAAGCTGTCTGATGAGACTGAGCTCCCGATCCCCAGCCGAACTGTAGGAGCTTGGTCAGTCTATTGAAAACACTCAACAAAGTGAAAGCAGAAGGAGGGGGAGTGTGTGCTGTGCTTTCTGCCTCCCCCTACAGAGCAGTACCCGGCTGTGTGAGAGAAGGTACTGTACTGCAACTTTTTTAAAGAGCTGTATTCATGTATCTGTATGTGTGTACGTGTGTCTGTATGTGTGTGTGTGTATATGTAAATGTGTCTGTATGTACATGTAAATGTGTTTAAATATATGTCACATATATCATTTTTTTCTAAATATATTAGAAATATATTTCTCTTCCATGTGGGATATGTGTGTGTGCGGTTGTATGTGTGTTTGTATGTGTGTGTTTTAATGTGTGTGTATATACATATGTGTTTGTATGTACATGTGTTTATGTGTGTGTACGCATCGTTTTCTATATGTGTTTTTTAATGTGTGTGTGTGTGTGTGAGTACACATATGTTTGTATGAGTGGGTTTAAATGTGTGGGTTTTTTTTTATATGTGTGTATGTATTTATGTTTCTTTTAATCCTGACTCCTATTCCTGTATGATCAGAACTGCTTTTAACCCCTTCCTGACCAGCCGCCGCAGTTGTACTGCGGCAAGTTAGCTCCCCTGGGCGAAGCAACATAACTGTACGTTGGTTTGCCTTTTGACCACTAGGGGACGCCTGCGAAGCCAGAGCCGATGCGCATGCCCGGCAGTCGCTATGACCGCTGGGCAACTGCGATCGCTCCACACAGAGACAGAACGTAGATCTGTCAATGTAAACAGACAGATCTCCATGCTGTCAGGGGTGAGGAGAGCGATCTGTTGTTCATACTAAGTATGAACAATGATCGCTCCCCTAACTAAGTCAGCTCCCTCCCCCCACAGTTAGAATAACTCCCAAGGGAAAACAGTTAAACCCTTGATCGCCCCCCTAGTGTTAACCCCTTCCCTGCCAGTGACATTTACACAGTAATCAGTGCATTTTTATAGCACTAATCGCTGTATAAATGCCAATGGTCCCACAAATGTGTCAAAAGTGTCCGATCTGTCTGCCATAATGTCGCAGTCCCGATAAAAATCGCTGATCACTGTCATTACTAGTAAAAAAAATAATAAAAATGCCATAAATCTCCCCTATTTTGTAGATGCTATAACTTTTGCTCAAACCATTCAATATACACTTATTGCGATTTTTATTACCAAAAATATGTAGAAGAATACATATCGACCTAAACTGTGAAAAAAATTTGCTTTTTTTAAAAAAAATTGTGGATATTTATTTTAGCAAAATGTACAAAATATTGTGTTTTTTCAAAATTGTCGCTCTTTTCTTGTTTATAGTGCAAAAAATAAAAACCGCAGAGATGATCAAATACCACCAAAAGAAAGCTCTATTTGTGGGGAAAAAAAGGGCATCAATGTTGTTTGGGTATAATGTCGCACGACAGCGCAATTGTCAGTTAAATCAACGTAGTGCTGTATCGCAAAAAATGGCCTGGTCATTGAGCA
Source organism: Lithobates sylvaticus (assembly GCA_028564925.1). Classification (NCBI taxonomy): domain Eukaryota; kingdom Metazoa; phylum Chordata; class Amphibia; order Anura; family Ranidae; genus Lithobates; species Lithobates sylvaticus. The sequence goes on from CM053031.1 coordinate 136,468,055, forward strand.
GCCAAATCTTCCAGGGTGAAGTGGTTAAAGGACTGCTTTTGAAAGGGGGAGCAGCTGGGTGGGGGTCATAAAAATAGCTCAACCAGGTGGGTTTAACGTCTGCTTTTGGCGGATCGGACCGGGTCGGATGTCAGCGGAGATGTCTCCGCTGACATCCGACGCTCCATAGACTAACATGGAGCGCCCGTTCAGATCCGCCGTCAAAACTGACAGGCGGATCTGAACGGTCCGTCCATGTGAAAGGGGCCTAAAGCACATCTCTTGAGGCGCTGTATGTTTATGCAATTTATGCTTTACAAACACGTTTTATGTCAATGCAATACATTTTTTACATCTGTTCCTAGATTTTGAAATGAATACACCTGATATTTTTGGAAGAACATGTCTACATGCTGCAGCAGCAGGGGGGTAAGTTACTTCTTATTTATAAAGATAAGCAAATAAGCCCAAAATTAATAATATTCAATATGGATGCTCTCTTACATAGATATATATAGCTTATGTTTTAACAAAGTTTGCAAATGTATGAATCCTTATGAATAATATTATATGGATTAATCCCTTTGCAAACCTGACTAATGCCTAAACTAAGTTACTTGTTGTTTATTAATGTCTTTTAGATATACTTGTGATATCATAAAGGGATTACTTGCAGAGCGAAATTTACCATTTGGCATTGTAGACCTGTGCCTATGATTCCATCTTTTAGAATGTCTCTTCCTTCTGGTGTCTCTAAGTTTGTCTGAAAGCAAAAACAACCATGACATACAAATACACATCATAAACAGTTGACAGTTATGCATTAAAGTGGAAGTTCATTCAAAACTGTATTTTAACAGTTTTACATCTTTACATTTTTTTTGTATCTACTGTAAAAGGAAAGATGCTTATAGTTACCTATTCGAAAGTTGCTTTGGTGCAGTCACATGATCTCTCCAGTGCCGACTTCAGTGTAGAGGAGAGATCACTGACAACAGCTGCAAAACCTGGGTGATGCCACGTACAGACGATCGGACATTCCGACAACCAAACCGTGGATTTTTTTCCAACGGATGTTGGCTCAAACTTGTCTTGCATACACACGGTCGCACAAATGTTGTCGGAAATTCCGATCGCCAAGAACATGTGACATACAACATGTACGACGAGCCGAGAAAAATGAAGTTCAATAGCCAGTGCAGCTATTCTGCTTGATTCTGAGCATGCATGGACTTTTGTGCGTCGGAATTGTGTACAAGTTTTTTGTCGGAAAATTTGAGAACCAACTCTCAAACAGTTGTTGTCGGAAATTCAGACAACAAATGTCCGATGGAGCATACACACGGTCGGAATTTCCGAAGCAAGCTCACATCGAACTTTTGTTGTTGGAAAATCCTATTGTGTGTATGCGGCAGTAGGCTAACTATGGGGCATGCGTTGTCAGCTGTCCCTCCTCTACACTGAAGGCAGCGCTGGGACCTGGTCATGTGAACGGACGAGAGCAACTTCAGAATAGGTAAGTATAGGCATCCTTCCTTTTACAGGATGGATAGAATAGGTTTAGAATTAAGGTTGGATTAGATTTCAATTTAGCAAGGTTTTGACTTGCCTTCCACTTTAATCTCATTTTTCCATCCACTGAGCATGACATTCCTGTTTTAATGTTTTTATTAAAGTTATTCACAAAGAGTAGAAAAATAACAATATAGATATGTGGGCAATGTAAAGTTTACACAATCCGAAGTGCTCATATACCGACAAAAGGTAAAGGTTTGCATTATCATTCAAAGGAAGAGAGGCAGAAGGCATATAGGCATTCATGATAGACTGAAGAGGTGGTGTAAAGGTAGGCCACCAAGGAGGTAGTTGAAACAGTCAAGGCAAGTGATAACAAGGGAGTGAATTGGTAGCATTGTGGTGTCGTTGGTGAAGTAAGAGCATATTTTGAAGATGTTATGGAGACTTTTTATATGTTAAACTTTTGTTAAGTCACTTATTTTAGCAAAATTATTGCTACTTCTTGTCAAAAGGCTTTAGAAACTTTAAAGCGGAGCTCCGTCGTGGGGGAAAAAAAATATTTTTTTTTAAAAGTCAGCAGCTACAAATTCTGCAGCTGCTGACTTTTAAAAATTGGACACTTACCTGTCCCAGGGTCCAGCGATTCGGGGAACGAGGCCCCCCCCTCGTTCCCCGAGCCGCTCGCGGCGCCGGCATTCCTAATGTGGGAACCCGGCTGTGGCTTCACAGCCGGGCACCCACTGCGCATGCGCGAGCGGCGCCGTGCGCTGTGATTTAACGCTCAGTCATCTGGGACACGTGACAGGTCCCAGATGAATGTGCGGCGCCGAGGGGGAAGTGACGTTTAGCCCGGGCACTGAAGGTGGCAGACTACGAGGGACCCCCTAGCAACAGGCATTTAGAGGTGAGTAAAAAAAATTTTTTTTTTCCAATTATTTTTTTTTCTTTTTTTTATGATTTTTAAGCCCCTTTCTTTTTTTTGACCGCAACCCCACTTTAAGACATGCTTTCCAGTCATTTTCTACTTTCTGATTGCCATAATCATATCATCAGTTTCTATGTTATAAAAAAGGATAACCACTGCTGGGAAAAGCAGGGATCTAATCGCATGAGCTTGAAATGACATTTCTGGGGATTACTGTCTTTTTTGGATGTTCTAGGTTACATTTGCAAGGGCGATTAGCCGCATGCCATGGTGCAAATTATCTGCTGATTCCTGCAGCTGCTTCTGCCACCTGTGAGCGGCTATCTGCGGCTGGGCGAGCCTGGTAAATTTCAATAACTGACTGTCCGCACAGCCAGCGATTACCTGTGATGGTTGCTGCTGGATGCACTTATGGCACAAACAGCAGCAGAAAACAGATTCCTGCCACCGTCATTCACCCCAGTACTAGTCCCCTGGCTAGAAACTTATATGAAATAGAAATGTAAACATTTTACTTTGTTTTAATTTCTTTACATTACGTTACACATTACATTTAAGTTACATTAAATCACAAAATGGCTATTACCTGCAGGCCTTCTGTATACCAGTAGTCTCATTTCCTGCTTAAGCCTAGGTTCACACTTGTGCTGGTCCCGGATTGCACCTGTTCCCGCACCCGCAACCACCCGCAGGCAAAAACTTTGTGTTGTTTAGTAAATGCATGGGGTGCCATTAATCCTAATAGGATTAATCCGAATGTTTCTCAACTCCAGTCCTCAAGGCGCCCCAACAGGTCATGTTTTCATGCTTTCCATTATTTTGCACAGGTGATTTGATCAGTTTCACTGCCTTAGTAATTACCACAGCCGTTTCATCTGAGGGAAATCCTGAAAACATGACCTGTTGGGGCGCCTTGAGGACTGGAGTTGAGAAACACTGCTGTAAACCACAGAGCTGCACTGAACTGCACTGTACTTGTATTTTCCATGTGGGCTGCGTTTTCAGAAAAGGTGCAGGAACCTTTTCCATATGTTTTCAAGAGGCACAGCAGCCCATTCAAATGAAATGCCTGCGCAAAACGTGTCTCGCAGAGCTGCACAGGTTTGAACCAAGCCTTTGTGAGAGATGTGGCACTAAAATACAGATTTCAGGCAACCCTTGCAACAGGAGTTTAATATATGGTTACTTACCTTTTAAGATTCTTCCGCTTCTAATTTAAAATAAACAGAACTTTCTTCTGAGAAACTGAGGAACCTGTAAAAACTGTTCCCAAATCCTTGCAATGTTCAGTATATTGTTAATCTGTTTTTTTTCCCTCAAACTGTAAGTTATTTTGTAATGCTCTGTAAACAAATGCTTTATCTTCAATGTCCACATCATTTGCAGCTGTTGCTGACTATTCAACATTCATGTACTGCATATCCTCTTTCATAATAGTTAACTAAATTACTGGTGTTACCAAATGGTATTGCTTCAATAGTGAAGATATTACATAGAGGCAAAGTTATTCATGTAGTTATTTAGATATGATTATCACTTAACTGTATTAATCTGCAAATTAATGGCCTTGAGGCATAAGTAGTACAGTCAACATGGATGTATATTTGTCTTCCTAAAATTTGTAGCCAGATTGGAGAAATATATAAAAGGCTCACCTGTCACTAGTAACGAGTGAAGATGAAATGATTGGTATCTCTCTGATGGTAACCCTGCATGTATTTTTAAATCAAGATATAAGAAGAAAATTGTATTTGAAGAGGGCCTATTGTCTGCCATGTTATGTTCTTGGCTGTAGCTTTGTAAATCATGTATAAAAAGTGTGTTAGGTTAAGGAGTATCCCCCATATTAAAAGTAACTCTTGATGTATAAATACAGGATCTACCCTTGTTAACCTGGTTTTGAAGGACTAAGCTCCAAAGCTAGCATTCTTGTTATTGCTTTACATATCACTGAGTCACTGAGCAGGGATAAGCATGTGTGTTATAGGAAACCCAATAAGCATATGCTTGTTCCAGTACAGCAGGGGTCAGCAACCAGTAGATCGCGGCCTGGGCTTGCTTATTTGCCATCCCAGAGTGTCAAACAGAGTGCATTACAAAGTGACTACTTGTTGTTGGAGCTGTAGTAGAGAGATATAAGCCAATGCCTTCTCTGTAGTGCTGGCTCCTGTCCTATGTGGAGTGATACCAACTGCACTCCACATCTTATCCCGGCTAGTGGTCTCCAGAGTGGTGCCAGCAGCAGGAACAACATCAGTGTGAAGCAATACACTGGGCATAATAGTATAGAGCTGCTTTCACACTGATGTGCTGTGGTTTACCCACACCACGGGCAGGGGAGGACTGGCTCCCTTAGGCCTGTGGGGCAAGTCCAGTCAAGTGGCCCATTGAACTACTGAATCAGCTCACCATCCCCAGTGCCAGTGCCCATCAATGCAGCCTCAGCAGTGCTGACCTGTAGGTTATACTGGCCTACTGGCTGCTGGCCTGTGGGTCCTGCTGGGAGCTGACCATGGCCTGTGGGTCCGGCTGGCCATGGCCAGCTCCCAGCAGGATCCACAGGTCATTGCCAGTTCCCAGCAGGACCCACAGTGTTAAGGGCTTTTTTGAGGTTACTTGGTGGGTATTGACCTAGGGCAGGGTAAATGGGGTGTATGGGGGGGTAGATGGGATGTGGGGTTCAGCTGCAGGTGTCAAGGTCTCTCACCTCAGCGATGGCAGCTACCCATGCCAGTGCTAGCTCAGCAGGTCCTTGCATGGCCTCCTCCGGTCCTGGAGGTGTGATGCTCCTGTCCTGGGGTCAATTAAACTTGAAGCCCCAGCCAGTCACGTGGGTCCTGACTCCCTTGCACGTCCTGCTGCCTCTGCCTGCCTCCAAGTTCTGGGAGTTGTAGCTTCCTGTTTGCATTGCGCTGCTCTCAGTTCTCCACCCACCGGGTATGAGCGTGTGTGGACTACAACCAGGGGTGTATCATGAAATCAGTGGGCCCGTGTGCGAGATCCAAAATGGGCCCCCCTATGCAGTGTGAAAGGAGAAGGTGCGCCATGGCAAAAAGTGGACGTGGTTTAAACTGCTCTAAATATTGGGCTTGGCTTAAAGGGGTGTGGTTTAATAGAGTCTGAGATGACTTGCATAGTTCAGAATGTGGTAATGTTAAATAGGAAGTACCTGGGTCCTGACCCTGCTGAGTGACTCCAATCATCAGGACCAGGACCCAGGTACTCCCACTGCCACTCTATACACCTGGGCTGGGGAGGTCTCCCTTACCAAAGAAATATGTGCACCACTCCACTCAGCAGGGCCAAGACCCAGGTACTCCCACTGCCACTCTATACACCTAAGCTAGCTGTGGGGGCTATCTTACCAAAGAAACACGTGTGTGTCACTCCACTCAGCAGGGCCACCAGGTACTCACGAGTCTGCCGTTCCTGGCCGCCATAGTCGCCACCGCGTCAGTACAGGCTGGAGAAACTTCCAATCCAGTCCTCACGTCAGCACCCTTGCCTCCGCCCCAGCATAAATCCTCTCCCATCTCCCCCTCTCAGCATAAATTCTCCCTCTCATCACAAATGTTCTTTCATCTCCCCCTCCCAGCATAAATCCCCCCTCTTAGCAAAAATCATCCCCCCTCTTAGCACAAATCATCCCCCCTCAACCCCTCTCAGCAAACAAAATTCCCCCTCTCAGCAAAGCCCCCCTCATCTCAAACCTGTGCCTCCTTCTCGGCCCTCCCAGTACAAATCCTCCCCCCTCTACCCCTCCCAGCATACATTCCCCCTCTCAGCAAAAATCCTCCCCTATCTCAAACCTATGCCTCCTTCTCTCCCCTTCCAGTACAAATCCCCCTCCCAGCTCCTTCTCCTGTTCTGTAAGAGCAGCCTGATATGCTGGAACTTGTAGTGCCCTAAACTACAGGGAACTGAAGAATGGCAGCCCACTCTGCTGGGACTTTTACAGCCCTCTGTGGGAGACCGAGGATTCCTCAGTCCCCCCAAAGTCTAGGGCACTACAAATCCCAACATAGGAGGCTGCCATATCTCAGCCCCCCACAGAGGGCACTACAAGTCCCAGCAGAGCGGGCTGCCACCAGTCCTCCAAACCCAGCATGAGGAGACTGCACAGCCTTTCACCCCCCATGCACTCCTCCCCACTCTCCCCTTACAATGGTGTCCTCGGCTCCTGGCCGCTCCTCTTCGGAGTCTGGGCGGCATGTCACACTGCATGGTGGGGCAGTGGGCAGGATTTCCCCTTGTCAGACACATCCCTGCTCCCAGACTCCGGCGCAGCACACAAGGCTGGAGATCACTCCGGCACTGCTCAGACACCTCAGTGGCTGTGGGCAGCGGCGGCTGGATCTAGACTGGGAATTGGCAGATGCGGCCGCTGACTTCCTCAGAGAAAAAAAATATATCAGCGGGCGGCCACCGGCCGTTTTACATATAAGTTGGAACAGACTGGGGGGAAATTGCCACCCTGCCCCCCAGCCCGCCCCTGACCACAGGTGCAGTGCAGTGTTGCTGCACTTAGCCATAGACTACAATTATATCCTGCGGGGTTGGTGCACTCTCTGAATGCAGGAGTCTTGGTGCACTTTCTGAAATGTCACCACACCTGCAGGATATAATAGAAGTCTATGGCAAAGTGCAGCTAACCCAGAAATGTCTCAGATGCATTGCACTGCACCCGTGATTCAGGTAAACCACAGCACACCAGTGTGAAAGCAGCCTTATAGGGGGCTCAGAAGAGTAAGGGTTCATTTACATTTGTAGTTTGAGGGGTGGTAAAACGCCATATTTAAGCTGTGTTTTTACCACCCCTGTCCCAACTGCACCCCCTTCAGCTGCAGTGCCCAGGGGTGTACACATGTGACAGCCGCAGCAAGACTTATACGCCCTGCCATGGTTGGTGGATGTAGCACCTGCCAAACATGACCCATTTAGGTGAATGAACCTTGTGCAGTACAGCAAACATTTTCACCACCTGCTTTAACCCCTTGGACCATGCAGAAGCATGCAGTTGTGGGGCACTTCCAAAGTGGCCCCATTTACTTGAATGGGTTACGTTTGGCAGGCGGTAGCACCCACCAAAGGCAAAAGGGGGTTTAATTCCTGCTGCAGCATGTGCACACCTTTGGTTGCTGCCTCAGCAGATGTAAGGAGGCGACACTGGACGACACTGTGCTCGGTGATATTCAACTTCTCCCACGTTGTTTAGGTAGATCTCCACCTCTTTAAGGTTACCTACCCCTGCAGTACAGGGACTTACAAAGTAGTGAAGCAAGGATATAAAAGCCAGCCCTGGAGCTTGAACCTTCAAAATCACATCAACAATGCCAGCTTCCATATGTATACTCTTTAGGATTTGATAGTGGTCTATGTGCATTGTTTTGGGGGAGCAAGTGCAGAATGCATTCACTTCAAATTATATTGTCTTCCTTTGTGGCCTTTTTCAAAATGTTGACATTAACCACTTCCCGCCCGGTCAATAGCAAATTGACGTCCGGGAAGTGGTTTCGTTATCCTGACTGGGCGTCATATGACGTCCTTCAGGATAACAGCCGCCGCGCGCCCGTGGGGGCGCGCATCGCGGCGATCGGTGGAGCGGTGTGTCAGTCTGACACACCGCTACACTGATCTCGGTAAAGAGCCTCCGGCGGAGGCTCTTTACCACGTGATCAGCCGTGTCCAATCACGGCTGATCACGATGTACACAGGAAGAGCCGTTGATCGGCTTTTCCTCACTCGCGTCTGATAGACGCGAGTAGAGGAGAGCCGATCGGCGGCTCTCCTGACAGGGGGGGTATGCGCTGATTGTTTATCAGCGCAGCCCCCCCTCAGATGCCCACACTAGACCATCAGGGAAGCCCCCAGGACCACCAGGGAAGCCCCCAATACCCCCAGGGAAGCCCCCAGCATGTGGATGGCCAGGTACATCCCCCATGGCCATCCACATGTTAAAAAAAATGCCAAAAATATGCCAATCAGTGCCCACAGATGGGCACTGATTGGCACATCATATTTAATAAAAAAAAAAAGTTAAAAAAAGGGATGCCCAGCAATGCCACCCATCAGTGTCATCAGTGCCACTCATCAGCGTCCATCAGTGCCACCTATCAGTGCCCATCCGTGCCCACCCATGCCCACCTATCAGTGCCCATCCATGCCACCTATATGTGTGCATCAGTGCCGCCTATGAGTGCCCGTCAGTGCCGCCTATGAGTGCCCGTCAGTGCCGCCTATGAGTGCCCGTCAGTGCCGCCTATGAGTGCCCATCAGTGCCACCTGAGTGCCCATCAGTGCCGCATACCAGTGCCACCTATCAATGCCCATCAGTGCCACCTATCAGTGCCGCCTATCAGTGCCCATCATCAGTGCCACCTCATCGGTGCCCCTAATTGGTGCCACCTCATCGGTGCCCATCAGTGCCGCCTTATCAGTGCCCATTAGTGCCGCCTTATCAGTGCCCGTCATTGAAGAAGAAAACGCACTTATTTACAAAAAAAATTAACAGTGACAAAGAAAAACTAGTTTTTTTGCAAAATTTTCGGTCTTTTTTTGTTTGTTGCGCAAAAAATAAAAATCGCAGAGGTGATCAAATACCACCAAAAGAAAGCTCTATTTGTTGGAACAAAATGATAAAAAATTTGTTTGGGTACAGAGTAGCATGACCGCGCAATTGTCATTCAAATTGCGACATCGCTGAAAGCTGAAAATTGGCTTGGGCGGGAAGGTGTCTAAGTGTCTGGTATTGAAGTGGTTAACTACAAACACTTACTTAGGGCAACAGTGTAAGTTTTTGTGGGCCTGTTCACAATCATTGCATAAACAAATTTTTAACAAAGAGAATTATATGTGTGGTATTTCAGATAAAAACTTGATTCCTTGTTTTGCTTGTAGAAATGTTGAGTGCATAGAAGTTTTACAACAAACTGGAGCAGATCAGAGCAAAAAAGACAAATGTGGTCGGTAAGTTAAAATGCTAAAACTGATGTTTGAAATGTGTTAAAATTAAACACTAAAAGCTAAACACTGCTAAAAAAAAAAATTGCTGGACAGAAATGCTAATAGTTTAGCACAGTGTGTAAGTTATGTTTAGTAGCATTATGTTTAGTAGCGTGTTAAGGAGCAGGGCCGTCGGTATCCTTAACAACCAGTGAAAAACTGGTTGCTAAGGAACGGGCCGGCAAGCTGTCTGTCGTGTCCTTAATAACAGATGAGTCATCAGCTGTCAGCGGGGTTCCATGTGGTAAAAGTGTGGATCCACCATGTGGATCTTCCAGTCTCTGTTCTCTTTCCACTGCCTATCTACAATGACTTGGCCACCTACTACGCTTACTAGCACCAGCTGCTTGTGAGTATGCAAGGCCTTTCTTCACTTGGGTAGCCATATTTCTGCTATGTGGTGCAAGATGTCTTCCCAAAGATGCACAGAGAACATTCCTGCGGCAATAGGTGACCTCAGCCCATAATCTTCTACTAGTTCTAGGGGCATTTATCTGATATCTCTGTAAAAGTCCAATGCCTGTAATCAAGAATAGAACCTGGGCCCCCTATTATTACAAGGGCTTCTTTAGCTCCAATAGGCAAGGCCCTCCCGTGTCCACAAAGAACTTCCATGTCCACTTTGGACTTTTTACCTGCTTGTGCCCAATTACTAGAGCATTCTGCTTGCAGAGACTTTATGTGCGCAGAATTCCCAGCAGCAGGGTCGGATTAACATAGGGGCTATTGGAGCTGCAGCTCCAGGCCCCTTTCTCAAGATAGGCCCATTTGCCCCAAAAAAAAAAAAAAATTAAAAAAAAAAAAAAAAAAAAAAAAAAAAAAAAAGATCAACTTCGAGGGTTGTAGCTCGGCGATCAGGAGTCACAGAGACCCCACATTTGGGGGTGGGTAGCTAAAGACCTACTCCAGCACTGGTTAAATGGGGCTGCTATCATCTATGGTTCCGGAGATACAGGGCTCCTTGCATAGCCTGTCAGAAGCTACATACAGAGCGGTCAGTATAAATACAAGCTGGCACACTCTGCAGCAGACTGAGAGGATGAACTCACAGGGCTTATAATAATTATTTGTATATTACTTATGATAATTAACCCCTCGCCACCCAGGCCAAGTCTGACACTTCTCTCCTACATGTAATAAACATAATTTTTTTTTGCTAGAAAATTACACAGAACCCTCAAGCATTATATATATTATGTTTTAGCAGACACCCTATGGAATAAAATGGTGGTCTTTGCAACTTTTTATGTTACACGATATTTGCGCAACAATTTTTCAAACATTTTTTTTTGGAAAGAAACTGTTTCATTCATTAAAAAAAACACTAAAGTTAGCACGATTTTTTAGTGTACCAAGCAATGCTTTACATTTTTTTTACAGGTTACAGGTTTAGAGAGGAGGCCTAGTGCTTGAATTATTGCTCTCACTCTAACGATCGCGGCGATACCTCACATGTGTGTATCTGGCTCTGATACTAACCAGTGCCTACCCAGCCACTGACTAGTATCTCTCCCCAGCCTGTCCCCACACACCCTCTCACCCGCTGACCTGTGAATGAGGGAATCACTCCCTTCAGTGTTATTGTGTTCTGCCAGTGAATACAATGATTAGTGTTGCTAACTATAGCTGGCAGCACTGATTGTTTTGGGTAAAACCTGACAGGATGGTTGTACTCAATTTGGTTAATAGGTTGACTTGTGTAAAACCAGGTAGCCCATACATAGATCGACTATGGCTGGTCTCTGCTTAATTGGTGTAATTTCAATCCATGTATGGCCCGCTTAATCACTACGCAGTCCCTAAACATCCTTCCACAAACCTTTACATTTTTCCTTCCCAGATTACTTCATTCTACTCTCCTATACATAGTTCCCAATGTCATATCCTACACACTCCTCTCCTGTACATAGTGCCCGCTGTCATACACTTCTCTCCTGTACATAGTGCCCACTGTCATACCCTCCACACTCCTCTCCTGTACATACTACTCACTGTCATATCCTTCACACTCCTCTCCAATACATAGTGCCCACTGTCATACCCTCCACACTTCTCTTCTATACATAGCGCCCTCTGTCATATCCTTCACACTTCTCTCCTATACATAGTGCTCACTGTCATACTCTCCACACTCCTCTCCTATACATAGTGCTCACTGTCATACTCTCCACACTCCTCTCCTATACATAGTGCTCACTGTCATACTCTCCACACTTCTCTCCTGTACATACTGCTCACTGTCATACCCTCCACACTTCTCTCCTATACATAGTGCTCACTGTCATACTCTCCACACTTCTCTCCTGTACATACTGCTCACTGTCATACCCTCCACACTTCTCTTCTATACATAGCGCCCGCTGTCATATCCTACACACTCCTCTCCTGTACATAGTGCTCGCTGTCATACACTTCTCTCCTGTACATAGTGCCCGCTGTCATACACTTCTCTCCTGTACATAATGCCCACTCTCATACCCTCCACACGCCTCTGCTGTGCATACTGTCCACTGTCATACCCTCCACACTCCTCTCCTGTACATAGTGCCCACTGTCATACCCTCCACACTTCTCTCCTGTACATAGTGCCCACTGTCATACCCTCCACACTCCTCTCCTGTACATAGTGCCCACTGTCATACCCTCCACACTCCTCTCCTGTACATAGTGCCCACTGTCATACCCTCCACACTCCTCTCCTGTACATAGTGCCCACTGTCATACCCTCCACACTTCTCTGCTGTACATAGTATCTTCTGCATACCCTCCACACTTCTCTCCTGTACATAGTGCCCACTGTCATACCCTCCACACTCCTCTCCTGTACATAGTGCCCACTGTCATACCCTCCACACTCCTCTCCTGTACATAGTGCCCACTGTCATACTCTCCACACTTCTCTCCTGTACATACTGCTCACTGTCATACCCTCCACACTTCTCTTCTATACATAGCGCCCGCTGTCATATCCTACACACTCCTCTCCTGTACATAGTGGTCGCTGTCATACACTTCTCTCCTGTACATAGTGCCCGCTGTCATACACTTCTCTCCTGTACATAATGCCCACTCTCATACCCTCCACACGCCTCTGCTGTGCATACTGTCCACTGTCATACCCTCCACACTCCTCTCCTGTACATAGTGCCCACTGTCATACCCTCCACACTTCTCTCCTGTACATAGTGCCCACTGTCATACCCTCCACACTCCTCTCCTGTACATAGTGCCCACTGTCATACCCTCCACACTCCTCTCCTGTACATAGTGCCCACTGTCATACCCTCCACACTCCTCTCCTGTACATAGTGCCCACTGTCATACCCTCCACACTTCTCTGCTGTACATAGTATCTTCTGCTATACCCTCCACACTCCTCTCGTACATAGTGCCCACTGTTAGACCCTCCACATGCCTCTCCCTCACCTGCACATACTTCCCACTTTTATACCATCCATTCTCCTCCCTTATGCCTCTTACCCACAAAAACAGTTATTTAAATTTATACTGAATATCCTCAATGTTACCAGCTCTAGAATGGGCACACTTTTGTTAGTTCAACTAAAGGAAATCTCAGTCCTCATATTTGTTATGTCCCATTATTAGTACTTATTTAATTTTGTAATTACTATTGTGATGTATAGAGGAACACAGGGGATGTCAGCTACTCTAAATATAACACTTGTAAAGAAAGTGTCCCTGAAAATATTTTTGAAATGTTGGCAACTATGCGGGTCAGTAGGGGGCCCCAAGAGAGGATCCTATGATATTAAAGCGGTAGTAAACTTTTCTAACATTACTACTTTTTAGAGGCCCTGAGGCAGGTTATGCCATAATGTACAAGTATGCACAGCATATTAGCACATTAGGGTACACTTAAATTGTCAGACTGAGCCCTCCAGTGCTGTGATCAATCTGGCCCGGGCCCTTCCATCTTCACCCAGTCTTCCTTCCGGGTTCTGTGCCTTCGGTCACTTGCCTTGGCTGGGCTGCATTCATGTTATTCCCACGCATGCTCATGTGCATCCTCTTTCTCTCATCCTCCCTCCCTTACCCCTCACACCTCTTTCATCCCTCTCTCTCTCTCTCTCTCTCTCTCTCTCTCTCTTTCTCTTTCATCTCTCTCTCTCTTTCTCTCTCATCCGCCCTCTCTCTTTAATTTAATTTGTTATAACAAAAAATTGTTTGCATTTCATTTTTATTTATTTATTTATTGTTTATAAAAGGCCCCACCAAAATCTTCAGCACCAGGCCCATGATGTTCTTAATCTGGCCCTGCCCAGCAGAGTTTAGCTCTGTCTCCTCGGGACCTTCGACAAATTCCTCATAGTCTACTACTGGGGAGGATGTTTTGTGCCACTTGCAGAAGACCCTGATTTACAAGGGCTTGTTTCCAACCTTGTTGATGCAGTGCATGCTACCTTGTATGCAGAGGATGTTGCAGACCTTGGGTCTTTTAGAGCATCCACAGCTGCAAAGATCTTTCCATTACCTACCATTTAGTTTATTCTTCTTGGGGACCAGGAACACCCTGTAGCATCATAGGCCCCTGCGATAATGTAACACACCATTTCCCTTTTGAGAGGTAATTGATTGCCAAGTGTTTTCTACCCATTGTAGATGCACCAGTAATCTAACTTAACAGGCATACTACCAAACGATTTCAAGGTGTGCTTACCTTTTGGCATTTTACTAATGAGCAATTAGATTCCTTATTGGTTAATTTACATTAACTGGAATAACTCTCTACCCTGTGTTGATGTTGACTTCATTTGTGAAACTTTGTCACTTTTTTATTAGATCCCTGCAAGAGGACCCTGCCATTGCTGGGGTAGGCACTTCATCGAATGTTTGGAACAAATTCTTGAAGCTTTGTGCTTCATCTATAATGGATTGCAAGCATCTATGCTTGTTTCTTGCATGGCATTGATGCCCGTTCAAATGCATAGAACACTTTGGCTTTTTGCCTAGGATAGCAATTATATGTCCACATCTGACTTGATTATCCTTTGGCGTAAATCGCCTCTTTGGGCCTGCTCTTGACACAGTCATTAGCAATGCCTCTGGTGGTTGATGGTTGGATTGCATTCCTGCCTCTATACCTAAGGTCGGTGGAAAGAACCAAACGATCCCCTTCTCCTTCATCCACTACAGTGACAAAAGCACCTAGTCAGTCAGAGTTTTCCTCCCACTCATGTCATGGGGCTTGAAGTCAGAGGTTCTCTAATCCCTCTTTACACCTTACTACATGAAGGTGTGCCCCAGCTTTAACAAGCGGGGGGCTGTTTTTTTCATCCTGCTGGGTCCCTCTAAGTCATCTCAAGTCAGCTCTTGTGGCCTCCAGCCTACATCCTTGAATAGGGCATCTCCTTCTTCTGCCCTGCTTCACCCTTCTGCTTTTACAGCATCCCATTGTGCATCCTTCCAACTGTTTGGGTTTTCCATATCCTCTTCCTTGCAGGGGATTCTTTTTCCCCCTTTCGTCTTTACTCCTCTTGTGCTGCTTGATATTGTACAGCCCTATCCCTCTACTGAGGGGACTGTTGGTCGACAAGGTCCACAGGGTTCAGTTCCTAATGCTTCCTTTCCCACCACATAGCAGAAATATGGCTACCCAAGTGAAGAAAGGCCTTGCATACTCACAAGCAGCTGGTGCTAGTAAGCGTAGTAGGTGGCCAAGTCATTGTAGACAGGCAGTGGAAAGAGAACAGAGACTGGAAGATCCACATGGTGGATCCACACTTTTTCCACATGGAACCCCGCTGACAGCTGATGACTCATCTGTTATTAAGGACACAACAGACAGATTGCCGGCCCGCTCCTTAGCAACCAGTTTTTCACTGGTTGTTAAGGATGCCGACGGCCCTGCTCCTTAATACGCTACTAAACATAATGCCACTAAACATAACTTACACACTGTGCTAAATAATTCCTCTGTGGGTTGATTTCTTTACCTGACCTTCATTGGAAATCACCTGGGTGCTGCAGTACCTTCACCTTTGGAAGAG
This sequence comes from Lithobates sylvaticus, assembly GCA_028564925.1. Taxonomy (NCBI): domain Eukaryota; kingdom Metazoa; phylum Chordata; class Amphibia; order Anura; family Ranidae; genus Lithobates; species Lithobates sylvaticus. The sequence goes on from CM053031.1 coordinate 136,483,487, forward strand.
TTCATCTTGGGAACTCTCCCTGTGACAGTTCAGATTACCTGCTCTCAATGCTTGATGGTGCTGAGTGTGTGCTGAGATGATCTCCACAGTGGACAGTGAGTGTTCAGCACTTCCCTGAAGCCCTAGTTTCCTTTTCCCCTTTGAGACGTAGTGTAAGTCTGGAGTCCTTCGTGAAACTTAATCACTAGAAAACATGTTCCTCTTCTGCATCCAAGCTTCAGTCTTCAAGAGACGTGCCCTTTAGATTCTTTTTCTTTTTCTATCCTCAGGTGAAGCTACTAGTAGTTGAAGATTTCTACCCCTCACTCCACAACGGAGGGGGTGCTTTTTTAGAATCATACTGTTGCTAACTGGTAAGGCAGGGTTACAATGTGGTATATCACTCCTTAAGTACATCTCTGGGTGTTTGGTTGCAAGGCCCCCCTTTGTTTACTCTTTTCTTCTGATCCTCCTGTTCCTGTACATCAAACTGATGTTTGTTATATCTCATCCCTGCCTTTCCTTTGAGAAGGTTTTTTTATCCACCAACATTCTGCTTTGGGCAAATTCAGGTTTAGTACCCCTTAGTTTCCACCAGCCTTGTGGGCCATTCACTTTAAACATCAGTATGTTCCACTGTGAGGAATGTCTTACCCAGTGTCTGTCTCATTGAGAAGTTGGTTGCCTGAACTTCTTTCTTAAAATCCCTCCTTTACCTGAAGTCAAAGGGTTTATAATGTTGGGTTTGAGCTATTTTTGATGACCGGCTGGCCTCAATTTTTGGACTCAACTATCTTCTGACCTAAGGATTGGTTGTTTTTTCCTGGGTTTTGGCCCAGTAAAGTTTTTTTTCTTTTGCCCACATTAGTTGTTGGTTTAGATTTCTTCCTGTTCAGTGTCTTCTACCTGTCTTTTGGTGGATTTTTAGTTGGTCATCTAGTTTTGTGTGATCTGGCCCATGGTTTCTTCAAGCAATAGTTTTCCTTTAGATATGATTTTCTAGCCTGGTCTGGAACACAAGGTTAATTCTTGTGCTCTCCCAGTTTTACTGTTTTACATGGCCTTTTCTTCTTCCAGGCTTGATTCTGGCATTGATTCTTTCAAATACTCTGTTGTGGATAGTCCCTTCATCTGTTAGGCCTCTCAGTTTCCCACTACTCATTTGGACTGCTTACGGACATTCTGACTGTATAAGAATCCCAAAATACCTACTGTATATCTCTCAATGGATAAGAATAAAAAATTAGATCTTTGTACTTAATCTAAACCTTTATTTTGAAGTCCATTGAGGAACTCAGGTCCGTTCCCTCCATGTTATTAGCTTGCCCACAAAACTGAAGCATTATGGGTAGAGGAGGGGTTATATGGGCCCAAATTTTTTTTCTGTGTGCCAGTGTCCCAACCTCCTGTAGGTGACGGGATAGCTCAGCTGTATTAGAATTCCCAAATACCTGTGCCCCTCAGTGGACTTGAAGAAAAGATTCTATGACAAGTACAAAAATCCTATTTTATTCAGAATAAAAAACACCCTTTCAACAAATTTTTAATAAATAGTTATAAAGGTACCATGTCTTATTCCAGGCCTACAATAATAGCCTTGTGTTAAAGGCTAGATGCCACCATTCCACAAGCTGTTTTTTACAACTGTGTTTCTAACAATTGTGCAGGCATTTTATCAGCATGTTATATATGTATGTATGTATGTATAAGTGAAATGATACATACTGTGTGTATATATGTATATGTATGTATATATATATACAGTGTGTGTGTGTGTGTGTATATATATATATATATAGATATATATCTATATATATATATATACAAACACATCTCACATGTCCAACATCCATATACAGCCTGCAATATAGAATTTTACACAAAGGGATGTTCTAATTGTTCTCTTTTTCTCCTCCTAAATCTCCTACCCTAACTCTCCCTGCCCTGTCAGCAACTGGCTCGAAATGGTGAGAGTGAAGAAGTACCATTTTAAATGTGACACAGACCTTCATGATATGCTCAAGGAATAAGTGGGTATGGAGAGGGAAGGCTGCCTGGGAACTCACTAATTAGCATTTCAACAGGCAGTTGCACGACACAGACCATCAAAATGGCATGAAACCTTTTGACATATACTTTAAAAAAGGTGTATTTATCCACATGATTGAATGTTGGTCCATTAGATCTTCATTCAAACAGTTCTGATAGATAAAGGTGATATACTTGGATAAAAACACATGGAAAATTATGTATTTATTCAACAAAAATAGCAATAGATGTGATGAAGTACTGTGGAAAAAGTACACGCTTGGCCTCAGAAGCTGGTAATGTTCTCTTTCGGAGGAATTACTTCCTGTAGTTCAAATATTTTGCATGCTGCTCCAGACAAGATCAGACTGCACACTCCACAATCACATTTCAGGGGCTGGCTTGGAATGTCTCCACCAAAGCAATCAATTGTATCAGCAGCAGGAATGTGTCACACCAAGATACAAAATAATCTTGCTTTGTTATATTCGCACTGAATAACTGTCCACCAGTCTCTGACATTGATTCAGCCAAATGTTTGGTCCATTCATTCTTCTATCCCTAAGTTATGAGCATTCACAAGGAAATTAAAGGAAGCTTTAGGTAAGCAGGGACCAAATTTGGAAATGTAGCTTCCAGTAATCCTGAGTATGTACTTTGTCACACCAAAATGCCCTTCTCGAAAGCAGCATTCTAATGAACAATTATGAAGTTGCTGATGTGAATGACTGTTCAATGGACATTGTATTACTGGCTACACATGTTCAGTAAGGCATCTAAAAGCATCTATTTGTGTTCATCATGGGACTACTATGCAAATCCTAAAAAAAAGACCCAATGTTGGGTTGGCAATATATATTTACAGCAAAAGGGTCAAAAATGATCTTGCTAAGTATTATTGAAATCCTGGAGCAGCTTTTAACAATGAGATATTTATTTTTAGGACACCCTTGCATTATGCTTCTGTTAACTGCCACTTCCACTGTATTGAGGTTTTGGTGAACTCTGGTGCAAACGTGAATGAAGCAGATATTTGGGGCCGGACATCTTTGCACTATGCTTCTGCTTCAAATATTGACCGCAAGTAAGTGAAACATATTTGAGGTTATGTGTAAGACTGATTTGTATGTATCCAAACAACAGTGGCAAGTATGATATATATATATATATATATACTTCTTCTTGCCTTTATTTTTTCACTGTAATTGGTATAATTTGCTTGTAAAAGTTCACATAACATAGCTAGACAATTTACTTTTTTCATATTTTTTTTTTGGGCTTGTGTGGGCAAACTTTTGACATCAGGTGGTCAAATCTAAGGCACACTATAACAGAAATTTGTATCAATGCTCATCGTAAATTTTGTTTCCTGGTGCCTACACATGGCAGCATACATATGGTAGTGGCTCAGCCCCACACTACCCACAGGGTTAATGATGACTATAAATGTTTCCCCAAGATAGAATACCCTGATTCTCGTAGAATCAAAATTAGAGGGCGGGTAATGTATGATGCAGTGTTTAAGCTCCAGAAAAGGAAATTTACAATAAGTATTGATACAAATACTGTACCTGTTTTTGTGGGGCCAATACACATGTGGTAAATAACTAGCAACAGGGGAAGGTATGATCCAAAGTATATTTAATGAGACGGAAGAATAAAGCAGCCACCGCTATGGCACAAAACTTTATAGATGTCCAGGCTGCCAGATCCATGCAGTAATGTGACATAAATGTGTGAAAGTGTAAAGTAACAGCATGACAGATGTCCTCAGGAGTAAGGAGAAATGCCTACAAAAGCTGTCCGTGATGCTGTTTTTTCTGTGGTTGAATGGGCAGTTAGTGCTTGAGGGAGATCTCGCCCATGAGCCCTCTATCTTCTGTGGATTAGCTTTACAATCCAAGAAGACAATTTCTTCTTCAAAGCTTCCTTGCCCTTTTTAATACCGATAGGGAGAATGAAAAGTATTTCTGATAATCTTAAAGGCTTCATAGCAATGATATAGGCATAGAGGGATCTTGCTATGTAAAATTAATGCAAGGAATCTGGTCTCTAAAGGTAGGAAGGATCCTTTTTTGCTTGATGTGAGAACTTGAAAGGCACTTTAGCTAAAAAAATGTGGATAGTCGCTGAGCCACCTTATCTATTAAAAAAAAATCTTGTGAAACAAAAAAAAATAAAAAATAAATCTTACATCTTAGGACTTGAATATCAGTGATTATCAAAGCTAAAGTAATTGCTATCGGAAATAGTCTTCAAAGTCAGATTTAGAATAAAGCAAGATTCAACAGGAGAAAAACTGGGGCTTGCCAGGACGATTAGAAGCAGAGATAGATCCCACTGAGAAAATCTGTTCTTCTGGGGGGGGGCAGCCTAAAGATGAAACGTTTTGCTTGTCAACCAGGCCTTGAAAGGGGGGGGGCTATGATGAAGGGAAGCCTAAAGATGAAAAGTTTTCTTGTCAACCAGGCCTTGAGATGAAGATGACCCAGATGGGGGTGAAGAGCTTGGCCCTAAACCAGCTATGTTGGAGATATCTGCAGGGAGATTGTAATGCAGATGCTGAGCTGGGCAAGAAAGGAGAACTAAGCATGGGAAAAATACCAAAACTTGCATGTGCTCAAATAGGGGCCATGCTATCCAAAACAAGGGTGCTTGGCATGAGCTTGTTCTTGTGAGGGGATGCAAAGAAGACTGCTTGAGATTTACCCCACTGGATGCAAATGTGGTTGAAGTTTTATGCTGCAAGACCACTTGTTTATGAAGTGACAATATAGATGACTGAGATGTTCATTGCCTTTAGGTCTTCCATATTTCTCTCTGCTCATTTCAGGATGGGGGTCACCTCCATGCACAAACTCTGGCTTTGTGTTCCACTCAAACGCTGCACAAAAGACACTGCCACCCAATTGTACATCTGGAGAAGGACTGCTTTCACCGGATGATTCAGGGAAAAGGTCCTCAGGGCTTCTCAAGCCACATGGGACCAAAAAGGTGTCAGCTATTGAGATTTTGTCAGCAAATGTTCCATCCGCTGGTGATATCTGTCTTTTAGCATGCAGTACTGCAGTCCACCAGCAGGTGTCTCCTGGCAGTTTTGAACTGTCAGGAGAACTTTCCCCTGCTGCTATGTCATCATTTGGCTGCAGTACTGGCACCCACCAGCGGATGGATCCTGGCAGTGTGGGGCAGACAGCACCTCCTGCGCTCAGGTGTTACTTGAGGACAATTATTTCACTCTTATAAATACCCGGCAAGCCCATACATGCTTGCCTTGGTATCGCTCTCTCCAGGTGCCCCTGGCTTTGTTATCTGTACCTGAGCCTGTATCTGACCCGACCCGATCTCTCCCAATCCCCATCCCATCTTGGACCTGTCCCTCCTGTCTCCTGCCTACCTTGGATCCCTGCTCTGCAGCCCATCCATCCGTCTTCTCCCTCTCCTGCTGGTTCCCCATCCTTACCCATCTACTGACCCCCCTGTGTATGACCTCGGCCTGGCTTTTCGTTTACGATTCTGGTATTGCCCATTTATTGTATATATTAGTTGGTAGCGCACTGTTTGTTTTCGCTTCTTGTCACTTATTTAAATAAACACTTATTATTTCACTTACATGTGTCTTGGGTTTCCTCTGTGCAGTCCACACAGTCTGGTCTACTAATTACCTGATAGTATACCAAGGCCATCCCTGACCAGACGTGGCTGCATTGAGGAACCATCCTGGCTTGTTAGTCTGCCAATATGGATTACAATGAAATCCTTTATTATTCTCTGCTGGCAGAAGAGGATGGTGAATCTTGTTGTCAGATTTCAAAAGGATGGACTAGTGACCAGCTGATGGAAACCATCCGATCAGCTCATTCCCTGGTGGATCAAGGCTACATGTCCTTTGAGGATGTTCAGCACCTAATTCAATTATGTGCAAAGCTAGCCCTGTCATGTTTTCCAGAAGGAAGTGATGATTTCTCTCCCCCCTTCAATTATGGCCAAGTTGAATCTCTGGTATGGTTGTTAGAGGATGATCCAGCCTATTTCATTGAACGGTATTCCTCTTGTTCACAGCAGGTGTTGACTGATTGTATCCATTCAGTGCAATCTCTGGTTAGTCAGGCTGTGTGTGAACCAGCGTTTGTTCAACCTGTGCTACAAGCATGGTCAGATCTCTTGTATTTAGCTAAGCCACAACATCCCAGCCCTGTCATTAATCACCTGCCTTCCCAAGTATCTATCTCCCCATTGCCTATGGCAACCTCAGCTACAGCCCAGTTTTCTCCGCTTTCTACCAAAAACTATTACCCAGTCGCCAAGTGTAGCACCTATCCTGCCTTCAGTCCACCTGCCTCTTCTCCTCCACCTGTAACAGTCCCACAAAATCCTCCTCCAGCCACTGTTCCTTGGTCTTCATTTTGCCCAGAAACTTTCTTTTCTTACAGCCCTGCACCCACGTACAAAGCTGCAGTGGCTAAGCCAAAAAAGAAACGGAAGTTCTTTCCGACCCACACTATCCTGCCAGTAACCCAACCTGCCTCCACCCCAACCAACCTGTTCCAGCCTGACGTCCCAGTTCCTGCTACCCAGCTTGACGTCCCAGTTCCTGCTACCCAGCTTGACGTCCCAGTTCCTGCTACCCAGCTTGACGTCCCAGTTCCTGCTACCCAGCTTGACGTCCCAGTTCCTGCTACCCAGCTTGACGTCCCAGTTCCTGCTACCCAGCTTGACGTCCCAGTTCCTGCTACCCAGCTTGACGTCCCAGTTCCTGCTACCCAGCTTGACGTCCCAGTTCCTGCTACCCAGCTTGATGTCCCAGTTCCTGCCACCCAGCTTGATGTCCCAGTGCCCGCCTTCCAGCCTGATGCCCCAGCCTTCCAGCTTGACATCCCAACCTTCCAGTCTGATGTCCTGGTGCCGGCCTTCCAGCCTGACGTCCCAGCCTTCCAGTCTGATGTCCTGGTGTCGGCCTTCCGGTCTGATGCCCTGCTGCCAGCCTTCCAGTCTGATGTCCTAGCCCTCCAGCCTGACGTCCCAGCCTTCCAGTCTGATGTCCTGGTGCCAGCCTTCCAGCCTGATGTTCCAGCCTTCCAGCCTGATGTTCCAGCTTGACGTCCCTGCCTTCCAGCCTGATGACCCGCTGCCAGCTTTCCAGCCTGATGACCCGCTGCCAGCTTTCCAGCCTGATGACCCGCTGCCAGCTTTCCAGCCTGATGACCCGCTGCCAGCTTCCCAGTCTGCTGTCTCTGTGCCAGCTTCCCAGTCTGCTGTCTCTGTGCCGGCCTTCCAGTCTGCTGTCTCTGTGCCGGCCTTCCAGTCTGCTGTCTCTGTGCCGGCCTTCCAGTCTGCTGTCTCTGTGCCGGCCTTCCAGTCTGCTGTCTCTGTGCCGGCCTTCCAGTCTGCTGTCCCTGTGCCGGCCTTCCAGTCTGCTGTCTCAGTGCCAGCTTCCCTGTCTGATGGCCCGCTGCCAGTTTCCCTGTCTGATGGCCCGCTGCCAGTTTCCCTGTCTGATGGCCTGCTGCCAGTTTCCCTGTCTGATGGCCCGCTGCCAGCTTCCCAGTCTGATGACCCGCTGCCTGCCTCCCAGTCTGCTGTCTCGGTGCCGTCCTTCCAATCTGCTGTCTCGGTGCCGGCCTTCCAGTCTGCTGCCCTGGTGCCAGCCTTCCAGTTTGATGTGCCAGCTTCCCAGTCTGATGTGCCAGTCCCCAAATCTGATGTGCCAGTCCTCAGGTCAGATGTGCCAGCTTCCCCGTCTGATGTGCCAGCTTCCCCGTCTGATGTGCCAGTCTTCAAGTCTGATGTGCCAGTCTTCAAGTCGGATGTGCCAGCTTCCCAGTCGGATGTGCCAGCTTCCCAGTCGGATGTGCCAGTCCGCAAATCTGATGTGCCAGTCCTCAAATCTGATGTGCCAGCTTGCCAGTCTGATGTGCCAGTCCTCAGGTCCGAAGTGCCAGTCCTCAGGTCCGATGTGCCAGCTTCCCGGTCCGATGTGCCAGCTTCCCGGTCCGATGTGCCAGCTTACCAGTCCGATGTGCCTGTTATCCAGCCTGCCCTTACGGTACTTGCTGTTTGGCCTAAGGTCCCAGTGTCTGCTGCCCAGCCCGATGTGTTCGTGTCTGCTGCCCAGTCCGATGTGTTCATGTCTGCTGCCCAGCCCGATGTGTTCGTGTCTGCTGCCCAGCCCGATGTGTTCGTGTCTGCTGCCCAGCCCGATGTGTTCGTGTCTGCTGCCCAGCCCGATGTGTTCGTGTCTGCTGCCAAGCCCGATGTGTTCGTGTCTGCTGCCCAGCCCGATGTGTTCGTGTCTGCTGCCCAGCCCGATGTGTTCGTGTCTGCTGCCCAGCCCGATGTGTTCGTGTCTGCTGCCCAGCCCGATGTGTTCGTGTCTGCTGCCCAGCCCGATGTGTTCGTGTCTGCTGCCCAGCCCGATGTGTTCGTGTCTGCTGCCCAGCCCGATGTGTTCCTGCCTGCTGCCCAGCCCGATGTGCCTGCTGCCCAGCCCGATGTGCCTGCTGCCCAGCCCGATGGGCCCGTGCCTGCCGCCCAGCTTGATGTGCCTGCCGCCCAGCTTGATGTGCCTGCCGCCCAGCTTGATGTGCCTGTGCCTGCTGCCCAGCTTGATGTGCCTGCTGCCCCGCTTGATGTACCCATGCCGGATGCCCCGCTTGATGTGCCTGTTGCCCAGTTCAAGTAGCCTGCCGCCCAGCTTAAGAATCCGGAGCCTGCTGTCTGCCCTGAAGTGCCTGATGCCCAGCCTGAAGTACCCCTACCCATTGTTCTGCTTGATGCCTTAGACTTTGGACAACTACAACCAGTTGGAGCGTCCAGAGGCCGCTCCTTTGAGGGGGGGGTACTGTCAGGAAATGTTCCATCCGCTGGTGATATCTGTCTTTTGGCATGCAGTACTGCAGTCCACCAGCACGTGTCTCCTGGCAGTTTTGAACTGTCAGGAGAACTTTCCCCTGCTGCTATGTCATCATTTGGCTGCAGTACTGGCACCCACCAGCGGATGGATCCTGGCAGTGTGGGGCAGACAGCACCTCCTGCGCCCAGGTGTTACTTGAGGACAATTATTTCACTCTTATAAATACCCGGCAAGCCCATACATGCTTGCCTTGGTATCGCTCTCTCCAGGTGCCCCTGGCTGTGTTATCTGTACCTGAGCCTGTATCTAACCCGACCTGATCTCTCCCAATCCCCATCCCATCCTGGACCTGTCCCTCCTGTCTCCTGCCTACCTTGGATACCTGCTCTGCAGCCCATCCATCCGTCTTCCCGCTCTCCTGCTGGTTCCCCATCCTTACCCATCTACTGACCCCCCTGTGTATGACCTCGGCCTGGCTTTTCGTTTACGATTCTGGTATTGCCCATTTATTGTATATATTTGTTTGTGGTTGGTAGCACACTGTTTGTTTTCACTTCTTGTCACTTATTTAAATAAACACTTATTATTTCACTTACATGTGTCTTGGGTTTCCTCTGTGCAGTCCACACAGTCTGGTCTATTAATTACCTGATAGATTTATGGGGATTGTCTGCCACCAGGCATCCTTTGCGCTTAGTGGGGCCATCCTATTGAGCTAATGGAGAGAAGCTCTATCCCACTGGGCTAGGAAACCCCTCTAAAAAGGCCTCAGATGCCATTGGGCCCATTTACACTTCGGAAGCAAGAAGAGCACTACCCAAAAGTTCAAGAAATTAGATGTTGGGAAGAGAATGTTGGAGAGGGCTGTTAGAATATTCCATTCTTACTAAAATTGTATCTTAATTTTTGGCATAAATGGAAAAGCTGCTAATTGTTTCTGTAGCTGTGGATAGACCTCTGAGGCCCATATCTATCCTCTGGCCTCCAAAGCATCTGAACAAACCCAGATCAGTTTGATCAGACGCTTGTTCAAGATGGTAATTGCTTTTGGTTTCTCACTTCACACAGTGGGAGGAACGACATTAGTTCCCCTCACTGTGTCCCAGGAACTGGATGCTGCTGCTTACATCCTTAACAGGACCCCTAATTGCACGGGAGAGCCCAGTAAAGGTGGTGGTGGGATGGTGGTGGAACCCCCTTCCACTGACTGCCTGTAAAAGTAATCGATGGGCTTCTTAGCCACTAAGATTACTTTTACTTTGTGCAGAATCGCTGGGGCTAAAAATTATATCTTGATCATTGCTGTAGCCATAATCAAGATATCACCCTTCCAAACCAGCAATGTACCAGTACGTCGCTGGACAGAAAGTGGTTAAAGAGAAGTGGTTGGGAGTGATTGGGGGGGGGGGGGCACATGTTTACTACCCCACAAATGCAAGTGTGACAGATTACAGAGCACGTGCTGACTGTGCTGCCTGCGTGAGTATCATAATGCTGATAATCACAACTTGTCATGCTGTGTGTAAGCGATACACAGTGAGGATTCTATCCTCTGTGCTCCACTCACTGTGTGCACTGCAGCCACAGTGTCCGGGTTCTTGCTCCCTTGTCAGCCACAGAGCCGCCTGTTGCCTCACAAGTCACATCAGTCCCTGCAGTCGGCTAATGAGGTCTCGGCAGTCAGCGCAGTAAAGCATCGTAGTATCACTCCGCCAGGGAAGGCAGTGAGCAGCGGTGGCCAGAACTAATTAAAAAGCAGAGCAATGTGCAGTGTGGTTTTATGTACATCCGCCCGAAAAAACAAGAAATAGTCCAACCACTGCGCTCACCTCCTGGGGCCCTCTGATGACCTGATGGGGCCCAGGAAAATGTAATTGCACCCCCTTCCCTAAGCAAGTAGTAGCGGGGGACGGGGTGAAGTTTAGAAAGCTCTATTTTTTAGTTGCCAGAAAGTAACTGTAAAGTTGCTCGGGCCCCCCTGTGGAGCTGCTGGGGGCCTGGGTCCGGTACAACAGGGCTGCCTGTACTGCCCTATCAGCGGCCCTGCCTGCACATATAATGAGCCAATATGAATGCCCCCCTGTACAAATTTAAATAGATAGATAAATACTTTTTCTGTTTCAAGCTAAAAAAAATTGAAGCCCCTCTCTTGCTGTGGGGCTGAGCACTGCAACAGTTAAATACTTAACAATATCTAGGGGAGTTGGAAGGACAGTTTTACTTACCCAATCCCCCGCTCCCACAGGCTACTCCATCCTGCTAGGCCTGTCCCAGCAGCCTCTTCTCTCCTGCAGTCTTGCGGTTGCCGAGGAACAGTCCACTGCTAGAGCATGGCAGAGCGCTGATTTTTGTTTACATTAAGCTAAACACTCCTGCATATATAGTATATCTAAAACTATATTTACATTTCACATGTTGCCTGCATGCTTTCCAGGAGAAACAACTATTACACCACTACAATCAGAGATGCAGGATTACAGTATGTACAGTTCACAGCCACAACTGCTTTTTTTTGTTTACACTGGGGTTCAACATTTAAAGGACCGATCTACCTATACAGAATTATTTTTATAAAACTGTCAAAGAGGATTTTATGACCTATATGGCTAAATATGTACAGTAAATGCTTTTGGATAACCATAACATAATAATTGGGTGAGAGAGGTTAGAAAAGGAAGGATTTGCCAAGGCCGTTTCATTCATTGGAGTGTAGGAGCTTTAGAGTATCCCTGTGACCATGACGACTAAATTAAAATTCTGAAAGAATCTACACGATCGTATTACAGACATTAGCTTTACAAATTATCAAAGAAACCTGTAAATGCCCAAGGTATGCCAATTATATTATATAACACATTTATTGTTTTCAAGGAGAAGAATAATTGTGGGAAGAGGACATGAAAATACAGAAGAAGCTGATTTATGCTCTCCGGTAAAAGAAAAAGAAGCAGCCAAGTAAGTTGTCCATGCTATGCAATAAGACAATACCATTAGTTATCAAGAGATTTTAAAGCACTTACTACAGATGTGTTGGCCTGGTATATGATGGAGCTCTTGACCCATACCCACACTTGACATTGTACATATTGGAGTAACATATGGATGTCTCTAGGTTCTTGGTTGACTGTCATTAAGTGTATTTGTTTCCTTGTTCTTTTCGCAACCTTGGATGTGAAAAAGCCTTTGGCAATTTTGTGGAAATTTTAACGGATCATGGTAGCATACTACCAATGGAAAGAAAACAACTAGAGATTCAGACTTTAAAGGCAATTAGGACCACATACATTTTATAAAAATATATATTTTATTTGTACATACATAAAAACGTGCAAAGGCAACACATAGAAGCTAAAAATCTGTAATCACATATGCGTAATATTTGGGCAACAGCGACCAAGTATACTGTAAGATGTTTGTTGCACCATATCAGATGTGCCTGTGCATCAACGCGTTTCGCTGGTTCACTTCATCAGGACACACGAAGGGATGATGTAGATAGAGCCAGATCTCACTGTATTGGAACAAACACATATCATATTTCAATATATCTTTTCATCGCATATGGTAGGTGTGTACTATATATATTACAGGTGGTGTAATCGGCTGGATTTATATTCACTTTGCCTGAATGTGAATACACATGCATACAAATTGGATCTCCCCAGGCGGGCATGGAAGCAACAGGATAAGCCAGATCTAAAACCCCACACAGTTTAATATAAGCATAAAGCTAAATAAATGGAAAGAGATGGCCATAATTACTCCATAAAAAGGAGTGTATATACATAAGTAAGGTGCAGCAGGATGAAAGTACAAAATAAAGAGGTGGAAGAAAATCTTACTTGGTATTCCAAAATTCTATATATAGGAGGAATCTTCCACCACCTATCCAGATGGCATATAACTTGGAACCCCACCAAGATATATACACATACTTCTCAAACCATCAGGGAAAAAGAAGGCACTATAATAGGCAGCACAACATCAGGTCAAATAATTGCTGTCAGGGAAAGGGTATATGTCCCTTCAGACCGAGCATGGCCTATAGGGGATAAAAATATAAGTATGTTGTTTACTAGTGTAGCAAGGTCTCTGGCCTTGTCCAGTCTAATGAGGACCTCCAAGGCCAAAGATAGCTGATATCCTTTAATATGTAGTGGGTTGTGAGGCATAGTGGGAGCAAAGATGGTGAAAGTCATTGGGCACCAGACACTTCTTGGATGTAAAAGAGGTTTTATTTCTTTTGACAGTCATTTTTTTGTATTTTTGGGGGAAGAGGGTTAGGGCCAGGACACCCTTGAGTAGTTAAAGATCCAATTGGCAGACTCTGAGACTTCAATAGGAGGACAGCCGTGCAGAGAAAGGCCCCAGCAAGGCGCCACTTCTGAACATGCAGGGATGCTGTCTCCTATGACAACAGTCCTTCAACAGATCCTAACTCAAATGTAACAGTTCTTTCAGCTCCACTACAACTGCTCCTTGTAGTTCTTCATTACTGAGCTCCCGGTCTCTCACTAGACCCTCTGATTCACTGACTCTGACTCCCTTGAGCTCCTCAAAGGTTGCGGTGGTATCCCCTTCATTTTTACTAATGTGTTAGCCTTTCTATGCGTAAAACTTCATTGTCCACCTTGTACAATACAACAAATAAACCTAAAAAACTTTTACATCTGGCATAATTAAAAAAGCAATCGGCTACTAGTGACCACAGTTCTTTAGTAGCACATTGCCCCAAGACTTTGGAATTTGCACTTTCTTTTAAATGTTATTGAATAAGAATAATCTAATTGATGCTAGATATATTGCTTACATTCTTCATAGCAAATAATAATATTTATAAACAGGTGCTTGCAATATCTGCTTGAGAACAAAGCCGACCCATCAATTTGTGACAAAGCGGGCTATAGTGCCATCCATTATGCCGCTGCCTATGGTCACAGAGAAGGCTTGGAATATGTAAGTATACAGTATGATACAGTCACAGCCTAATACACAAACTGAATTCATTGTAACATTGTTAAAGTGACACTAAACTCTGGTTTATAAGTATGAATTCGGTGTGTGAGCATTTGCCTAATAATGATCAGTTACCAGTATCAACATTATCCAAATTAATTCACAAGTTTACCAAAATATCCTACAGGATAATGTCAGGGTGGCTGTCCTCCAGCTGAAGCTTAGTAGAAGTTGGGTGATGCAGCAGGACAATGACCCTAAGCATTAGGCTGCTTTCACACTGGGGCGGTTTGCAGGCGCTATTGCGCTAAAAATAGCGCCTACAAACCGACCCGAAACACGCACCCACGACTTTCCCCCGATTTTAAGGGGGAAAAAGTGCGTGTTATACGCCGATAAATACGGTAAGTTTTTGGTTGTAACATGAGAAAATGTGGAAAATGTCAAGGGGTATGAATACTTTTTCAAGGCACTGTATATCAAAACAAATTTCCCCATAAGAAATAATGGAAACTTAGATGATTTGTTCCACAACCATTTATTTATAAGTCCTTCAGTTTACAGTCTATATAAAAAGATTATAGCAATGTAATATGTTGTGTAACCATAAAATGCCCACCCACAAATTGCAGCCTCCACAAGGGGATTAGAAGCAAAATCCAGCAGGAGCTACAGAGTATAAAAGAGAAGAGAGGCGCCTATATGTAGCAATATGGTTACATTTAATGAAGGTACAACATTTAGCAACTCACATGGTTGATGATTAAGAGAGGCACATCTACGTATGCAGGCATTCGAGGTAAAGCTGTCCACATAAACCAGGGGTAGGCAACCTTGGCCCTCCAGCTGTGGTGAAACTACAAGTTCCATGAGACATTACAAGACCCTGACAACCACAGGCATGACTCCTAGAGGCAGAGGCATGATGAAATTTGTAGTTTCACCACAACTGGAGGGCCAAGGTTGCCTACCCCTGACATAGACTATCCTCTGCACCGCCAGCTCTCACCGCTGTCAGTCTGCAATCGTGACCGGGAAGACTACCCTGCAGTAGAGAGATCTGAAAGCGAGGCTTGAAGCGCTCGTGGAGCGCAGTGTGGAAGGGATGACGTTGATGGCGGTGAGGTCTATGTGGACAACTTTACCCCAGATGCCTGCATACTTAGATGTGCCTGTTTTAATCATCAACCATGTGAGTTGCTAAATGTTGTAACTTCATTAAATGTAACCATACTGCTACACTTAGAGGCGCCTCTCTTCTCTTTTATACTCAGTTGTGAAATGATGCTACTTGAATATCAAGACATCGCTTGTCACATCACTCAACACTCTGAGACCAAGTTACTCTCAATCCAAAGTTTTACTGTATTTGTATTTTGGGAGGGCTCCAGGTGGCGCTGGAGAGCCACACTGTAACTTGAAAGATATTAGCTCATTCAGTCAACTGTCTGCAGCAGTTTTAAAGTTATTTAACTTGTATTACCCTCCGGGTAATATCAGTTGCCCCATGGAAGAGATGCTGTATGAGATAATCAGACATTCAGACATTTTTATGTTTGTTTATGTTTTGTGTGTAGCTCTGCGTTTAATAATGTAAGACATTTTACAAAATAAACACAAACCTTTCTACTTAGCTGCTAAAAAGAACTGAAGATCTCACTGATGTTGCAAACCCCCCAACTACGAAAAGCCCTTTACACTTGGCGGTATGTATTTTAAATGTCTACTATAATGAGTGTATGAGGTTCTTTACCTAAAAGGGAACCTTAAAGTAGAACTAAACTGCAGAAACTGTACCCACAAAAGGCAGGTTGAGGGCAAAACACTACTCAACAGTTTTGCCTGTGATCCTCTTTGGCTAATTTCTTATTTACTGACTCACCATGCTTTGTTCTGCACTTTTACTGTGTTTAGGCGGACATTTGGACAGGGCTGGGGGGCAGAGAGAGGTAGACCTGCACCCAGAAGGCCAGCTTTAGATATCCTTACCTTTATGGTGGTGGAGGCTAGGGCGGGTTGCAAAAGGCCTTCTTGGCCAGGGCAGGCATTTCCTTGAGTGAGGCTTTCCCCCTGAAGGAACTGGGAGGGGTGTACCCAGCTAGAGGTTTCTGCCGTCATGCTATCTCAGAGGAACTATCAGTTAGGAACAGTGAGTGGACACAAACAGCCTAAGGTGACCCAGAACCTCTGGTTGAGTACTAATGACACCAGGTTGAGGGAGATTGAGTTAGGGAAGATGGCTTGCTATATGTGCTGGTGGATACTTTCACATCTGATTGCTGCAGATGGTCCACTACATGTGACTGGCAATGTACTGTCAAGAGACTCTGGATAGTATGTCGGTGTGATGTGACCGTATTTGCCATCTTTTAACTACCACCAGCAAAGTGCAGCAATACTATTTATGTGTGGACATTCCTTCCTTTGGCATATAAAGGTTAATGGCCAGGAATGTTGTGAGCAGGCCTCTAGCATGGAGAGGGCACAATATGGCAGGGGGTTAAAGCCTTAAGCAGGTGGGTAGTTGTCCTGGAAGAGAAGAAGCGAGGCATGGACTGGCTCCTGGCACCCTTCCATAGCCATTCACAGCCCCCCTTATGCCGCGTACACATGATCGGAAATTTGGCCAGCAAAAGACTGATGAGAGCTTTGGTCGTAAAATGCAACCGTGTGTATGCTCCATTGGACTGGTGCTGGCCGAATTCCAGCCAGCAAAAGATTGAGAGCATGTTCTCAATTTTTCGGTCGGAAAAAGTTCCGAAATTATGATTGTCTGTAGCAATTCCGACACGTAAAATTCCTACGCGCAAAATTCCTACGCAAGCTCGGAAACAATTCGACACATGCTCAGAAGCATTGAACTTCATTTCTTCATTTTCTCGGCTCGTCGTAGTGTTGTACGTCACCGCGTTCTTGACGGTCAAAAGTTCAGCAAACTTTTGTGTGACCGTGTGTATGTAAGCCAAGCTTGAGCAGAATTCCATCGGAAAAACCATCCAAGATTTTTTGACGGAAAGCCCGCTCGTGTGTACACGGCATTACAAGGACCTACCTAACTATCCAGTCAATTCGTATCCACTCAGGCAGGCCTTTGCATACACAGTTGTTGGTAGATGTACTAGAGACTGTACAATCCGATTGTAACCTGTGTAGTGAGCTTAAGTGTAGGGTAGTGTAAATAACTTAGATTTTACTTTAGCAATTGTTGATAAGGAGCGTGAGAGAAGAGAAATACAGATAGCCACTGGAGGGAGAATCTATGAATCCGTGTATGTATTGCAATAACAGAAATATGATAGCACAAAATTCTCAACCTGAATGTCAAGAAATCCTTTTGCTAGCTATCTTAAAACGTATTTTTACCAAGTAGCAAATTAAAAAAATATATATAGTATATACATTTGCTACAAAAGCCATATTGTAATAGAATGGTATTAAAAATTACCTTTCCTTTTTAATCTGCAACATTGTGATTTTCTGTAAAATTCAATACAATATGGCAGCCTAGGGGCCATCTGTACACAGTTGATGTACAGAACTTCCCAAGAAATATAATTTCCTGCTTGTGTGACTGTTTCACAGATTTTCTCAGAAGTCTACACTAAGATGCAAGTTCAATTTTAGGCATCCTCTACAAAAAAAAATTTGGTGACATCAATAGAACACTACACGTACATCAGCTGATTCATAATGATAAAGTCACTTCCATTCAGAATCAATATGCACAATTACATAATTAAACAGATTTTTCTTCAGAGCAAAAACAGGTAGGATTCTGCATCAAAATTTATTAAAATCCTTGCAATGTGCTTGTTTTTTTTCTCAACAAGGATTTATTCTTTGAAGGTAATTAAAACTGGACATGGATGAATTGAACCCTTGCTGAACCGGATGAATTTCAGTCCATCTATGGCTGTTCCCATTTAGGAGGAGTCGATCTAATGATCTACTCCTATCAAATGGGGATGTTGGAAAACTTTTGTTTGATCAGCACTGCAGCCAGTCGGCTGCAGTGTTGATCAGTGTATTCTGACAGTGGGAAGTCCCGGCTGTCAGAATACAGTAGCATTTGATAGACAAATGAGGAGGAAAGGGTGACAGAGGTACTTTGTTTCAAATGAGGCAAAGACACTCCAAATCAGGGACAGTTGGGAGGTATGCATATAGCACATTACCCAGCTACTCTGTATATGTCCACTCTTTGTACACGGGTACAATTCCGCTAGCTCAACAGTCTTTCAGTGTGCTATGTAAATTGCTAGGTGCAATATGGAGGGGTGTTGAGGTTAAATTCAAAATTAGGTCCTTACAGTGTGCAGAGAGCAGGCAAATCATAAGGGCAGCCTGCCAGTGTGCTAAATGAATTGTGTCAGTACATATGCTTCAGTTGCTTCGAAAGGGGGGCATGACAACAAACGTTTGAGAACCACTATCCTAATTTATTTTGTTAGCAGATTATTTCTCAATGCGTTTTATTAGTATTTCTATTATCACTATTTAGGCATACAATGGACATCATCAAGCTTTAGAAATACTGCTTAACAATTATGCAGATGTTGATATTAAAGATGAAAAAGGACGAACACCACTGGATCTTGCTTCTTTTAAAGGGCACACAGAGTGTGTTGAAGTTCTTATTAGTCAGGGAGCTTCCATTACTGTGCATGACTCAGTTACTCAAAGAACTCCATTTCATGCTGCTGGTAAGTTCTCTTTATTCTTCATTATATCATAAAGTTACATATGCATTTTAATGGCCAAACATTGTTAAAAGCCTTGACACATGTGGAGTTCAACATTTCCTTTAAAGGATACCAAGAAAACACAGATTGCTCATGGAGTTTTAAAACTGAAGGGTGCCAGTAGTGGCGTGGATGTTCTTTTAAGTTGTATACTTTTATATACACTTTATGATCAGTAAAATATATCCCTGGTCAGCGAATCCCTGTGGTTAATGAAATACAACAGATAGATCCGAGTAGCTTTGAAATGCAAAGAAGAGCAGTGTCATAAAACATGGTTTTACTGGCACAATTTTCCATTTACTCAACAATATTACTCTCTTCTTTCCCCGAATGTCTTAGACTTGTAGAGTAATGCTATTTTCTCCAGGTCTACAAGTCACAAATTACTGTAGCTGAGGAGAGATCACAATCCCTAAAATCCCTCAATCCTCTGGTCTCCTCACCCTACCCCCCTCCAATGTTTTTGTCTCTTCTTCTTCCTCCTTCTTAGATACAGTTTATTACCGTCCTACCCTTTACTCAGTTGTTTTTACCTTTCTTCTAAGGCCTCATGCACACTGGACATTTTTACAGCAGCTGTTTTTAGCTTCAGACGTTTTTTTCTGCAGCCAATAAACTCCCCAGCATGTTAACCTATGTGTCCATGCACACATAGGCTTTTATCAGCAGTTTTTGGCAGGGGCGTTTTCTGGCTGGAAAAAGCCAAGAATGGGGGCGTGGTCTGGACATGGCGGCAGTGGCAGTTGTGTACTGATAGAGCTCCAGCCATCTCTTCAGCATTTTAGTCCTTTCTATGCAGCTATACCTCTCAGAATGAGTTCAGCAAAGCGGAGGAAGGCAAAGTCTAAAAAAAAAGCCTCTCCATGGTCTTAGATTCAGCATTTCTTCCTTGGTTCCAACTCCTCTACATTCAGGGCCCACATGGTGGAGACACGTGGCGCACCCCTCCTGTTTCTCCTGCCTTTTCGGCTGCCTTCGGGGTCTTTATCTGGCTTCCCAGATGCCCTGGTTTCTTGTCCACAAACTCTCCAAGACCATCTGCTACCTTGCCCTCTGTGCTGGGAAACCCCGACCTCAGGGCCCTTCTTCAAGCTCTTCCAACAAAGACTGACATGGATGCACTAGTCCTTTGACTGGAAGAGGCACATCGAAGAGACTTGCATGCAGTCCAGGCTGAAGTACAGCAGCTCTCGGACAGAATTTCAACAGGTGAAACCTCCTTGGAGAACTGCATCTCACAGTTAGAACGAGCCCAGACATCACAGGCTGCCCATGTCACATCCATACAGCTGCACCTGGAGGAGCTCGAGGATCAGAGCCGCCGTAACAATCTGCGGCTAAGGGGACTCCCGGAGGCTACAGGACAAAAGTCCTTACAACTTATGGTCCTGGGGATATGCCAGTACTTTACTACTTAAATACCTCCCAAGGTCCTAGAGTTCGATAGGGTGCACAGAGCTCTTGGACCCTAACAGACCCAGAGATATCATATGCCGCCTGCACTGGTATTCACATAAAGAGCTCATCCTCTGCAAAGCATGGGAGGTAGGTGAAATTGTTTTTAATGTGGCTTCTGTTAAGATTCTCCCGGACCTGTCTAGAGTTACATTGCAGCGTCGGGATCTGTTGTGCCCTCTCCTCGATAAACTCCGGCAGTTGGGTTGCACACACCGTTGGGGATTCCCTATCTCGCTAATTGTATGGAAAGGCCCATCGTCTTTTGTTCTTTTTCATCTTAACAATCTGTCAGACCTATTTGCCTTCATGGAGACTGGCGCTCCGAACTGGCTGCTCCCTACTCAAACCAACAAGGCGGTTCACTCCCACTGGCCCTGGTCTCCCTCCCTCCTTTTATATAACCATTGTTTTTCTTGTTTATAGCAAGGTAGCACTGCCTGAACATGTGTTACAACTTCTGTGTGTCACATCTGATGTAGAACGTGCATTCTTGGGGGATGGTCGCTCCTGGGGTACATGCGGCCTGCTCCTGTCTCTACGGCACATCGTCCCTCTTGGGGGGATGCTGTTGCCCCTACCCCTTTCCCTTCCTCCCGCTCCCTTACACCGGCAAGCATGCATACCACTCGGTTGTATGGCGGGGGCGGAGAGAGAAGGAGGTGTATATTGGATCTCCAGGAGGGGGGTCTCCACTCAGAATGCATGGCTGGGGCACCTCACTAGCAGCTTCTGGATATTATGACATAGCCTGATTCCAGGATGAGAGACGTGGACCCTTAAGGGACTTTACCCTGTCGTATTTGCCCAAGACATTAAAGCTGATGTGTGAAGTTCCACAGGTCTTCGGGCATCCCATTTCTGCACCTTGACTGGTTGGGAGGTATTTTGTTGGGGCATCTTTATTCTGGCCCCCCTGGAGATTTATTCTTATAAGAGTAATTGTTTTTTGTCTTCTCTCTGTTTTATTGATACGTTTTCTAATGCTCTCTCTGGCAATGAGTCCTGCTCTTTAGCTGTTTCCAACCACTCTCCCACATAGGCTTGCACTTACGTGGACCAGAGCGTTCAGTAGTGAGTGCCTTTTTCTTTTTGTCTTATTAGACTACTTTTGCCAAGTTCTCTCTATTTTGTTCTCCCTTTTGTTTTTCTCTTTCTTTTTCCTTTCTCACCCCCTCCCCCTCCCCCCCTTCCAGGTGTGATGGATGTGGTGTGCAACCCTTCTCTAAACACAAAGTGACTAAATGTTCCTGAGAAGCAAAGGATGCTTCTTAATGATCTGAAATGCTCTCATACAGATATACTGTAGCGTTTGTGCAAGAAGTTCATTTTAAAGCGGGTTCTTCCCCTGTGCATATCATGCCTCTAACCAGGAAGCAAAATCCAAGTGTGTTTCTATACTGATTTCAAGTCGTATCCCCTGGTCTCTCTCGGACAAGTGCTCTGATACAGGTGGTCATTACCTGTTTCTGAAAGGGCACATTGGCGGCATCAAAGTGACGTTAGCTACCATATATGCACCGAATATTCACCAAGATTCTTTCCTTTTGTAAAACCCTCACAAAGCTTGTGGAGTTTGCAGAAGGTAAATTGATCCTAGGGGGAGAGTGTAATGTTTCTTTGGATCCTGAAGTGGATGCCTTTTCTGTCACTTCCTCTGCTTCTCTTGGCTCCAGAAAACGTATCCTGCAAACGCTACATGACCTACAGTTGGTTGATAGTGGAAATGGAAATGTAGCGCTAAACCTAAAAAAATGCACTGAGAAGTGCCAAACAATTTATGCCTCAAACAGACAAAGATAAATGACAGAGTGGCTGTCTAGTGTGAAAAACAAAAACACATCTAACATAAGTGCATATAAACAATGAACCATACATGCATATGATTAGTGCCTGTAAAGAATATAGTGAAATAAATGGGAATGTCCACCATGCAAGAACACACTTCAAATGAATAAATGTCCCAATGTGATGAACAGGTGTAAATCTCAGTGACGAGTGAGCACCAACAAGGAATAACTTGGACTGGATCCTCTTTCAGTATTCAGATAAATAAGGAAAAATAGATGTATGCTTACCAAAGCAAGTGGACTCCCTGTCAGCGACAGGAAAGTCAAACAAGCCTGTAGTATCCAGACACCGATAGATGGAACATCACTGGCACGAACCGATGTAATCCATGGACTTCTCACTGGGAGATGGTAGAGCCGGTCTTCCAGGGCCCAAGATGGAAACGGGTACACAGCTACAAACACAGGACCACGAACTCCAATCGGTCAGACCGAACAGCAGGCAGGGTATGAGAACTGATGGCCAAAGACCACTAGGATGAGGTCAAGGCTCTCATATGATGTTTATCAAAAGGCATGTGGAGAGAGAAAAAAGGAGGGGAACTCCAATAGTGCAGATCAGCATGGAAGGTTTTATTGAAAGAAAACCACCAATACAAAAAATGAAATAAAATGATAAAAGTGATCACAATTAAGGTTAAAAGCAGTATGGGGATAGGTGAAACCTCGCCCTACGCGTTTCGTCTTAGACAGACTTCAACTGGGGCATCAACAGTTGGTTGATGCCTGGCGCATCTTGCACACTGGGGAAATGGGACTACACTTTCTTTTCTTCCCCCCTGCAATGTATTCTCGTATTGACCTCTTTTTTTGATCCCCCACCAACTCCTCTCTTCTATTTTGGATATTTCTATAGGACACATAACCTGATCAGATCATGCACCGATTATGTTGCATCTATCCCTGACTTCTTCAACTTGCTCCCCGGAATGGTGCTGGCGCTTGAATGAAAGTCTGCTGCAGACCCCCAAAGTTCTAGCGGATGTCTCGAAATAACTCACGGCTTACTTTCAGACGAATGACACACCAGATAATGACCCTGGTATGGTGTGGGAGACTCCCAAAGCTGTCATCCGTAGGATCTAGATCAAACACGGATCCCGTATTAAGAAAGCTTGCGAAGCACACCTGCTGAAGTTGTTAGCTGACACCCAGGCTCTTGAACTACAACATAAAAAGACACCTGTTCCCTCTTTGGGGAACTATCTTGCTCATCTTTGCCAACAGGTTTCGGACCTCCTTCGTTATAAAGCCAAAGCGACTTACCAATCATGCAGGACATTGTACAACCTTTCTCCCTCTACTGCGTTCCCCTCCTCAATTGAGGACTACCTTTCCTCAGCGCACCTTTCTCATCTTCTGCCATTTGCCATTGTGGAATGGCAAATGGCAGTGAAAGCTGCTAAACCCAGGAAATTACCCGGCCCAGATGGGTTTACAGTAATATTATTATAAGACCCTACTGCCCTTGTTAGGCCCCCATATGCTTAAAGTGTTCAATGATCTAGGACAGTCCATTTCTTTCCCTCCAGCTGCACTCTTGGCACATATTTTAGTCATTCCAAGTGAGGGAAAGGACCCTTCCATCTGTGGCAGTTATCAGTCAATCTCATCACTCAATGTAGACCTGAAGCTCTTTACCAGGCTCCTTGCCTCACTTCTCGAAACCCTGTTGCCCCAACTGGTCCACTTAGACCAGGTGGGCTTAATTTCCTCTCAGGAAGCGAGGGATAATACTATTAAAGTCCTTAACCCAGTCCATTTGGCCAAACACACTCGCTCTCCCTGCGTTTTTCTGAGTACTGATGCAGAGAAAGCCTTTAACAGGGTGAACTGGACTTTCATGTTTGCGGTCTTGAGACACATGGGGTTTGGTGAATAAATGCTTCAGTGGATCTCTAGTGTGTATTCTGCCCCACAGGCCTCGGTTAAGGCACATGGAGTATTCTCAGAGCCATTCTCTATATCTAAAGGTACCCGACAGGGCTGTCTACTTTCACCTATGTTATTCGCCTTATCCTTGGAACCCTTTCTAAACAGAATTTGGTCAAACCCCACTATCTCACCTTATTACTGCATGTATCAGCTCCTGCTAATTCTGAACCCATATACCAATAAAACCTGCAGGACACATGTCCCCCCACATAAGTCACACTCCCATATCACCTCTCTCACCCTTCTGCTTCTCCTAACTTCTGGAGATATTTCCCCAAATCCTGGACCGCCATCATTTACCTTCGGCCAACATACCCAGCACCCCCATCCTCTGATAGCAGCCACAATCCACACAATCTCATTCCTATTCCTCTTCAGCCTAGAACCAGCCTCCCCTTCTCCTGTGCCCTTTGGAATGCTCGCTCTGTTTGTAACAAACTCACCACCGTCCATGACCTATTTATCACAAACTCCCCGAACCAACTTGCAATTACCTGGACCTGGATTCAAGAATCTAACCTTCCTTCTCCTGCTGCTCTCTCCTATGGTGGCCTCCTGTGGACTCACTCTCCCAGGCCTAGTGGATGGAAAGGAGGTGGTGTTGGAATCCTCCTATCCCCTCAAAGCACTTTTCAGGTTCTTCACCCACCCCCCCTCTCTTTCCCTCTCCTCGTTTGAAGCTCACTGTATTCATATATTTTTACCAGTTTCATTGAGAATTGCTGTGATCTATCGGCCCCCTGGACCGATATCAAACTTTCTTGATGACTTCTCTGCCTGGCTACCCTACTTTCTCGCTTCTGAAATTTCAACAATCATTCTTGGTGACTTCAACATCCCTGTTAATCTTAACACTCCCGCTACTTCTAAGCTGCTGAGCCTAACCTCCTCTTTTGACCTAAAACAATGAACACACGCTTCTACTCACTCTGTTGGCAACTGCCTTGACCTCATATTCTCCTACCTATGCACTCCGCACAACCTCTCCAATATTCCTTTTCCTCTCTCTAATCGCCATCTTATTAGTTTCACTCTCTCCTTGTCTGCCTCCTCCTTGCCTTCCAACTACCAAACTATTACTCATAGAAACCTTCGCCATCTTAACCCTTCTCTTCTTTTTTTCTGATACAGATTGTCTCTATGACAAAATCTCACCCTTGTCCTGCCCCAACTTGGCCACTTCTGTCTACAACAGTTCACTGTCATCCACCCTAGATACCTTCCCCCCTCACTACACACAGAATCAGGCCCCGGCTGCTACAACCCTGGCAGACAGACAATGCCAGAAGCCTAAAAAAATGTATCCACGCTCTTGAGCGTCTGTGGCGTAAGACTAATGCCGCGTACACACGGTCGGAATTCTCGTCGGAAAAAGCTGTGATGGTTTTCCCGTCGGAATTCCGACGGAATTTTGCCTACACACGATCAGAATTGCCTACACACGATCGGAAAATCCGATAGAAAGGTTTTCTGTCGGGAAAATTTGAGAACAGGTTCTCAATCCAAAGTCCGTCGGAAATTCCGACAGAAAAAGACCGTTGGGCATACACACGGTCGGAAAATCCGATGAAAAGCTCCCATCGGACTGTTTCCATCGGTAATTCCGACCGTGTGTACGCCGCATTAGTCACAGCAAGATTTCAGCCAATATAAATCTTCCCTCCAAAAATACCATTCCTGCCTCCACACTGCCAAACAGACCTACTTAATCACTCTCATTAACACCCTATCACCCAGTCCCCATCAACTATTTTCTACCTTTACCACTCTACTTCGTCCTCCATTACCTCCACCCACTAACTTACTTACTGCCCAGGAGATTGCTAATCACTTCAAAAATAAGATTGAGACAATTCGTCTCAATCTCCACAGATATTTCCCTCACTTTACACTCCTTGTTGTCCTGCACAATCAATACATCCCTCTTTTAACCCAGCTACTAGAGAGGAAGTCACTAAACTTTTTTATAACGCCCACCTAACCTCCTGCCCCCTGGACCCTGTTCTTTCTCAAATACTACAGTCACCATCTGACTCTATCCTACACTCTTTAACTCATATGTTCAACCTCTCACTCTCTACTGGCATCTTCCCCAACCCTCTAAAACATGCGCTACTCACTCCCATACCAAAAAAAGGCCTCACTAGACCCTACCAATCTTAACAACCTAAGACCCATCTCTTTACTCCCTTTTGCCTCCAAACTCCTTGAACGTTTAGTCTACAACCGACTGAGCGACCACCTCATTGAGAATAACCTTCTTGATCCCCTTCAGTCTGGATTTCACCCACAGCACTCCACAGAAACTGCCCTCCTAAAACTCACAAACGACTTACTAACAGCCAAAACCAACGGTTATTATTCCATACTGTTGCTCTTGGACCTTTCCACTGCCTTTGATACAGTTGACCACCCCCTCCTCCTCAAAAAACTCAATTTGCTTGGTCTCCATGGCTGCACTTTCCGTTGGTTCGAATCTTACTTATCTTACCTATCTCATCACACCTTCAGTGTCACTTACAACTCCACTTCCTCCTCTCCAACTTCTCTTACCGTTGGGGTCCCCCAGGGTTCTGTCCTTGGACCTCTACTATTCTCGATCTACACGTCCTCCCTGGGTAAGCTGATAGCCTCCCATGCCCTCCACTACCATTTATATGCTGATGACACCCACATCTATCTCTCTGCCCCTCAGCTCACCCTATCAATCCTCTCACGCATCACTGATTTACTAACAGATATATCAGCCTGGATGTCAAACCACTTCCTCATACTGAATCTATCTAAAACTGAGCTTTTAATATT
The DNA here is from genome assembly GCA_028564925.1 of Lithobates sylvaticus. Classification (NCBI taxonomy): domain Eukaryota; kingdom Metazoa; phylum Chordata; class Amphibia; order Anura; family Ranidae; genus Lithobates; species Lithobates sylvaticus. The sequence continues at coordinate 136,510,093 of CM053031.1, forward strand.
TCCTCCCCCACATGCACCTTCCCCTGACTTCTCTGTCAAGATCAATGGCACATCTATCAGTCTGTCCCCACATCCCAGGGTGCTAGGGGTAACCTTAGACTCTGAACTGTCCTGTCCTTTCAAGCCCACATACAATCCCTGTCCAAATCATGCCGCCTTAGCCTCCGAAACATTTCCAGAATACGCCCCTTTTTAACAAATGACACCACTAAGCTTCTAATTCACTCCCCGGTTATCTCTCGCCTCGACTACTGCAACTCCCTCCTCATTGGATTACCTTTACATAGACTATCCCCCCTTCAGTCCATAATGAATGCCACTGCAAGACTCATCCACCTTACCAACCATTCAGTGTCCTCCACCCCTCTCTGCCAATCCCTCCACTGGCTTCCACTCACCCAACGAATGAAATAGTACTAACAATAATTTACAAAGCCATCCATAACTCTTCCCCTAGCTACATCACTAACCTAGTCCCAAAATACCAACCAAGCCGCTCTCTTCGGTCTTCCCAAGACCTCCTGCTCTGTAGCTCCCTTTTCACTTCCTCCCATGCTCACCTCCAGGATTTCTCCAGAGCTTCTCCCATCCTTTGGAACTCCATACCCCAATCTGTCCGACTGTCCCCTAATCTATCCATCTTTAGACAATCCCTGAAAACCCTTCTCTTTAAAGAAGCCTATCCTGCTTCTAACTAACACTGTTTTACTTCCTCCATCAGCTTATCCCCCACAGCTATCACCTTTTGTATCAATGGACTAATGTAAGTAATGTAACTGTAATGTCTGCCTTTATTTTGTTAAGAGCTGTGCAAACTGTTGGCGCTATATAAAACCAGTATAATAATAATGATAATAATCTCAGGATTACAGGTGGGAGAACTCAACCACAAAGTTTCTACTTATGCAAATGATTTGCTCTTTTCCCTGTCTAACCCGCATACTTCTCTGCCTAATCTTTTAGAGGAATTTGACTGTTATGGAGCCTTATCAAACCTGGTAATCAATTTCTCTAAATCTGAAGCCCTACTGCCCTACCTTCTCCATTACGTCATACTTTACAACTTAATTTTAACTTTAAATGGGCGTCTTCGGGTTTAAAAAACTTAGGAACTCACATTCCGCGAAACCCAGCACATATTTTTGCTTTACATTTCCCACCCCTACTTTGCACCCTTCTAGACAAGTGGCATCAAGGACTACATTCTTTGTTTGGTCGCTGTAACATCATAAAGATGAGTATCCTACCAAAGTTCTTGTATTGCTTCCAGATATTACCATTTTCCATTCCTTCGGCCTTCTTTCGCCAAAATAATGCTCTTTTCACCAAATGTATATGGGCTTATAATTGACCCAGGCTCTGTAGACGTCTCCTTAGGCAACTAAATGTCATGGAGGAATAGCTGCCCCTGATGCATTCAAATACTTCCACGCCGCTCACCTTGGCTGAATGATAGACTGGTGTAGACACAGAGATCTTAAACTCTGGATGTCCATTGAGCAACAGTACAGCCCTGTCCCCTTGTGGTGTGACTTGGCCCTACCGACATCTCTCAAGTCACACCCCACTATAGGCCCCACACTACAAATATGTTCTTTAGTCTGCCGGAATCCTGAGTTCACATCCTCCCCTCAGTCACCGCTGTTCCCAATCTTGGGAAATCCTAGTTTCCCCCCAGGTATATCGCCTAATGTGTTTTGGAGTCTTCTAGAGAGCAGTTATTTTCAAGCCTCTCATTTTTTGAGCTCCGACGTTTGGCCCTCGGTTTCTACGTTGACACAGCCAGATGGACAGTACGGGTTAAATTTCTGGTAAGCATTACAGCTATGTCATTATCTTCGATCCCTGGGACCCACAGACCACTTCTGCCATCGTTTGTTAATGTTTTAAACATATTGTGAAGACAGTGACCCTCTTCCCCACCTTTCTAAGATGTATGCATTACTGGTCTGCCCATCCGATAATTTTGTTATGCCTGCTCTTAGTAAATAGTAGAGGGCTTTAGATAGAACTTTCACACTTAACCAACAACAGAACATCATTCAACCTTGCTTTGAAATCATCCATATGTACGCGCACTCAGGAAACCAATTACTAACGCACTCGTATTATACTCTGTCGGCTATGTGCAAATTCTTTACGGAGGCCTCAGATAGCTGATGGAGGTGCCAAGAGGAACGGGGGACCCTGATCCATATTTTTCGGACTAGTCCAAAACCTAAACAGTACTGGTCAGAGGTGAAAAAAAAAAAACTATTTGCTGATTTCCCGATACCAGAGATCCTGCCTTCTTTTTGGTCCACTGCTTGCAAATTCCCTTGAAGAAATACAATAAATCAATTATTTGTCAATTGGTTAATGGCGCCAAAGCCTGTATCACTCTGTGCTGGAAAGAAGCTAACCCTCCTTCTATAGTTATGTGGCTTAATAAAGTAAGGAACATTAATGCTCTGGAGGACTTGGTGCTGACTGCCCAAAATAGAAGAGAGTAATATACCAAAACATGGTCGTACTGGTCATGCTAAAATGCTGTTTTTTATTTTCCTTGCATGTCCCCCTCAGATCTACAGTGAATGCACTTCCAAGTGCACTTTCAGTGCAATTTCAAGTACACTTTGCACTTGTAGTTTGCACTTGTAGTGCAAAGTGGATTTGCCTTTCATAAATAACCCCCCTTTTACCATTCTCTTGAAAGTGCAATACATGTAGATTTTCCATATAAATATTATTCTGAATTATATCTGTATTTTTTGTTTTTCCCTTTAGTTATAAATGGACATACCTCATGTTTAAGTTTATTACTTGAAATAGCTGAACAGACTGAAGTTGTAAATGTGGTGGACGAAAAGAAACAGTAAGCATTATGTTTTGCACACCTTGATTAGAACTTTAATTTTTTTTCATTTTTATCCAACCCCTTTAGTTTGTATTTTGCCAAGGTGCCCAATAGTTGTTCAGTCTCATGAATTGCCTCTTTTGGGCAAAAACAAACTTAGATTAATAATTGACTTATGAATAATTCACTATATATAATGATTTATCTTTTGTGAAATGTATGTGTGCTGCTGTATTTCAAATTTCCTGCCAGCTAACTAGTAGCCTTATGCCGCGTACACGTGATCGGAAATTCGGGCAGCAAAAGACCGATGAGAGCTTTTGGTTGGAAATTCCGACCGTGTGTATGCTCCATCGGACTTTTGTTGGCCAAATTCCAGCCAGCAAAAGATTGAGAGCATGTTCTCAATTTTTCGGTCGGACGCGCAAAATTCCTACGCATGCGCGGAAACAATTCGGCGCATGCTCGGAAGCATTGAACTTCATTTTCTCGGCTCGTCGTAGTGTTGTACGTCACCGCGTTCTTGGTGGTTAGAAAGTTCAGCAAACTTTTGTGTGACCGTGTGTATGCAGGGCAAGCTTGAGTGGAAAATTAGACTACATTTAACAAGGGCATTTATGGGCACACAACTCATTTTTGTGGCAAGAATCCGCTAATTTTTGCAGCTGTGATCGCAGGTGTACAGTATGTGAATAGGTGTGGCTGGGATGTCTGTACAAAGTAATGACAGGCTGACAGGAGCCATGGCTGTTCACATACTGTAGTTATATCTGCAGATGCAGCAGTTACCTGCAGTTAGGGACAGATGTCCGACCCTGGATGAAGTTGCACTTTCATCTCTGTTGCTAATTACATGAAACATAACCACAATAACATAATAACAAAAAAAAAGAAAAATCTGCAGAAAGGTGTTTATTTTGTAGATACCTACAGCAGCTTGTAGTGCTCCTCTCTGCTCGAATGTGCCCAAGAGGGTGAGGTGCGTGGCAGAGAGACAGTAGATTAAAATGAGTGGAGATGGGTAGAAGAGAAGTCCTCTGACCAGCAGGAGTGAGGTGGATGGGAGGCGCTGTGCCCAAAAGGATGAGGGAGATAGTATGAGAAGGAAGTTTAAGCTTGAAGATGCTATGAGAAGGAGGTCTGTGACCTGGGAGGTAAGGTAGGTAGGGAGACACAGTGACCAGAGAAGGGGGTGGTGGGAAGTGCAACAGAGGCACAGTATTACACGTGCTTCTGTTTTAATTCCAAAAGAGGCTCAACAGAAGTTAAGTTATTTTATTATTAGGGATATAGCGCTTATTGTTTTCTGTAATTTGTCTTGTTCATCATGACATCAGTAAACTATGGTTGCTATAAAGAAAAAATCAGCTTGAGACCTGGTGACAGCTTTGTCAATGTTTTGCAAAAGCATACAAGGAGCTTGGTGTTCACATTGGGGTTGATTTACTGAAACTGGAGCGTGCAAAATCTGGTTCAGCTCTGCATAGAAATTAATCAACTTTCAGATTATATTGTCTAATGCCGCGTACACACGAAGGGACTATCCCGCGGGATTATCCGCTGGACCGAAGTCCAGCGGATAATCCCCTCGTGTGTGGGCGCCGGCGGACTTTTTTTGGCCAAAGTACGGCGGACTAAAGTTTCAGGTTTTGTTTTCAAATTATCCGCTGGACTTGGCAGTCCAGCGGATAATCCGGTCGTGTGTAGTATGGTCCGGCGTACCAAAAAGGACGCATGCTCAGTAGCAAGTATTTTTCTAGTATTTTTCGTTTTCTAGTCCCGTCGTACGTGCTGTACGTCATCGCGTGAACCGTCGGACTTTTTGCGTGATCGTGTGTGGTCAAGTCCGTTTGCTTTTTAGTCCAGCGTACCCAGCTGGAAAGTCCAGCGGATTGTCCGCTGGACTTAGGTCCGCCGGGAAAAGTCCGTACGTGTGTACGCGGCAAAAGTTTCACTGAACAAGCTGAACTTAGCAGCTGATTTGCTACCATGCACAGCTGCACTGAATTCTGATAGCTCCAACTTTACCAAATCAACTCCATTATTCTTTTACAAGCTTAGGCCCTAGTTCTTGTTTTACGCTTGCCGTGAAAATAGGTGGTTGAGCCATGTTACTACCCCCCAACTGCCACCTTTAGCCCACATTCACATCGAGCCGTTCTGACATACGATTTGACATGTCAAATCGCCAGCTATTGCCGGCAATGGCGCCGTCCGAATAGGTGTGACGATGACTCTGTGGTGCCGCACCAATTCCCAAAAGGAGCTCCTGTAGTACTTTTGGTGACTTCAGGGGCAATTTGAATAGACATCTGTGCATGAACCCCCACAGATGTCTGTCAAACCCCCCCGAAGTCAGACTCCAGCTTCAGCAGCAACAGGGGTCTTTGCCTTCCCCTAGTCAAAGCACCACCCACACAGTGAGTAAGCACAGGCCAGGCACACAGTTAACCCTTTGATCGCCCCTGATGTTAACCCCTTCCCAGCCAGTGTTATTAGTACAGTGCATATTTTTAGCACTAATCACTGTATTAGTGTCACTGGTCCCCAAAAAGTGTCAGTTAGGTGTCCAATTCCCCCCCCCCCCCTGTTAAAGTGATGGGATCGGGCCCCTTACAAGAGGCTCGATGGTTGCTGACACCCCACTGGTCTGATAAGGGGGGGGGGGATGGTTGTTTTTGCTGCTGGACACAGCTATATTATGTATACATATATATATATATATATATGTAGGAAGGCCAGTATGGTGGCCTGAATTTATGGGAGGAGCCCGGGGGGTATTTAACCAGCCCACTTGCCTGTGGTCTTTGTCGGTTTCCTGTGCGCAATACTACGTCACTAAGCCGACTACTTGAGATTCGTTAGCGTTCGTGAGTTCCATCTCACGACGTCTCGTGGTTTTCGTTCCCGATCGTGTTTTTTGTACAACGTATCTGGCTCGGCTGCCGCAGGTAGGGTTCTCGTTTGACCTTCATTTCATGCATTACTGTTAGATATCTTGTCACGAATCTCGATATCGAATACGTAGTCATTCGTTAGAACCTACAGGTAGCCGCATCTCAAGCCACTCACTCGCACCGCTATTTGCAAACGATATCCGATCATTTCACGTGTCACTACAGATTGGAACTTAGTCGCATTAGCATTTCACCGTTTCCGTTCAGACATGTCGGTGTCGTATCCTCACCTCGGTGTCATGCTCTACAGACAGCTCGTTGCCAGTCGCGAAGTCACGGCACAACGATTCGTGTTCCCAGCATAGCAGAAACGTTCAAATCATTTCAGCTATTTCACTCATTTCACTGTCATGTACCGTACTCCGATTCGAATCTAGCCGCATCCCGGATGCTCCGATTCGTCCCGGTGTGCTTCAGCTGTCGGGCCCCATTTCAGTACATGCTCCAGAGTGCGGTCGTTGCTAGTCGTAAATTACGGCTCACCGATTGGCGCCTCTGTCATGGGAATCATTTCACCGTCACGATTAACGTCCCGATTCGAACCCAGTCGCACCCTCATGTGCCGGTTCGTTTCCGACGTACCCCAGGTATTTTTGTTGGCCTCATTTCAGTGCATGCTCCAGAGTCCGTTTCGTCGTCGGTCGTAGTCCCGGCAGACCGATCCGTGCCTCTGTCATGACAGAACCTGTTCATTTCATTTCACTGTCACAGACTGCGCCCCGATTCGAATCCAGTCGCATCCCATATGCGCCGTTTCGTTCCGGTGTGCCCCAGACGTTTGTTGGCCTCATTTCAGTACATGCTCCAGAGTCCGGTTCGTTGTCAGTCGCAGTCACGGCTCGACCGTTTCGTGCCTATGTCATGACAAATTTTCTGGTTTATTTCATTGTCATGTACCGCGCTCCAATTCGAATCCAGTGGCATCCGCATAGATTTGTCTCGACGTGCCCCAGTTGACTTGGCCTCATTTCACTCATTTTATTGATGTTCCACACTTGTTTCGGTCGCTAGTCACAATCACAGCACCGACTTTGTGCCTACGATGTGGCACAAAACATTTCTCATTTCTTTTTACGCAAAAAACTGTCGCAGAAAGTCGTCCAAAAGCCCCTGCAAACCGACGGAGTCACCCAGGAAAAAAAAAAAAACTCATCACGGAGTTACACCAGCCAGTCTTTCAGACTTAGTCAGGCAAAACCCCTCACCAGTTGTCATCTGTTGTTTCTCTCTCCAGGTCAGTCCAAGTTCAGTAGGTCCACCCTGCAACAGGTTGGACGGTATTTCTCCAGGTAAAATATATAGATAAGCACACGTGTATACACATATACGTACGTGTATACACCCATCCTTTGAAGCATAGGAGCAGGGTACGTATGTTGGTGCAGGAAAGAGCAACAGTCTTGACTTATGTCATCCCCAATAGGTCCGGTCGACCATCTTGCGACCTCAGAAAAACAGGACATCACGTCTAGGGTACAAGCCACCTAGAGCCATGTCTCAAGCGGGCAGCGAGGACCTCACCGCCCCCCTGTCACCTTCCCCAGCGTCAGTAAGCGACAGCGGACAGTCCCTCAGGGGATGGACCATCCCCAGGCTGACGGCAGAACTAAGGCACAGGGGCGTGCCTTTCCCTGCCACGTCCAGGAAGGCAGAGCTTTTCAGGCTCCTATTCCCTCCAGCCACAGCTGGGCCCAGCACTCAACAGGCTTCTCTTCAGTCGATATCCGTGCCTATAGCACAACTCCACACCATGGTGTCTTCCTTGGCGAACACAGTAACGGACGTCCAGGCCAGAGTGACTCTCCTAGAAGCTCGCCCGGCCCCGGCTGTCCCTGACCCAACCACAGTCCAGGTTCTAACACCGGTTCCCACAGGGACAAGTCCCGTTGTCTGCCCAGCACACCTAGTTCCGGCCAGCATAAAGAAGGACATCCTGGATGGCAAGGATGTCAACCTTGCCTCCCTGCTCATATCGGTCCATGACCTGGCTGAAAACAAGGCCTATACCTGTGGAGATGTCTCGGTGGTCCTCAAGGCCAAGGAACGTAGGCTTAACTGAAAGTTGTCCATCCCAGAGTTCGCGTTAGCCTTTGGGATGCTCAGAGACGTCATATGCTCAGCTTCCCCCGGCAGGGGGGAAGAGCTGGACTTATATCTCCACACTGTGGTGGACCTGGGCTACAAATACGACGGGTTCTCCTTCTACGACTACCACCGCTCCTTCTCAGCAAAGGCAGCTGCCAGGATGGCGCAATTCCAGTCAGCCACGGACTGGAGCCTAATGGATACGGGGTTGTTCTGCCGTAATTTTGCCGGCCTGCGCTCACAACTATGCGCAGTCTGCCAATCCTCCACGCACACCGCCACCTGGTGCGCCAATATAGCAGTCAGCCACCCTTTTGAGCTCCCCTTTACCTCCGGTACAGTCCAAAGCCCGCCAGCCCTGGCACAGAAGCCCCAGGTAGACAAGTTTGGACGCACCGTTCGGACCATGGGAGGAGCAGCCATCTGTAACAATTACAACTACGGCTCATGTAACTTCAGCCAATGCCGCCTGCTCCACGTTTGCGTCATATGCCACAGAGCGCATCCGAAGAATTTGTGTGAAGTCAAGCAGCAGAACCTATGACTAAGCCGCATAGATGTCCTGTGGTTGGGATTCTATCTTGACTCACACCCCACCCCCTCACTAGCCACGTTCCTTATCCAAGGATTTACGGTGGGCTTTCATACCGGCCTCATCTCCCTGCCCCACACAACCTAAGAGTGTAGAAATCTCAGATCATCGGCCACCTATCCTATTCACCCGCCCCTCTGGTGTTGGCACGGTATCAAATGGAGAGACAGGTACTATTTCGCTACAAAGCTTACATTTGGCTCTTAAAGCAGCCCCTGGCTCTTCAACACTTTTGCTCAATCCCTTACCTGTATTCTCCTACACAAGGCCCAGTGCCAGGAAGTTATCCATTACCTGGACGACTTCTTGCTAATAGAGCAGCCCGATGTGTCACCAGTAGACCTCGACAAGTTGAGAGTCGTCTTCAGGAACATCAACGTCCCCATTGCCGAACACAAGGTCGACGGGCCTACACACTCCATCACCTTCCTCAGAGTTGTCCTAGACACTTGCTCCATGCAGGCCAGTCTTCCCCCCGACAAGTTAACCCGCATTAGATCTGTTCTTCTAGAATTTACCCGTACAAGAGGGTGTACAAGGAGATAGCTCCAGTCACTATTAGGCATGCTTAATTTTGCCATGCGGATCATTCCTCAGGGTGGTTCCTTCGTCTCACGGCTGTTAGTCTATCTGTCTATCTGTTTTGGCGTCCTCCCCAGCCTGGTCACTCAAGCCGCCATCTACCTGGCCTACTACAGCTTCCTGCGGCCCAGCGAGTTCACCTGTAACAGCTCAGCCAGTCAAGTCCTATGCAGACGTCACTTGACTCGCCATCAAGACCATTTTATGCTCCACCTCACGGTGTCCAAGACCCAGCAGGCAGGCCCCGGGGTAGACATCCATCTCTACAGGACTGGCAATTCCTGGTGTCCAGTGACCGTGCTCAACCGTCTGCTCTCACTCCTGCCGGAACAGAGGGACACTGATCCCCTTCTACCCTTTCCGGTCAACCCCCTAAGTACCTGCCAGTTTATGAAGCATATAAGGATTCTCCTTCGCAACTCAACCCCAGTGAATACTCCGGTCACTCTTTCTGCATTGGGGCCGCCTCAACCGCATCGCGGCATGGGGTCCCAGATTACGTCATCCAAAGACTTGGCAGATGGAAGTCGGCCTGCTTCACCCGGTATATCCCTGATCCTCAGGTGGAGATGTCACGGGCATTCGCCCAACTCGCTCAATGAATGGACCTTAAAATGAATAAATAACTTTTCACCCCTACCTGAGTTTTTTGCCCCTTATTTTGGCATACCGTCCATTAGACCAGGGCACACTTCAGGTCCATTTCATGTTGTAGATCTTATGGTAAGTTTATCCTTGTTCAGATACGTATCAGCCATAAGGGCTTCAACCATAAGTAGGAAGGCCAGTATGGTGGCCTGAATCAGCCCACTCGCCTGTGGTCTTTGTCAGTTTGCTGTGCACAATACCCACCCTCCCATTCCCCCTTTTTAGGGCATTTCTCAAACATTGCTCTCATCAACATCCATTTCTAATCTTGGGTATGCCCCCTTATTTTGGCATACCGCCCATTAGACCAGGGCACACTTCAGGTCCATCTCTTGTTGTAGATCTTATGGTAAGTTTATCCTTGTTCAAGTATGTATCGGCCATAAGGGCTTCAACCATAAATATATATATATATATATATATATTTATATATATATATATATATATATATGTGTGTGTGCATATAGCTGTGTCCAGCAGCCCCCCCCCCCCCGGTTATCAGATCAGCTCGGGGTGGGCAGCTTAGTCACTATACCTGTATATAATATAGCTGATAACCGGTGGGAGGGGAGTGCTGCTGGACACATATATATATATATATATATGTATAAGATATAACTGTGTAAAAACAAACATCTCCCTCCTCTTAGCACTCCTCCTTCTTACCACATCAGCTCTGGGCGGCTCAAGTGTGACTGGGTGGCGGACACCAGGACACACCCCCCACCATTGGGCTCCGGCGGCGAGGGACACCCCCAGCTCAGGGCCAAGGCGGGTTGCTCAGGTACACAATACACCCGGGGGTGGCTGGAGAGGACACGCAGCAGAGAAAATAAGTGACAGGCTCAGTTCAGCAGAGCAGTAGTGAGAGAGGGGGACTCGGAGGAAGAAAACAGAGACCAGGAGCAGCCGCAGATGTGTTCAGGCTAAAAAAAAATGCCAAAGGGAGTCAGGGCTTTCGCCACCGATGGGATGGTGTCACCCGGGTGCGGACCGCACCCTTGCACCCACGCCACTGAAAACAACTATTTATGGCAGCTTTGCTACACAGATTGGGACCTGTGGTGTTAAATTTACAACCGGTCCCAGCAGCTTCATACATGGGCATATCCTCAGTGAGGAAGCACTCCAGGATGTAAAAGGTACACCTTAGATTCTTAATTGGTTAAGGTGTAATTTTTGGAGCTCCATTAGTTTGAATATTGGAAAAAAATTGATATTGCTATTGTGTGGTTCGTTTCATTTTTGGTACTTTAGAGTACCTAGTGTCAGGGCTGGTGCTAGACTATTTTGCACCCTAGGCAAGACCAGCTACTTGCTCCACCAGATTCCCCCCCCCCCCCTCTCCCCCCTTCAAAAAATAAAAAATAAAACTACAGTACAGTATATTGATATATCGATTGAAACTATCAGTTGGATACCTGTGAATGTTTGTGGGTATCTATGTTTATGTTTAAAATTTTTAACGTTTTTTTAAGTTAGATGGGAGATTAAGAGAGAATTTTGTTCTGCCTTCTGTATTTTTTTTTTTTAACCAACAGAACACCTTTGATGCTCGCAGTTGAATATGGCCACATTGATGCTGTTTCCTTGTTACTTGAAAAAGAAGCATCAGTAGATGCAATGGATATATATGGATGTACAGCTTTGCACAGAGGAGTAAGTTCATTGTGTTTTGTAAAACAATTTAAACAATTAAACACAAACAAGCTGTATACAAATACTGCTTATGAAAATTCATACAACACCACTTCTTTTCTTGCAAAACAATGAAAAATGATTTAAACAAAACTCCATGATGATACATTACACTTACTTAGATTTCTTGTGTGTGAATGTTTCCTGTTTTGATTTTGCAGTGTACACCAATCAAAATATGATTGTTGCATTTATTCTTAGGTAATGACAGGCCATGAAGAATGCATTCAGATGCTACTGGATCAGGAAGCATCAGTATTATGTACAGATCTAAAGGGACGGACGCCGCTTCATTATGCCGCTTCTCAGGGACATTCTACACTGCTTAGCGAATTGTTGCAGATTGCACTTTCAGAAGAAGACTACAGCTTCAAGGACAATTACGGGTATACGCTTTTGCATTGGTCATCATATAACGGTAAGTCAAGCATGTAAATGTGAAGCTCAACAATCACAATATGTTTGTACTTTAACATATAGCAAAACCCTGCCCTATTAATCCCTATTAATACTGTTTTTCTGCAGGCAATGAAAATTGTTTAGAGGTACTTTTGGAACAAAAGCCTTTCCGTAATATCAGTGGAAATCTTTTTTCACCGCTACACTGTGCAGTGTATGTATTTTTAAATTTCTTATTTTTTTTCTACAAAAAATTACTGTCTATACTATTACTGTCATAGTAACTCTTTAACATAAACATTAACAATCACAAGAATTCTGTGAAGTGAACCTTTTTTGTATAAGGATTCTTTGGAAATAATTTAATAATTTAGTCTAATATAACATTGGACCTAAATGTAACGAGGGACTACCAAACCACAAATTTCACAATTTTAAATATGCAGAATATATATGTGAAGTTTAACTGGCAGTATATATGTAACTGGTGAGTTATTCTTGTGATTTACTAGACCAAGCCACATTACATAAAATTCACAATTGCGGGTCTTCCCCTTCCCATGTTACCTGCCTGCACATTGTACTATAAATGAACATTTCCACATTTCTAGGCCACTTCTTTTTGTGGTCTCCTCCCCTCCTACGCGTTTTAAATACCCCCTTCCTCAGCTCCCTTTGTGTGACCTCTTTATAATTATGTTTTAACATCTCTACCCTGGTGCTTACACAACAGTTTATACCAACAGTCACGTTATCAAACTTCTAGCTGTCTCAGACTTCATGGAACTATGGGATTGGATCTGTAGAACAGTGTTATTGTTTAACACCTTCCCACACATCCTATCATGTTCTGAACACTCAACATATGCCTTGTCACATTCAATGTTGATTGGATTAAGACGGTGACTGAACTACCCATTTGGCTATAAATGGTTCCTGGCATTCATAAGGAGTGCTACTAGCGATACCATTACCTACATAAATGAGAACCTTCTCAGAAACCAACGATTACTCTGCCTCACAGGAATTCAACATTGGTAGCAGGATGTAAAATACAAGCATACTTGCAGCTAAAAGGGATTTTCAAGCAGAAAATATTTTAAACTACTGTACACAGGTGCCTTAAGGGGTACTGCTCACACACGTGCTCTGAAAACACAATTCACGATGGAAATATAAAAATTAGCATAGATTATGCAATGTTTGGCCAAACATGATTATATCAATAATTTACCCTTACTGGCTATTGAATACCATTCTGAAACCATGGTGTTGCCCCTCACCTTTGCAGCTACAGCAGTCTCCACTCTACTTTAATTGGGCCAAATTAACCAAAACCGCATATGTGAGATACCAATGTTAGATGAGAAAATATGATGCCCGATCAACATTGCAATTCACCCCAAAAAATGTTATTAGGGCTAAGGTCAGGGCTTTGTGCAGGTCACTCGATTTTCATCCATACCATACTCATCCTTATCAAACCATTTATTTTTAGACCTAGCTTTGTGCACTTGCTTGTCATGCAGGAACAGAAAAGAACATTTCTTGAACTGCTGCCACAAGGTTAGAGACCCATAATATTCTAAAGCCCCATACACACGGTCGGACAATCCGCAGACCAGGTCCGTCGGACCATGTCCGTCATACTTTGTCCGATGTTGGTTTTGCGTACACACGGTCGGACAAAGTTGTCGGAAAATCCGATCATTCTGAACGTGGTGACGTTTGTTGCCTACGACGGGACTACGTAGAGGCTAGTAGCCAATAGCTTTGGTCTTGTAATGTGATCTGAGCATGCGTGGCACTTTGTCCGGTCGGACAACCGTACACACGATCGGATTTGGTGTGATCGGACCGTGTTGACGGCAAATCTTTCCAGCAGGAGATAAGACTTTGTCCGTCGGACAAACCGACGTACACTGTCCGATGGTGCATACACACGGTCTGATTTTTCAACAACATTGTCCGATCGGACAGAATCCATGAAAAAGTCCGACCGTGTGTATGGGGCTTAAGATGTTGCATTAACAGTACATTTAATTGGCTCCCTTGAACTCAATAATTTGGAGGGGTGTCCACATACTTTCTGTCTGTAGTGGTAGGTGTAACAGTAAGATGCCTGAAAATGTTTGGCTATAAGGTGTACTGCATTTACTGTAACCCTTTGCAATTAGAACCAACTAGCTACACAACCATAGTAAGTGCACCAACAAGGATATGGTTGAAGGTTTTGTAGGCCAAAGTCTTTAAACAGGAGCTTCATCTTGTCTACCTAAAACCAGATTTCAACTTTCTAATAATTGTCCCCGTATGAAAAAAAAAAAAACATATTTACTAGTCCATGGAGTCCAACATTGTCTATTTTGCCAGAGTTAGAGCAGAATGCTCTTTGCGCCGCTCTGCTCCCATGCCTTCAATCTAACCATACCGCTGGTCTTGGTCAGGTCTTTTGGACCTGATTGTGTAAAAAAATGATATCCCAATGAGCAGTAAGAGATGTTTCCAAAGGCAGAAATTCAAAGGCATGTACTCACTATTATTCATGGTCAAAAAATAAACAAGACATTGGAGGCTGGTCATTGACCTGAAAGTATTATATTAGTAGATATTGCAATATATATATTTCCATATTCCAGATTTTCAGTGTTATTAATGCTTTTTTAGAATTGGGGAGGCAAACTATCAGTTCCTCTGCTTGCCCATTGGGCTAACCACCTCTCCTTATGTTTTTTACAAAAGTAAAAAGGAAGGCATCCACATCCACCATTATTTAGATAACATCTTAGTCCTCGCAAAAAACAAAACAAGGCTATAACTCCACAGGGAGAAAGATCTCTTCAGAGGTTCAGGTGGATTATCTGTCACAAGAAGAGCAGCCTGTCTCCCCTTCCGTCATTGGTTTACTTAGGGGCACTGTTGGATACACAGAACAACACTCATTTACAATTTGTACACTGCTCCAAGACTTCTGTCACATCCATCTAGCTGCTGGTGGAGGTGCTTCTTGGATTCGTCACTCCCAAATAAACTCCTCACAAACACATGCAAAGCCACACAACGCTCTCACAGAACAACACAATTTTGCTCCCATAAGAGAAAATACTGATCATACATAGTTGGATAGAAATAGTCCTAGAAATGTCTCTTCTGTCAACAACTCAGTTTCTAGGTGATAGGTACACTGGTATCCAGAATGGAGATGTGTTTTGTCTGGAAAACCCAATAAACATATATATAAAAAAAAATTAATTCTCAAGCCAAGGACCTTGGCCCTTGATTACATGTATGCCTTTCTTTTGGTCAAGAATCAAGTTTCTCCTGAGACTTCTGTCAGAAAGAGTCAAAGTTATAGCGATTATGCCTTACTTGCCAAGCCAGCCTTGATTTTCCTTCACTGAATGTGAAGAACTCTGCACCATTGCCAAAACCTCACAGATCTACTACAACAGGGCCAACAAATACACCATGCCCTTTGAATCTCCAATTGATGGTCTGCTTTTAGAAAGGCACAACTTAATGGCCCAAGGTTGCTTATCCAGAGTCATTTCTACACTACTTTTCTCCAGGAAGGAAATCACAAACAGGACTTACAACAGATTTGTAGATTTCGCCTTTATTGTCCTCTATCCGCCAGATAAAGCAATGGCCTGCCATATCTTTTTTTTTTTTTTTTCTTTTTTTTTTTTCTTTTTATCTTTTTGCCACTTCAGCGAAAATTTTGGGAGACTTAAAATCAACTTTCTGATCATAACTGTCTCTCACATATTCACATCATTGTAGCTTATATTTATGTATACTTTTACCTAAATACCTGAATTTAACGTGATAAACCATATTCCCTCCGGTATTTCATCATTCTCCCTTTTTCCCGCTGTGGACATACACCCATCCTTTAGATCCCCCCCAGCCCACCTTACCCCCGGGCTTGACCAGTATACGCCTCGTGTTTAAAGCTACTTATTTTGTTATTATTATCTCCTTCTATTCCTAATGTCCCTCGGGATTCTTAGACTCTTAGTTGTTCCGCGTAGCTCCATGTTTCGTTAAAGGTCTTCCACTCCTGCCACTTGTCAGATTCGCCTTCATCCATGCCATAGACTTTCCTTTCCATGCTATAGATACCTTCCACTTCATCTATCCATTCCCAGATTGTTGGCGCTTCCACCTCTTGCCATTTCATGGGGATTAGTTTCTTTGCAGCATTTAAGAGATGTGGGATTAACAATCCTTGATATTTTTTAACTCCGTCCTTTGTGCCGTGCAATAAAATTGTCCACGGTTCCTCTGGGACTTCTATATTTGTTATTTCTCTTATATGGTGCAAAACTTTCCCCCAGAATACCCGAATCTTAGGGCAGCTCCACCAGATATGTGCCATTGTACCTGGTTCGCTACACCCCCTCCAACAATTCCCTGAGTTGCTCTGTTGGTATTTGCAAATCTTATCGGGGGTGGCGTACCATCTCGAAAGGATTTTATAGTTTGTTTCAGCGGACTTATTGTCCTTTGCGGACCTGTGTGTTAATTTCAATTTTTTTTAGCAGTGATAGTGTCACATTGTGTACCCAGATCCCTCTCCCATTTCAAAATGAATGGCGGCACCCCCCTTCCCTCCCCGTCCAGTAAGAGTCTGCGCCACCTAGAGACAACTCCCCTGGTGTTATCATTCAAACACAACCTCTCAAGCGCGGTTAGATCTGATAATTCTCTCAAGGGGTGGGGCAGACTCTCAGTGAAGCCGGCGAGCTGGCGGTACCGCCACACATTGATTCCCTCAAAACCTTCCCTAACTTTTAACACCTGAAGTGGGAGTAACTTCCCTTCCTTAAGAATATCTCCCACCCGTGTTTGTTCATGTTTCATCCAATTTCCCCCGTTAATCTTCAACCCCGGTGCAAAAAATTAATTTCCTTTTAAAGCTATAAGAGGTGAGTTGTAGTGCCCGTTAAATTTCTTATATATTCCATCCCACATCCTTAGTGCATTTAATGTGAGTTTACTACTATTTGAATATACTGTCCTATGTTTAGGGGGAGTTCCATATAATTTTACCTAATTGTGCTTTACTAAGAGTGAACTCTATATTGACCCATCTTTTTTCGTTTTTTATTTTCTTTTATCCATTCTATAACCCTTGAGAGGACGATGGCCTTATAGTACATGTGTATGTCCGGGACTGCCAATCCTCCATTATTCTTCTCCTGTTTAAGAATGGCGAAAGCAATTCTGGGTTTTTTTCCATTCCATATAAAAGACATTAATAAAGCCTTGAGTTTAGCGAGAAAGTAATTAGGTAGCGCGATGGGCATCATTTGGAATTTATATAAAATTTTAGGTAAAATAAACATTTTAAGTGCGTGGATTCTCCCAAACCACGACAATGGTCTGTGTATCCGTCTTTTGCTTTCTTTCTTAATTTCATCCAACAATGGGATAAAATTTTATTTAAATATTTTTTTTATTGAAGGTACTAGCTTAATGCCCAAATATTTCAGTTCTTTACGCCAGGGAAATTTAAAATCTTTTTGGAGCCTTTGTTTTTCTACATTTTTGGTGTTTATATTTAGGACCTCCGACTTCGCCTGGTTGATTTTGAAGTTTGATAATTCACTGTATTCTTTTATTGTATTCATAAGTCGGGGAGAGTTGCCACATTTCAGGCTTCAAACATAAAGATATAACATTTTTATTTTTTGTGAAAAATCACCAACAAGTGGGACACAATTGTGAAGTGGAATGAAATCTATTGGATTTTTGAAACTTTTTTAACCACTTCACATTCGGCCGTAGCCGAATGACGGCCACAGCGCGGATGTGAAATCCCGGGAGGCCGTCATATGACGGCCTCCCCTTTCCTCGTTCCCTGTGCGCGCTCACGAGCGCGCAGCAGGGAAATTCTGTGTTGGCCTTGTCCCTCGGACACGGCCAATCACAGATCGCTGTAAACGGCCAATCACAGCGGCCGTTTACAGCGCGATCGCCCTGGCCAATGAGAGATGATCTCATATGTAAACATATGAGATCATCTCTCAGCGCCGCTCCCCCTCCTCACACAAAGACAGCGTGTGAGGAGGGGGAGATGAACGGCTGCAGTGCCGTAAGTTTAAAAAATAAAATAAACGAAATGCCATCTGTGCCCACTGCCACCACTGCAATCTGTCCCCAATGCCAATTGCCATAACCATATGTCCCCAATGCCATCTGCAAGTGCCATATGTCCCCAATGCCATCTGTCCCCAATGCCATCTGTGCCCAGTGCCATCCCCAGTGCCATCTGCCAGTGCCATCTGTGCCCAGTGCCATCCCCAGTGCCATCTGTAGTCAGTGCCATCTGTAGTCAGTGCCACCTGTCATCAGTGCTACCTGTCATTAGTGCCATCTGTCATCAGTGCCATCTGTCATCAGTGCCACGTATTAGTGCCATCTGTCATCAGTGTCACGTATTAGTGCCATCTGTCATCAGTGCCACCTGTCAGTGTCACGTGCCATCTGTTATCAGTGTCACCTGTCATCAATGCCACGTATCAGTGCCATCTGTCATCAGTGTCAGTGTCATGTGTCATCAGTGCCACGTATTAGTGCCATCTCTCATCAGTGCCACATATTAGTGCCACGTGATATCAGTGCCATGTATAAGTGCCATCTCTCATCAGTGCCACATATTAGTGCCATCTGTCATCAGTGTCACGTGTCATCAGTGCCCCGTATTAGTACCATCTGTCATCAGTGCCACGTCAGTGTCACATGTCATCAGTGCCACGTCAGTGTCACGTGTCATCAGTGCCACGTCAGTGTCACGTGTCATTGTCCTGGTGCTCCAGGGCCTTCAAAAGTGTAATAGGTAGTCAACAATTTAGATGTGTAATTTATGCTCCTAGAACACGTGATGGCGCTCCCTGCATGTTGGGCCTCTCTAAGTGGCCAGGCTGTGTAAAAGTCCCACACATGTGGTATCGTAATAATCAGGAGGAGTAGCAGAATTTATTTTGGGGTGTCATTTGTGGTATACACATGCCATGTGAGAGAAATAACCTATTACAATGACAATTTTGTAGAAAAAAAATAATTCATTTTGCAAAGAATTGTGGGAAAAAATGACAACATCAAAAAGCTCACCATGCCTCTTACTAAATACCTTGGAATGTCTACTTTCAAAAAAAGGGGTCATTTGGGGGGTATTTGCACTTTCCTGGCCTGTTCGGGTCGCAAGAAATTAGATCGGTCACCAGTGCATCAGGTGTGATCAATTTTGTATGATTCGCACCACAGTTTGTAGAGTCTGTAACTTTCACAAAGACCAAATAATTTCCACTAATTTGGGTTATTTTTACCAAAGATATGTGGCAGTATAAATTGTGGGCAAAATGTATGAAGAAAAATTAATAATTTCCTAAATTGTATCACAGAAACAAAGAAAAATGCGTTTTTTTTCAAAATTTTCGGTCTTTTTTCATTTATAGCGCAAAAAATAAAAAACCCAGAGGTGATCAAATACCACCAAAAGAAAGCTCTATTTGTGGGAAAAAAAGGTCAAAAAATTCATTTGGGTACAGTGTTGCATGACTGAGTAATTGTCAGTCAAATCGTGAGAGCACCGAAAGCTGAAAATTGGTCTGGATGGGAGGGGGGTTTAAGTGCCTGGTAAGCAAGTGGTTAACTAATAAAAAAATGAAAAGTGGGGCGTGCAAAATTATTCGGCCCCCTTGCGTTAATACTTTGTAGAGCCACCTTTTGCTGCGATTACAGCTGCAAGTCGCTTGGGGTATGTCTCTATCAGTTTTGCACATCGAGAGACTGAAATTCTTGCCCATTCTTCCTTGCAAAACAGCTCAAGCTCAGTGAGGTTGGATGGAGAGCGTTTGTGAACAGCAGTTTTCAGCTCTTTCCACAGATTCTCGATTGGATTCAGGTCTGGACTTTGACTTGGCCATTCTAACACCTGGATACGTTTATTTGTGAACCATTCCTTTGTAGATTTTGCTGTATGTTTGGGATCATTGTCTTGTTGGAAGATAAATCTCTGTCCCAGTTTCAGGTCTTTTGCAGACTCCAACAGGTTTTCATCCAGAATGGTCCTGTATTTGGCTGCATCCATCTTCCCCTCAATTGTAACCATCTTCCCTGTCCCTGCTGAAAAAAAGCAGGCCCAAACCATGATGCTGCCACCACCATGTTTGACAGTGGGGATGGTGTGTTGAGGGTGATGAGCTGTGTTGCTTTTACGCCAAACATATCGTTTTGCATTGTGGGCAAAAAGTTCGATTTTGGTTTCATCGGACCAGAGCACCTTCTTCCACATGTTTGGTGTGTCTCCCAGGTGGCTTGCGGCAAACTTTAGACGAGACTTTTTATGGATATCTTTGAGAAATGGCTTTCTTCTTGCCACTCTTCCATAAAGGCCAGATTTGTGCAGTGTACGACTGATTGTTGTCCTATGGACAGACTCTCCCACCTCAGCTGTAGTTCTCTGCAGTTCATCCAGAGTGATCATGGGCATTTTGGCTGCATCTCTGATCAGTCTTCTCCTTGTCTGAGCTGAAAGTTTAGAGGGACAGCCAGGTCTTGGTAGATTTGCAGTGGTCTGATACTCCTTCCATTTCAAAATGATCGCTTGCACAGTGCTCCTTGGGATGTTTAAAGCTTGGGAAAATTAAAATGTTATATCTTTATGTTTGAAGCCTGAAATGTGGCAAAAGGTTGAAAAGTTCAAGGGGGCCGAATACTTTCGCAAGGCACTGTATATAGAACAGAACATCATCTGCATACGCAGATAATTTATGTTCCTCCTCCCCGACTTTGAATCCCTCTATCCCAGGGTCGTTCCTAATTGTGGATAACAGAGGTTCGAGTGATAGGACGAACAAAAGAGGGGACAATGGGCATCCCTGTCTTGTCCCGTTTTTCATTTCAAAGGGGGGAGAATCTGTGCCGTTGATCTTAATTGTAGCTGTCGGGTGATGATATAGCGTCCCGATCCGCTGAAGCATATTTGGGCCAATCCCTATTGTAAGGAAAGCTCTGCTGGGCCTAGTAGTTCTCCATCGCTGCGATTGCGTGTGCGGGCTCGAACGGGTGCGCGGGTCACTGCGCATGCGCGGAATCGAGCGGGTGCGCGCGCGCGGGCTCGGACGGGCGCGCGCACGGTTACTGGCGCCGGGCGGGCTATTTAAACCAGCCATCTCCATGCAATCCTTGCTGCCTGATCTACAGCGTTCCGTTTGCTAAGTCCTGTACTTCTCTGTATCTGCACCTGTGACCCGGCCTGTCTACTTACCTGCTCTGCTGTCTGCCTGCCCCGATCCCGGCTTGTCCACGACCATTCTCTGGCTTATCCCTTGGCTTATCTGCAGTGTGTCCTCTGTTACCAAACCCGGCTTGTCTGACCTACCTGTGCACCTGCCAGTTCCTGTTGTCTGCTGGTTCCTGTTGCCCGCTGCATACCTGCCAGTTCCTGTTGTCTGCTGGTTCCTGTAGTCCGCTGCATACCTGCCAGTTCCTGTTGTCTGCTGGTTCCTGTTGCCCGCTGCATACCTGCCAGTTCCTGTTGTCTGCTGGTTCCTGTTGTCCGCTGCATACCTGCCAGTTCCTGTTGTCTGCTGGTTCCTGTTGCCCGCTGCATACCTGCCAGTTCCTGTTGTCTGCTGGTTCCTGTAGTCCGCTGCATACCTGCCAGTTCCTGTTGTCTGCTGGTTCCTGTTGTCCGCTGCATGCTGGTTCCTGTAGTCCGCTGCCTGCCAGTTCCTGTGACCACATACCTGCCAGTTCCTGCTGTCTGCTGGTTCCTGTCACCTGCTGTCTGCTGGTTCCTGTCACCTGCTGTCTGCTGGTTCCTGTCACCTGCTGCTTGCTGGTTCCTGTCACCTGCTGTCTGCTGGTTCCTGTCACCTGCTGTCTGCTGGTTCCTGTCACCTGCTGTCTGCTGGTTCCTGCCACCTGCTGTCTGCTGGTTCCGGTCTTCTCCTGGCAAGCCCAGTGACCCATCTGCAGCTGTTGTTCCTACCAGACACTCGTGCCTCCTTTGACTTCTGCGCCCCCTGTCCCCATTACCAGGGGCCGCAAGTCTGGGACGTAAGAGAGGTCTCCCACTGCAATCCAGACTCGCCACTAGGTACGTGACAGTATCAGGCAGCCATGACCGAGTCTGAGCAGGGAGCCTCTCCCATGGAGGAACTCTGCCTACACCTAGCAGGCCTATCTCAGGCGGTCAATAACCTACAGGAAGGCTACACCCGTCTTGAAAAACATGTCCTTACACAGGGATCTCTAGGTGCCACAGCTAGCCAGCCTACTCCACCGACTGTTGTGATGCTACCCCCGGAACCTCGAGTACCCACACCTGAGAGGTTCTCCGGTGAGCGTAGCAAGTTCAGGACTTTCCGCAGTGCCTGTGAGCTGTTCTTCGCTTTACAACCCCGAACATTCTCTTTGGAGACCATCAAGGTGGGCTTTGTGATCTCCCTGCTCCAGAACGATCCCCAGCTCTGGGCCCACCGTCTGCTTAAACAGGAGGCCGCAGAACTTGCTCACCTAGGCACCTTCTTCAACGCAATGGCCCGAATGTATGAGGACCCACAACTCTGTGCCACGGCAGAGACTGCTCTCCATGCCCTACTCCAGGGGCGTAGGCCCGCCGAGGACTATGTTGCAGAATTCAGGAGATGGAGTGCTGATACTAGCTGGAATGACGCGGCCCTCCGCTACCAGTTCCGGTTGGGGTTATCAGATCCCCTAAAGGATGAACTTGCTAGGGTTGGGGTCCCTCCAACCCTTGAGGAGCTCATTAACCAGGCCATACAGATTGACAGGCGCCTACGTGAGCGACGGTCCGAGAGGGCCTCTGCTCCGCCCCGTCCTTCCTGGATACTGCCCAAGGTACCCTACTTTCCCAGAGGTCCACCGTCGGCTCGACCCTCTGCCTCCACAGAAGGGACTGAACCCATGCAGTTGGGTGTGCTTCGCCCTTCTCTCACTCCTGAGGAGCGGCAGAGACGCCGTCGGGACAATCTGTGTCTGTATTGCGGGGAGCCAGGACATTATGTGCGAACCTGTCCAGCCAAGACCCGTAAGTGGCGCCCTCCTTCAGTTGACCAGATTATGGCCGTCACTGACACCTCTTCTCACCTTGCTCTTTCTATTTTGTTGCAGCTTCCCGGAAAGAACATTACGGTCCCCGCCATTATTGACTCTGGAGCTTGCAGTTGTTTCATGGACTCGGACTTTGCTACTGCTCATAGCATCCCTTTGCGGAACAAGGCCCAAGGACTGCAGATACATCTGGCCGATGGCTCAGCCATTCGGTCTGGGCCTGTCACCCTAGAAACCCAACCTATTCCGGCCTGCATAAACCATCTCCACCGGGAACTGCTGTGTCTGGACATTATTTCTTCCCCACTGTTCCCGGTCATTCTGGGCATGCCCTGGCTCCGTGCCCATAACCCCTGCATTGACTGGTCCACCAAGGAGATTACCTTCTCTTCTCCGTACTGCTCCCAACACTGCCTTCCTCGGACTGACGCTCAGACGACCTCCCTAATGTGTTTGGACAGCGAAACCCGTCAGCTGGTTCCCAAGGTCTATCACTCTTTTTTGGATGTCTTTAGCAAAAAAGGGGCAGAGACCCTTCCTCCTGATCGGGTCTACGATTGCCCCATCGAGCTTCTCCCCGGAGCTGAAGTACCCTTTGGGAGGATCTTCCCCTTGTCTGAACTGGAGCTCTCCGCCCTCAAAGATTACATTGATGACAACCTGCGAAAGGGCTTTATCCGTTCCTCTACGTCGCCTGCCGGAGCCGGCATCTTCTTCGTAGAGAAAAAGGACCATTCCCTCCGGCCATGTATCGATTACAGGGAATTAAATAAGGTGACCATCAAAAATCGCTACCCCCTGCCGTTAGTTCCTGAACTGTTCCAGAGGCTGGGGCGGCAGTCATCTTCACTAAGTTGGACCTCCGCGGGGCATATAACCTAGTGCGCATCCGGAAGGGCGGCGAATGGAAGACCGCCTTCCGTACGCGATTCGGGCACTTCGAATACCTTGTGATGCCCTTCGGACTCTGTAATGCCCCCGCCACGTTCCAACATTTCATTAACGACATTTTTCGAGACTACATAGACTTGTTCGTGATCATCTATCTAGATGACATCTTGATCTTTTCCTCTTCCATTGCCAGTCACCGACAACACGTCAAATGCGTGTTGGGGCGACTGCGGCAACATGGTCTGTATGCTAAACCCGAAAAATGCGAGTTTGAGCAACAGAGCATACAGTTCTTGGGGCTTATCATCTCCATCGAAGGCATTAAGATGGACCCCCAGAAAATCTCCACTATTCTGGACTGGCCTGCACCGGTGGATAAAAAAGGGGTACAGCGGTTTGTGGGATTTTCCAATTTCTATCGGAAATTTATTAAAGGCTTCTCGGCCATCATCTCCCCCATCACACAACTAACCCGACAGGGGACTCGGTTCCAATGGACGACCGAGGCCCAAGCCGCCTTTGTTGCCCTCAAGGAACTTTTCACCTCTGCCTCCGTCCTGAAGCACCCCGACCCAGCTCTCCCATTTGTCTTGGAGGTAGACGCTTCGGAAATCGCTGTCGGGCGATACTATCACAGAGACAAGGCCCCAAGGCCCTTCTGTTCCCTGTTGGTTTCTTCTCCCGTAAGCTGACACCTCCTGAGCGGAACTACGACGTAGGCGACCGAGAACTGTTAGCAATCAAGGCGGCATTGGAGGAATGGCGGTACCTGTTGGAAGGAGCGGCTCACCCAATCCTCATATATACAGACCACAAGAACCTGGAGTATTTGAAGGCCGCCAAGAGACTAAAACCACGTCAGGCCAGGTGGGCACTGTTTTTCTCCAGGTTCGCCTTCCATGTCACCTATAGGCCGGGCTCCAAAAATACCAAACCTGATGCCCTATCACGGATGTTTATCGACCCTAAGGAGCCTAATCCACCTGACACCATCTTAACTACAGAGAATTTCCTCCTTCTCCAGGAAGATTTATTAAGCCGGATCAAGCAGGCGTCCAGGGAAGACCCGCCACCCGATAAGTCAGGAGTCTCCGCCAAAGATGGTCTATTCTGGTCCGGTGGTAAGATCTTCATCCCAGAGAGTCTCCGGGTCACTATACTTGGGCTATGCCATGACCATGTACTGGCAGGACACTTTGGCATAGTCAAGACCACAGACCTGGTCCAGCGCACCTTCTGGTGGCCCCAACTGGCAAAGGACTGCCAAAAATATGTGGAGTCATGTACAGTGTGCACCCGCAACAAGAACTGCAGGACCAAGTCTTGGGGGCTACTCAAACCCCTACCTGCTCCGGAAAGGCCGTGAAAGTTAATAACTATGGACTTTATTGTAGAACTTCCCCCTTCCGAAGGCCATACGGCCATCTTCGTGGTAGTGGACCGGCTATCCAAAATGGCCCATTTCATCCCCATGAAAGGGACTCCTTCGGCACCAGAGACGGCCCAAGCCTTCATTAAAGGCATTGTCAGACTTCACGGAGTTCCAGCAAACATCATCTCGGACAGGGGCGTCCAATTCACATCCCGGTTCTGGAAGGCTCTCTGCAATTCTCTTGGCATCGAACTATCTTTATCTTCTGCATACCACCCACAGACAAACGGGCAGACAGAAAGAACAAACCAGACTCTTGAGCAATATCTGCGTTGTTTTTCATCCTTTTCTCAACAGGACTGGCTCTCTCTGTTGCCATTGGCGGAATTCGCCTACAACAACTCCACTCATTCCACTACCAAGCAGACTCCGTTTTTTGCCAACTATGGTTACCACCCATCATTCTTGCCTAATTCAGTACCAGAATGTTCCGTTCCTGCTGTTTTTGAGACTGTGGATTTCTTTTCTTCTAACAATAAGTTGTTGCAGGAAACTATGACTCGGGCACAAAATCTCAATAAGGAGATCTTTGACAGGGGCAGACGGGGGCAATTGGTACTGGAACCTGGAGACAAAGTATGGTTGTCCACAATCAATCTCCGACTTGCTTGCCCATCTAGGAAGTTAGGCCCTAGATTCTTGGGCCCCTTCGCTGTAAAGCGGAAAATCAACAAGGTGGCATACGAGCTGGAGTTGCCAGAATCGCTCCGGGTACACCCGGTTTTCCATGTTTCACTCCTGAAGCCAGCAGTCCCCAATTCCTTCCCTGGACGATCCACGGATCCCCCAGCTCCTATAATGGTCAATGGGGAAGAGGAATTTGAGGTGGAGACAATTGTGGACTGCCGGAAAAGGAATAACCAGATACAATACCTCATCAAGTGGAAGGGGTACGGTTCTGAAGAGAACTCCTGGGAACCTGAAACCAACTTGCATGCCAAGCATTTGATCTAAGCTTTCAAGAGAGCTCACCCAGAAAAGTTGTCCCAGTTGGGCATCCGGAGGCTGCCCCTTGGGGGGGGGCAATGTAAGGAAAGCTCTGCTGGGCCTAGTAGTTCTCCATCGCTGCGATTGCGTGTGCGGGCTCGAACGGGTGCGCGGGTTACAGCGCATGCGCGGAATCGAGCGGGTGCGCGCGCGCGGGCTCGGACAGGCGCGCGCGCACGGTTACTGGCGCCGGGCGGGCTATTTAAACCAGCCATCTCCATGCAATCCTTGCTGCCTGATCTACAGCGTTCCGTTTGCTAAGTCCTGTACTTCTCTGTATCTGCACCTGTGACCCGGCCTGTCTACTTACCTGCTCTGCTGTCTGCCTGCCCCGATCCCGGCTTATCCCTTGGCTTATCTGCAGTGTGTCCTCTGTTACCAAACCCGGCTTGTCTGACCTACCTGTGCACCTGCCAGTTCCTGTTGTCTGCTGGTTCCTGTTGCCCGCTGCATACCTGCCAGTTCCTGTTGTCTGCTGGTTCCTGTAGTCCGCTGCATACCTGCCAGTTCCTGTTGTCTGCTGGTTCCTGTTGCCCGCTGCATACCTGCCAGTTCCTGTTGTCTGCTGGTTCCTGTTGTCCGCTGCATACCTGCCAGTTCCTGTTGTCTGCTGGTTCCTGTTGCCCGCTGCATACCTGCCAGTTCCTGTTGTCTGCTGGTTCCTGTAGTCCGCTGCATACCTGCCAGTTCCTGTTGTCTGCTGGTTCCTGTTGCCCGCTGCATACCTGCCAGTTCCTGTTGTCTGCTGGTTCCTGTAGTCCGCTGCATACCTGCCAGTTCCTGTTGTCTGCTGGTTCCTGTTGTCCGCTGCATGCTGGTTCCTGTAGTCCGCTGCCTGCCAGTTCCTGTGACCACATACCTGCCAGTTCCTGCTGTCTGCTGGTTCCTGTCACCTGCTGTCTGCTGGTTCCTGTCACCTGCTGTCTGCTGGTTCCTGTCACCTGCTGCTTGCTGGTTCCTGTCACCTGCTGTCTGCTGGTTCCTGTCACCTGCTGTCTGCTGGTTCCTGTCACCTGCTGTCTGCTGGTTCCTGCCACCTGCTGTCTGCTGGTTCCGGTCTTCTCCTGGCAAGCCCAGTGACCCATCTGCAGCTGTTGTTCCTACCAGACACTCGTGCCTCCTTTGACTTCTGCGCCCCCTGTCCCCATTACCAGGGGCCGCAAGTCTGGGACGTAAGAGAGGTCTCCCACTGCAATCCAGACTCGCCACTAGGTACGTGACACCTATTTCCTCTAAAGTCCTGAACATAAAAAAACAATCCACCCTATCAAAAGCCTTCTGGGCATCTGTTGATAAAAGTATACTTGAATTTATCTTCTCCTTCTCTTGTAGGAGTAGGAGTAGGGTTCGCACCCCATTATCCCTACCTTCTCTGCCTGGGACGAATCCCGCTTGATCTGGGTGCACCAGTTTATTCATCAGAGTTCTCATCCTACCTGCCAGGACCTTAGCAAAAAGTTTAATATCCGCGTTAAGCAGGAAGATTGGCCAGTAGTTGGAGCAGCACGCTGCATCTTTACCTTCTTTCTTTATGACCGTGATTGAGGCAAATAAAGCCTCTTTGCTTGTTTGGTACTCTGTTCCCAGGCCGTTTAAATACCGGCATAGCCTTGGGGTCAAAATTTTCTGAAACCTTTTATAGTAAAAAACAGTGAACCCGTCTGGTCCTGGGCTTTTCCCGTTTATAGATTCGGCTAGTGCGTTAATTATCTCTTCTTCTGAAATCGGTCTTTCTAACGCCTCTCGGTCGTCCTCTGTGATCTTTGCTAGGCCGGCCTGACTTAAGAACATTTTAACTTTCTTGTTTTTATCCTTCCCTGCCAAGTCCTCTTCCTGCTCAACTGCGTATAAATTCTCATAGTAGTTCTTGAATATTTGTGCTATCCCCTTTGTAGTGTATTCTGAGGTCCCATTATCCCATTGTATTTTCTCTATAAAATTTAAAGTTTTTTTTCTTCTGTAACATTTTTGCTAGGTACTTTGGGGATTCATTACTTCCCAGATATTTTTCTCTGGATAGGTAATAAAAGGTTTTTTTTGTTTATTGTTCCATTAATGTTTTGAATTCCTCCCTTTTTTTATTATTTCTTGGTATAATGTTTTATCCTGACTAGGGGACTTTTTATGTTTTTGTTCGAGACTAAATATTTCCTCAGTGACATTTTTAATTTTCCTAGCTCTTTCTTTTTTTTTCTAGCGCCAGCGGCGATCAACATCCCCCTTATGTAGGCCTTATGGGCTTCCCAAAGAGTCTGCCCAGAAATTCCCTCTGTGTCATTCATCCTAAAATATTGTTCCAACTCTATGCCTATTTTCTCCGCTCCTTCTAAATCTCATATTATCTCGTCGTTTAGTCTCCACCTGGGGAATATCTTCCGGTCTCCTGTTATTTGTATTTTCATCTTAACCGGTCTGACAGTGAAATTATCCCGAAGTTAGATTCAAGTACTTTGTCCAACATACTATGTTCTAGAAATATATAGTCAATTCTAGAATACGTCCCGTGTATAGGGGAGTAGAACGAGTAATCTTTATCTTTGGGATGTTGACTTCTCCAAACATCGATCAATTGGCATGCATGTAATTTCTGTTTGACTCTTCTTAGTTGTACGTTACTAGTCCCCTGCACACGGGACGTACTGTCCCCTTGTGGATCCAAGCAAAAGTTCATGTCTCCCATCACTATCAGAGCTCCTTTTTTGAACTCTATTAATTTTCCCAATATTCTAGTTAAGTATGTCCCTGGATTAATATTGGGGGCATATATCTTAGCGAGAGTGACTTCCTTTTCTCCCAATTTGCCTTTCAAGAAAAGGTATCTTCCCTCAGGGTTGGACACCCTCTCTTCTACACAGAATCTTATTTTTTTAGCAAACCCTATTGCTACTCCTCTACTTCTTTTGGTGATTGTGTCACCATAAAACCAATTAGGGAAATCTTTGAAGTACAGTTTGACATTTGATTCGTGTAAAATATGTGTCTCCTGCAGATAAACTACATCTGCTTCGTATTGTCTTAACTCCTTCAAAATTTTATGTCGTTTATTGGGAGTGTTTAGCCCCTTAACATTGTATGTTATAAAGCTTAAAGTTGGCATCCTTATCTATAGCGTGGAAAGTAATTCTGCTAGTCTTATCTGGAGGGTACTTATCTTCTGGTCAAGCCCGTCACCCTCTCCCTCCCAACCCCCCATCCCCTCCCCCCCCTAACCCGCCCTCCCCTCCTACCTCCCCCCGTGCACCCAAACCCCCTACCCCCAAGTGGCCCCTCTCCGGCCTCGGCTCTCCTATGGTCCCGAACCTCTTGACCATCCTTGAGCCGCACTTCGAGGGGACCCATGCGTGACCCCCGCCGCCTCCCCCTGGGACCCAGAGGGGTCTGGGGGGGAGGGCACTCCCCTACTCACCCCAATCCCCCCCATCCCCCCCCCACACACCTCCCCCCCCTCCCACCCGCAGCAGCCTAACCATCCGACCATCCCGGTAACTCCGGGACCTGTAGCTCCAATTTATCGCAGAAATCTCTCAAGTCCTCTGGAAAGGTCAATTTTGCTGAGATCCCATCTTTAAAACCTAATAAGCAGGCTGGGAACCCCCAGTTATATCGAATATTCCG
The DNA here is from genome assembly GCA_028564925.1 of Lithobates sylvaticus. NCBI lineage: Eukaryota > Metazoa > Chordata > Amphibia > Anura > Ranidae > Lithobates > Lithobates sylvaticus. The sequence continues at coordinate 136,539,903 of CM053031.1, forward strand.
GGTTTTCATGATCTCTAGGAGTGGTTTGAGTAGACGTCTTCTGGCTAAGGTCTCAGGGGCTAAGTCCATGAACACCTGCAATTCTGTACCCTCATATTGTGTTAGCGTGGGCCTCTTAGTCCTTGCCCATATCTCCGCTTTATCCTCGTAGTGACAAAATCACACAATAATGTCTCGTGGTCGTTCTATGTTCAGGTCCCTCGGTATACCTACGCGATGGACTCTGTCTATCCTAGGAAATTCATCGTCCGCTTTGCCTAGTACAGGACCGAATATTTTTTTGATAGTTGTCTTAAGGTCTTCTCCTCTGACTTCAGGTACTGATCTGATTCTTAGGTTTTGTCTTCTATTGCGATTTTCCTGGTCCTCGATTTTATATTGTAGTCTCCTCTGGTTAAAATTTGCTTGGTTTATCTGGTCCTTTAAATTGTTCAACTCTTGCGTCAGCTTGTCGGTCTTATCCTCGACATCTTCTACTCGTATTAGCAGGAGTCCTAGATCTGTCCTGAGAAGGCATATATCGGCTTTTATTGCATTTTCTAATCGCATCAGCATCGCCGTCATCTCACTTTTTGTTGGTAAATGTTCTGCTTCTTTAGGGTCCTCTGTCTTACTTTCGTCTGTTTCGCTTTCGGTTATACAGTCCTGGTCAAGGGTCACTTCTAGTTTTTTTTCTGGCCCCTTTTCCCGTTCGGTTTTAGGGTGATTCTGTCTTGTACCTTCTGGGTTTTTAGGACTGGCTCCTTGAGTCATGTACTGCTTAATAGTACTCTCTGTACTTTTCTCTTTCAGAGTTTATGGATTAATATATCATCATATCATTGTAAAAGGCCTAGACAGGGATAGCAAGTAAAGTAGAGGCAGAAAGTTCATAGGTTAGCTCACATTTGCCCTAAGCCTTTACAGCTGAGGTTTGTCTCCAACTGTCGTAGGGGAGGGAAGGTAGAGTGGTGTTGAGGGGGGACACCCTAATCCAAGGTCCCTATTTGGATATTATTATTTACTATTGCTGTCACAGTCCCAGAACCCTGTCCTACTTTGATAGCCACCCCATAATCTCCGTCCCCAGTTACCTTCCTTGTGCGCCTCCCTAGTAAATTTCCTTACCGTCCTGCTAGTGCGACATACTCATTTATGGAACCGCGTCTTTCCCAAACTTCTTTCATACACATATCAATCATGGGGTATTTTTTTAGATGTTTTATTTCCAGGGTCTTTTATACCCGTAATCTGAATATTCTGTTCCTTTCTCTCTTCTCCTCTCCTACCCCAGCCTTCCTTTTTAACACCTCTCACACATTTCTTCTCCCCCTTGCTATATCCAGGCCAATACTTAAGTGCACAAAGAGACTGCTCAGGACGTCTTACAGCGGTACATTGAAATCATCACCTTTGGAGCTTAATATGTCTATACTTCTATGTGAGCCAACTTCAATCCGGTGCTGTCCCCAGCTTTTACAATATAAAGTGTTTTCAGCTTATATACATTCATGCATTTTCCAGCGGAGATATAGTACAGAGAAATATGAAGAGTAAACTTTTCAGGGCTTTAGAAGGCCGCATTTCTTACCCCCTTGGACTCCGGTACACCATGCCCGACCTCATGCTTTCAGGGAAATTTCACCTCTCCCAGTACACTCAGGTAGACTTTTACCTCTAGTTTCTGCTCATCTCGTTCCACTAAGCCTTCCCATGAGGAGAAGGGGTGTTCTGCTTAGGTTCGTCCAGCTGAGGGGTCGTACCGAGCTGGTGACCGGGGTGCTGATACTGCACTATGCTGCTGCGTATGGGAGAGGGGGAGGGAGAGGCAGTGAGAGAGAGGGGGGAGGCGCGGGGGCCTCCGCCAAACCTGCATGGACGCCGCTCCTGGAGCTGCGGTGAGATCTTCCTCCGGCGGTGAACCGGTGTCCACCACCGCTGCAAGGTGAGGGGTACGGGGGATGAGCTCCGCGACGGGATGCGGGAGATCTTGTTCGCCGTTCCGGAGCTCTCACTCTCCGTCTCTCCCGGTGTCCCGCGATCAGACTCCCGCCGCGAGCTCTACGCACAGGCTCCTCCCAACCTGCTGGTCGGCGTCATCACGTCGGCCGCATCATTCCCCGAAACCCAAAGCTTTTTTTAAGCCGCCTGCCATATCTTATGCAGCGTACACACGACCATTTTTCCCGTCGGCATAAACTCTGAGGGTTTTTCTGACGGAGTTCCGCTGAAACTGTCTTGGCGACACACCATCACACCAAAGTCTGATGGTCTATAATGCGGTGACATACAACACGTACGACGGGACTAGAAAAAGGAAGGAAGTTCAATAGCCAATAGCTGCCGTCTCGTACTTGCTTCAGAGCATGCGTCATTTTGGGTCCGTCGGAACAGCATACAGACGAGCGGTTTTCCCGATAGGAACTGATTCAGTCGGAAAGATTTAAAACATTTTATATTTCTAGGTCCGTCTGAATTTTTCGAAAAAAAACACAGAAAGGGTGTTTCTTTCTGGTACAATATTCTTATTGGAATATATATAAAAGGATACAAATGCAACATTCCGGGTATAACAGCAGTAGGCTCAAGACAAAACAACGTGTTTATCTACACCTATGTATTTTTTTTTACCTTTTTTCTTAAAAGTATAAACTGTGGATCAACAGGGACCCTCCAGCCAAGGCCAGGGGTCAACACAGGGTGCCTGAATGAACCTTAAGGCACAGGGGCTGGAGTGTGGAACAATCTACATGAATATATGGAAACAAAGCTTAAACTGGTAATTTAATTAGATAAAAAAAAAGGGGGGGGGGAGGAGCAGTGGGGATGAGAGAGTTGGAAAGAAAGACAAGGAGAGAGAGACAGGAGGGAAAGTTCCCCCAGGCTGGGAGATGGGTGAGGTCAATTAAACAGGCTAGTCAACAGGGTGTTTCTTTCCCTGATAAAAAGATGAGCCAGGTTGGTTACTCTCTCCTGCGGTTAAGCAATGCAGCCTGAGCATGGATAATGAAAAAGCAGCAGCAGACTTATGCCCGTACACACGGTCGGATATTCCGATCAGATTATGTTGTCGGAAAATCCGATCGTGTGTGGGCTCTCGGAATTTCAGACGGAAAAAATTTGAGAGCAGGATCTAAAATCCGATCTGACTTTTTTACGATCGTGTGTACAAAATTCCGACGCACAAAGTGCCACGCATGCTCAGAAGAAATTTGGAGACGAAAGCTATTGGCTACTGGCCTCTACGTAGTCCCGTCGTAGGTGTTGTACGTCACCTCGTTCGGAACGATCAGATTTTCCAACAACTTTGTCCGAGTGTGTCTGTGCAACACAAGTTTCGGACAAAATCTGTCGGAAAAAAATCAGATGGATTTTGTGGTGTCCGACCATGTGTACAAGGCATTACTGTGTGAGCTCATCATTTAGACTTATGAGCTCATGCTGCTTTTTTTCCTTTCAGCATATTTTATGTTATCACATTGGCATACAGCACCAAATTGTCTTCTGGTGCTGACTTCTGGTGCTGTGAGGCAGATATGAAAAAACTTTCTGAAAGTCAATATTTTCATAGGACTTGGCATCACCACTCAGTTCCCATGTGACATGGTTTAGGCCTGGCAAGTGCATTGTGTCTCACAGGTCTGGAGGGAATGCTCACATGCTTCAGCAAAGGTAGAAGCAGACATGGTGCCTGTGAAACTTTGACATTACTTTCTTTTATTGGTTCACAGTACAGACATACAGTACTTAACCACATCAGCCCCCGGAAGGATTTGCCCCCTTCCTGACCAGGCCATTTTTTGCGATACAGCACTGCGTCGCTTTAACTGACAATTGCGCAGTCGTGCGACATTGTACACAAACAAAATTTATGTCCCTTTTCCCCCACAAATAGAGCTTTCTTTTGGTGGTATTTGATCACCTCTGCCGTTTTTATTTGTTGCACTATAAACAAAAAAAGAGCGCCAATTTTGAAAAAAACACAATATTTTGTACTATTTTGGGCCCCGTCAGGTAGGCTGTATGGGGCCCCATGATTTATATGTGCGGCCCTGGTTCTAACCGTGGGGGGAATGGGATTGACTAGAGGAGGAGACAGATCGTTGCTCCTACATAGTAGAAACACACGATCTGTCGCCTCTCCCCTGACAGAACCGGGATTTGTGTGTTTACACACACACATCCCCATTCTCGTTCTGTCACGAGTGATCGCAAGTGACTGGCGGGCATGATGCACGCGCATTGGCTCTGGGGTCGCTCTGCGGGTGCACCTGCAATAGCGTCTTAAAGACCCAACGTATACCTACTGCGATTTGCGCAGCTTTGCTAACATGCCGCAGTATAACTGTTAAAGTGTATGTAAACCCTAACAATTAACTTATTAGCTATACCTATACCTACATGTAAAGTGATGATGGGAGGAAGTGTTGTAATGAAAAAATATATAGTATGGGCTGACCTATATGTGGAATGTGATGGAGAGTGACCTGGATATGTGCAAACATTAAACTAGTGGATGGTGACGAAATATATGAAACTAAATGAGCAAAACAATTAAACGTGCGTTGTAACAAAAAACAAAACAAAAACATGACAACCAGGGTGAACCTCAACCCAGAAACACTCACGCAAATGCTGCATACCATGCAACACCAGCGGAGAAACAGCTAGTGTGCAGAAACCCCAGGTGAATTATGTTATTATTATTATCTATATATTATGATTTTAAGTGAGGCAGTATTTTGTGCTCAAATTTCTTATAGTGTCAATCTGAAAAACCATCAGGTTCCGTTTTTTTTTTACTTGGTTTTTATTATTAAAAGGAACCATTGTCACTGGCATTGCTAACCTCTCCTTATGAAAATGCTAGTTATTGCAGTTAATCAGTTATTCCAAATAATATATTAGACATATTTTCTTTATTTCAGGATAAATAATCATGAAAACTGTGCAGCAATGCTCCTTGGATCTATAGGTGGAAGCATTGTTAACTGTAAAGACAAGAAGGGAAGGTATGGCCAAATGCTCTAAGGTGAATGAGACTTGCCATGAATGATGTTTTGCATGTGGTCATTTACATTTATGATAAAGCCATTTCTAAAAATAAATGATGGTACAATGGTTTGTATTAATTTTTCCAGTGTTAAAATCCATCAAAAAACATTATTCTGTTTTTCTCCAGAAGATTACCTTAGTGGTTCCCTGCTATCTTTTCTTCCCCATTCCTAAACACTTACCTGGCTACTTGGATCAATGTAGTGCTGTGCCAGGCTGCAAGTCTTCTCTCCTCTCTTCTTGCTCTCACAGGCTTCACTGTTGGCAGCAGGAGCCAATGGCTCCTGCTGCTGTCGCTCAAATCTTGTGAGGAGGGAGGGGGGTGTGTGTGTGTCTGCACAAACTCCCCCCACTGCACCCGGCTTGTTATGGGGGAACTTGCAGGGAGAAGATGCGGATAGTGCTGGTGGAGCAGGCAAGCATAAACCTCTTTTTTATTTTTATAATATCACTTTAAATCACCCACCGTTTTATATATGATATATATTCTGAAATTGCTGGTCTGTCAGGTATTTTGCAATTGATCATGAATGCAAAAAACAAAGACCTTCTTTAATATAGAAAATGTTTCATTAAATATGTCTGCATCAAAGTGCATATCAAAAGAAAAAAAAAATGATTGTATTGTAGCCCTCTTTTGGGGCATTATGAGAAATGGCCCTCCCCAAACAGGATAGTGGGCTCCATTCACAAATCGATAACTTACCACATCCAAGTATGTGGTAAGATACCGCACAGCATTTTTCAAAAAGGTTTTTGGGCAGTCACTAAAAAGCACTACTAAAATACAGCTTGAATTATTTTATGAAGTCATGTGGTATTTTAGTAGTGAAAGCCGGCATCATTAACACAGGTTGTAAATAGCTGGTTGACCACTTCCTGCCCAAGGTACGTCCAGGGATGTCCTTGACTTTGCGGGTGTATATCTGAATGATGCCTGCAGCTACAGACATCATTCAGATATCTTCTTTTAGTACCGGCGATTCCCTACACCATAAGAATGATCATAGCAGCTGTTCCACCATTTGATCGTTCTTACGGGTGGCGGGAGGGGACGACCCCCTACCCGCCACCCTCCGGTGCCTCTACCGACTCACCGCTTCCATCGGTGAGTCAGAGACAGAATCCGCCGGCCCTGGATAGTGATCCTACATTCGCTATGATCGTTCGGAGACCGGGCGAAATGTTATGACATCACGCCCAGCCTCTTCATTCAAAAGAATGGCGGCGCTTCGGCTGGCAAGCCAAGATCGTTAATTTTTTTGGGGGAGGGGGATTTCAGGTTTCCCAGCCTAGAGGTTCTTTTTGTAAAGTGTCAAAATAAAAAATAAAAATAAAATTAATAAAAAAAAATAAAAAATGTAAAGCGCCCCTGTCCCGGTGTGCTTGCACACAAAAGCGAACGCCTACGTATGTCCCGCCCACATATGAAAACGGTGTTAAAACCACACATGTGAGGTATTAAAAAGAAGGCCTTAAAGAAAGGTGGGAGAGTTGGAAAAAAAAAAAAAAACTGGAGTTATGTTGACGCAGAGAGGCCCCTGTAATGGGACATGACTAAATTTCAACTTGTTTAGACTAGTTTAGTACATGGGAATCTTGGGATAAGGCGGTGAGGTGGGGAGAGGGTTAAGGGGGGGACCGGGATTTAGGGTGAAAAGAGAAGAATCAATTAGATAGAAAAAGTGGCTTAGTATGTGGGTCCAATGTCTTTTTATTATAAACGTATAAAAGTTTATATTTTATTGATAGTTGAAAAAATTTAAGAGTTAAACAGATGGAAATAAAATGAAAAATAACAATATAATGTAAAGAGAGAAAAGGCTACTGTGATGTAAAAATGAGAAGAGACAGAGATGAATGTGCAAGTTGATTCAGGTCTCTCATATAAGTTTTACTGACGTGGGAAAAAAAAAGAGAAAAAAAAAAGCTGCCGGTTCCTTAAAGAGGAGTTCCCATTCTAAAAATTGTAACTGTGGGCACCCGGCTGTGGCTTCACAGCTGGGCACCCACTGCGCATGCATGAGTGGCCGCGCAGTCAACTGGGACCTGTCACGTGTCCCAGATGATTGACAAAAGGGAGGGGGCAGAGCTGAGCCCTTCCTGCACTGAGGGGAAGCGATTTTACCAGCCAAGGCACTGAAGGAGGCAGACTACGAGGGACCCCCTAGCAACAGGCATTTAGAGGTAAGAACATTTTTTATGTTTTACATTTTTTTTTTTTTTTGGATGCAACACCACTTTAAATATTGCATGCCGGGACCACTAAACTTTATTGTAATAAACAGGTTACCTTACTAATATACAACAAGGTGACCACTAGATACATACAGTAGCACAAATCTAGCCATCTTGCGCTGTGCACATGAAATAATAACAAAGACAGAGAAGAGATACCCGGATTTAAATATACACTCGGCAGCTGCAGTTACACTATTAGATCATAGGAACACTTACATAATAGTGTCTTCTGGTCCAGGATTTAGTACCATGTGGCTGAGTCTTTCTCTCTTGCCCCACTTCCTCCCTTCAGGGTTTTAAAGCCAATGACCCAGGAAGTGCATACATAATATATTTACAGGCATTTACAAATCCAGACAGTAGAGGTCAATACACCCTGCAGTATCCTCAGAATGTGCACGCAATTATTTTCTGTAAGTAATTTGTTCATAGGCTTAGTGTTGGCAGTCTGTGTGCTATTACACAGTAAATACACAGACCCGTGACATTCTGCACTCACAGTATGGCCTCAATCTTCCAGGTTGAGTAAAACAGGGTGTTTAGTATTTCGTCCAGCCCGAGCAGATTTTTTATTTTTTATTGTAATACAGGCTGAGGGCTTATTAAAAAATAAAAATAAAATAGCCTGAATTTGGACTTTAATTCACAGACAACTCAACCTAAATGATCAGTATATATACCAACTCTACGTTACACCATACTGACACAATGCCAACTCTACCTTACTTCTTATGGAGCAAAAATATGCTTCAGTAGCTGTAACCTTTGAAATCTCTGGTTTTATACTTTAAGACCAGGATCCTCAAACTACGGCCCTCCAGCTGTTGCGGAACTACACATCCCATGAGGCATTGTAAAACTCTGACATTCACAGACATGACTAGGCATGATGGGAATTGTAGTTCCTGAACAACTGGAGGGCCATAGTTTGAAGACCCCTGCTTTAAGAGCTACACAGGCTTTCCCTTTACAGGGACATACCGTGTGGTGTCCCTGTTAAGAACTGTGCTTACACCCCAATATTAATATACTGAATTCAGCACCCTCTGATTGATTCCTGGGAGGACTTGCTATGCATATACTTAACAAGAGTTTGACAGTTTCATTGAATAATTGCAACAAAGGAGCTGCCCTGCCTCAAGTTTTGACTACAGACACCAGCACTTATCACTAAGTTTGCAAGAGAATCTCAAGCTTTGTCCCTGTGAAGAATATCTTGCTATGGAAATTTTACGAAAGCAGTGTGTTTTTATGGTAAAGCACTGTGTTGTACCAAAAAATGTCAGGTAGTCCCGAGTACTTCATCAGATCTGGAGAAGAATTTTGTCAGCCCCATCAGATGATTGGTAGAGGATCTAAACAAGGTGATCTTATTATTTTTTTTCTCTAAATGCTTCACTGAAAAGGTTTATTGATGAAAGAGGAAATTTTATATATTTACCTTTTTTGAATCATATTATCAATCTTCTTTTTTATTAAATCTATTTTGTTTTTCTGCCACATAAATATGTCATGTAACAGACTAGAAGTTACTTTTTGCAACACAGATTTTTCTAAATGCTTTAAATTAAATACAAATAATTAAATACTTTATTGCACTTCCATAGATCTGGTTCTTTTTAAATTAGACTGAGCTATTGTAGCTGATTTCATGTGGCTGACATTATAAAACGTTTGTAACAGTTTTATCTTCTCATAGGACTCCTCTTCATGCTGCAGCCTTCAGAAACCACACAGAATGCATTCAACTTCTTTTAAGCTATGATGTCAATATAAATGCTGTAGATGTAACCGGAAAGACACCGCTAATGACAGCTATTGAAAAGGGCCATTTAAGTGCTGCAGGTTGGTGTCAAAAATATGACATTAAATTTAATCCTTTATATTTTTCCAATTAACTGCTGTTAAACTGAAAATTGCATGCCTAGTCTTACATTCAGATTTTCTTTGATATGCTTTAGAAATTCTGATCAAAAGAACCAGTGTGGACTTGACTACAAAGGATATTTTTTCAAATACAGCACTTCACTTGGCATGCATTGCAGTAAGTAAAAAGTATAGATTTCTCAGGAGCAGTTGACTTTGGATGACTTTAGAAACATAAATCAGGATAATGTGTTGACAATAACATCATATTCGAAAAACATCAGTTCTTCCTATATCGCTCAAACCTGACCATGTAATTGACATTCACTCAATTACTAAATAAAAACCTTTTTTTTTTTTTTTTGCTACCAGTTATTATCTTAAGGTGGCTGGGTAACTGCCAGAGTTCCTTGAAGGTAGCTCTTACAGCTTTAGATTTGTGCAATGCTTTGTATCATTAATGTAGAATTTGAAAAAAATGCCACATGAAATAGATAATTTTCCCTATTTTTTGGAAAGTGTGTTGATTGTATGGTGTTAATTTATTATTAATGAATGTGTATTTTTAGACATTAAAGTTATATACAGTAACTACATTTCCAAGCAGAGTTGTCTTTTAAATCAGCAAATCAGGCCAGCCTAACAAAAAAAAGAGCCTTAAATGCAGCTCCTGAGAAACAGTCAAAAACTGGTGAAATATTACAAGAAACTCCTAGAGATTGCTGTCATTACAGGTTCTTTACAAACCAGTGCATTCATAATTGTTTCCTTATAGCCACTGAGCAATCTGTTGTTGCCACATACAGTATGATAAGATTTACAGCAAAATCAATTATAAAAAAATACATACATTGTTAAAAAGAGAAAAGGTAGCACACAAAGCTCAGAAAAATGGGGAAAAGTAAAAAGAAATAAACTGATCTAATGAACTAGCTGAAGTCAACCTAATTAATATTTCCCTTTTATTGGCCTGACTTTTAGTTGTTGCAATGCAGGTACCATGATATGGGTACACTCTGTGACAGTTCTTTTTGGGCACATGTGGTGCTGAAGGAAGCACCATCCTTGTTCTCCTTATTTGTCACAGTTCACACAATGACTATCAGGCTTCATGCACACTAGAAAGCTAAAAACTACTTTAGAAATACTGGACAAAAAACTTTAGCTAGCTCTAGTTTTATTGATTTTTGCATTTAGCAGTGTTCAGCCTACTGTGTAAGCTACGTTTAGTAGCTTCAGTATTAAAGCGGAGTTCCAGTCCCCCAAACACTTTTTTTTAAAAGACTCCTCTGTATTTGTCTAAAAATATGCATGACCATTTAGAACCTGTCATATGTGTTGTAGTTTTACTTTCTGTAAAAAAAGTTTATTACTAACCAGATCTCGGAAGCAGGCAGGTTCCATGTTAGCTGTGCGCATCTGAAATCCTCCTGTCTTAATTTCCGGGATTTTCGTGCAGCTGACTATCCAGCAGGCAGGTTCCAATCTCACACCTGCGTGGTGAAGCCACTGAGTTTTCTCTATTCCCGACAGGTTGCCATAGCAATGTCGGCATCAGCGGAAGTCCCTGTCCCGTTGCTATGGCAACCTGTCAATCATGACATATCGGACCCCTCCAGCTCATCCCTCAGCTCTGATGCTGATACTAAGTCCGTCCTAGCCCCACCCACTGCCTTGCAAGCCACGCCCATCCCGATAAGCTCTCCCGTCTACTAACAAAGCTGGTACTGTTTTGAAGGCCGTCCCAGCCCCACCCACTGCCCTGTAAACCACGCCCCTCCCGCTCAGCCTTCTTGGACACAAACACAGCTGGTATATGTTTGAAGTCCGTTCTAGCCCCACCCAACGCCTTGCAAGCCACGCCCGTCCCGATTAGCCCTCCCATCTATCAACAGAGCTGGTATAGTTTTAAAGGCTGTCCCAGCCCCACCCACTGCCCTGTAAACCATGGTCCTCCCGCTCAGCCCTCGTGGCCACAAACACAGCTGCTATAGGTTTGAAGGCCGTCCTAGCCCCACCCACAAAAAAAGTGGCGAAATAAGGCGAGGTTTCGTCACTAGGTGATTTGCAGGGGCTCCTGGGATACATGACGCTGCTACCCCAGGAGCCCTTGCGAATCGCCTAGTGACGTAATCGCCTAGGCGATCGGCTGTCGGAAGTGCTGCTGAAAAAGGCATTTCCAAACAAAAAAAACAAAAAAAGATTGGGATTGGGAAAAGCATGCTCAAGGGGGATACCATTGAAAGTAAGTATAAAAAATGGGTGGAACTCCACTTTAAGGAGCGGGGCCGCCGGCATCCTTAACCACTTTCAGACAGGACCATTTTGCTGGCTTAAGACCAGACCACTTTTTGCGATTCGGCACTGCGTCGTTTTAACTGACAATTGCGCGGTTGTGCGACGTGGCTCCCAAACAAAATTTACGTCCTTTTTTTCCCACAAATAGAGCTTTCTTTTGGTGGTATTTGATCACCCCTGCGGTTTTTCTTGTGTGCTATAAACAATAAAAGAGCGACAATTTTGATGCATTATTTTTTACTTTTTGCTATAATATCCCCCAAAAATATACAAAAAAACTTAGGGATAGTTTTATAGCATTTTTATTAATCATTTTTATTTTTTACTAGTAATGGCGGCGATCAGCGATTTTTATTGTGACTGCGACATTATGACGGACACATCGCAAATTTTTGACACAGTTTTGGGACCATTGTCATTTATACAGCAATCAGTGCTATTTAAATGTACTGATTCCTGTGTAAATGACACTGGCAGTGAAAGGGTTAACCACTAGGTGGCAGTGTAGGGGTTAAGTGTTCCTAGGGGCGTGTTACTAACTGTGGGGGGGCGTGGCTGTTATTTAGTGAACACTGATCTCTGCTCCAACCACAGGGAGCAGAGATCGGTGTCACTAGTTGCTAGGCAGAACGGGGAGATGCTGTTTACTTCCGCATCTCCCCATTCAGCCATCCTGTGAGACTATGGCGGGTATCCCCACGGCGATCGAGTTCGTGGGACCCGCGACCGGACTCACAGGGGTCCCGGTCAGCGCGCGTGCGCCGCCGGCGGCATGCATGCGATGGCATGGCGGCAATCTTAAAGGGGACGTACCTGTACGCCCTTTTGCCTGTCCCTGCCATTCTGTCGACGTACATCGTTGTGCGCCGGTCGGGAAGCGGTTAACAAACAAGTGAATAGCTGGTTGTTGAGGAGCGGGCTGAGAAGCGTCCCTAACAATGGATGAGTCATCAGCTGTCAGGGGGGTTCCCCGCTGATAGCTGAATGTAAAAAAAAAAAAAAAGGCTTTGTGCTCAACCGCCCCCCCCCTCCCCAATCCATACCAGGTTGTGTGGGTCTGGTAAAAAATGTAAGGGGAATCCCACACAATTTTTTTTTTTTTTTTAAAACGGCGTCTGGTCCCCCCAAAATCCATACCAGACCCTTATCTGAGCATGCATCTTTTCAGGCCAGGAAAGGGAGGAATGAGCGAGCACCCCCCCCCAAACCATACCAGGCCACATGCCCTCACATGGGGGGCAGGGGGCTTCCCTCCCAAAGCACCTTGTCCCTATGTTGATGGGGACAAGGGCCTCTTCCCCAGTGGTTGTGGGGGTCTGCAGGTGGGGGGGCTTATCAGAATCTGGAAGCCACCTTTAACAAGGGAGCCCCCAGTTCCCCCCCCCCCGGATCCCACATGTGAATGAGTATGGGGTACATAGTGCGGGTGAGCAGCCTTGAACGCAGATAGCATTTGCCACACTTCAACTTAACCAAGACCTGGTAGGATCCTTCTCAGTGTCAGAGCTACAGAGTTGCATGCACAGTGGGACTTCATGGGCTATAATAAAGTGCATGGAGACTCAGATCTCCTAGTGTACAAAACTTGTTCTTTTTTTCATTATATAAGGCAACACTACACATATGCAGAATATGTAAAGTGAATACTAAAGCGCTGATAGGATATTAAAATATTAAAATAAAATTGATAAGATGACCAAATTATATGCTGCACCATTGAAGTGTATCCTACACGTTAAAGAATATAAAAATAAATACTAGAGTATATAAATAGTGCGCAATATCAACCTTAGTCTATTAAGATCAATAGGTGATGTTAAAAGAAACAAATGACAAGTGTCGTGATAAGATCTAATCCAATATATAAGTGCTTGCGTGAAAATCCCAAGTGCAAAAAAATATATATATCCTTCAAGTTACAATAAGGTTGTAACCAATTTAATAAATAAATACACAATGTGTTTAAAAATAGATACAATGTGTTTCAAATAAATAAAGTGCTTCAAAGTGTGGGTAAAAACAAGTATGTGCTATAATGTATCAAAAAAGATATCCAGTGTATGCCAATGATGCATATGGGGATATATAAATCCCAGAAAACCAATACAGGCTTGACCTGATAAAATGGCCGATTAATTAATTAATAGCCGCCACTTAATTAATATATTGATCCCTTACGTAATAACAGTCCATAAAATGAGTATATAATTAATAGATAAATTAAACAAAATTACTCTTCACATCCAATAATGCTAGAGAAATCCGGGAGACATTTAGCAGTGCAAGGATCTCAGGGGGGTTGCCTACAGCTATTCAACTCACATTTACCCTGTGGGTATTTGCACATTCAAATCCCGCTAATGGTCAGGCTCAAAAACGGGGCTGTCAGCCCTTTCCTCCTCACTGTGCTGTGCTGTGCTTAGCAGCTAAAATTGATAAGATGACCAAATTATATGCTGCACCATTGAAGTGTATCCTACACGTTAAAGAATATAAAAATAAATACTAGAGTATATAAATAGTGCGCAATATCAACCTTAGTCTATTAAGATCAATAGGTGATGTTAAAAGAAACAAATGACAAGTGTCGTGATAAGATCTAATCCAATATATAAGTGCTTGCGTGAAAATCCCAAGTGCAAATAAATATATATATCCTTCAAGTTACAATAAGGTTGTAACCAATTTAATAAATAAATACACAATGTGTTTAAAAATAGATACAATGTGTTTCAAATAAATAAATAAAGTGCTTCAAAGTGTGGGTAAAAACAAGTATTGCTATAATGTATCAAAAAAGATATCCAGTGTATGCCAATGATGCATATGGGGATATATAAATCCCAGAAACCAATACAGGCTTGACCTGATAAAATGGCCGATTAATTAATTAATAGCCGCCACTTAATTAATATATTGATCCCTTACGTAATAACAGTCCATAAAATGAGTATATAATTAATAGATAAATTAAACAAAATGACTCTTCACATCCAATAATGCTAGAGAAATCCGGGAGACATTTAGCAGTGCAAGGAAAAAGAAAAAAAGACTTCCCTTTATGCTGGAAATGTGGGGCTTTTTTTTCCTTTATAATTCATCCTGATGTCTTGCTCCGGGATGACATGAAAAAGAAAATGACACAACAAAAACCATTGCGCAGCGCTCTACTTAAACATAAAAAAAGAGATCTCAGGGGGGTTGCCTACAGCTATTTAACTCACATTTACCCTGTGGGTATTTGCGCATTCAAATCCCGCTAATGGTCAGGCTCAAAAACGGGGCTGTCAGCCCTTTCCTCCTCACTGTGCTGTGCTGTGCTTAGCAGCGTCACTCGGGCTCCTCCTCCCGACGCGTATCGTCACAGGTCACGCTCCCTTGAGAAAGTCACGTGACCTGTGACGATACACGTTGGGAGGGGGAGCCCAAGTGAAGCTGCTAAGCACAGCACAGCACAGTGAGGAGGAAAGGGCTGACAGCCCCGTTTTTGAGCCTGACCATTAGCGGGATTTGAATGTGCAAATACCCACAGGGTAAATGTGAGTTGAATAGCTGTAGGCAACCCCCCTGAGATCCTTGCACTGCTAAATGTCTCCCGGATTTCTCTAGCATTATTGGATGTGAAGAGTAATTTTGTTTAATTTATCTATTAATTATATACTCATTTTATGGACTGTTATTACGTAAGGGATCAATATATTAATTAAGTGGCGGCTATTAATTAATTAATCGGCCATTTTATCAGGTCAAGCCTGTATTGGTTTTCTGGGATTTATATATCCCCATATGCATCATTGGCATACACTGGATATCTTTTTTGATACATTATAGCACATACTTGTTTTTACCCACACTTTGAAGCACTTTATTTATTTGAAACACATTGTATCTATTTTTAAACACATGTGTATTTATTTATTAAATTGGTTACAACCTTATTGTAACTTCAAGGATATATATTTTTTTTTGCACTTGGGATTTTCACGCAAGCACTTATATATTGGATTAGATCTTATCACGACACTTGTCATTTGTTTCTTTTAACATCACCTATTGATCTTAATAGACTAAGGTTGATATTGCGCACTATTCATATACTCTAGTATTTATTTTCACTACACATATGCAACATTATGGATACAAGACTGAGAAGGATGCTAGATGCCTTGGTTAGGACAAAGTAGGCAAAATGGCATACGTTGGTTTGAGGTCTGTTTGTGTAAGTTAATGGGATCAATTACCATTTGTAATTTTTTGTTCTTAAAAGGTATTTCTCTATAGACCAATCAATGCTTTTCCATAATGTTTAAGGTAAACTTTAATTTAAAACCCAAACAAGCTCCAAATATTTTTTCATTGCATTATCTACATGGTTTGCCCTTATGCCCTTTGTTCTGTAGTTGGTTTATATCCTGTCTCCTAGCATGCATGGACCATAAAGGTTAAGTTCACCTTACATCCATATATAGGGTATAACGTGTAACTCCAGTACATGTTCCCCCGATCTCCCTCTTGTGACAGTAGGCAAGGGATCCTCTCCCTTCTGTCACATTTTAATAAAAAGGCAGCTGTGTGGGACTCCCCCCGCAGAGACGCATCAATCATTTACAGGAACTTTTGAATGTGAGAACTGTCCTGTTTTCTATGACAGCAGTATAGCTTGTGGTTCTCAATGAACTGTGAGGCCGCTGATGAGTATGCTTGTAGTTCATTCACAAGCCCTGTAACTTTCAAACTCACAGGCAGTAGAGAGGTACGTCCTGAAACCTGTAGGGCTTGTCTGCATGGGTCTGACATTGCACCCATGATCTACTGATCACAATTTCAATGCTTTGCAGGCTCCTGCGGGGAAAAAAAAAGGCACATTTTTTCTTTTCAAATATAGTTTAAGAAATTAAAAAAAAATTATGGGATACAACAAGAATGTCTTCTATCTGTGTATCTTAAAGAGGTGTATCCCTTAAAAAAAAAAAATTAAAAGTCAGCAGCTACAAATACTGCAGCTGCTGACTTTTAATAATCGGACACTTACCTGTTCCAGGGTCCAGCGATGCGGGGGGTCGAAGCTCCGCTAGCCGCCCGATCCGCTCGGCGGCGCCGGCATTGCAACTGTGGGCACCCGGCTGTGGCTTGCATGCGTGAGCGGCGCCGCGTGCCATGATTGGCCGCACAGTCATCTGGGACACGTGACAGGTCCCAGAAGACTGGGGAGCCCTTCCTGCGCCGAGGGGAAGTGATGTCACCAGCCTAGGCTACACAGGAGGCAGACTACGAGGGACCCCATAGCAACAGGCATTTAGAGGTATGTAAAAAAAAAAATTTTTTCCAATTATTTTATTTAAATTTTTTTTTAGGATTTTTAAGCCCTTTTTTTTACATTTTTTTTAGGGGGAAACACCACTTTAAATTTGTAAATTGCAACCAAAAATCTAGTTTTATCTGCTTGGTGAACCACAACATATTAGGAACAACTAATTTCAGGAGGATACAAGGCATAGGGGAGGCACATGCAGACACCGGGTAGCCCGATCACTCTGGGCTCCCTGTGTCGACAGGCGATGTACCCCACAAACCTTGATCTTCTTTCCCCACATGCTTCCCAGGAAGTCGTCTGTACTGTTGCTAGTTTATTAGGTGGTTGCAGTCAAGTAGTTGATCCAGGGGTAATGTAATATATTGCAGCTTACCAATCAATACATGTGGTGGCTGCATTTGTTTTATTTTTTAGGCTTTTTTCCCCTCTGGTTTCACCTGGTGATCTGGCTGGTAACACACTTTTTGTATTAGAGTTCCCCCACTCTGGATAAGGGAGAAGGGAGAACGGGGGGCACCTTTGGACAGCAGTTTTGTCAGTCTGGGGGGAGGGGAGCATTGGATACACTAGCACAAACTTGTCAAACTTTCAATTTCATCTCGGGCTGCATCAGTATTATGGTTACCCTCAAAGGGTCGGTTGCATCTGTAGGACTATATAAATTTATCCAGGTTTTTTTTTCTTAGAGAATAGGTGCTGGAACTCAACCACGCCCCCCTACTAAATGGGTGGTGTGGTAAAATTGCTGTAACAGTGGGAGGATCTTATAAGGGCGAAAATTTTTAAGAGAGCATTATGTGCAGAGTTCAGGTATGCGCTGTGTATATAGTGCAGAGTTCAGGTGTGCGCTATGTACAGAGTGCAGCTTCGGGGTACCCTATGCACAGAGTGCAGAGTTCATGGGTGCGCTGTCTACAGACTGCTGGTTACAAGTGACAGTGGTGAGCATAGTTCAGGGGTGCTCTATATATACCGAGTGCATGGTTCAGGGGTGTGCTGTGTACTGAGTACAGTTTCAGGGGTGAGCTACGTACATAGTACAGAGTTCAGGGGTCCTCCATATGCTGAGTGCAGGGTTCAGGGGTGCCCTATAAACAGAAGGCAGAGTCCAGGGGTACGCTATGTATATAGTGCAGGAGTTCAGAGGTGTGCTGTCTACAGAGTGCAGGGTTATAAGTGACAGTGGTGAGCGAGGAGCGGAGGGTGAGAGCCAAAAGCAGTGGCCTTGTGTTTCACAAACATATGCACTAGCAGATTTAGATATACTAACAAATTGAAGCCAAGTTCCAGCTAATACTATATAAGCAGTTACAACAATCAGTTTTTTTTCCTTTTCGGTTAAAGGTTTTATATAAAAAATAAAATCTCATAATTGATAAGCACATGTCTTTGGTAAATGCTCTGTCTCAACCCTGTAACTGATATACTGTATCTGCAGGACAGCTTGTTCTTTTAAAAAACAACAAGCTACAGCATCTGGTCAGATCACCAGTTAAAAATAGAATAAAGAAGGCCAAAAAAAGAAAGGTAATGTAGACATCACATCTAAGCATTGGTAAGCTGCAATACCGTAAACGTTGTCACCATAATTACTGGAGATTCACCATTGGAAGATTTCCCTCTATTCCTGTTCTGGGGACAACCCAAAATTTGGCATTTTACTTTCAATTTTGATGATAACAGAAAAAAGAATGAATGGTGAATCTCTGTAATAGGGGCACAGACAACACTAAAAACCTGACAAGTGTTCCAATCCTTCTTCGTTCTATCCTAAGCCCTTCCTCACTGGCTGAAAAACAGCAACGAAGCGTCATTGGCTGTCAATAAAAGTCAGTGAGCCAATGAGGAGAGAGAGGGGCTGGGGCTGCAGGCTCCATGTCTGAATGGACACACAGAGCTGCAGCTTGGTTCGGGTGCCCCCATAGCAAACTGCTTGCTGTAGGAGCACTCAACAGGAGGGAGTGACCAAGAGCACTGGCAAGAAACCCAAGAATAGGAGGATCCGGGCTGCTCTGTGCAAAACCACTGGTAAGTATAACATGTTTGTTATTTTTAAACAAAAAAATATATAATTTATCACTTTAGTGTATGCTGTAATTAGACAATTTGTTTTGAACACCATATACAGTACCTCAAACACACAGGCTCCTCAAACCCCCTCAGTTAGGGGAACCAAGGGGGGTTGCTGCACACAGAAGGCTTGTACACACACACACACACACAGACATGTACACACACACACAGGCATGTACAAACACAGAGACATGTACACACACACAGAGACATGTACACACACAGAGACATGTACACACACACACAGGCATGTACGCACATACAGGGACATGTACACACACACACAGGCATGTACACACACACACAGGCATGTACACACACACACAGGCATGTACACACACACAGAGACATGTACACACACACACAGAGATGTACACCCAGGCATGTACACACTCACAGAGACATGTACACACACACAGAGACATGTACACACTCAGGCATGTACACAATCACACACACAGCCGCCCTTACCTGTAAGGCGCTCCTAGTCCCAGCTCTTGTTTCCATATGCAGGGAGGTGCACATGCAGGAAATGGCCAGAGGTGGCAGCAAAGAGCCTGATGTCAGCTCATGACAGAGCAACAGCCTTCCGACTCAAACACATACAGGAGCTCCTCTGCACCCGACCCTGCCTTCTCATATCCCTGGCAGTCGGCCGGGCCCATCCCGGTACTGGGGCTCCTTACATGTATATGGGCTGTACCCCCCTGATGGCGGCCCTGCCCCAGCTCAAGAAGACTGTAAGGAGATCCAGATTCCAGATCACGCCTGTGACCCAGTTTAAAAACTGCTTGGGTCCTTTCATACTGCAGGAGGCGCCATCAGTTTTCAACTTCTGCTGGATGGTATCTCTTATACAGCAGGATAAAGTTAGATGAGAGAGGCTGGGAAGAGTGTTGGAAATTTGGCTTGAGATATGAGAACCATTGGGCAGTTGAGCTTGGGATTGGAGAGCAGGACTGTTCATAGGGCTGAGCATATTAATATTTTATATGCATGCAGGAGGTGGTGTAAATATCCAGTTATGGTTGTGTGAGTCAGACTCCCACTATTAGTGCAATTATGCCACACCCACAATTTGCCATGCTGCTCTGTGAACATTACCTCATTCTTCCCTTCTGTGTGCTTAAGAGCATCACAAAGCTTTCAAAGTCTTTGCAATGGCCCTGGCTGGCTAATTTGAGGGAGCTGTAACATCTCACCCCCCATAAAAAATTATCTGTGCCTCTGAATTGTAGCACCCCTTCATCACCTTCCACTAAAGCTGAAGAATCAATTAGGCATAATGGCATATGGATAAATAAAATAATGATAATGCAAAAAGTAACACAGGTTTGCTTTATACATTCATGCACAATTTTTAACTTGCAATTTCTGAGTCTGCATAAAAGAAAACCTACTTTCAATTTTTGGAGTCTCTTTATATCTGCTATTTGAACAGAGTGCTATAATCTAAAGTGATGTCCATCCGGGGTGTAATAATTCTGCAATAGGTATCTGCCATAAGGTTTGCTAAAAAAAAAAAAAAAAAATTCTGTAAATGGTGGGTGTTTAAGTTGATGATCTCATTTCTCATGTAATACATTTTGGGACTAGCTGGTACAGAGTTTCTGCCAGCTCAAGATAGAATGTCATCTACGTTTTACTCACATTTTCAAATTTGTTTTTTTTTAAAACTATATAATTTTACTTGCAGGGACATGAAAGTTGTGCTCTTTTAATCATTGACAAGATAAATGACCAGAACCTTATTAATTCAGCAAACACTGCATTGCAAACGTAAGTTCTAGCTTCTGTTTTCTTGTACTGTTATGGAGTAAAGTATGAACAGTGAATACAGTATGGGCAACAGTTACAGCCATATTACAGAACTTTCAGATGCCTTTGACATGCATTCATTTATTTATTTTACTTTCCCTTTACATCTGGAACATATTCCAGAAGCTGCAGCCTGGACAGAGTGCTAGCATGCTGAAAAACTGCAGCAGATATAATTCCCTGCAGGTACATTAAAAAACACTATTTGCATGTTGTGTGCATTACCCATTTACAGTTTTACCACTCTCAATACCCCACATAACTTACGCTTCCTGCAACGCCTCATTCGTTAGTGCATCTGGGGCCCGGTTAAGCCTAGACTGAATAGGCAACTACTTTATTGACAGAAAGCTAGGGGAGGATTGGGAGTTCTTAGTATCACTCACTATTATAAAGCGACTCAGATAGCCCCCTTGGTTCAGTAATTTGCAGGCAAGGTAGCACCCTTTTGGAATGTTACAGATATGTTGGACACGGACCCTATCCCACTTTCATCTCTACTGTGGCTTCCTTCTCAGTTAGGCTCCAAGCCCTTAAACCTGGCTCTGGCACATACCCTAGCTGTTTGGGACTCAGTAAAATACTCAGCCAACCTCATTTCCCCACACCTCCCTCTTCTGGAGATATTTAAATACCCTCCCAGGCCTGGACAACCCTTGTGATTACCTTTGGTAACTAATTCTGGCAGTTTGCTTCCTGTTAACCACTTGGGGCAACTGCTCCTTCCAACAACTCAAAGACGCATACAATATCCCAGACTTAGGATCCTGTTATAATGAAGTTGGGAAAATATAACAACTGCCTCTACTTATGCTGAGTCTGTAATAAAATAACTTAAAATATAATTGTTATAACTAGCAAGTACTAGGGCCCCAGACCTTTCCATCCTACTTATTTGGCAGTTTTTCTTACTTGCTAACTTACCAGTAGTTTTAAGTCATTGTGACTCTTATTTTAGGTATGGAATATAAGAAGATTCTTGGAGGTTTTTTTTACCTTTAGGCCCCTTTCACACGGGATGGATCAGTATTAATCCGCCCCATGAAGATCCGCTGCTCAGCGGGGATCGCTCAGCTGATCCCCGCTGAGCCAGCGGATGTCAGGGCGGTCCCTGCACAGCGTGTAGGGACCGCCCTGTCAGATCTCCGCTCTCCCCTATGGGGGATCGGATGAACACGGATGTCCGTGTTCATCCGCTCTGCAGATGGATGGAAAAATAGGGTTTTCCTCCGTCTGCAGAATCGAACAATAGCGGAGGCGGACGATAGCGGGTGTCAGCGGATGCTCATCCGCTGACACCCGCTATCCCATAAGGGTGAATGTATGTCCATTTTTCATCCGAAAACGGATGGATGAAAAACGGACATACGGTCCGCACGTGTGAAAGGAGCCTAAGACTCCGTTTCCACTAGTGCAAATTCGAATGCGACTTTAGACACATAAAGTCGCATGACAAGTCACAGCCCATTGATTTCAATGGCACCCCTTCCCAATCTATGCGACTTGGAGTCGCACAAGTGGAAACATAGCCTTTAAGCCATAAAAAGTTAGGAATACTAAGGTTACTGCAGTATTTTTTATTCCAGGATTTAAAGCTAAAGTTTAATCTGCTCATATTTTGCCTTCCTTAACTCCCACGCCCTCTTGTCAACTTGCTAATGACATTTTTAACCATTTCCAATCTGGGCCAATTCAGACATTCCTGTCCTACATGTATAAAACATCATTTTTTGTTAGAAAACCACTTAGAACCCCCAAACATTAAATATTTTTGTAAGCAGAGGCCCTAGAGAATAAAATGGTGGGTGTTGTATATTGTTATGTTACACGCTATCTGAGCAGCGATTTTTCAAATGCAGTTTTTGGGGAAAAAATACACTTTTGTGACTTTTAATGCTCAAAAACACAATATAATACCCATTTTTTGATAAAACATAAAAGATAATGTTATGCTAAGTATATAAATACCAAACATATCACACTTTAAAATGGCATCTGCCCGTGGAACAGTGCCAAACTGCAGTACCAAAAAATCCCCATGGGCGACATTTTAAAAGCCTTTACAGGTTACCAGTTTAGGATTACACAGGAGGTCTGGAGCTAAAATTGTTGCTCTCATTCTGACGTTCACGCCAATACCTCATATGTGAGGTGAAATCGTCGTTTATATATGTGCACGGTGTAGTATATTATGTAGTATATTATATCTAATATATATATATGTATACATATATATATATGTTATATATATATTTATTATATGTAGTGTTTTTATTTAGGCATTCTAAAGACAAGTTTATTCTAGGCAGGCCGCTTTGGTAGCCGTTATCTAATTGCGCATATTAAAAGAGGGTTTGTTGGTCAAAGGACATGAAATGAGGAGTCGGCCTACAGCAAATTACAAAGTACAGCAATAGCAGTTTTTTTCAGCCGTATCCAAACCTTTTGAACTTGAAAGTGAGAGCTGGTACATGGATGGTTCTTCTTACTATAAAGATGGAAGTAGAATTTTGGGATTTGCTGGTGTTTGTGCAAAAGCATCTTTAAGAAAATGAAAACCTTGAGCCTGGAGAGGAATCCTGGATTTATGTGGATCGGAGCTCCCAGCACACCAAGCACACCAAGTCTACTTTCAATGAGAGACGTGATGAAGTTGAAGTTGAAAATTGAAGAATGGACTGTGACATCAGCTCGTTTTTGTGCAATATTCAAGATCTTGATGTGATATAATAAGGATGTTTACCGAATCCTTTTCCAGTCATGGTCTAAAGCTATATTATCTAATGACTGTTTCATGGGGATATTTTAGAGGCTGGTGAAGAGAGATGTAACCAGTTTCAACTTTATATTTCATATGAGCCATTGTGAAGCATCCAATACCTCAAGTCGGTAATGCTATGTTTGTTGCTTGATTTATGGGTCAGTTCTAGTAGTTAGAACGACCCAAGTGGGGGTATATGTAGTATATTATATCTAATATATATATATGTATACATATATATATATGTTATATATATATTTATTATATGTAGTGTTTTTATTTAGGCATTCTAAAGACAAGTTTATTCTAGGCAGGCCGCTTTGGTAGCCGTTATCTAATTGCGCATATTAAAAGAGGGTTTGTTGGTCAAAGGACAAATGGCCAGACCAGAATTACTCCACATATGAAAGGGAACAGATAATGATTATCTTAATCTAATCAGTATTCACACATGTCAAAGGGGAATATGCAAGAATGTAAATTGGGGCAGCTTTATAATTACAACTATTCACAGCGTGGGGTTGTCTCCGGTCACTCTGAAAGACCGGGGCAGATCAAAGCATTTAATGGAAACGCCCAATCAAATTGCCCAGACATTCAGTGTGTGTGGGGGGATATAACAGGACGTTCAATCTGTTTAGAAGTGTGTGTTCTTACGAAGGCACCCAAGAGTCACATGGTTCCATGGGGCTCTAAATATTACTAGCACTGTCGTGATATGAACTCTGTTGGATTTTTGTCATCTGTAAGACTGTTCTGTTTGGAAGTCAATAAAATTGTCTCTCTCTGGGAGAATCGGGTTTTGCTGCGGAGACAATACTTTTAATAACTATATTCCATCTACGAGGAACGACGATTATAGATTAGATCACTACATTGGTGCCGTTCAAGCGACCAGAAGAGCATTTTCAGGACTTTGTATTAGAAATCGTGGTGATAACAATCCGTGAGTTGGACAGAAGTCTGATGGAGACCCAAGACCTGTGCTGTGACTCTAACGTCTGGTTGTGACATAAGAGAGTCTGATCTACAAAATCAAACAAGTTTGGAACCCCAGAATTATTCTCTGGAGACTGGAAACGAAGAAAAAGGACTGTATCGTGTACCAGAAGACCTGAGCTGGAAGCTGAAGGAGTAATTAATGCGGTGAGTAAAATATTTCTCTCTTTTTAAATTATTAATAATATAGTAAAAATGCTTACTCAGTGTGAAGCTAGTGTCAGTTCTGATAAAGTTAACAGATGGGTGTTAAAATGTATTAAGCGTCATGGCGGTCCTTATGAAGTGCCAGAAAAATATAAGCAGACATGGACTATGATGAATGAATTTTTAGAAAAAACTGTTTTTGATAGTAAAATTTCAGAAGGTAAAAGAAAAGGTTGTATTGTACAGGGCTTGTTATCTTGCTGTTTAACAATGGAAAGTTCGTTGAAGGATAAGGTTGAGGAAATTACCCAGTTACAGAGTGCAGTTGATAATAGCAACAAGGTTTGTCAGAGGTTACAAAACCAATCAGAATCTGAGACTGTAAATTTAAAATTGCATGCAGTCACCATTGGGGAAGCTCTGCTTGAGAAGTCTAAACGTTGTAATGAATTATCAGAGGAAAATGAGAGATTGAAATTAAGAATTATGGAATTAGAGAAGAGATCTCAGGAATGCAGATATGCATCGAATCGTGGATTCAGCAATCTGCAGCAAAATGCAAATACAAACATTCTATCAAATGAAACAGAACCTCATATTAAATCTGATAATTCATTGCCAGCCGCACCCACTGTGACCACCACAGTTTATAACAATAATAATAATGCAGGTGAAGTTCAGCTTGTAATGAAGCCTTTGAAACCAAAAGAATTAGATGCAATTCTTAAAGAAATAGGAATGATTCCCTGCCATGATTTAAACAGATTTTTAAAATGGTTTTGTGACTTGCAGAATGTCAGAGATATGTACAATCTCAACCCATCTGATTTAGACAGAGTTATGCAACATTCTATAGGAAATAGTCTTTGGGTGAGAATTAAGCAGATCTGTACTCAACCAATGAGGACAAGGGACATATTGATGGAATTGTTATGTGTTTTGTATGGTGTACGTTCTGATGTTACTGTTCATGGGAAGATCAAACAAATGAAAAGTGAATCTCCCTACGAACTGTCAGGAAGGATAAAATCTATTATGGAAATATTGGTCAGTAATAATCTTGCATTTGAGCATGGTGGCTTGTTACATATGAGTATATTTCTACATGCTTTGAACGAAGAGATTAGACAAAATATTTTACTAGTTACCCCAAATCCCCATGATTTAAAAGATGTATTGTTGAAAGCAGACAATTTATGGAGAAAGTCAAATGAGCAAGCTGTCAAGATTGATTTAGCCACATTGTTTAAGACAAATACTGAACATAAAGATCAAAAGATAATGTCTTATGATAACAATCAAAGAGGAGACACCAGGTCAAATATAGGTGATATTAATATGAAAAGCAGAGCTGACCAAAATCATAATAAAAAAGTATCTAAGGCTTGGATACCATTTTCTCAGTTAAAACAGAAATATGACCACTTGAAGATTGAGTACGATAAGATGAAAATGGAACATTACACATTGCTGGGACAGCTAAACAGATTACATTATCCAGATCTGTTTTTGAATACAAATGACATTTCTCTAGCAGTGGGGGTGGTTTAGTTTCAACCTGTGGATGTGTAAATAAGTCCTTTGTTTTGACTTCAAACAGTGTTTAAGGACCTTGCTAATTAGTTTTGTTGGAGAGTTTTTTGTCTTTCAGATATATTGGAGATTCTGCATGTAAATAGCATGTGAACTGCAAGCTGAAATTTCTGGCTAGTGGGGGAGAAACGCTGAATAAACAATATCATGGACTCTCTCAATATTCATCAAGCAATGGACACTTTTTTTTTTTGGAACATAAATTTTTTTTTTGTCAATGGACTTTTCCCTATTTTTTATTTTTCACCCTTTCCCAGTTTTATTCTTCAAGCCCTATTTTTTAATTTTTTAAATTTAATTTTTTTTTATTTTATTATGTTTTATTTCTTGAACTTTATCTTAAAACCAGAGCGAAACATTTAAACCGAAAATAATTTTTCATGTTACATTACATGTTGCATATTACATATTGCATATTGATCAATATATTTGACATCTAAGGTGAGATGCTGCACAATGGCTTGGCATAGCATAAATTATAGTATGTTGGGTGGTTTTCCTAAATTTATAAGAGGGGTGAGTGAAATTCATCACTCCAGTCATGATTTGAAACTTTGTTGAATCAGTCATTAATATTATTGACATATGGATAAAAAAAGACCTAACTTTACTGGCAAGATTTTCCACTGCTGCTTTGTCTGGATAGAAGATCTGATAAACGCTGATGTCAAGCTGATTCTATCTGAAAGTGGGGGATTATATATGGATTATATGGATATATGGATTATAGATTGGTATATAGATTGGTATACCATTCAGGTGGAATTATGGACTGAATGATTCAAGTAACTGCTCTATTAAGGATGGAAATGAGGAGTCGGCCTACAGCAAATTACAAAGTACAGCAATAGCAGTTTTTTTCAGCCGTATCCAAACCTTTTGAACTTGAAAGTGAGAGCTGGTACATGGATGGTTCTTCTTACTATAAAGATGGAAGTAGAATTTTGGGATTTGCTGGTGTTTGTGCAAAAGCATCTTTAAGAAAATGAAAACCTTGAGCCTGGAGAGGAATCCTGGATTTATGTGGATCGGAGCTCCCAGCACACCAAGCACACCAAGTCTACTTTCAATGAGAGACGTGATGAAGTTGAAGTTGAAAATTGAAGAATGGACTGTGACATCAGCTCGTTTTTGTGCAATATTCAAGATCTTGATGTGATATAATAAGGATGTTTACCGAATCCTTTTCCAGTCATGGTCTAAAGCTATATTATCTAATGACTGTTTCATGGGGATATTTTAGAGGCTGGTGAAGAGAGATGTAACCAGTTTCAACTTTATATTTCATATGAGCCATTGTGAAGCATCCAATACCTCAAGTCGGTAATGCTATGTTTGTTGCTTGATTTATGGGTCAGTTCTAGTAGTTAGAACGACCCAAGTGGGGGTATATGTAGTATATTATATCTAATATATATATATGTATACATATATATATATGTTATATATATATTTATTATATGTAGTGTTTTTATTTAGGCATTCTAAAGACAAGTTTATTCTAGGCAGGCCGCTTTGGTAGCCGTTATCTAATTGCGCATATTAAAAGAGGGTTTGTTGGTCAAAGGACAAATGGCCAGACCAGAATTACTCCACATATGAAAGGGAACAGATAATGATTATCTTAATCTAATCAGTATTCACACATGTCAAAGGGGGAATATGCAAGAATGTAAATTGGGGCAGCTTTATAATTACAACTATTCACAGCGTGGGGTTGTCTCCGGTCACTCTGAAAGACCGGGGCAGATCAAAGCATTTAATGGAAACGCCCAATCAAATTGCCCAGACATTCAGTGTGTGTGGGGGGATATAACAGGACGTTCAATCTGTTTAGAAGTGTGTGTTCTTACGAAGGCACCCAAGAGTCACATGGTTCCATGGGGCTCTAAATATTACTAGCACTGTCGTGATATGAACTCTGTTGGATTTTTGTCATCTGTAAGACTGTTCTGTTTGGAAGTCAATAAAATTGTCTCTCTCTGGGAGAATCGGGTTTTGCTGCGGAGACAATACTTTTAATAACTATATTCCATCTACGAGGAACGACGATTATAGATTAGATCACTACACACGGGACCAGAACATTCGTTCGCATTTGTGCGCGAGCTTGGGTGGCACTTTCATTTTTTTTTTTTATTATTTATTTTATTTTAGTTTTTTTCACAGTTTTTTTACAATTATAATTTTTTTATTTTTTAACAAAAGATAACAACAGTGAGATTCTCAGAGCAGGGAGGTCACCCCTCTGGTGCCAATGCTCTAGAATTTGTCGTGGTCTCCTCCCACTAGCTGCAGCAGTCACCCATAATTTGGAGCTGTGTGGTCAAGTGACAGCTAGAAAACAGATTTAAGAAAAAATATTTACACTGCTTATTATTAGAAACAATGGGCAGCATTAGTAAAGGCAGAGGGAGGGCAACATTTAAAGCATACTTAGTAGAGATGCGTCAAATTACTAATGCGCAAACCAAATAACTATTGGTTGGTCATAAAGTACAAAATATAAAAGTGACAGTGCAGTAAATAAACATCCAATAACATAATCTTCAGGCATCATAAAGATGCCACAGTATTTAAAGTGACAATGCAATATATAAATAAAGTGCTCAATCAGAAAAGTCCATAAATAAAAGTGCTTGTGTGAAAAAAGGTAGAATCCAATAAATCCAGATAATATGCAACTTCCACCATCTGTAGTGCGCCAGTGGTTTGCCCCAGCCTTTCACCTCAGATAAAGACCCTTGTATGTAATATGTGACTCCACGATCCAAGCAATGAATTCCTACTCCTGGGACCTCCAATCAGACAGGTAAAAGATTTCCACAGGCACCAGTGATATCTTAGACAGGTCCCCACTTCCCTCCATATACCGTTCACATGCAACATAAAGGAATCTCCATGGTGTAGTAATCCAATATATTTGTTTATTAAAAAAGCAGTAAACTTACAGTTAAAATCACGTCAAACAGCTTCACATGTAGCAGTACTTCCAGTCTCGCCACGACCGGAAGTGACGTCACCTGGCTCCTCCCAACGCATTGCGTCACTGATCACGTGACTTCATCAAGGGTGTTGATGAAGTCACATGATCAGTGACGCAACGCATCAGGAGGAGCCAGGTGACTTTGTGGCCGAGACCGGAAGTACTGCTATATGTGAAGCTGTTATGATTTATTATTGAAAAGGGTTACCTGATCCTAATAAAAACCACAATGTTCATAAAAACTATTTTCCATATAACGGTTGTTCTTTTTATTTTTCCATGGTATGAAACAATTATAACAAATAACATTTTGTATGTTTTAATATTGTAGGCCTCTTCGTATAGCAAAACAAAATGGATTAAAGGCTGTTGTTGAAAAATTAATAAGTAAAGGGGCGCTTGATGAAAATGGTAAATAATTTCTGCATCAATTTAAAAATGAACCGAACATCAATCTATGAAGCATGCTTTGCAAAACATGTATGTGCAAGTTAGAAACGATGTCTTGGTCTGAGCACTTTGTTTGCTAGATTCTCTTATCTAATACAAGCTACACCATATCATTGCCACGTTAATAGAAGATTGCATTCATTGCTTTTTTTCAATACTCTTTATTACAATTTTTTTTCCTTACATATTAATTTACATTACATTTTATATCCTTATACAATTCTTCATATGATTCCAATTACATTTCCATTTTCTCCTCTCAATCATTCCATTCTCTCTCATCCACCTATAGTCACTTTATACTACATTTTCATGTATTCCTGCATCCATTGTTAAACATGATCTATTCCACTTTGCCCATATGTTCTCATATCTCTGCACATTTCCCCTTTGTTCATACATTATTCTTTCATAGGGTAAAACCTGATTTACTGCTCTCACCCATTGAGTTACTGTCGGTGGGTTTGGCTGAATCCATTTCTCTACTATTTGTTTTTTTGCCAGGAATAATGCTTCCTGCAAGAATATGCTGTTATATCTGCTACCTCTCTCTTCCCTTAATACCCCCAGCAAACAGAGTTCAAGCGTGGCCAAAATTGATTTATTTAAAACTTTTTCTATTTTTCTGACCACCTGTTGCCAGTATCTACCTATTTTACCACAATACCACATTACATGAAGGAAGTCTGCCCCCCGCCCACATCTAGTGCATTTTGGTTCAGGCATCCTCCCCATTTTATTCAGTCTATTTGGAGCCAAATACGTTCATTGCTTTATATTTACAAGTGATGTACTTTGTACACATTTGTATTAAGGAGAGCTTCTGAGCTTGAAAGTATTTACCGTTGTAGATATTTTTAGTGTTGGAATATGCCCATTTAGTAAATAATGTCTTTTCTCAATAGAAAGGGAAATTCCCTTTACCTTATGGGCACCATATTTGTAGGCTAAATTAGAGGTAAACATGCTGGCAGCAGGATATTCTACTCAGGGTACTTGGCCTACTTATGTAAGCCTGTTCTTCAAGTCATCAGAACTGGATTTTTTTAATTGGTCTGTGATTTTAGTAGTATAAGACCTGATTTGAACTCAAAAAATGTTGCTCGTATTTAGAAGAACCCTGTACATATGTAGATTTACCCCATTCTGCCCTTTTTTCCATATTGTTTATAACAGAAGCTTGGCCAAGATCAGCTTGTAGGTTTGTGCCTTAAAATTCCTTTAAGGCAGTCAGAATTTGCCTGTATGTCTGACCATATCTTATATCTGAATGTCAACCAAGTCTTTTTTTTTCCTTTGGACAGATGGCAAAGGAATAGAACCCCTTTTTGTTACTGTGTTATGTGACCCACTTTGAGGGGATTTCCAGACACTACCCTTTTATTGAAAAATAAGGGAGGTTAGAACCTCTGCTAGGT
Organism: Lithobates sylvaticus; assembly: GCA_028564925.1. NCBI lineage: Eukaryota > Metazoa > Chordata > Amphibia > Anura > Ranidae > Lithobates > Lithobates sylvaticus. The sequence continues at coordinate 136,570,901 of CM053031.1, forward strand.
TATTATTATTTCTTGCATCTTCCTGGTCTGTGAGGACTGCTCCTCTCATGCCCTGGTGTTACATACTGTAATAAGAGAGAAATTAAGTAAAATCTCCCTAAAATAGCCACACAAGCTTTTGTCTATCCAAAAAAAAAAAATTATTCACAGCATATTTGCACTTTATAACAGGCATACCTTCCCTCTCTAGCGCTGCAATTTCCTTGTCCCCTCCATTGACATCTTTTCTTGGCCTTTTTCTGGAATCAGTATCTTCAGCCATCTTGATTGGCCAGCCAAGGATGCATGGACACAGGAGTTAATTCATCCCACTAAGGGATTGTCCACTGAGCTGCATGTGTGACATGTTTTTAAAGAGTTTTAAGTGCTGGTATTGGAGTGAGGTACATTGTTTTTATCCGAACATTATTGGGTCAGTCACATTATACAAGCAGTTTATTTTTGTTAATATTAAGTATTTAGCATGATAATGTCCAGTGCCACAAAGACAAGATTTTTTTTGTTTGGAAATAGCCTAATAAATATGGCAATAAATTCAGCTTTACATATTACCCTATTCAGAAAATCTAATTTATGGAACCAGTTATGTCAAAAATAAAGCTGCTATTAACCAAAGCATGAGGTGTAGTATCTATATGGACCAGGATCAAAGAGAAGTAATTTAGAAGGCAAATAGGATGTTCACTTTGCAAGAGAACTTTCAGTTTTACAAGGAATGTTCACTTAGCTTAGTAAATGAGGTGAGGCTCTGATAACTTCAATTATCCAGTCATGTGCAAGCAAAAAATGTTTTTTTTTTTCCTTGCATGTGATTAAGTATTCTTTTGTAAAATGAAATTCCTCCACATTTACTAAGCTCTGAGGAAAATTCTCCTGCAAAGTGAAAATTCACGTGAAAAATGAACTGCCTGTTTGCATTTAGTAAAACAACCTTAATGCCCCCAAAACATATGAACTAGTTTTAAGATATGGTACGTTTGCTGATAAATAGGCATATAATTGTCTCCTTTATTTAGATGGTAAACGCCTTTGCCCAGAGGCTTGAAAACCTGAAAAACAAGTTGTGTTACATAAAGAAACAAAATGTTTGCGTAGAATTTTCTATTTAGACAGTTAACATCGTTCTTAACAACAAACGATAAATAACAGTGGTACACTCAGGATGATATATAATTATAGCAACCGACTCACCAAAGCTAGTAGGTGATCTTCCTGGAGCTTATGGTTAATGGAATGAGAGAGGGGATGAAAGCACAGAGAAGTGCCCATCAAAGGGGCTCCAAAAAGGAACAAACTGTAGAATCTCTTAGAAAAATGTAAGTTTATTAATCACAAAATATGAAAAAAGTCACCATACCCTCACCATACTGAGATAAAACATCGTTATTACCCATTACTAAAGTTTTACATTTGGGTAGGATTAGCCCCTGAATATTCACTATATTGTCAAAAGTATTGGTAAGGTTGCCTTTACACACACATTCATTTTTTTTTTTTTTACTTTTTTTATTAATCATTTTTCAATTTGCAAACAAACAATCCTTACATTTATACATTTGCTGATTTGACAAAGAAAACTGAAAAAATGAAGGACAAAAAGAAGAAAAAAGGGGATAAGACAACCCAGCAAAGAGAGGAGGAATCGGGAAGGCAAAGTGTTGCCTCTACCCTATTCCTCATCTATAAATTGACCCCTACATTTTACCATTATTCCTACATTCATTTCCTTTCATTCCTTTCATACCCTAACCATTCACAACACCACTCTACCTTCCTGCATGTCTATTTAATCTAGGTAGTTTATAAACTCTACTTTACATATTATTAATACCATCTATATATCTATTTTCTTTTTCTCACACCACATTTTCCATATCCTTTCAAATTTCATTACACATCCCTGCCTGATAAATAGTGTTCTTTCTTTTAAGATAGTGAGGTTCATATTTTGTTCCCATTCCCTACTAGATGGAGGAGTAGAGGACTGCCATCGCTGGGCAATAAGTTTACGGGCCTGGAATAGGCATCTCAAGATTGCCAACTTTGTACCCTTGGGCTTCCCCTTACCACCCATCCATCCCAATAAACAATTCACACATTCATTTTAATGGCATCCGAGTCTTAGTCCGTAGGATTCAATATTGACTTGGCCCACCTTTTGCAGCTCATCTTTTCCGGGAAGGCTGTCCACAAAGTTTAGGAGTATGTCTATGGGAATGTTTGACCATTCTTCCAGAAGCACATTTGTGAGGTCAGGCACTAATGTTGCACAATAAGGCCTGGCTCGCAGTCTCCACTCTAATGCCCCGTACACACGGTCGGAAAGTCCGACGGAAAATGTCCTATCGGACCATGTTGTCGGAAAATCCGATCGTGTGTGGGCTCCATCTGACTTTTTCCGTCTGAATTTCCGACGGAAAAAATTTGAGATCCTGCTCTCAAATTTTCCGACAACAAAATCCGATCTGACTTTTTCCGATCGTGTGTAGAGAATTCCAACGGACAAAGTGCCACGCATGCTCAGATCAAATTACGAGACCAAAGCTATTGGCTACTAGTCTCTACGTAGTTACGTCACATGCAACGAACGTCACCACGTTCAGAATGATCGGATTTTCCGACAACTTTGTCCGACTGTGTGTATGCAACACCAGTGTCGAACAAAATCCGACGGATTTTGTGGTCGGAATTTCCGACCGTGTGTACGGGGTAATATGTATCCCAAAGGTGTTCTATCGGGTTGAGGTCAGGAGTCTGTCTTTATGGACCTTGCTTTGTGCACTGGTCCAAATCATTTTGGTGGAGGTGGGGATTATATTGTGGTGTTGTTTTTCAGGGGTTGGTCTTGGCCTCTTAGTTCCAGTGAATGTAACTCAACTTTATGGAAACAGTTTAGTGATGGCCCCTTCTTGTTCCAACATGACTGTGTACCAGTGAACAAAGCAAGGTCCATAAAGACATGAATGAGTGAGTTTGGGGTGGAGGAACTTGTCGGGCCTGCACAGAGTCCTGACCTCAACCCTATAGAGCACCTTTGGAATGAATTAGAGCGGAGACTGAAAGCCAGGCCTTCTCGTCCAATATCAGTGCCTGACCTCATAAATGTGCTTCTGGAAGAATGGTCAAATATTCCCATTCCCACACTCCTAAACCTTGTGGACAGCTTTCCCAGAAGAGTTGAAGCTGTTATAGCTACAAAGAGTGGGTCAACACAATATGGAACCCTACGGACTAAGACTGGGATGCCATTAAAGTTCATGTGCGTGTAAAGGCGGGTGTCCCAATATTTTTGTCAATATAGTGTATCTGTAAATGCAAATTATAGCTGTTTGTACACTGCAGAATAGATTTTAGGTTTACTTTTTACTGAATACAATGCTGAGTTATCTGTTTATGCCTCGTAGAATGTCATTTATAAATGAATGTTGGCTTGCTTTTAAATGTTACACAGATGTAGCTTACTAATGTTTGGGCTAATTGTTGCTTTTGTCTGCGTTTGTGTCCAGGTCACACACCAGTGCTGGCTTCTGCTTCTAACAAAGATGTAGCTGAATGTCTGGCACTGTCATTGGCTCCCTCGATGTCTTTCCCTTCTTTCTGCACAATGAAGTCTTTGAACCCTGTTAATGATAAAAAGGACGATGGCAGTAACCTGCATTCCTATGAGAATTCACTGTTACAATATTTCTCTCTAACAGCAGATTTTACTTGACAGATAAGGCTAAATAAATATGAAACAGAAGACCTTCAGACAAATAGTACAGTGGAGCTGTAATGTTCACTTTAATATGTCACCTTACAGCAGCAGAAACATTAGAATTGGATATTACAGAACATTATATTATATCAAAGGCTAAGCAAATCTCTAGTCGTTTTGACTCTGCTAAACCAAGCTCTCTTTGCATACTAATGGAAATGAGCAAACGAATGATGACTTTAGTTGTATGGATTCCTCCGAATAGAGTTACTATAAGCTTCACTTCTGAAAAAAAACATCAACATCAGGCCCCAGCACAGTCACATGAGGGGCAAGCTGGTAGCCGGAAAATTTTAAACACGATCCCATTTGTTTGGCAGACAACGCACATTTATGTGGAAGTGATTGCACATTCTGCCAAAGGTACTGCCCCCCCCCCCCCCCACCTGACTGCCCTCACCATGTATCCCAGGCTCTGTTATCCCACCTGCAGATCTGGGACTGGCATGGTGGGGGATTTCGTTGATCTCCCCTCCAGTGAATGAACAGTGGAGTGGCGCACGTTATTTGCAGGTTTGGCTCTTACTTTCTGGCTGATGTGGCCAGGGAAGATGCTAATGAAGCATGATCTGTGCACCATTAGCTTTAGTGGAGGGCAAAAGAGGCATCCCAGTAAAGAAAACTGTAATTACAGTATGCTATCACAATAAGACACTAGTGGCCCTCTATTCGATAGCCCAAAAATGTATTGTAAAATAAATACATAAAATAACAAAAATATAGTAACATATAAAAATGAAACAAAACATTTTTATTTATTTTTTGTCCCTCGCTCCTATGAACACACTGAATCATAAGAACATAAACACAAGCAATAAGTGCGCTTGCATATGAAAACCTATTGCTGTGTTGGCGTGATAACAATAATTCTAAGGCCATCATTCTCGGTTAACTCTAAATTGATAACCTGTAAAGGCTTTCAAAGCAACGCCTATTGGATACCAAATGATTCTGCTTTATCACAAGAAGTAAGCTGTTTCGGTCTAGGTTTACATTGAATGCGGATTTGAAATCGTATAACTTCACTTGAAACCACACTATTTCAAAACCGCGTGTCAGTGACTTCAGGTGAAACTTGGCTGACATCTGTGCAACTTCATGCACAGATGTCTATGCAAGTTGTACCTGAAATCACCAAAAGCAGTGCAGGAACTACATTTTCAAATCAGGGCAGCACCGCAAAGTTGGCATCGCACCAATTTGAACAGTTCTATTGCTGACAATAGGGTGCGACTTGTCATGCCATTTTACCTGTCAAATCGCATGACAAGCCGCACTGGTGTGAACAGGTGTTAAGGCTTGATATGTTGGACATCTATTTACTCATCACAGCCTCATCTTTTGTATTTGATAAAAAAAAAAAATGGGTGATGTAGTGTTTTTATGCACAAAAAGTAACTTTACTGGATTTTTTTACAAAAAAATTGCATTTGATAAACAGCTAACATCATGTGACTTAGCTGTTTATTACAGCTACCCCTATTTTATTCATCCAGGTCTTTGTTTTCAGAAAATATCAAATGTTTAGGGGGTTTAACTAATCTTTAGGCCTAAAATGTACATTTAACATGTGTGCAAAAACAGAAAAATGGCTCTGGTGGTGAAGTTCCTCAAGTGTATTTCCACTTTTGCAGCCAACTTGAGATGACACCTATTTATATTTGTTACATGTTCTCATTCACATAGCATAACCTAAAAACATTTTCTGCTTACTATTTTAAATGCTCTTTAAAGGGGTCGTAAAGGTTCGTTTTTTTTTTTTTCTAAATAGATTCCTTTAAGCTAGTGCATTGTTGGTTCACTTACCTTTTGCTTCGATTTCCCTTCTAAATGTTTTTTTCTTTGTTTTCTTTGTCCGAATTTTTCACTTCCTGTTCCTCCTCAGTAAGCTGTTCAGTAAGCTGTTCTGGCTGACTAAACACCGCTCGTATGATGGTGTGAAGTTTACTGAGGAGAAACAGGAAGTGAGAAATTCAGACAAAGAAAAAAACATTTAGAAGGGAAATCGAAGGAAAAGGTAAGTGAACCAACAATGCACTAGCTTAAAGGAACCTATTTAGAAAATAAAAAAACAAACCTTTACAACCCCTTTAACTCTAGCACTGACAAATCCTACTTAGTTCTTTTTGTTTATGAGGAAGCTGAGGCGTTTCCATAAGCCATAATTAACCCCATTTGTACTGTGCTGGCAGGTCCCATTATCAGTTAAACTAGATATGAATATTGTCTGCCCTAAAAAAAAGTTAAATATTTAGATGCTAGCCCCCTGCAGTGAATGTAAATCAGAGGTAACTTAGTATGTCCTTTGGGTAGAGTCACTAACATTTTTTGAAAATGCTTGACTTGCAGTCAGCCAGTGGCAGAATTATGAGGGTCACAGCAGTCGCACTTGCGATTGGGCCCTGGAGTTCCGCCACTTCAGGAGGGCCCGCCCGTCCGTCTGCCAGTGTGATGGGCCTGTCTGCCCGTCTGCTAGTGTGAGGGGGCCGCCCACCTGTCTGCTAGTGTGAGGAGCCCACCCACACGACTACTAGTGAGAGGGGCCTGCCTGCCCGCCCGTCTGCTAGTGTGAGGGGCCCGTCTGCCAATGTGAGGGGCCTGCTCACCCGTCAGCCTGTGCGAGGGGCCCATCTGTCCATTCTGGCTACGCTACTGAGACCCGTTTGTCCATTCGTTCCAGTGTGGGAGGGAGGGGGCTTTCACCTGCTGGCCACTGAGAGGAGGCAGAGCTGAGAGTCTAGACCACCCCACCTATCCTCTCCACTCCAGAGAGAATCTATGTAGGGAGGTGGGGGCAGACACTGAAACAGAAAGTCAGCTGACCAGCTGACACCAATTGAGTGAAGGGTGGGGAGCTCTCCTCTCTGCGAGGAGTCCCCATGAGGCGAAGGCATCCCTGGAGGCACGGTGATGGAATTCTGAGGGGGAATCGATTGATTGACTTAAGTAAGTGACAAATTGCCAGTGCAATTGATTCCAGCCTCCAGTACCTCTGCCTCTTGCTGATCCCACCCCACCACCATGCAGATCTCACCCCCCCCCCCCTCCACCATCACCTCTACAGCAGAAACATTTATAAGGTAAGAAATATTTTTTTAGGTATGCTGTGCGAATGGGAAAACATTTGACTTCAAATGTGGAAATACACTTTAAGCCTGGGCATATGTGGCTTTTAGTAGGTTGGTATTGGCATGGTAACGTCCAAGGGGTTCAGTGGAACTCTGCAGAAGGACAAAACTTAACTAAAGCCAGCGTTTGGTTACTTAAAGTTCCCAGTATCCAGATTGGAGCTTGATTTATGAGAATGAGGCAGAGCACAGGTTTGTTTCAGATGTTATCTTTGATCAAAATAAAGTTACTAAATGAGATATGATTGATTGATTGACAACTCATGAGAAAGAACATTTCAGTTGGAGATTGACTAGCAGGTAATTAATAAACAATGCATGATAAATGATAGTCAAAGGTTATCTAACAACAAATAGCATATTATTAAATCTGTATTAAACCCAAAACCAAAAATTTAATAAATTGCAGCTTACCAATCATTAAATGTGGTGGCAACATTGGTTTTAGTTATTAGCTTTTTTCTTTCTTTTTTCACCTGGTGTACTGGCCACGGTTTTTTTTCCTTTTGGAATGAAGGTCTTACATGAATAAATAAACGTTGATCATTTTAAGCACTCATGTTAATGGTAAATGGTTTGTCTCGCTGCAAACTGATATATCTGGAAGAGAGCGTGTTCTATTGAAAAACAGACTTACTGGCTGGATCACCAGATGAAAATAAAAAAAAGAAAGACTAAAAAAAGACAATTAATCCAGACATAATTAATCCAGACATCACATCTAAGAATTAGTAAGCTGTAATAAAACAAAATGTTTGCTTTTGGGTTTAATTACTGCTTTAAGTCTATATAATATTTGCTGTAGATATTTTACATTTTGTATCAGTATTTTTTGCCAAGATTCTCCTAGGTATAATCACTCTGTAAAGAATGACAGTGCTGGGGTCAGATTCTGACCTTTTGTTTTTTTTATATGAGGTTATAGGGTAGTAAAACTAATTACATTTTTTAAATGTTTTTTTTTTTTACTAATGGAAATGCAGGATTTTGAGTGTAATTGCTGTGGAACTGAAAAGCAAGCAAGCTTAATGCAAATGCACTGCTCTGGTAGTCTGAAAAAAAATTGAGATAAACACAGAAGAAATTATTTTGTTTTAAGACCCTTTTCACACTGAGGCGGTTTTCAGGCGTTTTCGCGCTAAAAATAGCACCTGTAATTCACCTGAAAACCACCTCCCATTCATTTCAGTGTGACTTTTCACACTGGGGCAGTGCGCTTGTGGGACATTAGGAAAAGTCATGCAAGCAGCATCTGTGGCGCACCCAAAACGCCTGTAAAGCGCTTCGGAATCGCCTGTGTTGCCCCTTCTTTGGGGTTTAAACTGCCCCACTAGCGGCCGAAAATCGCTGCTAAAACGAGCAGTGCAAAAGGGGTCTAAAGCAATTGTGCAGCAGAGCGAGAGTGGCAGTGTTTGGACTTTCCTACAATAGTATTAATATAGTAGTTTAATACTGTATACTACACCCCCAGCGTATGCATTTGATGCATTCTTTAAAGCTATACATAAACCCAGATTTACCAATTTTGGGTTTGTCTAGCTGAAGAAGCAGATCCAGGTTCAGCATGCAGAGCTGTGAGTAATATTTGTATTTTAAGAGCTGGTGACACATGATTTATGTAGCAATCATTCACTGCCACTAGGCATGCTCTGTCAGGTCTGATAAAGTAATTATTTTCCTCGGAGGAAGGGTTTTTAGGACTGATCAACTTTATTTTACTAAACAACCGTTTATCATAGAATTGATCAGGTTATGGTAAGCTGGTCAATGTAAACTAAAATCAATGCACTATTTCATGTTATGCTTTTTTTAAAGTTTTTATTTTTTGCTTCTCGCTGTGTATATGATTATGTTTGGCATAAATATGGCACTTATGTTCTTTTGTCTTGTTTGTATGTATGCTATACTAGTTTGTTCATAGCATAGCTGTCTAGGGAAGAATATAGAAAATAAAGAGTTGGTAGTATAAGGCTTATCCATTTAATTTTAAGCTGATGAACCTGGACACAATATAATCAAGCATATGTTTGCAACTACTTTGATTTCCTATACAGAAGTTAATATATTTTGTATTTTCACCCCAAAGCCACTAGCTGATTTACCAGAAAGTATTTATCTATGAAGACTTTGCATTGAGAAGAATGAAATGTTGTAATATATGAACTATGAAAAAAATGAGAATATGATCCATACTGTATGAATCCTTGGCATGGCATGGATAAGCATGGAAGATTGTGGAAAAGATGCTCTGCTTCTCTGCTCAGTAGTACTGGTACTAATTATATGTTCTCGTATGTTGGAAATTGAATTTATGAATATTTGTCAGAATGGAGTGTGGGTCTTTTACATTAAATTAAATTAAATCAATTAAAATATCTACCAAAGGCCTTGTTTGTTTTATGTTATGTTACAGTCAATTCTAAAATGTTAGATGCTTAATCCAAAATTTGTAAAAAGGAAAAAAACATGTTATGCCAATAAGTGTGAATTGGCAGAAATGGCCTGTCATCTGTCGGAAAACTCAATGTAGCCCCAGAGAACATATTAACTGAGCCAAAGACATATACTATGTGCTTTGGTCCCTTTCATGTAGTACAGGTAAGGGTAACACCTTATCTTCCCTATGCTGCCATATCACATTTTACAGAATATTACAGATCTGCAGATTAAAAGGGAAAAGTCGTTTTTAATAACATTCAATTACAATATAACTTGTGTCACAATTGTATATGCTATATATATTTTTTTTATTTGCTAATTATTTTCCCACGAAAGTGGAGTTACCCTTTAAGACTTTGGTTGGATGTACTCCTATGTAGGGATGATCTTCAGATTCATCCGGCCATGAATTCAAGGTAAGTTTTCTGGTATTCAAATTTAGCCTAATAAACTAATTCTTGGGAAAATTCACCCAGGTGAATTTGAATCAAAATTCCTAGGGAACAAAAGTCATATGGAACGTTAGTTAGAAACAGGGAGGTATGGGTGGCGCTGCCCAACTACAATGTGTAAAATGTGTGCTAATACCATGCACTATCCCTTTAAGAAAATGGAAAATTTCCTATCAAATGCTTACCGTAATTTTCCTTTCATGATAGGCTCCATGGCAGCATACGTGTAGGTTAGCCCCGCCTCCATAACTACCCTATAGGACACCTCTCCCATAAATCTTTGCTCTGGACTACCAGTCATGTTCCATAACTAGCCTACTCCAAGCATTGGGAGGGACTCCTGCTGCCATCAGGCCTATCAAGAAAGGAAAATTATAGTAAGTATTTGATAGGAAATTTCCTGACAGGCTCCATGGCAGCATACGTGGGGGAAATAACTTGCCAAACACACCCGGGTGGGCAAATGCTGAGCAAAGAAAACAAATTTATTTAACACCGTCAACCGACAGTACTTGCAAACCTAAATTAAAGGATGACAAGGCAGCAGGTTCAACACAACAGTGAGACACAAATGTGTTGATAGACGACCAGGAAGCCGCTCTACAGATTACTTCAGGAGCGACATGTCGAGAAGCCGCCCAAGAAGTTGAGATACTCTGAGTTGAGTGTGCAGTCACTGCCCCTGGAGGAGCCGAGCCCTTTGCTTTATAAGCTCTTTGAATGGTCTGTACAATCAATGCAGCAATGAATCTAACCGAAGCCCGCATTCCTTTGTTTTTTCCGCGCAGAAGGATGAAAAGAAAATCCATTTGTCTAAAGGGTGCCGTGACTTCCAGGTATTGTCTCAGAGTGTGCCCCACTGTCACGAAGGCCACATACCTGATGTGAGACGGAAGTAGTGGGGAGGCCTCCCTTGCACCCCGGGTCCTTGAAGCCTCTGGAGATGGAGACAGAGACTTGGTGGACACCGAGTGGCACGAGTGCCAGGGGTGCAGAGCACCGTGCAAGCCTTAGTCCGAGATCCGAGCCGAGGTCAAGTCCAATTTGGCAACGAAGTATAAAAGGGTTAATCAGAAGAAGAATGGTCGAGATCCAAGCCGGGGTCAGTTCCAATCTGGCAGCTGAGTACAAAAGGGGTAAAGAAGTAGAATGGTCAAGGTACAAATCCGAGGTCAATGGCAAGCAGCAATCAAGAGTAGTCAAATAGGTTTCCAGGTCACAACAAGTTCAGACAGATCACACACTAGCACAGGAATAAGGGGGGACTGAAGCTAATCTAGAAATTTGGCAGTGTCTGGGCTGGGCTTATATAGGGAAGTTTGAGGTCACTTCCTGTGCGCCTCCTGGGCATTTTCCCACCTTTTTTTCATCAGGTTGAGGTCACTTCCTGTGCGCCTCCTGGACATTTTCCTGCCTTTTTCTATCGGGTTGAGGTCACTTCCTGTGCGCCTCCTGGGCATTTTCCTGCCTTTTACCATCAAGTATTCTGCGCGGGTGCGGGTTTGCACCCTGAGGCGACTTTGGCGCATGCTCAGTTGGCACAGATTTCCTCTTGTGGCAACGCGCCATTGGGGCATGCATAGTAAGCCCTGGACTCTTACAAAGCCCCCCGAAAGGGGTGGCCTTCAGATGCCCATCCGGGATAAGCTCGCTGAAAGAATCGCCGGAGATGATCTGGAGCATGGATATGCGACTCAGGTTCCCAGGAATTCTCTTCAGGGCTGTAACCCCTCCACTGTACCAGAAATTGGCGTCCGCTGCCCCATCTACGGCAGTCCAGGACGGCCTCCACCTCGTACTCTTTAATCTCTTTGATCATAGAGGGAGGTGGAGGAGGGGCCCCATGTTCCCCAAAGGGGTTCGGGGCCATGGCTTCAGGAGGGAGGCATGGAAGACAGAGTGGATCCGGTAAGTTGAGGGCAGTTTGAGTTTGTAGACAACAGGGTTGAATCGGGACAGGACAAGGAAGGGCCCAATGAACTTAGGGCCCAATTTCTTGGAGGGACATGCCAACTTCAAATGCCTGGTAGACAGCCAAACCTTGTCTCCCGGTTAAAGATCCAGGTCCCTCCGCCACCTTCGATCACAGATGATCCTTTAGGAGCTTTAAGTTATTGTGTAGAAACTCCACTCTGTTCCAGACAGCTGGGACCGAAACGGAAGTGGGTAGGACAGGGGAAAAAGAAGGGTGGTATCCCAGGTTGGCGTAGAATGGTGATTGCTTAGTGGTAGAATGTATTGCATTGTTGTATGCAAATTCTTTGCAAGGAAGTAGGGGTGCCTAATTGTCTTGGACAAAGGTGGAGTAACAACGAAGGTACTGTTCAAGAGTTTGGTTTGTGCGTTCCGTTTGTCCATTGGTCTGAGGGTAGTAGGCCGAAGAGTAGTGGTTCTCAATGTCTAGAGCAAGACAGAGCTCATTCCAGAATTTAGAGGTGAATTGGACTCCACGATCTGATACAATATTGCTGGGGACCCCATGGAGGTGTATGATCTCCTTGATAAAAGCCTGAGCCATTTCTGTAAGGCAGTCTAAAACAACAAATATGAATGTAAACCCATCAGAGGGTGATAGCTTCACTATGTAATCCATGCTGATCTGTTCCCAGGGTCTGGAGGGAACAGGCAGGGGGCGTCTGAGACCCCATGATTTATTGTTTTACGCTTTGCTGTGATTGTATACCGGGCAGGAATTGACGTAAGCGTGGCAGTCTGCCTTGAGGGTAGGTAGGTTCGCAAACACAGATCGGTGGTTTTGGTCACCCTGAAATGCCCTGCTAACTTGTTGTCATGGCAGAGTTCGAGCACAGGAACTCACAGTTAAAGGGACACAAACACAGCATGGTCATGGAAGAAAAATCTGTCATTTTCTTGCAGATGTTCTCCTGAGGGCAGTTGGTATAGAGAGGAGGCCATTTAATCCTGGACAAGAGGTCATCCATAAGTAGGAAGAAATTATAGGCAGGGAGTATAGCGTCCGTCGTTGGCGAGTTATCGGCATCAGGTTTACAATTCTTGGATCCCGGACGGTATGTGATATGCATTTGAAATCGGGTGAAGAAGAGAGTCCATCTGGCTTGTCTAGGTCTGAGGCGTTTAGCTGTACAGAAGTATTTCAAATTCCTATGATCAGTGTAGATAAGTATAGGGTGCAAGGCTTCTTCCAATAGATATTGCCATTCTTGCAGGGCCAGTTTAATAGCAAGGAGTTCCCAGTCCCCTACATCATAGTTCCTTTCGGCTGGGGACAACTTCCTGGAAAAGAAGGCAACAGGATGCAACATGGCAGTGGTTTCGTGGCGCTGAGAAAGGACTGCCCCAACCGCAATCTCTGAATCATCGACCTCCAACACGTAAGGCAGGGTTGGGTCGCGATAACAAAGGACCGGGGCAGAGGTGAATTGCTTCTTGAGTTTGTTGAAAGCCGTTTGTGCTGAGGGGGACCACAGAAAAATGTCTGTTTTGCTTGATGAGTTGTGTGATAGGTAAAATTATTGACGAGAAGCCTTTGATGAATCTTCTATAAAAATTGGCGAATTCCCACGAACCTGTGGACGCTCTTAAGGTCCGAGGGTACTGGCCATTCAAGAACTGCAGTTACCTTCTGGGGGTCCATGGATATGCCAGAAGTCGAAATAATGAGGCCAATAAATTGCATAGTGGAATTCCATACTTTTTGGAGAAGTGGCTGTCAATAATGCAGCTGCAAGCCCCAGAGTCAATAATGGTTGCTACTCGGATTATCCTCCCCAGTATATGCAAAGAGAGGCAGAAAGTGAGATGCGAGGATTTAACAACGTACGGTGAAACTGATTGGGGTTCATTTCACTTACTCGGTCTAATGGGACATCCCTAAAGAAAGTGACCCGCTCCACCACAATACAGGCATAGATTGTTCAGACGATGGTGTTGTCGCTCTTCGGGTGTGAGGGGTGCATGAACTAAGCTGAGTTGCATCAGTTCTGTGTCATGAATTGGGATAGATGCGTGGGTCTCAGCTGTGGAGCCATGGGTACTCGTGGGAGCATCCATGTGGGACGGGCCATACCGGATCATTCCCTGCGACGTTCTCTGAGTCTGCGATCAAGCTGGATAGCCAACTGAATTGTAGGTTCCTATGTATCAGGGAGCCCCACTCTTGCTAATTCGTCTTTGAGGGGCTCGGACAACTGTTTCAGCCGTGGTGGTTCGATGTGGGTCATCATAGAGCATTGCCATAGCATCGAAGAAAGAAGACAGTGAGTGCAGTTTAGGACTCTCTCTTTCCAATAGCTGATGATCCCATGCTTGAGGTTCTTCTGTAAGTAAGGCTACTATGAACTTTGACCTTTGTATCCTCTGAAGAGAAGGCCCTAGGCTGTAAGGTAAAGTATAGCCAACAGGCGTCCTGAAAGCCTGGAACTGGTTCAGGACGACTTTCCAGTTAAAAGTACCCCTCTTGTATGGACGTCAAGGCCTGAGACACAGAGGCCACTTGTTGGCACAGGGCCTCGAAGGTGGAAGCACTCCCCTTAGTCTCAGACATGGCTGGATTATTCTGACACGAGGGCCACGTACCTGATGTGAGACCCAAGTAGTGGGGAGGCCTCCCTTGCAATGGATGCTCAGTTGGCACGTATTTCCTCTTGCAGCAACGTGCCATTGGTGCATGCGTATTAAGCCCTGGACTCTTAGAGAGAGGCTCTGGAGAAGTCCTGAAGGCGAGCATGAGAGGAGGTAACAAGGGAGCTAGAGAGCAGGAGGTCCTGGGAGGAGCGGAGAGGACGATTAGGGCAATATCTGCAGATGAAGTTGGTGATGTAGCTGGGGCGATGTTGTGGATGGTCTTGTATGTTGTGGTTAGCATTTTGAATTTTATATGCAGGGGTAGGGGAAGCAAGTGAATGGATTGGCAGAGAGCAGTCGGATCGGTTAGTGAGGTGTATTAGTCTAGATGCAGCATTCATAATAGACTGAAGGGGGGGAAGCCTGCGTAAGGGTAGGCCATTAAGGAGAGAGTTGCAGTAGTCAAGGCGGGAAATAATCAAGGAGTGAATAAGTTGCTTTGTGGTGTCATTAGTCAGGAAGGGAGAAAAGTTTTTTAGAGGAACCTGGTCCCCAAACCAGGGCCCTCTAAGGAGGGGAGCTGTCGGACTATCACGGTACAGTATAATACATTGACATAATTAATAAACCGATGTATATAAAATACATAGTTTTTTTATTTATACAAGGAGAACTTTTCAGTCATAAAAACAAATGCACGCAAGAAGTATTTCAACTAGTTTCGCTATAGAGATAGCTTCATCAGAAATACAATGTTTACATCTGCAAACAAGAATTTGAAATTGGTAACCATGTATAATCAATACATTTGGCTGCATCAACATTCAGCAGCAATGTTTGAATCTTAATATGGGGAAAGGAAATACATCATAATGGACAGTCTCTTACCCCACTTGGATGCACTATGGGCGCATAGACAAGTCCGGCAGAGCCTCCCGTGGCGACTGGGGAGGGACCTATTAGGGTCAACAGGTCAATCTAGAACGTAAAGGGGTAGTAATGGTATTGTATTAATAGTAGTAGAGGAATCTAGATAGACATAGAAAGTCATGGGGGGAGACCAGGAAGGAGGAAATATAACATGCTCAGTTTTAGAAAGATTGAGTTTGAGAAAGTGGTGTGATGTCCATATCGATATGTCATTTAGTAAGTTTGAGATCCGTGAGGAGATCGAGGGGGTGAGTTGAGGAGTGGAGAGATAGATCTGGGTGTTATCGGCGTAGAGGTGGTATTGGAAGCCATGGGAGGTTATCAACTGGCCCAGGGAAGAGGTATAGAGCGAGAATAGGAGGGGCCCAAGGACGGAGCTTTGGAGTACCCCAACATAGAGAGGAAGAGGAGCGTAGGAGATGGAGTTGTAAGTGACACTGAAAGTGCGCTGAGATTGGTAGGAGGATAAAGCAGAATCACAGAGGCCAAGGGAGTGTAGTTTGCTGAGGAGGAGCAGGTTGTCAACTGTGTTGAAGGCAGCAGAGAGGTCTAAAGCCCCACACACACTATCAGTTTTTCTGCTAAATTTTTCCTTCAGATTTACCAAAACCATATAATATGAGGTCACACCTTAGGAGTTTCAATTTGTATGCAATCAGGCAGGCCCTTGCACTACATGGTTTTGGTAAACCTGAAGGAAAAACTCAGCAGAAAAACTGATTGTGTGTATGGGGCTTAAGAGTATGAGTATGGAGTAATGGCCATTGGTTTTAGCAGTTAGTAGGTCATTGGTAAGTTTTAGTAGGGCAGTTTCATTGGAATGTTGTGGACGGAAGCCGGACTGTATTGGGTCGAGAAGGTTGTTGTCCTTGAGGTAGCGACTCATTCGTTCATGGACAAAGCATTTGATGAGCTTGGAGGCAAATGGGAGCAGGGAGATGGTTCTTAAGTTATTCAAACAGGTGGGGTCTAGTGAGGGTTTTTTAAGTATGTGGTAACCAGTGCATGTTTGAGCGGGGAAGGAAAGGTGCTGGAGGAGAGGGAGAGGTTGAAGATGTGGGTTAGGGAGCTTAGGATAGAGTGGGAAGTTGGTTGCAGTAATTGTGAGGGGGTAGGGTCCAGGGGACAGGTGGTGAGGTGGGCCACGGAGAAAAGTTTATCAACTTCACTGGTGGTAACTGGGCAGAAGGAGGAGAGTATTGAGTGTGGTGTTGGACCTGATGTGTTGGGTAGGGGAAGAAGTTGAATGCTGGATATCTCCTTACAAATTGTGTCGATTTTGCTTTTGAAATGGTTGGCAATCTGTTGAGCGGTAAGCAAGTCAGTGGGTGGGGGCAGTGGGGGGGTGAAGTAAGGAATTAAGGGTAGAAAAGAGTTGATGAGGTTTGGATGAGAGGGCTTTGATGAAAGTGTTGTAGTAGGTTTGTTTAGCAGTGTGGAGGCACAACCTAATTCTACAAGAGTGTGTTAGTATAGCAGTGAGACGTTTTACATTGTGTGAGAGATAGTTGCAGTATCATAAAATATAGCAATACTTCAGGATAAAATTGAGACACTATTGGTCGAGATAAAGTTGCAATACACAAATCATTGCTGGGTGTTGAAAAAGCAGTGTACGCATTAATATTGTTTGAGACAATTTCACTACCTTAATTAAGACAAAACGCGAAATAGAGCACAATGTCAGCATAGCCGTGAGTTGGTTTGTATTAGTTTTTGTGCACTGCACACTGTGTTCTCTGCGAAGACTGAATGTGCTGCAGACTCTGTGCTCATCTATATGCTTTGCAGACTATAGTGCTCTGCAAATCATTCATGTTCTGCAACGTCTTGGCTCTGCCAATACTGAATGCTCTGCACACTGTGTGCTTTGCTAGGGCTGAATGTGCTGCACACTGTGTGCTCTGCAAATGATGGATGCACTGACACCAAATCTCAGTAAGATTGAACATTTCAGCCTAAAGTGGAATTCTCTGAAGCAACTCTGCACACTCGTTCTATAATAAAAACATTAAGGACCAGTTCACACTAGTGCGATGCCAGACATCGCATGTGATTCACACTGCATTGCTGTTCACATCATATGCGATGTCTGTGCGATGCAATTTCAGCCATACAAACTCTATGGCTGAAATCGCATTCGCACCAAAATGGTGCAGGACCCTTTTTTTTGGTCCGCACTGAAATCGGATTGCATGGGGTGTTCACACTTATGTGATCTGATTCCTGCACCATTTTACAGTTCGCACTGCGATCTGTGAACCTATCTTGGGGTGTCGTTAACTTTACAACGGGCCCTTTCACATGTTCTGCAGTGAGCTCGCTTCCTACTGTATTGGGGCCCCCCAGGGTGGCAGAAAACAAGAGATATATGTCACCAGCATACCAAGAAAATATAAGGGTCCAAAGCAGTGGGAGAACTATCAGGGTTGCAAAGGTTGTCTTGCCACCGGGCACTGGTGTTCTGCCACTGTGGGGTTCCCCCTCTTGCTGTCCTGTCCCTGCTATTGACAGCACTGGTTTGGCATCACTTGGAATTTACAGGCTGGTTCTCCTGTCCTAAGGACAGGAGAAATCAGTCTGTTTTTTCAGTAACTGGGAGTCCTGGTGGAGTCCTTCCTGCAACTCGCTCTTCTCCCTGCCAATGAGGATGCAGGGGAAGGAGCAGATCGGGCGACCGTGGTTGTGTGAGCGCTCACATTATGCAGAGGGAGCTGACTGGGGACTTTCTCCCTCTCAATAGAGACTGTGTTAAAATGAGGCGCATCCGCTACGAATGCAAACAAAAAGACATTGCCTTTTTGTAAAAAAATAAAAATAATTAAATGGGGGGGGGCACATGGTGGGGCACAGCATAATGTTGGGGGGGTCAGAGCACCCTCTGCCCCCCTAGTGACGCCATTGGCACTAACTGCGTGCACTTTACCAAAATTCAGTTAATTGAAAACAATTTTGTCTGCATAATGTGAGCCACCTTGAGCACAAATGACAAAAGACCCCAAATCATATTAATAATAATAAACTAATTTTCCTTGTGCTTTATTCATTTTAATAAAGAAATCGGACTCATTTAAATTACATCCCCATGCCTTTTATATACTTATCATCCCTAGCCCTCTGTGATGTTTATGGAGGAAAAAGAAATACCCAGTACTTCTAGGTACAGGGGGTCCCCTAGTTACAAACATCCGACTTACAAACGACTCCTACTTACCAACAGAGGGAGACAACAGGAAGTGAGAGGAAATCTACCCCTAGGAAGGGAAATTCTCTCCTGTAAGAGTTATTATGGGAAAAAGGTGTCTTCGCTGATGTTTTTTATCAAGGCTTGTTTCCACAACAACCCAAAATTTGCAAAATCCAATTGTCATTGGGACAGGAAGTGAGGCGAAATCTTCTGAACAGGGGCACAGACAGCAAAACAAACATTACAGGGGTGTTAACTCTTCCCTATGCTATCCAAAAAGCTTAAAAATTGTTTTTCTGGCTGGAACTACACTTAAAAAATGTACCTTTTCCGACTTACAAACAGATTCAACTTAAGAACAAACCTACAGACCCTATCATGTTTGTAACCCGGGGACCCCCTCTATTTGAATCATTTCACTCTCCACTTCTTCCCACAAATCAGAGCTGAGTGCCTAAGTGGCCAAGCACCAGCCACTGTCGATGTCTAGTGGGAGCAAGAGGAAACTCTGTGCAGAGCAAACTTAGTTCCTAGGTGAAAGAAGCAGAAGAGAAGTGGAGGATAGTATAAGCAGTGAGTGGTCAGCATTTAAAGTATATCTAAAGCCAAAAACATTTTTTTAATATTGGACAGGATAGCAAATGTTGAAACCCTGTTTTTTTGCCATCTGCATTTAATTTGGAAGATGTGTCCCCATTGTAAAATGTCCCCTCTATGCCAGCTCTGGTGATGACCTAGCATGTTGGCTTTCCTTTAACTATCTGTTCTCTGTGATAGCGTATGCAAAATTAAAAAAAAGTTTACAAGTGTTGCGGCTGCGGTCACCCAGCAAGGGGGGACATGTTTCCTTCTAGGGCGCAGGTAAAGAAAACCTGTCTCTATGCGGGGTCTGTGCTCTCTATGCCTTAGGCATTCCCATCCTGGTTGATCTGTTGGGTTTTCAGGTGAGTGAACAAATTTATAAGAAAAGTCAGTACAAAAACAGCCAGCTGGTAGATTGATTGGTAGAGGTGCCCGATGTGGTTATACAATAGATAGGCACGATTCATCTGCTTTAGTAGAGCCCTGTTGTAACGAAACGTCCCACACTCCGCTTGAGTGCTTTCGTCATATACCGCTTCCTCCCAGTCTGAATATAGATATCAGATATTCCAACCGCTTTTAACCACAAACAAGACAATAATCGTTTGGTTGCTGAACATGGACTGTTTATTGAAAACCAAGGTAAACAGGTAATACTCTGGACAATTCCCCCCTTTGCATTCTGGACGGGGTAGTATGTCCAATCAGCAGTGAGAGCTGTAGGAGGAATTTTCCCCCACCAATCTCACAGCTAATCTACATACACATCCCATAATATCCAAGGCAGACAGACACAATAGAACATTGGAATACAGCCACACCCCAAATGGCAGAGACCATCATGGCCTCCTTAATAATGTCCTTTTGCATTACATAACAGAATATCTTCCTAAATGCTTGTAGCTCCCTTAAATGCCAGGGCCCATAGCCGGTAGGCAAGAGGCTAGCATCCAGTCCCCTCCAAAAGCCTATGTCCCGGGTGAGTCACCTGTGTATAATGTAGAGCCTGGTATATGATGTACAGAGCCCTGTGTATAATGTAGAGCCTGGTATATGATGTACAGAGCCCGGTGTGTAATGTCCAGAGCCCTATGTATAATGTACAGCCTGGTATATGATGTACAGAGCCCGGTGTATAATGTAGAGCCTGGTATATTATGTACAGAGCCCGGTGTATAATGTAGAGCCTGGTATATGATGTACACAGCGCCCTGTTTATAATGTAGAGCCTGGCATATGATGTACAGAGCCCTGTGTATAATGTAGAGCCTGGTATATGATATACAGAGCCCTGTGTATAATGTACAGAGCCCAGTGTATAATGTACAGCCTTGTATATGATGTACAGAGCCCTGTGTATAATGTACAGCCTGGTATATGATGTTAAAGAAAGGAAGGGATTCCGGCACTCCAATTTTTGTAATGTCTTATTAGGATGGTGCAATACAAGTTAAATGGCTCATTAAAATCAGTCACTATTTATTTGCAGGTGAGAGGGTGTCCATAACCTCCAGTATACAAGCAAAAAAAAAAACAGGAAGGGGGGGGGGATTTGGAGGCACCAACTCCAGTAGTTCTATCACATAAATATATATTGTTTTTTTTTAACTTACTGGTTTGCAGGTTCATAAAGTGCTGATGTCCATCAAAGGTTAAAACATCCTGAAGTGTGTTGGTGATAGGGTGCAAACTCTGCTGGCAGTCCTTTTGCTGTAAGGATGTTAGTCCTGGTTGTTTTAGCAGCTAGTCCGTGTTGTACATGGTGTTGGAAGCTCCATGCTAACCCTGGAACGCGGAAGAGGAAGTGATGTGCTCAGCAAGCATCCAGACACAGAGTATAGAACGTCCAGGCTACGCGCTCGGGGCTCACACCTCCTTCTACTGGATTGTTTGCTCTCAGGAGGAGAGCAACTTAAATACAAGTGCAGGAACTCCAGCTGGGAATGTGGGCGGGAAGTCTGCACCTGTGGAACCATAACAGCCAGCAGACCCGCATTTTTGTAAAAAAGTGAAAGAAAAAGGGGAAAGAGCATAAAAAATCTTTTATTTAATACAAAAAAAAAAAAATGAATGTGAATTGATACTAGAATAAAAATCAAAAATTTTTTTTTTAAACCACATAAAATTTTTGAGTTTAATAAAGAAAAAAAAAAAACGCATGGAAAATGCATTGAGTGCATAGAGCATGCACTGCTAAGAAAAAAAAAAGAATATTTTAAAATAAGGATATTTTGATATGGCAGTTCAACACGGTGGAACTCTAATTATAATAAAGAATGTGTCTCTACTTCTTCATTGAGCCCCCCCCCCCCCCCCCCGGCAAAAGGTGCCAAAAGAATATATCCAGTAGGTTTCTTGCTGACATAAGCATTTAAAACGTTCTGCAGCAGGAAGACCTCTGTTAATGTCCTCTATAACCCAGACTCTAAGGCCCTTAGTGGATTTTTGATGTTCCTTTAAAAAATGAAGGGGGACACTGTTTGTCCCAACCTTTCTCTATGAAACGCCTATGTTCCCCAAAATGTTGGCGTAGAGTACGTATGGTCCTGCCCACGTAAAAAAGACCACATGGGCAGGTTAGGCAGTACACTACGTACTCACTGGAACAATTGTGAAATTCTTTGAAATAATATGTTTTACCTTTGATGATAAAGTTTTTCTGACCATGATCAACAAATTTACAGGGAAGACGTAATTTTTTTCCTACATTCATACTTTCCCACTAACGGAATTAGGGGAATATGTGAAACCGGAGCGGATGGAACATTTCGAATTCTGCTAGGTGCTATTTTACTCTTTATATTTTTTGCTTTGCGATAGGATACCTTAGGTTGTTGAGTGAGGGAAGAACCTAAAAAAGGGTCTCTGAGCAGGATGCACCAATGTTTGGCTATGATATTCTCCATTTTTTTATGACAATCGTGGACTTGGGTTGTGAATCGTGTTGGTTGCAGATCCTCTAATGTCTTTGCCTTTGGTAAAGGTTTTTTCGCTTGTTGAAGGAAGGCTTCTTGAACCAGATTTGGTGGATATCTTTTATCCTGGAATTTTTCGGAGAGAAGTTTAACCTGGGTGTGGTAGTCTTCATCTTTAGTACAGTTTTGCCAGTTTCTGTAAAATTGACTCCTGGGTATGTTCTTGACCCACCTCAGATGATGACAGCTTTGATAGTGGATATAGGAGTTTCCAGCGGTTGGTTTGACAAAATTTGTGGCATGTATTTGGGAATCACTATGAAAAAGTTCTGAGTCTAAAAAGGCAAATTTTGTTGTGTCTTTGACATAAGTGAAGGATAGCCCTAGAGAGTTGCGGTGGCAATGTTCTACAAAGGACTCTACACTTTCTCCAGATCATTACAATATCATCAATGTAGCTTCCATAGTAGATAATTTGGGCTGCAAAGGGGTTATTATGTGAGACATACTGTAGTTCCCAATAGCCCATAGTCAAGTTTGCAGAACTCGGGACAAAATTGGTGCCCATAGCGGTACCCTGGGATTGTAAATAAAAAGTGTGATTGAACTCAAAATAATTATGTTCTAAACAGAATTGTGTGGCCTCCAGGATGAACTGTGCCTGTCTGGGGTTGATAAGGGGATCTTCGGAGAGGAAATGTTCTACTGCTCTAATGCCTATAGCGTGGGGAATGGAAGTATATAGGAACATGACGTCCAAGGAAACCCACTGATAGGTCAGTTCCCAGGTGTAGAAGGAGAGCATATCCAGTAGATATGTGCTATCTTTGATGTATGATGGGAGGTTTTGAGCAAGGGGTTGGAGGAAAAGGTCTATATACATAGAAAAAACACTGGGGATACTCTCCATAGCCGCTACTAGCCGTTTCATTTAAAGTCCCAGTATATGGAAATATACACCCCCCCCCTCTTTGCATGTTATAACCGGGATGGAGGCAGAGCTCAAACACAATGGGTAGTTAATATCTACCTTTATTACTTATATATTTCACTCAGGGAGGGATGGGATCTTATTCCATGATTCCTACCCTCCGGATGGCATTTAATAATTATACATATTTGCTATATGTATATATCTTCCCTGCATGTGACCCATTTTTTTTATTTATTTATGTTTCATAGCTCTTGTACCCCTTGTGGATGCTGTTCACTCTGCCTGCTTTGCTTTGGCTGTCGTCTTTTCTTCCCCGGGAGTTGCGATTCGCACCAGGCGCCGCCCTCCGTCACCCATTGGCTTGAACAGGTGACGTGGGGGTGGCTTGCCTTGTGCGTATCGACGTCACGCTCATGCCGTACAAGTGACGTTTCTTGCAAGCGCCACCCTGCAATTACGGCGTGTTTCCACCCAGCTGTTGTTTGACGGGAGTTGGTTTTGGCGCCATTGGCGGCCGGACGACTCCCAGTCGTCATCACGCTTGTGACGTTGGCGCACGCCCGCCCTATTTCACCGGCCCGATTGGGGGCCCCCATTCACAACTGACCAGATGACCATCTCGCACTGCCCGCCTTAGATCACGTCCAGACTCAATATCTGTTACCTAAGGGTACTTTTATATGGTTTTTCCATATTTCTCTTCCCTCCAGCACTTTTTCACTTACACTCATGCTGATCGATTATGATCATCACTCAACATGACTTTACTTGTTCATTCCCCACTTTTCTTGGTTCACTATTTTCTTTCACTCTGTACTGTTTCATTTTTATGTTATTTCCTGTGCACATCTTGTTGGTTTTCTTCTTCTTCTTACTTTATTTTCATATCATCACTTCACCCTACCTCTTCTCCTCTCTATGCATTCTACTTCTTTGGTGTTTGGCAGTGCTACCGGGTCCATTATAAATAATACTTTCTATTTAACTTATAGATTTTACTGCCATCATTGGCACAATACTCAAACTACTCGTATTGTTTGCTGGCTGGGGGCTTCTCACTTTGGGTCCAAGGTTCTGGACGGACCTTCTGCTCCTCAGCTCCCGGGGGAGGCTTGACGTGGCGGCCTGTGCATACCAGGATAATCGGTGCTCGGCATTCCCGTGGGGTGTTCTATGGACTTGATCAACCTTTTTTTATATATATTTTTTATACATAATACCTTTCATACCATGGGCTTTTTAATTTAATATACCCTTTTATACTTACAGACATTACATATTTGCTCCTGATGAGTCGGCACACCGACGAAACGCGTCGAGATATTGAGGATGCAACCCCTCATATTTTCCATCAATTTTTATAAAACTTCTATGAATTTTATTGTATATTAGTACTGTATTATTCCTATGTATTCTGTAGAATTTTTTTTTCTTTCCCTGCTTTGACAATTAAGTTCTACATTATGTTTACTAAGATGTCATGTTTGTACATGCATTGTCACATATAGACGCTTATTGACATTTTCTGTATAATTGTTAATAAAATTCCTATTCTTACATTGCTTTCGAGCCTGCCTCATTTAAAGTCCCACACTCGTTTTGTCCTTTGAATTTATTATAGGGATGGAAACGCACTACCCCCCCTTCCTTGTGCGTTTCATTTAAAGTCCCAGTATATGGAGATATACATTCCCCCCCCCTCTTTGCATAGCCGCTACTATGGGATGGCCTGGTGGATTGAACTAGTCCTCATGGATTTTTGGCAGATGATAGAAGTAGGGGGTTTTTCGGAAACAGTTGACGGAAAATTACAGTTCTGCTTTACAATATTTTCTTCAAAGGCTCTGTTAGCCAAGCTTCTTGCTTCCAGGGTGAATTCTGGTAATGGATCGTGAGTAAGTTTAGAGTAGGTGTTGGTATCGGATAACAATCTAAGCGATTCTGCTGTGTAGTCTGAATAATTGTGGATTATAATACCACCTTCCTTGTCTTCAATTAGATCAGTATACATGACTTGGTAAAATGTTTGTAAAAAGGGCCCTTTTTATGTACTGGATTAAAGATGGACTTAGGTTTGAATTTTGTATGTTGAATCGGGTGGGGGGGGGGGGGGGGGAGGTTAGGCAATGTTGAGTATATAATTCCATATCTGCAAATGGATTTTCTGCATAAAGTTCATCTAGGTCCGTGACAGCGGAGGAATTAATATCTACACAAACAACATCAGGGTTGGTAGTTCCATTGTCTTCTTGCAGGGGTGGCGGCTTAAGGGAGGATTCAATATTGTAAAACCTTTTGACTGTCAGGTCCCGGATAAATTTATTGAGGTCTTTGAATAATATGAAGGGGTTTGGGTGAATGGTTGGTACAAACGTTAAACCTTTATTTAGGAGTGAAGTCTCCTCTGTTGATAATATATGGGTAGACAGGTTAAAAATCTTTATACTTTCTGTATTTTTTCTTTTGAGTTTTCCTCTACCCCTCCCCCTTCCTCCCTTCCTCCTCTCCTATGTACTTTCTGTTGGTGGTACTGAGTTGGGGTGGGGGGGGTTGGGGGGGGGGGGGGTGTTATGGACACCCTGCCTTCTCATCTGCAAATAAATAGTGACTGATTTTAATGAGCCATTTAAGCTTATATTGCACCATCCTAATAAGACATTACAAAAATTGGAGCGCCGGAATCCCTTCCTTTCTTTAATATTGAACTGTTGTGCCCTTTCTTCCGAGCTGCAACTTTCTTTGGATGTCATATATTTCTTGATTTTAAACATATTTTTACAAAGCTACCTTTCTTTTTTTTTTTTTTTTTGCAATGGAACTCATTATAGAAATCGAAAAAGTAAAATTCAATACTCTTGAGGAATTTTATTCTCTGTTTCCCACAAACTTCTTTTTTGTCTAACTTCCCCTTACCCAGGCCATAAGGGTAAATTCCTTTGTAGAAAGTTTTTAAAATTAGAAGATGTAATCTCCTCCGCCAATCAACACTGATGGGATGGGTTCTTTTTGGAGCAATATTTTTTACACAAAATTACACCCAGAGGCCTAAGGGTTCTCAAACAATGCTCTTTTTTAGACCCAGACCTATCCAAAGAATGGACTTTTGTATCCGAATTCTGCACAGAAAAATTGATAAAAACTATTATTGCACAAATAAAAAAGGAAATAGGAAACCCTAGCAGTTGAAATTAGGGAACTTTGCAATGATATTTCACAATATATTGCACAGCTTCCCCTTACATGGTTTAGGACTCTAAAAAGGAACACCATCAGGCAAGAAAATTATCTTAATGCTCATAAATTGGGGAGATTCAGAAGGGACCTTAGTGACTACACGAATAATAGTCTTTTTCTGGAAGAAATCACATCAGGAACCTATGCCAAGGCCCCTTTTAGAAGGCCTATCCTCAACAGCACCAATCCAGCACACCCAAAGTAACTCAACACCTATTATCATTGCCCATACCCCCCACTCATTTCTAAACCACAGTGAGCGACAAACAAAATTAATAACAATAAAAAAACACCAAAAACTCCTCAGCCCACCAATAAGGCCAAAGAAATACCCACGTCATCCCGTAGTACCCATGTGAATCTTGATCGTCCACCAGATCCATTTACAATCAAAAATTTTGAGGTTGAATCAAACCCAAGAACATCTTGCTCAAATAATTCCCTCACCATAGGGCCTGAAATAAATATACAGTCCAATCAGACCACACCCCTTGTCATCCCAAAAAATAGCTGTACAACAATTACAAATCCAGCAAGTACCCAGGATGATTTTTTAGGATCACCCCCCCCCCCCAACTTAGTACCACCAAAAGAAAGTACGTAGGAGAGGAGGAAGGGGGGAGGTAGAGGAAAACTCAAAAAAAAAATAAGGAAATTATAAAGATTTTTAACCTGTCTACCCATATATTATCAACGGAGGAGACTTCACTCCTAAATAAAGGTTTAACATTTGCACCAACCATTCACCCAAACCCCTTCATATTATTCAAAGACCTCAATAAATTTATTCGGGACCTGAGAGACAAAAGGTTTTACAATATTGAATCCTCCCTTAAGCCGCCACCCCTGAAAAAAGACAATGGAACTACCAACCCTGATGTTGTTTGTGTAGATATTGATTCCTTTGCTATCACGGACCTAGATTAACTTTATACAGAAAATTTGTTTGCAGATATGGAATTATATACTCAACATTGCCTAACCTCCCCCCCCCCCCCCGATTCAACATACAAAATTCAAACCTAAGTCCATCTTTAATCCAGTACATAAAAAGGGCCCTTTTTTTTTACAAACATTTTACCAAGTCATGTATACTGATCTAATTGAAATGTGTAAATCAGTTCCAAAGAAGAAATCCAACCTCTCTAAAGCAGAACAAAAGGCACTTGATGAGCTAACCAATAATCATAGCATTGTCATAAAGGCAGCTGACAAGGGAGGTGGCATTATAATCCAGAATTATTCAGACTACACAGCAGAATCGCTTAGATTGTTATCCGATACCAACACCTACTCTAAACTTACTCACGATCCATTACCAGAATTCACCCTGGAAGCAAGAAGCTTGGCTAACAGAGCCTTTGAAGAAAATATAATTTCTAAAGAAGAACTGTAATTTCTCGTCAACGGTTTCTGAAAAACCCCCTACTTCTATCATCTGCCAAAAATCCATGAGGACCAGTTCAATCCACCAGGCCGTCCCATAGTAGCAGCGATGGAGAGTATCACCAGTGTTTTTTCCATGTATATAGACCGTTTCCTCCAACCCCTTGCTCAAAACCTACCATCATACATCAAAGATAGCACATATCTACTGGATATGCTCTCCTTTTACACCTGGGAACCGACTTTTTATTGGGTTTCCTTGGACGTCATGTCCCTATATACTTCCATTCCCCACGCTATAGACCTTAGAGCAGTAGAACATTTCCTCTCCGAAGATCCCCTTATCAACCCCAGACAGGCATAGTTCATCCCGGAGGCCACACAATTCTGTTTAGAACTTAATTATTTTGAGTTTAATCACACTTTTTATTTACAATCCCGGAGTACCGCTATGGGCACTGATTTTGCCCGAAGTTATGCAAACTTGACTATGGGCTATTGGGAACTACAGTATGTCTCACATAATAACACCTTTGCAGCCCAAATTATCTACTATGGACGCTACATTGATGATATCGTAATGATCTGGGATGGCCCTGGAGAAAGTGTAGAGTCCTTTGTAGAACATTGCAATCGCAACTCTCTAGGGCTTTCCTTCACTTATGTCAAAGACTCAACAAAATTAGCCTTTTTAAACTTAGAGCTGGAAACTCCTATATTCACTATCAAAGCTGTCATCATCCGAGGTGGATCAAGAAAATACCCAGGAGTCAATTTTACAGAATCCGGCAAAAATTCCAGGATAAAGGATATCCACCAAATCTAGTTCAAGAAGCATTCCTTCAACAAGCGAAAAAACCTTTACCAAAGGCAAAGACATTAGAGGATCTGCAACCAACACGATTCACAACCCAATTCCATGATTGTCATAAAAAAATGGAGAATATCATAGCCAAATATTGGTGCCTTTTTTAGGTTCTTCCCTCACTCAACAACCTAAGGTATCCTATCGCAAAGCAAAAAATATAAACAGTAAAATAGCACCTAGCAGAATTCGAAATGTTCCATCCGCTCCGGTTTCACATATTCCCCTAATTCCGTTAGTAGGAATGTATCAATGTGGGAAAAAATTATGTCTTACCTGTAAATTTGTTGATCCTGGTCAGAAAAACGTTACCATCAAGGTAAAACATACAGTGGTGTGAAAAAGTGTTTGCCCCCTTCCTCATTTCCTGTTCCTTTGCATGTTTGTCACACTTAAGTGTTTCGGAACATCAAACCAATTTAAACAATAGTCAAGGACAACACAAGTAAACACAAAATGCAATTTGTAAATGAAGGTGTTTATTATTAAAGGTGAAAAAAAATCCAAACCGTCATGGCCCTGTGTGAAAAAGTGATTGCCCCCTAAACCTAATAACTGGTTGGG
Source organism: Lithobates sylvaticus (assembly GCA_028564925.1). Taxonomy (NCBI): domain Eukaryota; kingdom Metazoa; phylum Chordata; class Amphibia; order Anura; family Ranidae; genus Lithobates; species Lithobates sylvaticus. The sequence continues at coordinate 136,599,819 of CM053031.1, forward strand.
CCACCCTTAGCAGCAACAACTGCAACCAAGCGTTTGCGATAACGTGCAATGAGGCTTTTACAGTGTCCTGGAGGAATTTTGGCCCACTCATCTTTGCAGAATTGTCCTAATTCAGTTACATTAGAGGGTTTTCGAGCATGAACGGCCTTTTTAAGGTCATACCACAACATCTCAATAGGATTCAGGTCAGGACTTTGGCTAGGCCACTCCAAAGTCTTCATTTTGTTTTTCTTCAGCCATTCGGTGGTGGACTTGCTGGTGTGTTTAGGATCATTGTCCTGCTGCAGAACCCAAGTTCGTTTCAGCTTGAGTACACGAACAGATGGTCGGACATTCTCCTTCAGGATCTCTTGGTAGACAGCAGAATTCATAGTTCCTTTTATCACGGCAAGTCTTCCAGGTCCTGAAGCAGCAAAACAGCCCCAGACCATCACACTACCACCACCATATTTTACTGTTGGTATAATGTTCTTTTTCTGAAATGCAGTGTTCCTTCTACGCCAGATATACTTGGACACACACCTTCCAAAGAGTTCCACTTTTGTCTCATCGGTCCACAGAATGTTGTCCCAAAAGTCTTGGGGATCATCAAGATGTGTTGTGGAGAAATTGAGACGAGCTTTGATGTTCTTTTTGCTCAGCAGTGGTTTTCTCCTTGGAACTCTGCCATGCAGGCCATTTTTGCCCAGTCTTTTCCTGATGGTGGAGGCATGAACGCTGACCTTAACTGAGGCAAGTGAGGCCTGCAGTTCCTTGGACGTTGTTGTGGGGTCTTTTGTGACCTCTTGGATGAGTCGTCGCTGCGCTCTTGGGGTAATTTTGGGCGGCCGGCCACTCCTGGGAAGGTTCACCACTGTTCCATGTCTTCGCCATTTGTGGATAATGGCTCTCACTGTGGTTCGCTGGATTCCCAAAGCTTTGGAAATGGCTTTATAACCCTTTCCAGACTGATAGATCTCAATTACTTTCTTTCTCAATTGTTCCTGAATTTCTTTGGGTCTCGGCATGATGTGTAGCTTTTAAGGATCTTCTGGTGGACCTTACTGTGTCAAGCAGCTCCTATTTAAGTGATGCCTTGATTGTGAACAGGTGTGGCAATAATCAGGCCTGGGTGTGGCTAGAGAAATTGAACTCAGGTGTGGACAACCACAGTTATAGTATGTTTTAACAAGGGGGCAATCACTTTTTCACACAGGGCCATGATGGTTTGGATTTTTTTTCACCTTTAATAATAAACACCTTCATTTACAAATTGCATTTTGTGTTTACTTGTGTTGTCCTTGACTATTGTTTAAATTGGTTTGATGTTCCGAAACACTTAAGTGTGACAAACATGCAAAGGAACAGGAAATGAGGAAGGGGGCAAACACTTTTTCACACCACTGTATATTATCAAAGAATTTCACAATTGTTCCAGTGAGTACGTGGTGTACTGCCTAACCTGCCCATGTGAGAAACAAACAACCACTGCTCCAAGACTCTCCTTCCCAAGCGAATGCTCCTGCTCCTGTGTGGGAGCCCCAGGTGCTGGCTAATAGCACAATGATTGGAAATCAAAAAAGGAAGAACTCCGGACAGCCGCACACCGAGAAAATAAAATCCAAAAAGTTTATTTAAAAGCAAAAAACACTGCAATCCATACACGGCAAAAAAGGGGGGTACAGAGCTGACGCGTTTCGCACCACAACTAGTGCTTACTCATAGCTGTTTTTTGCTTTTAAATAAACTTTTTGGATTTTATTTTCTCGGTGTGCGGCTGTCCGGAGTTCTTCCTTTTTTGATAACCTGCCCATGTGGTCTTTTTTACATGGGCAGGACCATACGCATGCTACGTCAACGTTTTCGGGAACATAGGCATTTTCATAGAGAAAGGTTGGGACAAACATAGTGCCCCCCTTCATTTTTTAAAGGAATGTCAAAAATCCACTAAGGGCCTTGAGTCTGGGTTATAGAGGCCATTTCCAGAGGTCCTCCTGCCGCAGAACATTTTAAAAGCTTATGTCAGCAAGAAACCTATTGGATATATTCTTTGGGCACTCTCTCGCCGGTGGGGCTCAATGAAGAAATAGAGACACATTCTTTATTATAATTAGAGTTCCACCGTGTTGAACTGCCATATCAAAATATCCTTATTTTAAAATATCCTTTTTTTTTTTTTTCTTAGCAGTGCATGCATTTTCCATGCGTTTGTTTTCTTAGCAGCGCATGTTCTATGCACTCAATGCGTTTTTTTATCAATTTTTATTCTAGTATGAATTCACATTCATTTTATTTATTTTTTATTAAATAAAAGATTTTTTATCCTCATTCCCCTTTTTCTTTCACTTTTTTACAAAAATACGGGTCTGCTGGCTGTTATGGTTGCACAGCCGCAGACTTCCCACCCATATTCCCAGCTGGAGTTCCTGCACTTGTATTTAAGTTGCTCTCCTCCTGAGAGCAAACAGGCCAGTAGAAGAAACGCGTAGCCTGTACGTTCTATACACTGTGTCTGGATGCTTGCTGAGCACTGCTGTCGTCACTTCCTCTTCCACGTTCCAGGGTGGTTAGCATGGAGCTTCCCACACCATGTACAACATGGACTAGCTGCTAAAACAACCAGGACTAACATCCTTACAGCAAAAGGACTGCCAGCGGAGCCTGCACCCTATCACCAACACACACCAGGATTTTTTAACCTTTGATGGACATCACCACTTTATGGACCTGCAAACCAGTAAGTTAAAAAAACAATATATATTTATGTGATAGAACTACTGGAGTTGGTGCCTCCAAACCCCCCCCTCCCTTCCTGTTTTTTTTTTGCTGGTATATGATGTACAGAGCCTTGTGTATAATGTACAGCCTGGTATATGATATGCAGAGCCCTGTATATAATGTACAGCCTGGTATATGCTGTGCAGAGCCCTGTATGTAATGTACAGCCTAGTATATGATGTGCAGAGCCCTATATATAATGTACATCCTGGTATATGATGTGCTGAGCCCAGTGTATAATGTACAGCCTGGTATATGTACAGAGCCCTGTGTTTAATGTACAGCCTGGTATATGATATACAGAGCCCGGGGTATAATGTACAGCCTGGTATATGATATACAGAGCCCGGTGTATAATGTACAGCCTGGTATATGATGTGCAGAGCCCTGTGTATAATGTACAGCCTGGTATATGATGTGCAGAGCCCGGTGTATAATGTACAGCCTGGTATATGATGTGTGATGGACGCACTCTCTCTCTGCAGGGGTCTCACGGCTCTTGATTGGATAGATTGATAGCAGCCATTGGCTCTCGCTGCTGACAATCAAATCCAATGACGCGGCTGCCAGGGCTGGGCCGAGTCCTACATTCAGCGTCTATGGACGCCGAATGCTGGACTCGGGAGTGCGCCCGCAAGATAACCCCCCGGGAGAGCGCATCTCCCTGGGGGTTATCTGATTTGGGGAGGAGCCGCCAGGGGACCCCAGAAGACGAGGTTCGGGGCCACTCTGTGCAAAACAAGCTGCACAGTGGAGGTAAGTATGATATGTTTGTTATTTTAAAAAAAAAAAAAACCCGAACCTTAGTGTCCCTTTAAAACTTTAGTGGCCGCCACTGCTTACCTGTAGGTAAAAATCACCAAGCTCCATGTTAAAGTGGTTGTAAACAGGGTTGAGCAAACCCGAACTGTAAAGTTTGGGTCCGTAATGGACTTTTGGGTGTCCGGGTCCCGGACCCGAACCCGAACCCGAACAATTGACTGTGTGTTCGGGTTCGGGTCCGGTGTTCGGCGATGTATTGGCGCCTTTTTAAAAGCTGCAGGGCAGCCAATCCATGTTAGTTTCACTAGTGTGCCCTTAGAAGCCATCACAGCCATGCCTACTAATGGCATGGCTGTGATTGGCCAGTGCAGCATGTGACCCAGCCTCTATATAAGCTAGAGGCGCACAGCACGTCATTCTGCTTTACACAGTGTAGGGAAAGGTTCTTGGCTGCTGTGAGGGAGAGAATTACATGCTAGGAGTCAGTCTGAATTCCTGAAATTTCTTCTAATTAGTCAGCGATCTATAGATAGAGAGTGTAGGTCAAGGTTCCTGTGTCTGTTTTGAGGGAGAGAGAATTTTCCAGATTCATAAATCAATTCTAAGGCCTGGTTGGGTTGCAGTGCACAGTCTTTTTGCACTGCCATGAGCCCAGTGCCAGACAAAATATAACTTTTATCTGCAAGCTCAGTGCACCAGCACTGCATATGTTACTGAGAGATACACCCTGTACATACTCTGGGAGCATTTTCTGCAGTTTTTGAGATACACGCTGTACATACTGTGGGTGTATTCTGCTAATGCAAAAACATTGTAAAAAATAAAATTTTGCAGTGTTTTCTGCATGTTTGCAGGAGTGTGACATATTCAATCAATCTATTTTTCTTCTATTGTGCTATTCCAAAAAAAAAATTTGAGTGAAATTTTTTTTTTTCATAGTATTTTCTGCAGTTTTGCTGTTTTTGAGATACACACTGTACATACTGTGGGTGTATTCTGCTATTGCAAAAACACCCATTTAGGGCAAGATCATAAATTTTGACCGGTCGTGGCGCTTCTGGTGGCGCTCCTGTTGCAGGGAGAGGACGTGGTCGATCTGTGCCAGCTACACGCACAAGTGAAACACCTTCCTCAGGTGCGAGTAGGCGACAGAGCCTGCAACGGTATTTCGGCGCACCTAAAGAGGCTGTACGAATGTTGAGGCCAGGACAAGTACAGGCGGTAGTAGATTGGGTTGCTGACAGTGCCTCCGGTTCCTTCACATTGTCTCCCACCCAGTCTCCTAATGAAAGTTTAGAGTTGGCACCTGCAGCATGTCCATCAGTCTTTCACCTCACCCCCTTGCAAATCAGCCAAGCAGTCTGAGCCCCAAATCATGCAGCAGTCTCTTCTGCTTTTTGATGACTCTGTTAGCAGGGTTTCCCAGGGCCATCCACCTAGCCCTGCCCCAGAACTGGAAGAGATTATGTGCACCAATGCCCAACCACTTATGTTTCATGATGAGTACATGGGAGGACCATCACAGCACGTCTCGGATGATGACGAAACACAGGTGCCAACTGCTGCTGCTTTTGCCATTGTGCAGACCGACAAGGAGGGCAGGGGTGAAGACTGGTTGGAAGATGATGTGGAGGACGATGAGGTCCTTGACCCCACATGGAATCAACGTCATGCAGGTGACAAGTGTGGTTCGGAGGAAGAGGCGGTGGTCGCACAGAGCCACCAGCACAGCAGAAGAGGGAGCAGGGTGCAAAAGCGCAGTGTCTGTCCCCTAGACAGTACGTCTGCTACTGCCCAACGCAGCCCAAGTGACCGAGCACACCAAAGCCAGGTCCAAGGAGTTCCCTAGAGTGGCAGTTCTTCAGACAATGTGCTGATGACAAGACACGAGTGGTTTGCACGCTGTAGCGAGGCATAAACATTCTCAACCTGAGCACAACCTGCATGACCAGGCATCTAAGTGCAAAGCACGAGATGCAGTGGAGTAGACACCTCAAAAACCAAGAAAGGTCTCTGGCTCCTCCTGCTTCCTCTTCTGCTGCAGTCTCGGCCTCTTCATCCACCTCTGTAGTGACAGTGGCACCTGCCAACCCGCAAACAGAGGATCTGCCAGCAACACTACCACCTGGGTCACGAACCATCTCCACAATGTCGCATGGAAGCGTTCAGCTCTCTATCTCCCAAACACTGGAGCGGAAGAGGAAGTACCCCCCTAGCCACCCGCGATCCCTGGCCCTGAATGCCAGCATTTCAAAATTCCTCGCCTTTGAAATGCTGTCATTCCGTCTGGTGGAGACGCAGAGTTTTAAAAGGCTGATGGCATTGGCTGTCCCACAGTACGTCGTGCCTAGCCGCCACTACTTTTCCAGGCGAGCTATCCCTTCCCTGCACAACCAAGTGGGGGACAAAATCAGGTATGCACTGCGCAACGCCATCTGTGGCAAGGTCCATCTAACTACGGATGCGTGGACCAGTAAGCACGTTCAGGGACATTATATCTCCCTAACAGCACACTGGGTAAATGTACTGGTGGCTGGGCCTGAGGCAGATAGCAGTTTGGCGCATGTCCTTCCACCACTGAGGATTGCAGGGCGCTTCAGTTTGCCTCCTGTTGCTAACTCCTCCTACTCCGCCTCCTCATCCTCTACCGCCTCCTCATCCGGTCAGCGTAACACCTTCACCACCAACTTCAGCACAGCCAGGGGTAAACGACAGCAGGCAGTTTTAAAACTTTCCTGTTTGGGGGAAAAACCCCACACTGCGCAGGAGTTGTGGAGGGACATGGAACAACAGACCGAGGAGTGGTTGGTGGCAGTGAGCCTCAAGCCCGGCCTGGTGGTGTGCGATAATGGGCAAAATCTCGTAGCAGCTCTGGGCCTAGACGGTTTGACGCACATCCCTTGCCTGGCGCATGTGCTGAACTTGGTGGTCCAGAGGTTCCTTAAAAATTACCCCGATATGCCAGAGCTGCTGCAGAAAGTGCAGGCCGTCTGTGCACACTTTCGGCGTTCTCACCCTGCTGCTGCTCACCTGTCAGCGCCGCAGCGTAACTTCGGCCTTCCCGCTCACCGTCTCATATGTGACGTGCCCACAAGGTGGAACTCCACCTTGCACATGCTGGCCAGATTGTGCGAGCAGCAGCAGGCGATAGTGGAGTCTCAGCTGCAGCACGCACGCGTGAGTCGCTCTGTGGAACAGCACCACTTTACCACCAATAACTGGGCCTCCATGCGAGACCTGTGTGCCTTGTTGCGCTGTTTTGAGTACTCCACCAACATGGCCAGTGCCGATGACGCCGTTCTCAGCGTTACTATACCAGTTCTATGCCTCCTTGAAAAAACGCTTCAGGCGATGATGGAAGAGGATGTGGCACAGGAGGAGGAGGAGGAGGAGGAGGCTTTCAGGGCAGTCATTTACAAGTGGCTACGTGGGTGGGTTCCTGCACCAACAAGCGCCAGGTACACAATTGTCCGGCAGCAAGGGCACAGTTCTGGAGGATGACGAGGTGGAGGATGAGGAGGAGATAGAGGAGGAGGAACCATGTTCACAGCAGGGTGGTACCCAGACCAGCTCATGTCCATCACTGGTGCGTGGCAGGGGGGATACAGAGGACACAGACGATACACCTCCCACGGAGAATAAGCTTTTCATTGCCTCTGGGCAGCCTGGCACACATGAACGATTACATGCTGCAGTGTCTCCGCAACGACCGCCGAGTTTCCCACATTTTAACTGGTGCTGATTACTGGGTGGCCACCCTGCTGGATCCCCGTTACAAGGACAACGTGCCGTCCTTAATTACCTTACTGGAGCGTGATCATAAGATGTGCGAGTACAAGCGCAAGCTGGTAGATACGCTGCTGGAGGCATTCCCACCTGACAGCGGGGGTACAGTGGAAGCACAAGGCGAAGGCAGAGGAGGAGGAAGAGGTCGCCAACGCAGCCGGGGCACCGCCAGCACCTCAGAAGGCAGGGTTAGCATGGCCGAAATGTGGAAAAGCTTTGTCAGCACGCCACAACAACCAGCACCACCAGCTGAGATGGAACGTATTAGCAGGAGGCAGCATTTCACCAACATGGTGGAGCAGTATGTGTGCATACGCCTACACGTACTGAATGACGGGTCTGCCCCCTTCAACTTCTGGGTCTCCAAATTGGGCACATGGCCTGAGCTTGCCCTTTATGCCTTGGAGGTGCTGGCCTGCCCTGCAGCCAGTGTATTATCTGAACGTGTATTTAGCACGGCAGGAGGCGTTATCACAGACATCGCAGCCGCCTGTCCAGAGCCACTGTGGACAAGCTTCCTTAAAATGAACCAGGCATGGATCCCACAGGACTTGTCCGTACCTTGTGCAGAATAGACATGTATACCGGTGTTCTGACAAAAACTGTCCGGCCACTTACTGCGCAGGCGCAGCGCTTGCGCAGTACGGAGGACAAGGAGATTCACAAAATCTCTGAAGATGAACGGCACCTGCGCAGTGAGTGCAGGTTCAAGCCCCACCATCCAAGTGGACATACAATAGCACATAGTAACAGGGCCCCTCACGGGCTCGCCATGCTTCGCTCGCCACGCTTCGGGCATGGCCTTGCTTGGCTCGGCTTCAACCTCGGATGATGTGGCTTGAACCTGGACTCACCACGCATCGTCTTCGGAGAGTTTCGAAATCCCCTTGTCCTATGTACTGAGCAAGCACAGTACAGGGCGGACACTATACGACGGGGACAGAATTCAACACATCACCACCAGCCTTACCCAGCCATTGTTGTATTTTTGAACCAGTGTTGGCTACCTCGTCCTCCTCCACCGCTGCTTCCACCTACACCGTCTATGGTGACCACATTTCCAAACTGCCATTCAGGGACACCCCCCCCCCCGCACCCGCCCAAAACTAAGTCTGGAAAACTGGAGAGGGACAGCAGCAGAACGCAGGGGGAGCATGCTCACTGTAACAAAGTGTAACACTAACCTGGAAGTTTGTCAATGTCTGGCGGGCGGCAAACTCACAGACCTCGTTGGCAGGAGGACTCGGACGAGGCTCAGCTCAGGAGAGAAGTTGAACTGTGACTGGAGAAGTCAGCAGCTCGGAGTCGGGCTACGCTGCTGGCAATGTACTGCAGCGGCTGCGGGAGTAGTCGGCGGTGGCCCCGTGACTGGCACTGACTGGGCACAGGCTGGAATCCTTACCAGCAGTAAGTGTGGCTCTGTCTGGTGGGGATTAAAAACACATTTAATATATATATTTATGTTATAAAGATGTTTTCTGTAAGAATTTTTAAATATGGACAAAATAAACTGTGGGGGACAACAGAACAGAGGGGGACAGCAGAACGGAGGGGGACACGGAGGAAGAACAGAGGGGGCAGCAGAACGGAGAGGGACATGGAGGAAGAATGGAGGGGGACAGCAGAACAGAGGGGGACACGGAGGAAGGACGGAGGGGGACAGCAGCAGAACAGAGGGGGACACGGAGGAAGAACTGAGGGGGCAGCAGAACAGAGGGGGACACAGAGGAAGAACAGAGGGGGACAGCAGCAGAACAGAGGGGGACACGGAGGAAGAACGGAGGGGGACACGGAGGAAGAACGGAGGGGGACAGCAGAACGGAGGGGGGGGACACGGAGGAAGAACGGAGGGGGACAGAAGAACATAGGTGGACAGCAGAACGGAGGGAGACACGGAGGAAGAGCGGAGGGGGACAGCAGCAGAACAGAGGGGGACACGGAGGAAGAACGGAGGGGGACAGCAGAACAGAGGGGGACACAGAGGAAGAACGGAGGGGGACAGCAGAACAGAGGGGGACACGGAGGAAGAACGGGGGGACAGCAGCAGAACAGAGGGGGACACGGAGGAAGAACGGAGGGGGACAGCAGAACGGAGGGGGGGACACGGAGGAAGAACGGAGGGGGACAGAAGACAAGGGGGACAGCAGAACGGAGGGGGACAAGGAGGAAGAACGGATGGGGACACAGAGGAAGAACAGAGGGGGACAGCAGAACGGAGGGGGACATGGAGGAAGAACAGAGGGGGACACGGAGGAAAAGTGGAGGGGGACAGCAGCAGAACGGAGGGGGACAGCAGCAGAACAGAGGGGGACAGCAGCAGAACAGAGGGGGACAGGGAGGAAGAATGGAGGGGGACAGCAGAACAGAGGGGGACACGGAGGAAGAACGGAGGGGGGGCAGCAGCAGAACAGAGGGGGACACGGAGGAAGAACGGAGGGGGACAGCAGAACAGAGGGGGACGTGGAGGAAGAACGGAGGGGGACAGCAGAACGGAGGGGGGGACACAGAGAAAGAATGGAGGGGGGCAGAAAAACATAGGGGGACAGCAGAACAGAGGGGGACATGGAGGAAGAATGGAGGGGGACAGCAGCAGAACGAAGGGGGACACGGAGGAAGAACGGAGGGGGACACGGAGGAAGAACAGAGGGGGACAGCAGAACGGAGGGGACACGGAGGAAAACTGGAGGGGGGCAGCAGCAGAACGGAGGGGGACAGTAGCAGAACGGAGGGGGACAGCAGCAGAACAGAGGGGGACAGCAGCAGAACAGAGGGGGACAGCAGCAGAATGGAGGGGGACAAAGTGTGAGTGTAACACAGACAGTACACTAACCTACCTGTCCTGGAAGTTTGTCAATGTCTGACACTGACTGCAGGCACAAAAGTGCGGATCTCGTGGGCGGGAGGAGCCTGGAGGAGGGCTTGGACGAGGCTCAGGCTGGCTGGCTGCTCAGGAGAGAAGTTGTCTCACTCTGTGCTGGCTGTCTGGTGGCTGATCTCTCTCGAGAGATTTCGGCCGTTGTGATGGCAACCAGAAATTTTACGAACTGAGCATGCGCGGGATGCGGCATGCGCGGGATCGAGCGGTGAATGCTGGGAGCGCAGCATTCACCGCATCCCGGAAGTAAATGCTTGTGCCCACAAGCAAGATGGAATCGTCCAGCAAGATATTTTATAAGTTATCCAAACGGACAGAATCGGCGATCGGCGGGGAGAAGAACTGCAGCAGGTAAGTGACATGTTATGTATGTCTATATTTCACACTGATTGGGGAAAAAAAAAAACTTATTTTCGGCAGAATCCCGCTTTAATGACTTCCTGTACCTCTTCTGCTGAGAAGGGGGCCTCCAGCATATTATTTTTATATTTTTTATGTTATTTTAAGTTATTTCCCTATCCACATTTGTTTGCAGAGCACTTGCCATGCTCGTAACAACATTCTGTTGCCATTTGCAGCCCTCTCCATTACTTTTTTAGTCTTCAAAAGTTCAGGTCCCCATTGACTTCAATGGGGTTCGGAGTCAAGTTCGGGTCAAGTTCGGTCCCGAACCCAGACTTTTTTCCAAAGTACGGCCGAACCTGCCGAACCCGAACATCCAGGTGTCCGCTCAACTCTAGTTGTAAACCCTTACAAACCACTTTGACCTACAGGTATACCTAGATTAAGGCTTACCTGTAGGTCCAAGAAATATCTCCTCAACCTACACGGTTGAGGAGATATTTGTCAACAGACAGCAACGCGCACAGGCGCACTGCTGTTAACGGCGATATGACGCGAGTGGCGGCTCCCGTGCGCATGCATGGGAGTGACGTCATCGCGGCTCCGTCGAATGACAGCTAGGGTTGCCACCTCATCCCTTTAAACCCGAACACATATTAATTACACAGGTTCTGAGGCTGATTAAGGTGGTAATTAAACTCACTAGTTGCCTTATCTGCATTCAATTAGCCTTCAGAACCTGTGTAATTCATATGTGTTCGGGTTTAAAGGGATGAGGTGGAATCTCTAATGACAGCGCCGGAGCAGCGAGACCCACCAAGAAGATGGAGGCTCTGTACACAAGGGGACAGCGGTGACTTCGCTTGCTCCTGTGTCAGGTAAGTGACACATAATGGGATACTATGCGATGCATAGTAGTGCATTATGCTTTACCTTTGCAGGGAAACAAAGAGGAAGTAAACCCATCAGGGTTTACTTCCTCTTTAAGGCAGGGTCTCTACACTTCTAAAAAGAAATAATAAAATCAGCAGCCAAAGAGGTGCTTCTAGTACTTCCAAACATTAGACATCTCATAATATAACACGAGATACAGCACTGGGCAGCAGCATGCTTCTTTACCAAATTCCAACAAACGTTTCTACAACAGCCAATGAACAGGGGCGCTCCATCAGCCAATCACTAAGGAAGAACAGCCTCCAATTAATGAGCTCGTTGCATGCGCTCCAGGAAGTAAAGGTGCGGCTTGTGTGTGGTGATGAGCGTGTGCTGTGTGTAGAAGTCAGGGCAGTGCCGAGGATGACAGTGTGCGCGCTAGCACAGGGAGCAGCGTCCTCTTCTCATTGATTGTGTATACATTCATACAAGGGCTTCCGTACAAAGGTTCAATATGAAGATAGCGAGCGCCCTGTTCAATGGCATATTGCTGCTAATAGTAGCCTTAGGGGTCAGAGATGTGTTCTTCGCCTTTGAGAGGAACAGGTGCAGCATGACTTATATGTTCGAGTATCCCGAGTATCAGGTAAGCTGCACTCACCTCATACATGTAGTAAACTAATAGGCGCGTGTGTGTGAGGGGGGGTGGGAAATGTTCTACATATTATCTTGCCTGGTCTACAATATTGACTGCACTATAGTACAGGAGAAAACGAATGTCTGGATGTTCTGTGACATTGTGCTCCGTTCACAAGGCAGTAGCTTGCCACATCTGAGTATGTGGGAAGATAACCCACAGCGTTTTTCAAAATGTTTGCGCCATCCACTAAAAAATAGCTGCTAAAATACAGCATGGGTTATTTTATGAAGCCCTGCAGAATTTTAGTAGTGGACATGTGCAGTAATTTAACGCCTGTCAGCAGCCGGTGTATTTCTTAATGTTAAATAGTTAAGGAGCCGGTGGCCACCCGCATCCTTAGCAACCGATGACTTATAAGCTGTCAGTGGGGAAAAAAAATTGCTAGCATTTTTAACCGCTTCCCGACCAGTGCACGACGATATACGTCGACAGAATGGCATGGACAGGCATAAGGGCGTATATATACTTCCCCTTTAAGATGCCGGTCGGGACCCCCGTGAGACTGGTCGCCGGTTCCACGGACTCGATCGCCGCGGGGACACCCGCGATCGTCTCATGGGAAGGCTGAACGGGGAGATGCGTAAATAAACAGCATCTCCCCGTTCTGCCTAGCAACTAGTGATGCCAATCTCTGCTCCCTGTGATTGGAGCAGAGATCAGCATTCACTAGCTGACAGCCACGCCCCCCCCCCCCACAGTAAGAAACACACCTCTAGGCACACTTAACCCCTACACTGCCACCTAGTGGTTAACCCCTTCACTGCCAGTGTCCTTTATACAGGAATCAATGCATTTAAATAGCATTGATTGCTGTATAAATGACAATGGTCCCAAAAATGTCCGATGTGTCCACCATAATGTCGCAGTCACAATAAAAATTGCAGATCGCCGCCATTACTAATAAAAACTAATTATTAATAAAAATGCTATAAAACTACCCCCTATCTTGTAAACGCTATAACTTCTGCGCAAACCAATCAATCGCTTATTGCGATATTTTTAGAAAAAAAAAAAAAAAAATGTAGAAGAATATGTATCGGCCTAAACTGAGGAAAAAAAGTTTTTTTTTTTTATATATTTTTGGGGGATATTTATTATAGCAAAAAATAAAAAAGAATGCGTTTTTTTTCAAAATTGTTGCTCTATTTTTGTTTATAGCGCAAAAAATAAAAACCGCAGGGGCGATCAAATACCACCAAAAGAAAGCTCTATTTGTGTGAAAAAAAAGGACGTCAATTTTGTTTGGGAGCCACGTCACACGACCGCGCAATTGTCAGTTAAAGCGACGCAGTGCCGAATCACAAAAAGGGGCCTGGTCCTTTGGCTGCAAATTGGTCCGGTCTGAAAGTGGTTAAAATATGTGCAGAGGGGAAAAAAAAAAAAGGCATGTCGTCCCAGACCCCCCCCAAAATCCATACCAGGCACTTCAGGTCTGGTGTGGATTTTGAAGGGATCCCCCATGCCATATACCAGTCCCTTATACGAGCATGCAGCCTGGTAGGTCAGGAAAGGGAGGGGACGAGCAAGTGTCCCCCCCCCCCCCCCCCCCCCGAACCATAATAGGCCATGCGCCCTCAACATTGGAGGGTGCTTTGGGGGAGGGGGGCTCTGCAAAGATCTCAAAGCATCTTGTCCACATGTCGATGGGTACAAGGGCCTCTTCCCACAACCCTGGCCAGAGGTTGTTGGGGGCTTATCCTGGATCCCCCCTATGTGAATTAGTATGGGGCACATAGTACCCCTATTCATTCACCAAAAAAAGTGTAGTATTAAAAAAAAAAAAAAAAAACAGACCGTTTTTGACAAGTCTTTTATTTAAAATGCCTGTTGACCCGAAAAAGGGGGGGGGGGGTACCGCTCGCGCTGAAGACTCCAGCAGTCTGCCAGCTCTGCCGTCGGACTGTTCTTAAATATCTAAGGGGTGGGGCCACCCGGTGACATCACCTGGTGATCCTGCCCCCTTGTGAAGCCATCGACCCAGCATGCCCCTGGCTGACGATGTCACAAGGGAGTGGGATCACCCCTTGATGTGACCGGGTGGCCCCATCCCTTAGATATTATTTAGGAACAGTCAGACGGCAGGAGGCTTCGGCACAAGCAAACCTTCTTTCCCCGCTTTTTTTTTTTTTTTTTTTTCGGGTAGGCTGTTGAAGGAAGGTGTCATTGACTATGGATCTACACCGGGGGACATTAAAATAAACTTTTTAATTTTTTTTTAAATAAAGGAATTGTCAAAACTGTCTTAATGGTGTGTGTTTTTTTTTTTTTTTTTTTTTTTTTTTATTTATTTTTTGTGTTTATTATTTTTTTCATCTGTATTGCTGGCAAATGGTGTTTAAAAAAAAAAAAATAATAATTTTCAGCAGGGAACCAGCTGATGACTCATTGGTTGTTAAGGACACGGTGGCTGCCCGCTCCTTAACAACCATGTTGTCTATTGGTTGTTAAGGATGCCAACAGCTGCTGATTCCTTAACCAGTTTCCGACCGGCGCACGACGATGTACGTCGGCAGAATTCCACGGACAGGCAAATGGGCGTACCTGTAAGTCCCTTTAAACTTGGCGCGTGCCATCGCATGCGCGGCGCCGGGCGGGAGCTCCTTGAGTCGGGCCGCGGGGATACCTGCGATTATCTCACTGAGAGGAAGAACGGGGAGATGCTAATGTAAACAAGCTTCTCCCCATTCTGCCTAGTGACAGTGTCACTGATCTCTGCTCCCTGTGATCGGAGCAGAGATCAGTGACGTGTCACACACAGCCATGCCCACCACAGTTAGAAACACGCCCCTAGGACACACTTGACCCCTACACTGCCACCTAGTGGTTAACCCCCTTCACTGCCAGTGTCATTTACACAGGAATCAGTGCATTTGTATAGCACTGATTGCTGTATAAATGACAATGGTCCCAAAAATGTCTGTGTCCGCCATAATGTCGCAGACACGATAAAAATTGCTGATTGCCAGCATTACTAATAAAAAAAAAAGAAAAAACCTATTTTGTAGACACTAACTTTTGCGCAAACTAATCAATAAACGCTTATTGCGTTTTTTCTTTATTTATTTTTTTTACCAAAAATATGTAGAATACGTATCGGCCTAAACTGAGGAAAATTTTTTTTTTTTTATATATATTTTTGGGGGATATTTATTATAGCAAAAAATAATGCGTTTTTTTTTTTGTTTATAGTGCAAAAAATAAAAACCGCAGAGGTAATCAAATGCCACCAAAAGAAAGCTCTATTTGTGGGGAAAAGACATCAGTTTTGTTTGGAAGCAACGTCGCACGACCGTGCAATTGTCAGTTAAAGCGACGCAGTGCCGAATCACAAAGTGCTCTGGTCTTTGGCCAGCAAAATGGTTCGGGGCTTAAGTGGTTAACCACTTGCCGACCAGTCGCCGTCATCGTACTGTGGCAGGTCGGCTCGTTCCTGTGAATCCCTGTCATTGTACGTGGACTGGGGAACTCTATATTGTGGGCACGTGCATGCCCATCCACTGGCCACTGGAGCAAATGAACGGGTGGGGTGGACTCTGTCTGCCAGCCACCAGTGATCATTCTCCGCAGTGACAGAACGGGGATCTGCCTGTGTAAACAAGGCAGATTTCCGTTCTGGCAAGGGAGATCACACAGATCCTGTCTTTCTGCTATGCAGGGAGACTGATCTGTGTATTTCCCCAGGCATTAGTGCAATAACCGTGCATATTTCTTTTTCATACATCACGGGACACAGAGCCACAGTATTTACTGAATGGGTTATATCGGCACCTTTAGGTGATGGACACTGGCACACCCTAGACAGGAAGTTTAACTCCCTATATAACCCCTCCCCTTACTGGGAGTACCTCCAGTTTTTTTTTTTTCGCCAGTGTCTAAGGTGTTGGTCACGAGTAAAGATGTGCTGTGCTGAGCTCCGCTGGAGAAATCTTTGCTGGGGCAACCTATGCAACCGGATCCTTTCGAAGTGTCTTTTACAGGCTGAATTGAATGGTATCTGGGCCACGTGTTGGTAGGAACGAGGTTCTGCCTGAAACGCTTCTCTTTTTAGAGAGCTGGACCTCGGGATCCAGTGTTTGTTTTTTTTTTTTTTCAGCCATAATTTTCCTGGTGGGGTGCTTTACAGGCCCAGGAGCGTGGATCCCCGATAACAAGGGGCCCCGGTTCCTGAAGGTTTTTTTTAACGGAGCCCACCGTTCGTGGTGAAGATTGGGTCTGTTTGGTTTACCACAGAGCCCTGCACCCGGATAAGGTAAGGGAGATTCCTAAGGAATTTTTCTAATTCTTGTGGGTTTTCGCCTTTAAGTAAATGTTGCTATGACTAAAGTCACCACCGGGGGCTGTCAAGATCACATACCTGTTCCATGCTTGTCAGTCTTGCTCTGTGTCACAAGCTGCACGCTTCCTCCAGCCCAAGCTCCAGGTAGGATGTGGGAAGGGGTGTTTTCTCTTTTTAGGAATGTCCCCCCCCCCCCCCCCCCCCCACAGCTTCTTTCCAAGCTAGAGGTCATGGGTCAGTTGGTGGTATGCCGCACTGCTCCCGCTGCCATTACCGCCGCTCTCCATCCACCTGCCCTCCCCGCCCTAGCCTCCCCTCCACGTGCAATCCGATCGGAGGCCCCAGTGGCGCAGGAAAATTTGTGTGGTGTGTGTTTTTTTTTTTTTTTTTTTATTATCTTGAAAAAAGATGAGGGGGGGGGGGGCTGGTCGAAGGAGAGGGGGTGGAGCATCAGCGCGGCGTCGGTGTGGTTCAACGCCCAAAACGCGGGCTATGCATAGCTATAAAGGTGCACTTTTTGCAGGTGCACACAGCTAAAAGGAGGGACACAGAGCAGATGGATTGCATTTGAATGTGGGTGACACAGGCATTCCCAGGAACGTTTACTTGGCATCAGACCTGAGCCTTGATGGCAGCGGCATTTGCTGAACTATTTTGCTAAGCAGTGGGTGCATTTCTGGTAGTACCTCTGCATTTGTGCTTAGCACTATGGGCAGAAGGGAAGGTACAAATACCCCGAAAAATAGGGGCTCAAAGGGATCCCTCTCAGGCTCTGAGGACCCCCCCCCCCCCTGTGAGTGGATTGGAGGAAAGATTAATGGCCTTAATCGCATCTTCACAAAGTGGAAGAAAACGCAAGTCCCCTTCTACCACTCAGGACCCTCAAACAGAGGAACTCTGGGGAAGGGAAGACAAATCCCCCCTCAGGGGACCGGGAAGAGACTGATGACTCCTTCTGAGGAATCAAGTGGAGAAGGACCCTCTTCAGCTTCACAGGCTGATAAATTCTCTTACTGAAATGGTCCACTCCAAATTTAAGTTATCCGTAACTGAGTCGGTTGAAAGCCCACTTCTTTGGGTTCACTGAAGCCTCCTCAAGCTGTGCATGCTTTTCCTGTTCATTCATTGCTGGAAAAGCTTATTTATTCTGAGTGGGATCACCCAGATAAACATTTTTTTTTTTTTTTTTTTTTCCCTCTTAAAAAGTTTTCAACACTTTATCCTATGGAGGAAAAATTTACAAAGATGTGGGGTATACCAGCAATTGATGCTGCTATATCCTCTGTAAATAAAAGTTTGACTTTACCTGTGGATAACGCTCAAATGCTTAGGGATCAAACAGATTAAAAAGTTGGAATTCCTGTTAAACATTTTTTTTATTCCTTGGCAGGTTCAGTAGCTCAACCTGCAGTGGCGGCAATTGGGGTATGTCAATCCTTGAGAGACCACTTGAAACAGGTGCTCAAGGTTTTCCCTGAACAGCAGGCCCAGGAGTTAGCCGAGCTGCCAGCGGATTTGTGTTTTGCAGTTGACTCAGAGATTCCATCCTTCAGACCTCTCGCCTTATGCTTGGGTTGGGGCATATGTGTAGGATCTTATGGTTGAAAAATTGGTCAGCCGAAGCACCGTGCAAAAAGCTCCTGGCTGGTTTTCCCTTTCGTCGTGTAAGGCTGGGGATGATTTGGACAATTTATATCCAAAAGGTTTCAAGTGGGAAAAGTACCCTTTTGCCAGTAAAGAAAAGGAGTAAACGTCCCTCATTTAAATGGGCTCTTTCTCCAGTGACGGGCATCAGCCTCCAGGCAGTCACGACGGCCTCCACCGTGTCAGGTTTAAGAGGTAAAAACTCAGTCAACCCCAGGGACAAAAGAAGTCCTGGGGGAGCAAACCTACAAGACAGAACGCTAAAGCCTCTTTATGAAGGGGTGCCCCTGCTCATTCGAGTGAGGAGGGGGAAGACTGCTACAGTTCTCAAAGGTCTGGCAGGAGGATTTTCCGGACAGATGGGTGGTCTCCACAATAACTATAGGTTACAAACTAGAGTTTTGAGAATTCCCATCTCCTCGTTTTCTTAGATCAAATGTCCCCAAAGACCCAGTCTCTCCTTCAAGCGTTAGACCTACTTTTATCGCAAAAAGTGATCATGGTGGTTCCCATGGAAGAGCAGGGGTTGGGGTTTTATTCAAACCTTTTCATGGTGCCAAAACCAAATGGAGATGTCAGACCCATTCTAGATCTAAACCGGTTCCTAAAAATCTGATCTTTTCACATGTAATCAATCCGTTTGGTAGTTTCCATCCTACAAGGAGGAGAACTTCTGGCATCAATCGACATCAAGGATGCATACCTGCATGTACCGCTTCTTCTTTTTTTTTTTTTTTTTTTTTTTTTTTTCTGAAATATCCTGTCTGCCTGGATCAAAGTCCAGGCGCTAGATTTTCTGATGCGTTTGTCGCCAATAGTTGGTGGTTGGTACTAGGGCGGTAACTAATGATTATTTTCATAATCTATTAGTTGGCCAATTTTATTGTTTCGATTTTTGTAATTTTTTTTTTTTATAACTTAACCTTAAGTGTGGTGTATAATTTGGTTAATATGTAAAGTTTTTTTTAAAGACAATTTTATTCTTAAATATAAATAACAAATATATGGTTGGAGAGCAAAATCTCTAATCCACTCTAAAAATAACAGACAGAAGAGATATACTGTATATACTATTAGAGGTTGAAGCTGGTAAATAGCATCAGATTCAGAAACAGAACTGTAATGTATTATATGCTGGCCATACAAAAACAATGTCTTCCTTCAAAAAAAAACGTTAATTTTTCAATTTTTCTAATCGTTAGTGGGGTCAAATCGATGTTTGTTTTTTCAACCACGGTGATGGGAAAATGTATAACTAATAGAAAACTTCTTGGTCAATGGAATTTTTAGACAGTGTGCGGTTTTCGTTCAGAAATTACATTAATTTTAAAACGGAATATTAAAAGCAAGTGAAATTTTCAAACATTCTTTCATTCAGCGATTATACGAAAAATCTTTGTATGAATATTCACATCTGAAAATTGATCCGTGTGGCCAGAATAAGGCTCGGTGCACACCTATGCAGTTTGCTTTTGATCTGTTTCTGCAGTGCTTTTTGCTGTGCATTTTTTTTTTTTTTTTTTTTCCTGACCGATTTTGTTGCTGGGCAGATAAAAAAAAAAAAACACAAATTGCTGCAAAAACACACTACATGCTTCTCCATTAAAGTATATAGAACCAAAAAAGCACAGTTTTGCATTTGAACAAAAGTCCTTGACCCTTTCCAAATACGCATCGGTTGAAAAAAAAAAAAAAGCATAGATGTGAATGTGTCCCATAGGAAACCATGTTAAATGAACTGTCGTGTGTTTCTGCAAAAAAACGCATAGGTGTGAACCAGGCCTAAGACGTTTAGTAAAATAATGGGGTTAAAAAACGAAAATTAACCCTTTTATAGTACAAAGATCAAATCACTACTGTAAGGGGTTGTTGTGTTTTTTTTTTTTTCTGTGGAAGAGTGAAAGTAATATTTACAGTAGCGATTATTTGTTCTTTTTGTACTATAAAGGGCTCCTTTTTTATTTATTTTATATATATATATATATATATATATATACACATTTTTTTTTTTTAACCCCCCCCCCCCCATTATGCTACTGGCCGATAAATCGATTACCGTTTTCATAACCTATTAGTTGTTTTGGCCCTAGTTGGTACCAGAGAATCTGCGGAAAGGGAAATCCTTCTTACCAGTTACCTGGAAGGTGGTAACAGATGCCAGCCTTTCGGGTTGGAGCAGTTCTGGAAGAGACGACTGTCCAAGGGAAATGGTCCAAAACCGAGAGGACCTTACCGATCAACATTCTGGACATTCGTGTTGCAGGGTTGTCCTGTCAGGATCCAATCCAACAATGCCACAGCAGTGGTTTACATTAATCACCAAGGGGGTACCAGGAGTCGTGCAGCTCAGGGCGAAGTAAACCAGATTCTAACCTGGGCAGAAAAAGCATGTGCCGTGCATCTCGGCAATCTTCATTCCAGGGGGGGATCCCGGACGTAGATCTGTTTTGCGTCCAGGTTCAACAATGACAACTTTGTGTCAAGAACAAGGGATCCACTTGCATGCGGGACAGATGCGTTGGTGACCCTGTGGGCTCAGTTCTCACTGATTTATGCATTCCCTCCTATTCTGCTGCTACAACGCCTTCTTCGAAGGATCAAGCAGGAAAAGAAGTCGGTGCTTCTGGTGGCCCAGAAGATTTTGGTATGCAGAAATAGTAAAGATGGCGGTAGGGCCCCCATGCACCCTACCACTATGTTTCATCCTACCTTACAAACGCTAAATTTAACGGTTTGGCTATTGAAACCCACATTCTGAAGAATCAAAGGCTTTCAGGCGGTTAGAGCACCCCTGAACCCTTGGGACTTGAATTTAGTTCTGTCGGCATTACAGAAACAGCCTTTTGAGACAATACGACATATTCCCTTGGTCCTTTTTGACAAGGAAGCTAGTTTTTCTGGTAGCCATTTCCTCTGCAAGAAGGGTATCAGAATTGGCAGCTCTTTCTTGTAAAGAGCCATAATTAATTGTTCAAGGATAGAGTAGTATTGTGTCCTCATCCTAGCTTTCTACCGAATGTGGTTTCAGGTTTTCATCTAAACCAGGGTATTGTTCTGCCTTCATTTTTTTTCTGGAACCCTGTTCTAAGGAAGAAAAGTGACTACATTCCCTGGATGTAGTGAGAGCGGTCAAAATCTATTTGGAGGCGACTGCTCAGGTTTGGATGTTTTGTTTGTGTTCCCTGAAGGTCCTAGAAAAGGACAGGCAGCGTTGAAATCTACTATTGCTAAGTGGATTTGGCAAGTAATTATTCAAGCTTCTGGTTTGAAGAGGAAAGTTCCACCTTTTCAAATCCAAGCGCACTCCACCAGGGCTGTTAGTGCTTCATGGCCAGTACATCACCAGGCCTCCATGGCTCAAATCTGCAAGGCAGAAACTTGGTCTTCAGTTTATATACATTCACCAGATTATATCAGGTGGATGTGAGAAGGCATGAGGATATCGCCTTTGGGCGCAGTGTGCTGCAAGCGGCAGTATAGGTCCTCAGGTCTGATTGCACCCTACTTTTTTGTTTGTGTCTCTCTCTCCTCAGATAGCATTGCTCTGGGACATCCCATTTAGTAAATACTGTGGCTCTGTGTCCTGTGATGTACGAAAAAGAAAATAGGATTTTTATAAGAGCTTACCTGTAAAATCCTTTTCTTAGAGTACATCACGGGACACAGAGGTCCCTCCCCTCTTCTAATACATGTATATTTCTTTGCTACAAAACCTGAGGTACTCCTAGTAAGGGGAGGGGTTAGATAGGGAGTTAAACTTCCTGTCTAGGGTGTGCCAGTCTCCATCACCTAAAGGTGCCTATATAACCCATTCAGTAAATACTGTGGCTCTGTGTCCCATGATGTACTGGAAGAAACTGATTTTACAGGTAAGCTGTCATAAAAATCCTATTTTTTATTTTATATTTATTTTTTAGCCCTGATTACTGTAGTAATGTTACTGGTTTTCCAAAAAAGTGTCAAAAATGTCCAGTTAGGTGTCCGATCTGTCCACTGCAATGTTGCAGTCCTGCTAAAAATGCCAGTTGCATTGGACACTGCTAAGGCGTTCGACTCTGGGTGGACCTGCATGGAGAGGTTCGGCTTAGGGCCCAAGTTCATAAAATGGGTCCAACTGCTATACCAGAGTCCAGTGGCTAAAGTGGCAGCCAACAGGTGGACTTCCAAGCAGTTTCCCCTTACTAGAGGCATGTGCCAGGGATGCCCCTTATCCCCTCTTCTATATGCCCTCGCAGCAGAATCCCTATCTTTTAGCACTATGCTCCAACCCAGACATAATAGGACTACATGTGGGGCCCACATCAGAGAAGGTTAGCACCTATGCTGATGACACCCTATTGTATATCGCTGGATCTACAGATGCACTTCCCATAGCCTTGGCTGTGATAGAAAGTTTTGGCTCATTTTCAGGACTCAAAATTAATTGGGATAAATACTTCCCCTAGACAGTTTCCCAACTACACAAGCTCAGGCCCTGCTCCCCCTACAAAGAGTGGCCTGCATTAAGTATTTGGGCATACACATCCCTCGGACACCCGCTGACTACACTAAGCTTAATATACAACCTCCTTTTTGAGATGCTTAAGCCCAAGACCCAGATATAGGGGAAGGTTGCCGTTGGGGGTTATGGGGTGCATTAACCTGATCAAAATGGTGCTGCTACCCAAGATCTTGTATGTGCGTTGGCACTCCCCAGTGTACACGGTGCTTCAGCATTTCAAAGCTATGGAGATCATACTCAAAACATTCATCCGGGGCAAGAGTAGACACAAACTTCCATGGGGCAAATTGAAGAACCCCACAGACCTGGGAGGGACAGCTCTACCTGACTTCAACATGTACTACATAGCAGCACAATTGTCACAGCTGTTTCATATAGACAAAACTGACAGGGCTAGATTCTTGACCCTCTTATGTCCCGAGGTGGTCACACTCAACTGGAGATCCCTCTAGTTGCTATCACGGGGAGTAGCACGGCTGAACAGTATTTTATGTGTAGATTTAATAGAAAGTATAAATAAACAGTATGGAAAAGGCAGATGAGAAGTAATCCCTTCAGAAAAATAAATTTATCGTAACATACTGATCCTGAACAGAACCCAGTGATACAAAAATGTACCAGAATCGGAACGATTTGATGGCAGCAATTAACGAATTTAATGAAACCAGCGACCAATTCAGCGAACTCATACGAACTACCAGTGTAGGAAAAACCTTGTGGCAGTGTCGACGTCGAAACTGGAATCGGTAATGTGAAAAGGAACGTTGACTGACTAGATGAGTGGGGTTCAAGGCAGGTATTTATGGAGCGAGACTCCCACAAATGCAGGCCCACCTGCGGTCAGTCTATCTATTGTAAAGTAGTGAGTGTACAGCTTGTATAACAGTGTAAATTAGCTGTCCCCTCAAAATAACTCAACACGCATCCATGAATGTCTAAACTGCTGGCAACAAAGGTGAGTACACCCCTATGTGTAAATGTCCAAATTGTGCCCAATTAGCGATCTTCCTTCCCCCGGTGTCATGTGACTCATTTAGTGTTACAAGGTCTCAGGTGTGTTAAATTTAGGGTATTGCATACTAGTCACTGGAAGGTCAACATGGCACCTCCATGGCAAAGAACTCTGAGGATATAAAAAAAAGAATTGTTGCTCTACATAAAAATGGCCTAGGCTTTAAGAAGATTGCCAAGACCCTAAAACTGAGCTGCAGCACGGTGGCCAAGACCATACAGCAGTTTAACAGGACAGATTCCACTCAGAACAGGCTTTGCTTTGGTTGA
This sequence comes from Lithobates sylvaticus, assembly GCA_028564925.1. Classification (NCBI taxonomy): domain Eukaryota; kingdom Metazoa; phylum Chordata; class Amphibia; order Anura; family Ranidae; genus Lithobates; species Lithobates sylvaticus. The sequence goes on from CM053031.1 coordinate 136,623,616, forward strand.
CCAAATTAGTTTAATGTACATGCCCAGCGTTCTAGCCAGAGGTTGTCTTTGAGAAATGGACATACGAGTCCTGCCAGCATTGCTGCAGAGGTTGAAGGGGTGGGGGGGGGGGGTCAGCCTGTCAGTGCTCAGCCCATACACTGCATTGATTCCCAGAAGGAAGCCTCTTCTAAAGATGTTGCACAAGAGAGCCGGCAAACAATTTGCTGAAGACAGACTAAGGACATGGATTATGTGATGTAGAGGGCGCTCTAGATCACTAAAACAAAATAAATTGGTGAATTATTAAACCACACAATATCATTTATAAATGCAAATTAAGTGCAATGTGCCATAGACAGTACGTCGAGGCAGTACTTGGTCACATTTCTTCACGCAACTTCCAGTCCCTTTGGTTGTTCCGGGTAGGACGGTGGAACGCACGCCAGCTGCAGTGGCCAACTGCGAGGCACCATCTGACTACAGTGACGCTTGCAGCCAAAGTGCCGGGTTAAGGTACACTTTCTTGTAAGCAGCCATTTGGCATATGTACTTTTTAATCTTTATAATAAAACAGGATTACGCTATTTGGTTTCATATTGTCTTTTCACATATCCCATCCGTGTTTTCCCTGAAGGAGGGGTTTGCCTTTGTCCACAAGTCTCCATTGCAGCATTATCTTGCTAAAGATTATTCTGACTCGCTTTTTAATTAAAGGAGTCAATGTTTTTTGGTAAGCAGACCTTGCATAAGAGCACATTGGGTGTATATTTTTTTTTTTTTTTTTTTTTTTTATCAAGCTGGTGAAGGAATTTCCGCTTTCTCTTTGGAAGAATCTGAACACAGTGGTCCATCTTTGGATATCTTTTTGTGGTTCAATTGGGACATTTTACTGCTTTGCACGTTGTTGTTGTTATTATTATACAGGATTTATATAGCGCCAGCAGTTTGCGCAGCACTTTACAACATCAGGGAAGACAGTACAATTCAATACAGGAGGGATCAGAGGGCCCTGCTCGTTAGAGCTTACAATCTAGAAGGGAAGATCAAGTGGAAACTAAAGGTAATAACTGTGGGTGATGATCAGATGGACAAAATGAAAATACAGTTAGGTGTGGGTAGGATAGGCTTCCCTGAAGAGCAGAGTTTTCAGGGATCGTCTAAAAGCTAATAGAGTAGGAGATAGATGGACCGATTGGGGTAAAGTGTTCCATAGGCTTGGAGAGGCTCTGGAAAAGTCCTGGAGACGAGCATGGGAGGAGGCGACGAGAGAGCAGGAGGTCTTGAGAAGAACGAAGAGAACGATTAGGTTGGTATTTTGAGACTAGGTCAGTGATGTAGCTGGGGGCAGACTTGTGGATTGCTTTGTAGGTAGTGGTTAGTATTTTGAATTTAATTTGTTGGGTGAGCGGAAGCCAGTGGAGGGATTGACAGAGAGGAGTAGCAGAGACAGAGCGGTTGGTAAGGTGGATGAGTCTGGCAGCAGCATTCATGATGGACTGAAGAAGGGTTAGAGTATGCAGAGGTAGGCCAATGAGGAGGGAGTTGCAGTAATCGAGGCGGAAGATGACCAGGGAGTGAATCAAGAGCTTTGTTGCATCATTGGTTAGAAAGGAAAGTATTTTGGAGATGTTCCGGAGGTTGAGGCGGCAAGATTTGGACAGTGATTGGACATGGGGCTTAAAGGAGAGTTCAGAGTCCAGGACTACTCCTAGTACCTTGGCATGTGGGGATGGGCTGATAGTTGTGCCATGTGAAAAATTATAAGCTCAGTTTTGGATAGATTAAGTTTGAGGAAGTGGTGTGACATCCAGACTGATATAGCTGAGAGTAAAATAGTAATACGTGAGGAGACTGAGAGAGTTGAGGGGTAGAGAAATAGATTTGAGTGTCGTCAGTGTAGAGATGGTATTGGAAGCCGTGGGAGGCTATCGGCTGACCCAGGGAGGAGGTGTAGATTGAAAATAGGAGAGGCCCAAGAACAGAACCTTGGGGGACCCCAACCGAGAAAGGGAGAGGAGGCAGTGGAATTGTAGGTAACGCTGAAGGTGCGGTTAAACAAGTAGGTAGAAAACCAGCGAAGGGTACAGTCACGGAGACCAAAGGCATGGAGTTTTTTTGAGGAGGAGGGGGTGGTTAACCGTATCGAAGGCAGCAGAGAGGTCCAAAAGTAGAAGTACAGAATAGTGTCCCTTAGTTTTGGCCATTAGTAGATCATTTGTTAGTTTTAGGAGAGCAGTTTCTGTGGAATGATGACGAAATCCAGACTGAAGGGGATCAAGAAGGCCATTGTCAGCGAGGTGGATGCTCAGTCGGTTGTAGACTAGACGTTCAAGGAGTTTGGATAAAAAGGGGGAGCAAGGAGATGGGGCGTAGGTTGTTAAGATTGGATGGGTCCAGGGAGGGCTTTTTAAGTATAGGCCAGACAAGTGCATGTTTTAAGCAATTGGGGAAGATGCCAGAAGAGCGGGAGAGATGTGGGTTAGAGAGTGTAGAATAGAGCTAGAGGGTAACTGTAGCATTTGTGAGGGAACAGGATCCAGAGGGCAGGTGGTAAGATGGACATTTGCAAGTAATTAGCAACCTCTTCTATAGTGGTGGGGTTGAAAGAGGGAAGTAATGATTGTACCTGTGGACATGAGGTGTAAGGCATGGAGGGTGTCTGAACAGTAGAGATCCCCTCGCGAATTGTATCAATCTTTTGTTTGACGTGATTGGCGATCTCCTGAGCAGTGAGTTGGTGGGTGGAGGCAGTGGAGGGCGAAGTAGAGAGTTGAAGAGTTGACGGGAACGGGATGATACGTTTTTAATGAGTGATGAAATGGGTCTGCTTGGCAGTGAGGAGGCTGGAATTGTATTTTTGGAGGGCAGATTTATACTGGCTGAAATCTTTCTGGGATTTAGTCTTACGCCTCAGGCGCTCGAGAGCACGGCTGTGTTTTTTTCAGACTACTAGTGTGATCTGTTTGCCAGGGTTGAAGGGGGTGGGGCCTGATTCTGTGTGTAGTGAGGGGGGGGGGGCAGTGAGGCTAGAAGTGAAGTGTTGTAGACAGAAGTGGCTAGGTTGGTGCAGGACAGAGGTGCGATTTTTGTCATAGAGGTGGTCAGTAGCGGAGTAGAGAAGAGAAGGGTTGAGATGGCGAACCGTTAGGTGTTTGGAGGGAGAGGAGGTGGAGGAGAGGGAGAGAGTGAAGTTAATAAGGTAGTGATCAGAGAGAGGGTAAGAATAGTTGGAGAGATTGCATGGAGTGCATAGGTGGGAAAAGACAAGGTCAAGAGGGTTGCCTTCAGACTGAGTAGGAGCATGTATCCATTGCTTCAGGTCAAAGGAGGAGGTTAGACTGAGAAGTTTGGAAGTTGCAGGAATGTTGGTATTAGTAGGGATGTTGAAGTCCCCAAGAATGATTGATTGTGGGGATTTCAGAAGAGAGAAAGTAGGGTAGCCAGGCAGAGAAGTCATGGAAAAAGGATGATACTGGACCAGGGGGCTGGTAGATCACAGCTATCCTTAGAGAAACTGGGGAGAAGAGACGAATGCAGTGCACCTCAAATGAGGAGAGTGACAGAGAGGGAGGTGGGTGAAGTACTTGAAAGGTGCTATGTGGGTCTAAAAGGATTCCAACACCCCCTCCTTTGCGTTCACTAGGTCTGGGGGAGTGAGTCCAAAGAAAACCACCATGGGATAGAGCAGCAGAAGACGCAGTGTCGGATTCGTGAAGCCAGGTTTCGGTAATGGCAAGTAGATTAAATGAATTGGCGATAAAGAGGTCGTGGATGGTTATCCAGCCAGCACCATGTTTTTCTACTACTTGTGTATATTCACCTATGGCACATTGCACTTTATTTGTATTTATAAATGATATTGTGTGGTTTAATTCACCAATTTTGTTTTAGTGATCTAGAGCGCCCTCTAAACCACATCACATGAGCAATTTGAGTAGCACTACTTTTATTAGATTTGCGTTTTTTTTGAGGGGACAGCAAATTTACACTGTTATACAAGCTGTACACTCTCTACTTTACATTGTAGCAAAGTGTCATTTCTTCAGTGTTGTCACATGAAAAGATATAATAATAAAATATTTACAAAAATGTGGTGTACTCACTTTTGTGAGATACTGTATGTATGCATGCGCTAGCTACCTACAGCTTTAGTCTCATTACTTACCTGTAATGAAGGCTATCCCCCATTGTGTAGGTAGCTGGATCCTGTAGAAACTTTCAGTCCTGGCTCTGAACTTTTGGTGCTGCAATAGCAAACTGCTTTGGGCAGACAGGAATACAGATGGTCTGACGGTGACATGCCCCCTCCTTCCCTTCCTCCTTCTCCATTGAGAAGTTCTTTCACTGATTACACTGCTCGTATTAGGATCTGTGAATGGGGGAGAGAGTTCTGTGACTGATCGGACCCTCCTCCATTCAGATCGTTTTACAGGCAGTGTAAGCAACGAAAGAGCTTTTCTCAATGGGGAAGTTCCCTTCTAGATTGTAAGCTTTAACGAGCAGGGCCCTCTGATCCCTCCTGTATTGAATTGTTCTGTCTCCCCTGATGTTGTAAAGCGCTGTGCAAACTGCTGGCGCTATATAAATCCTGTATAATAAGAGTGGAGGAAGATACGACCGCTACAGCACCTGGGAGTTTAGTGTAAAGATTACAGGCATCTCTGCAGTGAAGATTTCTCCAGGATTTGGCTGCCTACTCAGCATGGGAAACACTACTTAAGCTTCAGCTTTAATGAAATTTTTTTACTTTTAGCACATCATTAATAATATATATATTTTTTTTATTTAGTGATATGGGGGACATGCAACTAATTTTGGGTTCTTCTTTTTATTAGAAAATAAAACTTCCCAAAAAAGCTGCAAGATTCTTTCCAGCATATGAACTCTATTTGTATGGTGAAGGTAGTTTTGCCGAAATGAACAAACAACTATCCTTAAATGGAAGTCCAGTTTTGTTTCTTCCTGGGAATGCTGGCAGTTATAAGCAAGGTAAGTGGGGTGTTATTTCATTTTTTTTTTTTTTTTTTTTTTTTTTTTTCCCTCTCCATGCTATGGAAATGACTGGGAGAAAACGTTTTATTTTTATTTTAAATTTTTTCAACAGACATATTTACAGTGTATTTGTATCTTCTATTCAAACCCGGTGTGCTGAAACCTTAAAGTGTAATTAGAATCAAATTCTGGCTAAGGCTAAATATAATCCAACTCGCATTCTAAGAATTTTCTAACTACCTTGTAAAAGAAAAGATGTGTATACTTATCTGAAGCCGCTCCAGTCCAGTCACATGTTTGGCGAGGAAGGACATAAGACAACAGCTGCCCCATATAGTAAGCCTATGGATCTTCATTGCCCAGGCTCTGCAGCCATGGTCGCTGCCTCTTCTCTACACTAAAGCCAGCGCTGGGACTCGATCATATGACCGGTCTAGAGCTGCTTCAGAATGGATAAGTACAGACCTTTTTTGTTTTACAGGGTAGATAGAATAGTCTAATGCAGGGCTCGACAAAACCCAGGTCGCAATGGCGACTGGAAATTGCGTCCTGCCGCCTGGGTTACACTGAAGCAGTGGTCGGGATTCCTTCCATGTGGCCCCCCTCGCCGAGGGTGAAAACAACCTGCTGGAGCAAATGCACGCTCGTTTGGTGTGAAACAGCGCCCTCTGGTGGCTGGTGCTGCGATGAGCGCGGCTTGCACTCACTCCAGTGGAGGAACTCGGTGGCGGCCGCCGATTGGCTGTAACCGGCCGCGCTGCACTCTGGGATTTGTAGTCTGGAGCGCAGCACATCAGGGGACAGATGGAGCTGTCTTTGGCCAGGCGAGGGGACGGAACGGAGCCGGGAGCGCTCCGCTGGTAGGCAGTGTGACATTTTTAGGCTGTAGTGGTGGGCACTGATGTGATGCACTGATGGGATGCACTGGCACTGACGGGATGCACTGGCGGGCAATGATGAGGTGGCACTGACATGCTGAACTGGTGGGCACTAATGAGGTGGTACTCATGGTCACTTATAGGCTCCACTGGTGGGCACTGATAAGGTTGCACTGATGGGCTGCACTGGTGGGTACTAATGGACACTGATAGGCTGCACTAATGAGGTAACACTGATGGGCTGCACTGGTGGGCACTGACAGGCTGAACTGGTGGGCACTAATGGACACTGATAGGCTCCACTGATGGGCTGCACTGGTGGGTACTAATGGATACTGACAAGCCGCACTGATGGACACTGACAATCTGAACTGGTGAGCACTAATGAGGTGGCACTGATGGGCTGCACCCCCCCCCACCCCTCCCCTCGCCACCCTAAACAATAACCTCCTCTCCACCCTAGATTTTCTTAGATGAAGAAAAGAAAATATATCGGCCGCCCGATTTCTAAATATCGGCATCGGCCAGAGAAAAACCCATATCGGTCGACCTCTACCTATCAGCGGCACCAATGACTTATTTGCAAAATCGTATAACAAGATTATTTTTTTTTTCTGTCTTTTTATTTTATTTATTTTGTTTACTTGCCACCATGCGTGAGTAATTCTTAATGCCCGACGCCCCGGACATGCAGCTCTGGGCACTAGGCAGCTGATTTAAAAAAAAAACTGGCTCCTAACTTTTTTTTTTTTTAAGCTGGCTCCTAGATTCTAAGCAAATTTGTCAAGCCCTGGTCTAATGCCACGTACACACGATCGCACATTCCGACAACAAATCCCATGTTTTTTTTTCTGACGGATGTTGGCTCAAACTTGTCTTGCATACACACGGTCACACAAAATGGTCGGAAATTGCGAACGTCAAGGACGCGGTGAGGTACAACACGTACAACGGGACTAGAAAGAGGAAGTTCAATACCAAGTGTGCCACCCTTTGGGCTCCTTCCACTAATCTTGTGTTAGTAGAAGTTTGACAGACGATTCTCGCTTTTCAGCCTTGGGCTTTTCCGATTGTTACTGCTCTTCAGTTTGTGCTTGTGGGTTCGTATTTCTATTACGTATTTGAGTTTCATTGCGTTCTTGTCCACTCGTTTTCTTATTTTCAGCTCCGGCCTTTCTGTTTTTCAGTGCTTTCTGTTAGTTCATTCTGACCAGCCGACCGTTTTGAAGCCACAAGGACCCTCACCCTGGACCTGAGGGTTTATAACTACCGTCTGGCCAGAGCCAGAAGAGTGGTGGAGAACGCTTTCGGGATAATGGCCAGCCGGTTCCGCCTATTCCTTCCGCCAATCAACATGGCGGAATATAAACTTAAAGAAAAAAATAGTGTAGCGCTTAAATTCTAACGTGACACATAAATAAGAGACGTGAACCCAAATGGCACGTAAATGCAATAAAACGCAGGTTCCTGTGTGTGTGAAGACCGGACAAATAATTATCAACAAGGTTCATGTGCTTCTTGTGAACAAATCTAAAATTTCTTATGATAAACTTCATAACAAATATCCCAACAGTGAACCAGGATGTGTAGCATAAGTGACGGGAACCACCATCACAAATACAGGAGGCTTACTGGAACGTTTGAACACACAAGAACATATGTTCTGTGAGTCAAACAAGCTTGTGTTGTAAAAACAACTAATAAGGATGGACAGTGGAACCATCAGATGTCTAGAATGAAAACTCCCAGCTCTCATCAAAGTGAAGATGTCTTTATGGATGTATCTCATACAGGACAATAGTCAGATATCCATTGATATAGGGATAATCAAAGGAGGAAAAACAAAAAAGGGCCACATAGCGTAGTTCTGTTGAGTAAAAAATATAGCGTTTAATGAAAGTTGGAAAACTCACCTTTTAGCAGGATAAAACGGCACTTAACCACTACCAGACCATTTTGCTGGCTTAAGACCAGAGCACTTTTTGCGATTCGGCACTGCGTCGCTTTAACAATTGCACGGTCGTGCGACGTGGCTCCCAAACAAAATTGACATCCTTTTTTCTTACCACAAATAGAGCTTTCTTTTGGTGGTATTTGATCACACGTGCGGTTTTTATTTTTTGCGCTATAAACAAAGGGCGACAATTTTGAAAAACACATTTTTTACTTTTTGCTATAATATTCCCCAAAAATATATTAAAAAAAAAAAACTTTTTTTCCTCAGTTTAGGCCGATACGTATTCTTCATATTTTTGGTAAAAAAATCGCAATAAGCGATTTATTGATTGGTTTTCGCAAAAGTTATAGCGTTTACAAAATAGGGGATCGTTTTATAGCATTTTTAATACTTTTTTTATTGTGACTGCGACACTATGGCAGACACTAGAGGTCGACCGATATGGGTTTTTCTCTGGCCGATGCCGATATTTAGAAATCACGGAGGCCGTTATACAATGCTGTTTTCTTTATTTTTTTGGGGCCGATTTTTTTTTTTTTTTTATTTATTTTTTTCTTCTTTTTTTTTTTTCCCCCCTTCATAAAATCAAAAAAAGTCAAACTGAGGCATTTTTTCAGGCGCTTTTGGGCTAAAAATAGCACCTGCAAAATGACTCCCCTGCAGTCTGTGTGAAAGCCCAAGTGCTTTCACACTGAGGTGATGCGCTGGCAGGATGTAAAAAAAAAAGTCCTTTGGAGCGGTGTACACCGCTCCTCCACTACTCCTGCCCATTGAAATGAATGGGCACCGCTGTCGAAGCGCCTGCAAAGTGCTTCGGCAGCGTTGCCAGACGGGTGCATTTAACCCCTTCCTCGGCAGCTAGCTGGATTATAAGCGCCCCGTTAGCAGCCGAATAGCGTCGCTAAAATGACAGTAAAGCACCGCTAAAACTAGCAGAGTTTTACCGTCAACGCCTGCCTGCTCCAGTGTGAAATCAGCCTTAAGTGATTCAGAAAATTTCTTACATTTTATTAAACAAAACAAAACCTCCAATCAGTTCACTTGTATGTATAATTTAGATAACAAAAAAAACTATCTTAAATATTAAATGCACAGAAACAGGTAATCAAAACTTTTGGACGAAAAAAAAGAATGGGCTAACTGTACTGTTCAGTGTGTTTTTTTTTTTTTTTTTTTTTTTTTTTCCATTAGTGTATTTTTCCCAAAAAATTGCGTTTGAATGACTGCTGCGCGAATACCGCGTGACATAAAATATTGCAACAACTCTGCTAAAAATAGATAGATAGATAGATAGATAGATGCATTTTTGGGGGTTCTAAGTGATTTTTCTAGCAGAAAATACAGGATTTTCACTTGTAAGCAACAAGTGTCAGAAAAGATTTAGGCTTTAAATGGTTAAACTGAACTTCTCCACACTGAGTTGAGTTCATTGATGAGAAACATTGTATCTTTTTCTCACACTTGGCAGAATGCCCAGATGCTTCAGGGAAAACTTCTATCAGAAGTCATTTGCAAGTCGCGCTGAAGTTTTTAAACCGGCCTTTTTTAGCAGCACAATTGGCAGATTAATTAAACGCCAAATATCGGCCGATATATCGGTCGACCTCTAGTGGACACATCGGACATTTTTGGGACCATTGTCATTTTATACAGCAATCGGTGCTATACAAATGCACTGATTCCTGTGTAAATGGCAGTGAAGGGGTTAACCAGGGGGTGGCAGTGTAGGGGTTAAGTGTGTCTTATGGGCGTGTTACTAACTCTGGGTGATGTGGCTGTGTGTTGGTGATCACTGATCTCTGCTCCTTGTGATTGGAGCAGAGATCAGTGTCACTTGTTGCTAGGCAGAACAGGGAGATGCTGGTTACTTCCGCATCTCCCCGTTCGTCCTCCCTGCGAGACGATCGCAGGTATCCCTGCGGCGATCGAGTCTGCGGGACCCGCGACCAGCACATGCAATGGCACGGCTGCATTTTCAAAGGGACAAAATAAAGTAATAGTTGGTGTTATCCTATAAGGTTAAGTTTAAATCAACTTGCCAAAATACAGTAAAATTTCAATAAATTATGGTATGAATATAAATGAGCATAAAACAAGCAATAATGTTTCATAAATCACAATGTAAAGTGCTAATGTGCAAATAAACACCTGCAAATATGAGCGAGGCAAAAACTCAAATGGAGCAATCGTGAATGTAGGCTTACAGCAGCCATGGGTGAAGAAATAAATGATTGAAAGTCCAAAACTGTGAACGGCTGGACACTCTTCGGGCGATGTGGCGATAAAACATCTGGTGGCACTGTGACTTTAAGTGCAAGGTGTGTCTTTGGGTTAAGCACCGCTTGTCCCATTGATGGCTTTCACACTGGAGTTAAAGGACCTGCTTTTTACAGGCGCTATTTTTTAGCGCTGTATCGCCTGAAAAACGCTTAGGTGTGAAAGGGGCCTTAAGATGCGTTTCCTGCGCGTTCCTCCTAATTATCCTAGTGTGTATGGAGCTTTAACAGAGGGGATTGCTTCCTTTCCTTACAGTAGGTTGGTGTCAGGGACCACTCAGTTGCTCAGTATACCAGGTAAAGAAAGGATATAGAGCCTACTATCGTGTAGTATGCTTAAATTGTCTGAAGTTTATTTTAAAAAAAAAGATGTCTCGCATATCTTATGTGGACCAGCACATGTAAAAACGAGCGCCAAGCTCATACCTGATCATTGTTTCCGATGTCAGTATGCCTCTATCCTACGTGTTGCGTCACAACACACGTGACTTCAACTGGGATAAGGCTACGGGCAATGCAGTGTCTTTAAATAGGCTAAACAGAAAGCTAATTGCCGGTTGGCCATTTTCTAGGAGATCATGTGTGCGAATCAATGGAGCGGCCATTTTCTTAAGGATCGTCTCGTGGACTACGATCATGGCCATTTTGTTGTGGATCACGGGTGTTTAAAACAGTAACACCGTGTCATGTATAGACTTAGGCCGTAGCCATGTTACTGTAGTTCAGAGTGGGCCAATTCTATTGCACAGTTGCTGCAGGGCTAACACATCACTGCCGTCACGCTAGGTGTCAGCAATGTATGTCCAACCGGCGGTGTCAAAAAACTGACAGCACTAAAGCCAGAACATGCGTACATTACAGGAAAAGATCATGTTGTATGCATGATTCTTTTCCTAGGGGACCCAACACAATCCCTTCCAGGGGTTATGTCCATTATATCACAATTCGGCCACTACCTGAAGAGTGTCCAGCCGTTCACAATTTTGGACTTTTAATCAATTTATTTCTTCACCCATGGCTGCTGTAAGCCTACGGTAAAACAAATATTGGAGATACGGGACTGTCTATGGTACAAACGCAAAAAGAAACAATTTCATAAAGATAAGATAAAAATGCTTGTTTTATTAACATATAAAGCAAAGAAAAAAGAAAACACAATATTAGACTCCATGTACAGCAGTATATGGGTCATAGGGTTCGAAGGTACTACATACAATTCCTAATAGAACACCTATATAATCATACACTCAAAGTACACAGGTCATGATACTTGTCCAATCGATCGACATGTTTCGCCTAGATAGGCTTCATCAGGAGACAAGGATAAAGTATGTTTGCAGACGGACGAAGGTTTTGGAAATATTTTCGTATTCTATGGTATGTATACAAAACAGTATATTGGTTAGTATATACAAGGCAATTATGTAATCATTAAAACATTGTATATGCTGCATGAAATGTGCGGTAGCAGGAATGTCTAGTGAAATCAATTTATGCATGCATGATCCCCTACCTCCAATGTCATAGGGGTCAAAGCATGACCAGACTTCCAAAGGTTAGTCCTGATGGTCCCACTGCAGCACCTCCCAAATAGGGATTTGCACAGGGCTATGCCCAACGAACGCCACCAGAAATAATGGCTGGGGAGTTGTAGGGGGAGAGAGAAATTTTGTTCCTTTTCAGATTAAATATTTATGGGGCCTGTGAAGTACAAAAGTACTTATTAACCACAGTTATGTTCAAATGGATAAAATAAAATGTGATTATTCGTAAAGTAGAAAAGTAATATGACCATGCCCAATATCAGTTGTCATGCTTTACCTACCTCTACGGAAGCTTATAAAAATTTATACTTGTGAGAGGCTCGGGTCGAACAGCACCCCAAAAAACAAATGATGGGGGGAAGAAAACGGGAACTGCCAAGTCTTGATTTTAGGTACTATCCACTAAGCCAAAGCGGTTTCTGAAAGATAACAAGAAGGGGAAAGAGACTCCAATAAAAGTGCATGGGAACTATATCCAATACATTTTAAGGATCCCCAAAAGAGGTTACAATCCCCTACCTTATAATGGAATGTATATGGCATCAGGTCTTATCATGTTTGATGGCTAGTCAGCCCAAATACTACCACACAACAGGGGCTAAGTATATCATCCAATGCCTAGAAGAAGATTTAAAAAAAAAAAAAAAAGAAGTAAATACATTAATTCCATATATTCAAAGTTGTAGTGGGCAAAATGTCCACCATTAAGAAAAGCTAGAGTGATTAGATCTAATCAATCTACCTGTTTGTGTCGTTCCCAGAGCGTCCCGAGCCTCACGTCCACCTCAGTCTGACACAGCGTCAGACTGGGCTTAAGTAGTCTCCCCCCGTGGCGCCAAAAGCGCACGGCGTGTGACGTCACGCCGTGCTGACGTCACGCGGACGCGGTACGTAGGCCAGCCGGCGCTCGATCCAGACCATGTGACCGGAGTGTTCCTATAGGGAACTACTTCCGGTACACAGTTCAGCTGGGACTGCCTTAACATGCCCTGCTGACAGCAGCGGTACTGTTCTGTCAGATGCAGGGCATGAGGGGGTCCCTGTGGGTGGAATTTAGAACTTAGTGGCCGGATCGGTGCTGGTGGCCAACTCCCGATCCAGAAGCGTGGCGGGCAAAGGACCACCATAAAGTGGACACAGGACCACGCCACGCATCCGGAGCAGTCCATACAAGTCCCCAAAACCCTGGGGCGATCGCCATATGGGGCATCCCCCGTACATTGGTGTAACTTATCCCCAAGGGCCTGTGCCAGCGCGGAATCCACCAAGACCAATCAGAGCTCGAAAAGGGAGAGGAGAGATAGGGGAAGAAGAAAAGGAAAGAATAAAGAAGAGACATCCCGCAAGCATATATTCATTGCAGCATACAGTTGTTGTTATTTTTATTTAGTTGTCAATTAAGACATAATTTTTACAACTCAAAATAAGTATATTTACATACTGAAAAAGTATAAATAAGTAATTGAATAAACAATACACAAAATTTCACCCCTACATAGAGGGTGATATCCCATGAACAAGCACGCTTCAACATACAGGGGTTGAGGTCAGATCGAGGCCAAAAATGGCCCACGCATCAAACCTAGTGGTGCCCAGCTTCTGGTGCTGGCAGAGGAAAAGGGGAGAGGCGGGAAGGGGAGGGACGGGAAAGGGGAGAAGGGGACAAGGAAAGAGGGGGAGGAGACTGTAGCCAGTGCAGAAATGAAAAATTGAAGATGAAGTGTAAACACCTCTACATTATAAAAAAGGTTTAAAGCTAATTCCTTCGTTAAGGCCCGGGTACCGGGTGGCCTTCAGCATATAGATCCATCTGGTTTCGATTTGTAAAAGTTTCTTATCTAGATCACCCCCCCGTTCCTGTTGGGGGAGGTGCTCAAGACTATAGAAACCAATGTATTTGAGGTCAAAATTATGATATAGACCTACATGACGACTAATTGGTGTCTCCATTTTACGTTTACAAATTAGTGATACATGATCTCTCATGCGACAGAATAGGGGGCGTTTTGTTTTTCCCACATAGAATGCTCCACATAAGCATTTCATCAGGTATACTGATCCCACTGATTGGCAGTTAGTGCGATGTTTTGGAGTCCATGTTTTGCCATCTGGTAGATCTATATTTTTGCCCTCCAGGATAAAGCGGCAAAATTTACATTTGCCACATTTATATGTACCTGGGACTTGTTTTTTGCTATTCTGGTCACTCGAATAGTGACTGCTTACCAAAGTGTCACGTAATGAACGTGACCTCTTATATGTAATCTCTGGGTATGGTTTGATATGTTTGGATATTTTTTCATCAGTGGACAGTAGGTACCAACATTTCTTATATATGTTGCGTACCTTCCTATGTTGCCGGTTGTATTTAGTAACAACTCGTGTACTTTCCTGGGTCTTAGCCCGTCTAGGTTTGTATAGTAGGAGTTGTCTGTTCATATCCACTACCTGATTGTAAGCTTTCCTGAGGCATGTTTTGCTGTATCCTCGCAGTAGAAGACGCTCACGCAAAAGATTTGCCTCTCGTTGAAAGTCATCGAGATGCGTACAGTTTCGCTTGATCCTTAAGAATTGGCTATAGGGGATACTTCTGATTAATTTCTCAGGATGGGAACTGCTGGCATGCAGCATACTGTTGCCTGCTGAGGCTTTTCTATAGAGAGTAGAACATAGTGTTCCTTTCTCATCAACAAAAAGTTCAACGTCCAAAAAGGTAATCCTTTTCTGGTCGTAATTGAAGGTAAATTTTAAGTTGTATTCATTGATTTGTAGTTCGTCCAGAAATGCAATGAGGTCCTCCCTGGATCCCGACCATATCATGAGGACGTCATCGATATAACGACTCCATGACAAGATATGACCAATCGACAGACTCTTGCTCTCATCAGAGAATAAGTCTCGCTCCCATCCCCCTAGGTACAGGTTCGCATATGAGGGCGCGCACTTTGCCCCATAGCGACCCCCTGCACCTGGAGGTAATGGGAGCGTTTAAATACAAATATATTATGCATCAGCACGAAGCTAAGTAGCTCCAATACAAACTCATTGTATTTCCATGAGTCAATATCTCTTTCTGTCAAGAATTCCCCTATAACTTCGATACCTTTTTTGTGTGGGATCGAGTTATAGAGGGCTTCTATGTCAATGGCTACAAGCCATGCATTTGTGGGTATCTGTAATCCATCTGTACTTTTCAAAAGTTCTATGGTATCTTTTACATATGAGAATAGACATTTGACATGCGGATACAAGTACTCATCAACCAATTGGCTGGCTTTTTCTGTCAGAGACCCGCACCCTGAAATTATGGGGCGGCCTGGTGGCGATGTTAGGCTCTTATGTACCTTGGGCAGGGCATAAAAGGTAGGAGTGGTGAATGAGGTCATGTCTAGAAAGTCAAAAGTTTTAGCATCTATAGTGCCATTCATACGGGCCTTCATTATTATGCTTCTGTATTTGTTCATATAGTAATCTACATGTGAGGCTGGTACCAATCTGTACCAAGTTTTGTTTGATATTATGTCTAAGCACATTTTTTCATAGTTCTCTACGTCTAAAATAACCAGATTCCCACCCTTGTCCGATGGTTTGATTATAATATTGCTATTTGTTTTCAAATTTTGTAGTGCCTCTTTAAGTTCCTTCGGCAGGTTGGTCTGAAGTCCAGCCTGCCAGTTAGTAGTAGATTCTATTTCCTTTGTGACCTGTATAACAAAGGCCCAAATATTGGAATTCCCCTGTAGGATAGGGAAGGATTTTGATTTAGGTTTATACGTTTTGGGATTACCAAAGTTTTGAGCCCCGGGAGCCGATGGATCCGCAGGGCGAGGGCAAGAGGGAGGAAAGGTCACCCCCTGTTGGGTAATGGGGGGAAGGGGGGTGCTGGTGAATGTCCAGCCCTCCTCCTCCGGGTTGCTCTCGTCCCACAGGTCCATCAGGTCCCGTAGTGCCCTTAAGTCCTCAAAAGTGACGCCTTCTATATTCGCGTTGTTCTGCTCGCCAATAGGGGCATCAGATGATGTTCTATCATAAATGACTTTGTACATCAGGCGTCGTGCGAAGAGGTGAAGATCTTTAACCAATTCGAACTTGTCTGCATTTTCATCTGGACAGAAAGTAAGACCCAACTGCAATACCCTAATCTCATTATTTGAGAGGGGGTAAGAGGACAAATTAATAATATCAAACTTGTCCCGACTCGCCAATACAGGGGAGCCGGGACAAGTTATTTTAAAGGCTGACTAGTTTTTTTCATTGGAGTGGTTAACGGCAGAGTGCGTTTACGATCACTTGAGTTACTAGAGAAGATTGGAGCTGTTTTCACCTCCACATGGGGGTCCAAGTTTGTCCCTCCACGTGTCTGTCCCTGTGATGGATGACCCACCACCAGGGAAATTGAATCAACATTCCTGGTGGGGGTAATGGGTGATACAAGGGAATGATTCAATGTGCTATTTGACAGGGTTGTATTCAATGTAGTATTGTTTTTGTTCTGTTGAGAACGTGATTTCTTATCCTTACTACTTACTTTGTCTGATCGTGATCGGCTTTGTAAGCTGGTTTCACTCTCCTTTTTTCTTTTACGTATTGCTCCTTCATGTTGTGATTTATCCTTCCGCAGGGCTATGGGAGCAAATGATATTGAAGAAGTGGATGATGTATCCAGTTCTCCAAGATCCAGATTAGGGGTCTGTAGTTCCTGGTTCAAATTGCTTCTTCTCACGGGATATTTATTTGTTTGATTCCATTTGTATGCCTGTTCATAAGTATATGCTTTTTTATCACGTTGGTATTTATTTTCTTTTGTTTTGATTATACTTGTTGCGTACTTTGTAAGATGATCCCTAAGATTTTTATCCTTCTCTAAGAAACAGGTATGGGATCCCAAGTTGGCATGTTCCTCTTGCCATCTAAGGATCTCAAGATCCAGTTCCGCAATGTCTTTATCATATTGCTCACTCAGAATTTGCATCATTTGCAAAGAGCATGCTTGCAAATTCTCCTCCCACATATTTTTTATGTTGGGTTCTACCTTCTTCATGTTCGGGAAGATCTGTATGCGAAGTCCCCAGGGTACTATTCTATTGGATCTATATTTCTCAAAGAATTCTTTGTGCCAAAATAAACGAGTCTTTTTTTCTATCATCCGTTGAAGGCTAGAAAAATATGTACTTACATCTGCCTCATTAATGTCTTCCTTAGAGCGGTAAAGATTAACATCCGTTACAAAGCCTGCCCAAGCTTGACCGCAATAATCTGTCATGTTAAATGTATAGTGATGTACTCACCAGCTACTTTTCATTTCTCTGTAGGTGTAACTCACCAGCTACTTTCCTTTTCTCTGTAGATGTAACACACCAGGAGTAAAGATGGAAAGGGGTGCACACATAAAAGGGTGCGAGGGTCATGCCCAGATTTTTCCCTCACCTATATGTCTAAAACGTGCTTGTCATGGGGACAAGGGTATACAAAAGAGACATAGTTATTTAAAATTCATACCAAGATATCATACAACATAAATCGTTACTGACATATACATCTAAATCATAGGAAAAAAACTCCAGTCTAGGTATATGTTCTATAAAGAAGTCAATCTAAGTTAATTGATAGAAATATGGAGAACAAACATAGCTAGCGAAAAAGTATCATGGGTGTTTAAGCCACCCTGGGTATAGAAATTTTCAAAGCTCGCTAGACTGGAGTGTTCTCCTAGGGCTTTTCATAAATATTGTACTATCATCCCAAATTAATATACGGTAAAACAAATATTGGAGATACGGGACTGTCTATGGTACAAACGCAAAAAGAAACAATTTCATAAAGATAAGATAAAAATGCTTGTTTTATTAACCTATAAAGCAAAGAAAAAAGAAAACACTATTAAAATCTTAGGGATCATCTTACAAAGTACGCAACAAGTATAATCAAAACAAAAGAAAATAAATACCAACGTGATAAAAAAGCATATACTTATGAACAGGCATACAAATGGAATCAAACAAATAAATATTCCGTGAGAAGAAGCAATTTGAACCAGGAACTACAGACCCCTAATCTGGATCTTGGAGAACTGGATACATCATCCACTTCTTCAATATCATTTGCTCCCATAGCCCTGCGGAAGGATAAATCACAACATGAAGGAGCAATATCAGTTGTCATGCTTTACCTACCTCTACGGAAGCTATAAAAAAAAAAGGAGAAAGTGAAACCAGCTTACAAAGCCGATCACGATCAGACAAAGTAAGTAGTAAGGATAAGAAATCACGTTCTCAACAGAACAAAAAACAATACTACATTGAATACAACCCTGTCAAAGAGCACATTGAATCATTCCCTTGTATCACCCATTACCCCCACCAGGAATGTTGATTCAATTTCCCTGGTGGTGGGTCATCCATCACAGGGACAGACACGTGGAGGGACAAACTTGGACCCCCATGTGGAGGTGAAAACAGCTCCAATCTTCTCTAGTAACTCAAGTGATCGTAAACGCACTCTGCCGTTAACCACTCCAATGAAAAAAACTAGTCAGCCTTTAAAATAACTTGTCCCGGCTCCCCGGTATTGGCGAGTCGGGACAAGTTATGATATTATTTTTAATTTAATTTGTCCTCTACCCCCTCTCATAATAATGAGATTAGGGTATTGCAGTTGGGTCTTACTTTCTGTCCAGATGAAAATGAAAAATTGAAGATGAAGTGTAAACACCTCTACATTATAAAAAAGGTTTAAAGCTAATTCCTTCGTTAAGGCCCGGGTACCGGGTGGCCTTCAGCATATAGATCCATCTGGTTTCGATTTGTAAAAGTTTCTTATCTAGATCACCCCCCCGTTCCTGTTGGGGGAGGTGCGCAAGACGCCTGATGTACAAAGTCATTTATGATAGAACATCATCTGATGCCCCTATTGGCGAGCAGAACAACGCCAATATAGAAGGCGTCACTTTTGAGGACTTAAGGGCACTACGGGACCTGATGGACCTGTGGGACGAGAGCAACCCGGAGGAGGAGGGCTGGACATTCACCAGCCCCCCCCTTCCCCCCATTACCCAACAGGGGGTGACCTTTCCTCCCTCTTGCCCTCGCCCTGCGGATCCATCGGCTCCCGGGGCTCAAAACTTTGGTAATCCCAAAACGTATAAACCTAAATCAAAATCCTTCCCTATCCTACAGGGGAATTCCAATATTTGGGCCTTTGTTATACAGGTCACAAAGGAAATAGAATCTACTACTAACTGGCAGGCTGGACTTCAGACCAACCTGCCGAAGGAACTTAAAGAGGCACTACAAAATTTGAAAACAAATAGCAATATTATAAATCAAACCATCGGATAAGGGTGGGAATCTGGTTATTTTAGACGTAGAGAACTATGAAAAAATGTGCTTAGACATAATATCAAACAAAACTTGGTACAGATTGGTACCAGCCTCACATGTAGATTACTATATGAACAAATACAGAAGCATAATAATGAAGGCCCGTATGAATGGCACTATAGATGCTAAAACTTTTGACTTTCTAGACATGACCTCATTCACCACTCCTACCTTTTATGCCCTGCCCAAGGTACATAAGAGCCTAACATCGCCACCAGGCCGCCCCATAATTTCAGGGTGCGGGTCTCTGACAGAAAAAGCCAGCCAATTGGTTGATGAGTACTTGTATCCGCATGTCAAATGTCTATTCTCATATGTAAAAGATACCATGGAACTTTTGAAAAGTACAGATGGATTACAGATACCCACAAATGCATGGCTTGTAGCCATTGACATAGAAGCCCTCTATAACTCGATCCCACACAAAAAAGGTATCGAAGTTATAGGGGAATTCTTGACAGAAAGAGATATTGACTCATGGAAATACAATGAGTTTGTATTGGAGCTACTTAGCTTCGTGCTGATGCATAATATATTTGTATTTAAACGCTCCCATTACCTCCAGGTACAGGGGGTCGCTATGGGGGCAAAGTGCGCGCCCTCATATGCGAACCTGTACCTAGGGGGATGGGAGCGAGACTTATTCTCTGATGAGAGCAAGAGTCTGTCGATTGGTCATATCTTGTCATGGAGTCGTTATATCGATGACGTCCTCATGATATGGTCGGGATCCAGGGAGGACCTCATTGCATTTCTGGACGAACTACAAATCAATGAATACAACTTAAAATTTACCTTCAATTACGACCAGAAAAGGATTACCTTTTTGGACGTTGAACTTTTTGTTGATGAGAAAGGAACACTATGTTCTACTCTCTATAGAAAAGCCTCAGCAGGCAACAGTATGCTGCATGCCAGCAGTTCCCATCCTGAGAAATTAATCAGAAGTATCCCCTATAGCCAATTCTTAAGGATCAAGCGAAACTGTACGCATCTCGATGACTTTCAACGAGAGGTAAATCTTTTGCGTGAGCGTCTTCTACTGCGAGGATACAGCAAAACATGCCTCAGGAAAGCTTACAATCAGGTAGTGGATATGAACAGACAACTCCTACTATACAAACCTAGACGGGCTAAGACCCAGGAAAGTACACGAGTTGTTACTAAATACAACCGGCAACATAGGAAGGTACGCAACATATATAAGAAATGTTGGTACCTACTGTCCACTGATGAAAAAATATCCAAACATATCAAACCATACCCAGAGATTACATATAAGAGGTCACGTTCATTACGTGACACTTTGGTAAGCAGTCACTATTCGAGTGACCAGAATAGCAAAAAACAAGTCCCAGGTACATATAAATGTGGCAAATGTAAATTTTGCCGCTTTATCCTGGAGGGCAAAAATATAGATCTACCAGATGGCAAAACATGGACTCCAAAACATCGCACTAACTGCCAATCAGTGGGATCAGTATACCTGATGAAATGCTTATGTGGAGCATTCTATGTGGGAAAAACAAAACGCCCCCTATTCTGTCGCATGAGAGATCATGTATCACTAATTTGTAAACATAAAATGGAGACACCAATTAGTCGTCATGTAGGTCTATATCATAATTTTGACCTCAAATACATTGGTTTCTATAGTCTTGAGCACCTCCCCCAACAGGAACGGGGGGGTGATCTAGATAAGAAACTTTTACAAATCGAAACCAGATGGATCTATATGCTGAAGGCCACCCGGTACCCGGGCCTTAACGAAGGAATTAGCTTTAAACCTTTTTTATAATGTAGAGGTGTTTACACTTCATCTTCAATTTTTCATTTCTGCACTGGCTACAGTCTCCTCCCCCTCTTTCCTTGTCCCCTTCTCCCCTTTCCCGTCCCTCCCCTTCCCGCCTCTCCCCTTTTCCTCTGCCAGCACCAGAAGCTGGGCACCACTAGGTTTGATGCGTGGGCCATTTTTGGCCTCGATCTGACCTCAACCCCTGTATGTTGAAGCGTGCTTGTTCATGGGATATCACCCTCTATGTAGGGGTGAAATTTTGTGTATTGTTTATTCAATTACTTATTTATACTTTTTCAGTATGTAAATATACTTATTTTGAGTTGTAAAAATTATGTCTTAATTGACAACTAAATAAAAATAACAACAACTGTATGCTGCAATGAATATATGCTTGCGGGATGTCTCTTCTTTATTCTTTCCTTTTCTTCTTCCCCTATCTCTCCTCTCCCTTTTCGAGCTCTGATTGGTCTTGGTGGATTCCGCGCTGGCACAGGCCCTTGGGGATAAGTTACACCAATGTACGGGGGATGCCCCATATGGCGATCGCCCCAGGGTTTTGGGGACTTGTATGGACTGCTCCGGATGCGTGGCGTGGTCCTGTGTCCACTTTATGGTGGTCCTTTGCCCGCCACGCTTCTGGATCGGGAGTTGGCCACCAGCACCGATCCGGCCACTAAGTTCTAAATTCCACCCACAGGGACCCCCTCATGCCCTGCATCTGACAGAACAGTACCGCTGCTGTCAGCAGGGCATGTTAAGGCAGTCCCAGCTGAACTGTGTACCGGAAGTAGTTCCCTATAGGAACACTCCGGTCACATGGTCTGGATCGAGCGCCGGCTGGCCTACGTACCGTGTCCGCGTGACGTCAGCACGGCGTGACGTCACACGCCGTGCGCTTTTGGCGCCACGGGGGGAGACTACTTAAGCCCAGTCTGACGCTGTGTCAGACTGAGGTGGACGTGAGGCTCGGGACGCTCTGGGAACGACACAAACAGGTAGATTGATTAGATCTAATCACTCTAGCTTTTCTTAATGGTGGACATTTTGCCCACTACAACTTTGAATATATGGAATTAATGTATTTACTTCTTTTTTTTTTTAAATCTTCTTCTAGGCATTGGATGATATACTTAGCCCCTGTTGTGTGGTAGTATTTGGGCTGACTAGCCATCAAACATGATAAGACCTGATGCCATATACATTCCATTATAAGGTAGGGGATTGTAACCTCTTTTGGGGATCCTTAAAATGTATTGGATATAGTTCCCATGCACTTTTATTGGAGTCTCTTTCCCCTTCTTGTTATCTTTCAGAAACCGCTTTGGCTTAGTGGATAGTACCTAAAATCAAGACTTGGCAGTTCCCGTTTTCTTCCCCCCATCATTTGTTTTTTGGGGTGCTGTTCGACCCGAGCCTCTCACAAGTATAAATTTTTATAAGCTTCCGTAGAGGTAGGTAAAGCATGACAACTGATATTGGGCATGGTCATATTACTTTTCTACTTTACGAATAATCACATTTTATTTTATCCATTTGAACATAACTGTGGTTAATAAGTACTTTTGTACTTCACAGGCCCCATAAATATTTAATCTGAAAAGGAACAAAATTTCTCTCTCCCCCTACAACTCCCCAGCCATTATTTCTGGTGGCGTTCGTTGGGCATAGCCCTGTGCAAATCCCTATTTGGGAGGTGCTGCAGTGGGACCATCAGGACTAACCTTTGGAAGTCTGGTCATGCTTTGACCCCTATGACATTGGAGGTAGGGGATCATGCATGCATAAATTGATTTCACTAGACATTCCTGCTACCGCACATTTCATGCAGCATATACAATGTTTTAATGATTACATAATTGCCTTGTATATACTAACCAATATACTGTTTTGTATACATACCATAGAATACGAAAATATTTCCAAAACCTTCGTCCGTCTGCAAACATACTTTATCCTTGTCTCCTGATGAAGCCTATCTAGGCGAAACATGTCGATCGATTGGACAAGTATCATGACCTGTGTACTTTGAGTGTATGATTATATAGGTGTTCTATTAGGAATTGTATGTAGTACCTTCGAACCCTATGACCCATATACTGCTGTACATGGAGTCTAATATTGTGTTTTCTTTTTTCTTTGCTTTATATGTTAATAAAAATGCTTGTTTTATCTTATCTTTATGAAATTGTTTCTTTTTGCGTTTGTACCATAGACAGTCCCGTATCTCCAATATTTGTTTTACCGTATATTAATTTGGGATGATAGTACAATATTTATGAAAAGCCCTAGGAGAACACTCCAGTCTAGCGAGCTTTGAAAATTGCTGTAAGCTTACATTCACGATTGCTCCATTTTGAGTTTTTTCTCGCTCATATTTGCATGTGTTTATTTGCACATTAGCACTTTACATTGTGATTTATGAAACATTATTGCTTGTTTTATGCTCATTCACCATTATTTATTTAATTTAATTTTACTATATTTTGGCAGGTTGATTTAAACTTCACCTTTATAAGGGCGCAACACCAACTATTACTTTATTTTCTCCCTATTGGGTAGTGTTTGACTCTTACGGTGTCTGCAGCACCTTACATATACGTTGTTTGCATTTCCTATTAGCGCAGGAGTACCTACTTTTCATTTTCGAAGGGACGTACCTGTACGCCCTTATGCCTGTCCGTGTCATTCTGCCGATGTACATCTGTGTGCGCCGGTCGGGAAGTGGTTAAAATCAAATGGCGGCAGTGGAGACCTTCCCAACATGGCGGCATATAAACTTAACCATATAATCCTTGCATGATGCATTCTACACAACTCTTTAAGAAGAAATTCAATGAACTATGTTGCCTCAGTTGGGCCTGAGGCCAGACTTCAACAAGAAACCCTGACGGCGCTTGAAGCTGGCCGTCCTGGCTCGCCCCCCCCAAAGCGCCCACAAAGTAAGACAGAATTATGTCGAGTACTTTGCGGGTAGGGGGGCCATTGATATGCCAGAAACTGTTGAAGAAACATTTTATCCCAAATTTTTAAAACTTAAACTGAAAGATTTTCCTTTTTGATTTACTGCCTGGGTTTCTTTTTAGCTGTCTCCTGGGTTCTCCAATGGGCTTTTCTTTTTGGACATTTTCTTCAATAGTGCAAACATAATTTTATTTGATACATGAGGTGACAATCTCTTCTTCGAACTATTATTATGTTGTGGGTCTGCTAAACACATCTTGTTTTTGTTGTTAATGTATGTAATGCATTACTGAGAAAAATATTCATCATTTTCAGCACCATGAATGAATTTGGTGGAGTGACGAAAATGGCGTGATTGTGGCAAATTAAAGCACTGTGGGTGCTATTTACTAAAAGAAAATCCATTTTGCACTTGAAACTGCACTTGTAATGCAAAGTAGATTTGCCTTTAGTAAATAACCCCCATTGTCACTGTAAAAACCAACTTACTACAAAAATTTCTATTGAGCATTGAATGAAGATGCCACTCATTGTTGAGTAGAAAACATTTTGCTCAAAGCACATTCACATGTGCGTTAGAAAAAAGGTTTTTGAACAAACCTTCTTCTTCTTCTTCTTCTTCTTCTTCTTCTTCTTCTTCTTCTTCTTCTTCTTCTTCTTCTTCTTCTTCTTCTTCTTCTTCTTCTTCTTCTTCTTCTTCTTCTTCTTCTTCTTCTTCTTCTTCTTCTTCTTCTTCTTCTTCTTCTTCTTCTTCTTCTTCTTCTTCTTCTTCTTTCTTCTTCTTCTTCTTCTTCTTCTTCTTCTTCTTCTTCTTCTTCTTCTTCTTCTTCTTCTTCTTCTTCTTCTTCTTCTTCTTCTTCTTCTTCTTCTTCTTCTTCTTCTTCTTCTTCTTCTTCTTCTTCTTCTTCTTCTTCTTCTTCTTCTTCTTCTTCTTCTTCTTCTTCTTCTTCTTCTTCTTCTTCTTCTTCTTCTTCTTCTTCTTCTTCTTCTTCTTCTTCTTCTTCTTCTTCTTCCAGGCATGTTTCAAAGCATAACATACACAACTCCAGGAACTTCCAAAGTTCAACTTTAATAAAGTGAAGGCAATATCAGACATTAGTATGTCCAAACTGTGATATTGCCTTCATCAAATGGGTTAATGTCACCCCTGTAAAAGCCTAATTTTGAAGAGGCACACAAATTGGGATTCAAACTGGGGATTTCCCTCCTGATCCCATGCCTAATGTCAACATGTGCTAGCTCCCCATCATGGGGGATCAATGAACGTGTTTTGGGGGTGCAACCCCTTCCTCTCACCTAAATTGAGTTGCGAGGAAGGGGTTGCACCCACAAAACGTGTACATTGATATCCCGTGATGGCACATGTTGACACACTGTATGCATCTTCAAAATTTGTCTTTTAAAATTTTTATTTAAAGCAAAAATACACGAGAAAACCGTACAATTTTTGTGTGTTCTGCCTAAAACATCAATGATCTTCATTTTTTGTTGAACATCATTGATGTTTTCCTTTTATATTTTCTAAATCATGATTACACCCCATTCTCTCCCCGATGAGGATCTGGGCACTTTCACTTGTGAAATGAGATTCTTCTTCCACAACATCCACATCACCTAAAAGGGGAAAAAAAAAAAAAACACACCATGTATTAATATGCAGGCATCCATCTATTACCTGAAGCTGTGGTCTCAGACACTCACCTGTTGTTGTGGTGACAATTTTGCCCACTTCATAAATGTCTCCCTCCACATCCTCTGCTTGTGGTTTTAAGATTTCCCCTTTAGGAGGTGGGGGGGGTCCCTGGTGTCCTCAGATGTCCCAAGTCTTTTCTCCCCATTAGAATAAAAAATTGGTATACTTGGCACACAGATATTTGAGGCAAGAAATAGAAATATGAAACGTTACTTGAAAGTGTTTTACAATTGTCTGTCTGTTTTGGCAGAGTTCCAAGCTGAAGAACATTTTATTTCCTTTCTAAAGCTGCAATACTTCCCTTTTTTTGTTAGTTTCACACATGACGAGACCCCTAGTATCCACTGGAGCACCTGTGTGGGACACACTAAAAAGTTTTGTTCTGGTGTCCCACACTAGTGCTCCTGCATCCAGATGTGTAAACAGCTGCTGATTGTCCTCTCCTGAATCAAGTTTTCATTTCATTCTAGTTACAAACCCATCTAGACAGCAAACTTCTTTTAATACAAATAGGCCTGAACAAATGTAGTTAACCTGTATCTGCCAAAAACATCTTATAAGTGGGTGAACAAACAATGTTTCCTACGACCGATTACTGTGCCCATAAACATGAAAGCGCCATTTTAAACTGTACAACAGTAAAGAAAAGCACATGGAGCGGCATGTAAGTAATAATAATAGGAACACACGTCAAGTATTTTTTAGAAGCAGTTTCTTGATCTTTCTGTATTGATCATGCTCCCTCAATTTGAGGTCTGACAATCATTTCCTTAATTGCTCCTTGGATCGCCGTACCCCAAAATTCCTGTGCAGACTCTTCACAACTTTTAGTCCTGATCTTTGGCCTTTCTCACATTTGGGTAAGGATCATGCTTCCCGTCAGTCTACCCTCATCAAGATGTCCACCATCTCTATAAAGAACGTATTTGAGGCCTTGAATCTCCTCCGGGATCGTGACTTTCGTGGCTCCGGCCTTTTTGTCATTGCTGCTCTCCTCTGTATGCACCTGTTGTCCCTCCGCCATGTGCTCTCCAACTGCGCCGAAAGAGAAGGGACGGGGAATATATTAAACAGACTGTCAGGATAATCCAAGTCTGGGCGAGCTGCGCTCCATACCGGATCATATCCTCTGGCTTGACAAAGGAGTAACCATACTATCAGATGTATACAGGGGCAACACGTTCAAGTCGTTTCAGCAGCTAAAAGAGGATTTTGATCTACCCAACCAAATGCACTTCCGATTTCTCCAGCTCCGCCATGCCCTCCAAACCCAATTCGCTGAAACACCCCCCACTCTAGAACGCCTGGTACAAGTGGACACCCTGCTGGGGCATGAGCCCCAAAAGCTCATCTCCACATTCTATAATGATCTCCTCCGGCCATCTGCTGCACAAATAGCGTACGGACTGAAGGAGAGATGGGTGGGGGACGTGGGGGCACTGGAGGATGAGGAATGGGAGGACGCCCTGGAAGCTAACAAAAAGATATCCACCAGGCTATCAGACCGACTCACACAACTCTTTATTATGCACAGGTCCTACTTGACTCCTGCCCGCATAGCCAAATATGACCCGAACCACAATCCCTTATGCCCCAGATGTGACAGCCCCCATAGTACGTTTTATCACCTACTCTGGACGTGCCCGATCATCCATGACTTCTGGTCCCAGGTAGTAAAGTTCATACATGACGAAATGGGATCCCCTCTAACAGTATGCCCCAAACAATGCCTATTGGGTATTTTCCCGGACCCTGACTCGGATAAATACCACAATCTGTTTTTACAAGAATCATTGTTTATTGCCAGACTAGTTATTGCAAGAAAATGGTTGAGACCAGATCCCCCCACTGTCCAGGAGTGGAAAGCAGCGGTTAACAATATGTTGCCATATAAGAAAGAGATATACGTACATAGAGGATGCCCAGCTAAATATGGGAAAATATGGGATTCATGGATAGGAAACGCATCAACATGCGATGAGGTGGAGGTGGGACCTTAATCCCCCTCCAGCTGTTAGGATGTTAAATTTGCATGAAGAATATGCCGAGTGTTATTGAGTTTAGGATGCCCATGCTACACCCATGATTGCATATGTGATATTCTGTACAATGTCTGTAACTGCTCTGTTCATGTAACTCCATGTATTGTTTGACCTATATTTGTAATTGTTGACTCTTCCAATAAAAAAAACTTGTTATTTGGAAAAAAAAAAAGACTGTCAGGGGCGTGCAAAGTTTCACGCATGCGCAGTGTATATAAAGCGGAACACGCGTGCGTCAAACGTACGATCCTGTGAGTGAAGGACGGAGTAACGGAAGCGGTGATCTTATAACAAAGGTACAATTTTAACTTGGTGCATCAGTGGCCTATAATGCTTATAGACTGAGGCCTATATTGGCTCAAGATTAGGAGAGTTTCGCCTGACATTAGGGTTTGTCTTGTGTTGTCTTACAGGGAATTTTTAGGAATATTCATTGATCTGTTCAGGGAGCCGCCCTGTCTGTGGCAGCTGAACCACCCATTTTTTAATAATCAAAATCAAATGCTTGAATTTGTGAAGCCGATGATCCACGCGGCAGACATCAAATATTTAACATCCAAAATTGGTGGCATGAGGAGCACTTATAATAGGGAGTGCAAGAAGGTCCAGGATTCCCTGAGATCAGGAGCAGCAGATAACATTTATGTACCCAGGCTGTGGTACTATGACAGACTGCAGTTCAGTAGGCACCAGAGATATGGAGGAAAACGGTGTATGGCCAGCCTATGTGCTGGGCTTTTGTAGTCTGACCACCAACATCCTGTTCCTGATGAACTGCACAGTGAATGGCCAACTTTAGACCCCTGTGATCTTGGTAATCAGTACTGTGACTGTTTTTGTGTGTGTTTGGTTTTTCGTTTGTTTTTTGTTTTGTCCCTGAAACGGAGAACAGGGATGACCGGACCCCTGCTACAATCTGCAGCCGTCTTTAGTGTAAACTCAGCCTCAAGTCTGTTAATTACACTAAGCATTTAACCAATTGGTGTCCGCGCTATAGCCAAATGAGTCACAGCACGGACCTGAATTTCCGGGAGGCCGCCATATGACGTCCTCCCCTTTGCACGCGCCCCCTGTGCTGTGATCAGAGTCACAGATCCGAGTAAGGGGCCAATCCTGGCCCTGTACCACGTGATCAGCTGTCAGCCAATGACAGCTGATCACGTGATGTAAACAAAAGCCCGGTAATTGTTTTTTGTCAGGGTGAGGAGGAAAAAAAAGCAGATCACCAGCTTATGTGCAAGGGACATCGGTCCCGAAGAGAAAGGAGGCACATCTGCCTCATTTGTGCCCAGTTGCCGCCTGCCAGTACCCATGAGTGCCACCTTTCAATGCCCACCAGTGGTACCACCCAGTGGCGTCTCCGGCTTTCATATTTAGGGGGGGCACATGGGGGGACAGGGACAAAAGTAGGGGGGCAACTATAAAATGCAATTTTACTACGATCCCCAGGGTGACAGAAAACAGATATATGTCACCAGCATACCAAGAAAATATAAGGGTCCAAAGCAGTGGGAGAACTATCAGGGTTGCAAAGGTTGTCTTGCCACCGGGCCTTGGTGTTCTGCCACTGTGGTGTTCCCCAGCCTCCTCTTGCTGTCCTGCCCCTGCTATTGACAGTGCTGGTCTTGCATCTGTGTCCTTGGCAGTGGCAGCAGTCTATTAGGACCTAGTGCTTATGGGTGCATGCAGGGGAAGGCTGGCACTATTGGTTAAAACAAAAAAATGTAGCGCTAACACATGCACATATCGAGTAAACGATAATGTAGTGAACGAATGTGTATTATAACATTCCCATGGTGAACGTGAGTAGTGGAAAAACAACAAGCAGTAATTGCTAAGAATGAACCCAAGTAATTGCGTGAACATAACAAAAGAAAAATAAGTGTAAAGTTCATATGAGTGATGATAACACAGATGAGTCCCTCGGATTGGCTCAAGGGCAAAGGAACAGAGGTAAGGAACAAGCTTGTCTGATGTCACGGAAAAGCCATAAATACTCTTACCAGAGATGTTGGATACAGCTACCGTACGGTATTTGTATCAAGCAGGCTTAAATGTTGGAATTCTTGCATCACTGGGTGCCGGATGGAGCAGGTAAAGACCCCGACAGTCAGGAAACAAACAGCATACAGGGCGGCCAATGGACCAATCGGCATACACAGCAACCAATGGACATCCAAACGCCAGATAATCCAGGGGGAAATGATCCCACGAACCGGGGAAACGGGAGGAAAGAAAAAAATGGAGACAACTCCAATGGTGCAGGTCAAAAAGGTATGTAAAAATTTATTCACATCGGTATGTGACAAATATAAAATAAATTAAAATCTCGAGATATTTGTCACATACCGATGTGAATAAATTTTTACATACCTTTTTGACCTGCACCCTTGGAGTTGTCTCCATTTTTTTCTTTCCTCCCGTTTCCCCGGTTCGTGGGATCATTTCCCCCTGGATTATCTGGCGTTTGGATGTCCATTGGTTGCTGTGTATGCTGATTGGTCCATTGGCCGCCCTGTATGCTGTTTGTTTCCTGACTGTCGGGATCTTTACCTGCTCCATCCGGCACCCAGTGATGCAAGAATTCCAACATTTAAGCCTGCTTGATACAAATACCGTACGGTAGCTGTATCCAACATCTCTGGTAAGAGTATTTATGGCTTTTCCGTGACATCAGACAAGCTTGTTCCTTACCTCCTGTTCCTTTGCCCTTGAGCCAATCCGAGGGACTCATCTGTGTTATCATCACTCATATGAACTTTACACTTATTTTTCTTTTGTTTTGTTCACGCAATTACTTGGGTTCATTTCTAGCAATTACTGCTTGTTGTTTTTCCACTACTCACGTTCACCATGGGAATGTTATAATACACATTCGTTCACTACATTATCGTTTACTCGATATGTGCATGTGTTAGCGCTACATTTTTTTGTTTACACGTTCTCGACTTTGTTTGTTTTGTATGATAGCAGCTTTTACACATTATATCTTTTCTAATTTAGGTAGCGCAGTGTTTTCCACATTTTTACTTTTGGCACTATTGGTTGTAGAGAGCCGAGCCCCCAGCTGGTCACCTAGCAGCAGTAATGTTGTATAACCTTCTCTGTTGACATGCTGATCGGGATGTGATCCAGGTGATGCTCCCAGTCAGATCTAATAAACACAGTATTTATTAGCATCAAGAGTACAACCACATCCACTGTATGTTCAGCAGCCATGTGGGCTGTATGCCTGTAAGGTCTGGGCTTTGATCAATAAAATCACTGATATTTAACACTAGGATTTGACTAGGAGCATCACCTGGATTGCATCACGATCAGCATGTCAGAGAAGGCTGCATTGCTGCTAAGCAACCTGCAGGGAGGTCAACTGTCTACTCTACAACCATTAGAGATGGGCTCGGGTGTGTTTGAAATCCCACTTGCCCGATCCCGCCAGGAAGCCGACACTGCACACGGCTAATCACAGGCAGTGAGACATTCCTGATCTGTGCAGCTGCGGACCAGGAAATGTCTCACTGCTTGTGCTTAGCGCCGTGCAGTGTGGGCTTCCTGACGGGCTCGGGCATGTGGGATTTTGAACATGCCCTGCCCATCTCTAACAACAAATTGTGCTGGCTCTCCTGTACATTAGCCCCATAAAGTAACCAGCACTGGGTTCCAGTGTGCCACTGCTGCCATGGAGACAGAGACCAGCGCTGTGAATAGCCAGGACAGCAACCCTGGTAGTTCCACCACTGGTCCACACTGCAAGGATTCCCCCATCCACCTATAATGTGTAGATTGGGAAATTGGATCATTTCTTTTTTTTTTTTTTTCATGCAACCTACTAGTTAAATGAAAAAAGTGATCAATGTATGGGCTGCCTAAGTGCTAAGACCAGCCATAGGCAGTTTAAATCTCAGCTGGTTGAGGTTTGAACCATTAATGAGCAGGCTGAATGTACCAAGTTGATCGATCAAATTGGGAACAACCAGCCTGACAGATACTCTTATGATTATCACTAGTGGTTGCTATAGCCACTAGTGATAATGACTGTTTGTTGGGAGAATACAATTGCTGGGCAGGAAGGATATTCCCCTGTCACCACTGTCTGTGTTAATGGGGGAATCATGCAAGTTTCTTTCCTGCACTCTGTGGATGCAGGAAAGAAATTTGCATAGTCTATTACCTGCCTAACTGAAAGTGAAAGTAAGTTGTGAAGGTCTTGAAAGAACAGGAGAGGGGGAGCGACAGATGGGGGAGAGAAGGGATGGAGATAATGCAGTTCAGTGATTAGTGTACTGCAGTGCACACACTTACCCACGCGTCCAGGCTAGAAGAATACCCCCCCCCTCTCAATAGAGACTGTGTTTCTCCAGCGGCAGCCTGAGTAAGATGTGGCGCATCCGCTACGGATGCAAACAAAAAAACATTGCCTTTTTTTTTTTGGTGGGGCACAGCATCATTTTGGGGGGGGTCAGGGCCCCCTCTGGCCCCCCCTAGGGACACCATTGGTACCACCTAGCAGTGCTGCCTATCAGTGCCCATTATTGACACCTCTCAGTGCTACTTTATCGGTGCAGCCTCATCAGCGTACATCAATGAAGGAGAAAAATTGGCTGTTTGCAAAATTTTATAACAAAATATAAAAAAAAGTGTTTTAAAAGATTTGGTCTTTTTAAAAAAAAAAAAATAAAATTTAACAAACAATAAAAACTGCAGAGGTGATCAAATACCACCAAAAGCAAGCTCTATTTGTGGGGGAAAAAAAATTATAAAAATGTAATTTGGGTACAGTGTTGTATGACCGTGCAATTGTCATTCAAAGTGTGACAGCGCTGAAAGATGAAAATTTGGTCTGGGCAGGAGGGGGGTTTAAGTGCCCAGTAAGCAAGTGGTTGAAGTGGGTCTAAAGCCAGAAGGCTTTTTACCCTGATGCATTAAGCTAAAAAAAAATCTTCCACTAGTTGTTGCCCCTGCTTGAATACTTACCCAAGTCCTGGATCAATCCAGTGCTGTGTTTGTCTGCAGCAGCACTTGTTCTCTTTCTCTCCCCTTTAACAGTCTTCGAGACCTCCTGTGAGGAGGGAGCAGAGGTCGGGTCTGAGCTGGTCTGTGTGTCAAAACAGAGTGAGCTTGCATGTGTGCTACCATAGGAAGCTGCTTCCTATGGGAGCACACAGAGAAGAGGAAGAGCGCCTTGGGAACTCCAGAAGAGGGGGGATCAGGCCACTCTGTGTAATATCGTTGCACAGAGCAGGCAAGTATAAAGTGTGTGGGGCTTTTATTCTAATAAATTATACAGTGTGTGTGCGCATTTTATACCTTTTAGGGCCCTTTCACACTGGGGCGGGAGCGGCGTCGGCGGTAAAGCAGCGCTATATTTAGCGCTGCTTTATCGTCGTTTTAGCTGTAGTATTCGGCCGATAGCGGTGCGGTTTTAACCCCCGCTATCGGTCGAAAAAGGGTTAAAACCCCCCGCAAAGCTGAGAAGATTTCAAAGATGCTGCTAGCAGGACTTTTTTGACCGTCCTGCTAGCGCATCGCTCCAGTGTGAAAGCCCTCCGGCTTTCACACTGGAGTGAATGGGGCTGGATTTTTTTCAGGCGCTGTACAGGCGCTATTTTTAGCGATGTAGTGCCTGAATAACGCCCCAGTGTGAAAGGGGCCTTAGTCTCACCTTTTTTTAATATTTATAAATTAAGCGGTGTCTGGTTTTGTCTTTTATGGTAATTCTAAAATGCTGGAGATGTTCAGATTGATAATGAGGTTGCCTCAGGGAACAATCAAAGGAACAATAAAGCTACTTCTAAACCCAAGATGATTGGTTTGGGCCATTGTGATGTGGTACAGCTCAGCAATGATTGCATAAATGATCCTTTGCTGCCTACATTTATGTGATTTACTTGCTTTGCTACCAAACATAGTTTGTAGTCATTTGCATAATCCCCCTGCATGACAATATAATAGTTTTATTTTTTTAGCGTGTTTATAATGTTCTGTGTGTGCCCTAATAGCTGTTGCGTTCATGCATCAAGTAGAGAATGACGTATATAAAAACCGGTCCAAAGATTAGTGGACCCAAAATTTTCAAGAAATTGCTTCATGTATTGAAAATAGTTCCAACTACAATGTGTATTTATTTTTTTATTTTATTTGTTCTCAGCTCGCTCTATCGGCTCAATTGCTCTACGCAAGGCAGAAAACATTGATTATAGATACCACTTCGATGTCTTCAGTGTGAATTTTAATGAGGAGCTTGTTGCCTTTTACGGTGGCAGTTTACAAAGGCAAACTAAGTTTGTAAATATTTGCATTAAAGCAATACTGCATCTTTATAAGGTAAGTGCTTTATTTGGCGATTTTATAAAATGTGTGCTCTTGTCAGATAAATAGAGATTTAGATTATATTCTAGAAGAAGAAACATTTTTTTGTGTGTGTGTGTGTGTGTGTGTGTGTTCATTTTTTTTTTTTTTTTTCTGGCTGGTCAAGTCTGCCCTCCTGATCCCTCTGGTCAACCCCTAACTAGACAACAAAAGAGTGATGGCATCAACCCCCCCAGTGTTCAGCAATGGCCAATAGGAACGAACACACACACACCTCTGTGAATTTGTTGCACTTTTGGGGAAAACTAAAATCCTCTTGCCTGAAAAGATATACTTTCCAGGTACACTGATGGGCTTTGAGCAAGATCCAGCTTACCATTCCTGTTCATCCTCTGGCAGCTCTGATGGTTTCAAGGCTGATAGTTCTGACTTCTAGTTACCATGGAATGGAGATGATGATGTAGTCAAGAAGTTTACCATTAGTAAGAACGTTTATCAATGTAAGATGCCACATAGAATATAGCAGCAACTGGCTCAGTGAGCGGTCTTACTAAGGTTGGGTGACTCCCAGGATTTTATTCACAGAAGAACAAAGCAGTGATTCCCCCCCCCCCCCCCCAACTTCTCTGCAAAGGTTGCAAACTTCTTCAGGCTCTCTTGTATGAAGTGTTTTTAGCTTTCAACTAGGCGTTTATCACTTGCGTGGGTATTTGCAGATGTTCTAGGTGGTGTCACTCAACATTCGGACAATGCAGTTCAAGCTTCTTGGATTCAGTTGCAGAAACACCTCCTGCATCAACAAATCCTCCCATATTGAAAGAGATCGAAGCTCTGCCAATAGAGTAAGATCGCTTTTACTCAGAACTCCTCCTGCTGAATTTTTAAGGACCATTGGAAGTATGAGGAACAGAATAAATACACTCAGTATATCATCTGAAACTCCTTGCTGAACTATAGCATTTTGGGCCAGTCTCTTTAGTTCAATGAAGTGAGAGGGGAGCATGGGAAGTCTGGTATTGAAAGTCATAGCCATTGGGTCATCTTCTGGCAGCCCACACTCTGAATCGTCAATATTCAGAATCCATTTGTTGTAGCCCTGGAATTTGTGTCTTGACCTGTCATAAGCTTGTCACCTTCCCAGGTCAGACAAATTGGCAGTAATGACCTGCCAATGTCTTTTTGCCCATGCAAAGATCTTTGGTACTATTTGAAGCAAAGGCAGACACTTTGTGCCCCCCCCCCCCCTCCTTTTGCTACATATGCCACAGCTGTCCTGTTGCTCCTTCAAGGCTTCCAGGTTAGCTCTCAGTTGGAACTGGCTGGCTTCAGACAATCCACCAGGCTTGAGACTGTTGACCCATGCAAGGAGCTTACCTCCGTGGTCAAAGTAATCAAATTTGATTTGCTTCAATGACCTGTCAGAAAAATTGGATGCTACTGTCTCTGGGATTGGCAAAATCCAGGGGAAAGCGATATCTGTTGAATGAACCAGGAACATTTTCATTAATGATGAAAGCTCAAATGCGTTTTTATTGTGCCATCTGACCCATGGCACCGCTGGTATGATTGATGTTAGACACTGGAAGCTCATACAATCTCACATCGACATGTGACAGCTTTGTGACTGTTACTGCCTTTGCCTCAACCCCTTTATCTTCATAGAGGAAGAAAAACTCTTACCTGGACAGTGGCTTAAGAGGACTCCAAGATATTCTAGGTTCTGCAAAGGATAAAGATTGCGCTTTTCTTGATTTTTTTTTTTTTTTTTTTTTCCCACCCAATTTACGCCAAAGACTGAAGCAACAGGTCTCTCCGCCTGACTATATGTTCTCTTGTGTTCACCAAGAGAATAAGATCTAAATATTGGAAGATCGAAGGGTAGGCAGTCAAACTGGCAATGCCAGTTACTGACCACAACACAAAAATTGTTGACAACCTGATAAAATTGACGTGTAAATTAGCGGCAGCCAGATCTAAAGAACCCATCCAATGACCCTCTTACTAGGTAAATAATGGTTTCCACAAACTCAATTCTGAAGGGGAGTGTCCTCACAAATGAATTGAGGAATTTTAGCTCTAACACTGGCCTTAATTTTCCATAAATTTTCTTTGAAAGTTAGGACAAAATGCTCCCAACTCTTTCTAGCACTGGCAAAATGCCTTTGTGATTGTATCAATTTAAAGAATAATTGCTTGAAGATACTACTCCTCATTTTAGCCCCATACACACGTGCCGAACATTGGGCAGTACCAGACATTCAGCCCGTGTGTGCGACAGAAGACGGCTGAACGTCCCCGTTCTGTCCAAGGGGCGTGACCGGTGTGTTCTGGGTGGGGTGGGCGTCCCCTTGTCGGAACACTGTAGCTCAGTGGGGGAAATCGCTGTACTAACCTCAGATTGTTGGTACAGTAAGGAAAGTCTTTGATTCCCCCTGCTGATTTTGTACGTTTGCCTTCTGACAAAAAGGATCAGCCTATAATTTAATGGTAGATTTATTTTAACAGTGAGCGACAGAATAACAAAATTTATACAGAAAAACGCATTTTAAAAAAAGTAACAAAAGTTAGCATTTTAATGAGTTAAATAAGTATTTGATACCTTTTTATCAATTGGCAAGATTTCTGGCTCCCAGGTGTCTTCTATACAGGTAATGAGCTGAAATTAGGATCACTTCATTTAAAGGGAGTGCTCCTAATCTCAGCCTGTTACCTGTAATAAAAGACACCTGTCCACAGAAGCAATCGATCAGATTCTAATCTCTCCACCATGGCCAAGACTAAAGAGCTGCCCTAGAATATCAGGGACAAGATTGTAGACCTAAACAAGACCATCGATAAGCAGCTTGGTGAGAGGGTGACCACAGTTGGTGCGATTATTTGCAAATGGAAGAAACACCAAAATTAACTGTCAATCTCCCTCGGTCTGGGGCTCCATGCAAGATCTCACCTCCAGAGTTTCAATGATCACGAGAACAGTGGGGACTCTGCCCATAACTACACAAGGAGAATCTTGTCAGTTATCTCAAGGCAGCTGGGACAATAGTCGCCAAGAAAACAATTGGTAAAACACTACGCTATGAAGGACTGAAATCCTGCAGTGCCCGCAAGTTCCCCCTGCTCAAGAAAGCACACGTCTGAAGTTTTGCTAATGAACATCTGACCAATTTCAGAGGAGAACTGGGTCAAAGTGTTGTGGTCAGATGAGGCCAAAATCAAACTCTTTGACATCCACTCCAACTTGCCATGTTTGGAGGAGGAGGATTGCTGCCTATGACCCCAAGTACGCCACCCCCACCGTCAAACATGGAGGTGGAAACATTATGCTTTGGGGGTGTTTTTCTGATATAAGGACAGGACAACTTCACTGCATCAAAGGGACAAATGACAGGGCCATGTACCATCAAATCTTGGGTAAGAACCTCCTTCCCTCAGCCAGGGCATTGAAAATGGGTCGTGGGTGGGTATTCCAGCATGACAATGACCCAAAACACATGGCCAAGGTGGCAAAGGAGTGGCTCAAGAAGAAGCACATTAAGTTCCTGGAGTGGCCTAGTCTAGTCTCCAGACCTTGATCCCATAGAAAATATGTGGAGGGAGCTGAAGGTTAGAGTGGCCAAATGTCAGCCTTGAAACCTTAATGTCTTGAAGAGGACCTGCAAAGAGGAGTGGGACAAAATCCCTCCTGAGATGTGTGCAAACCTGGTGGCCAACTACAAGAAATGTCTGACCTCTGTGATGGCCAACAAGTGTTTTGCCACCAAGTACTAAGTCCTGTTTTCTTGTTCTGTCTCTGTTAAAATAAACCTACCATTAAAATTATAGACTGATCACTTCTTTGTCAGTGGGCAAAATCAGCAGGGGATCAAATATTTTTTTCCCCTCACTGTACAGTGGCTCCTCTCAAGCTTGTGTTTTTGTGTTTTTGTGTTTGTGTGTTTTTGTTTTTGTGTTTGTTTTTATTAATTTTTTATTTTATATTTTTTTGAGATTTATTTTGATTTAATTTTTATTTATTTAATACATTTTTTTCTCGTTCAGCCCGTTGAGTTGATCCAAAAAAAAAAAAAACTGCTAGTATGTACCAGGCTTAATATCCTGGAAAATGAGTGGTGACCAACAAATTAGCATTCAAAAAGATCTGTCTGGTACCCTCCATAGACCATGGGGGTTATTTACGAAAGGCAAATCCACTCTGCACTACAAGTGCAAAGTGCACTTGAAATGCACTTTCAATTTCAAGTGCACTTTGCACTTGTAGTGCAAAGTGGATTTGCCTTTTGTAAATAACCCCCCATATCTAAATTTCTATTGTAGATTTCTTCGGCCCCGACAGGTTTGAACAAGGGCAGCCTTTACTCATATCAGAGCAGGTGGGCACACCTTCAGAATCTTTTCTCTGAGGCCTTATGCTTGTTGCATTTTTCATCCCTCTTATTAGACCACGTATTTGGCATTGGCCTTCACAGAACACGGGGGGTCTTATTGATTTATTGCACATTAAATTAGCATGCTTATGAATAGCTATAACAGCCTTCAGGGTAAATCGGTGGGTGGAGAGAATCTTTCGGGTCTGATATTACTATTCTCTGCTATTCCCCTAATCTGGTGCAAATCCCCTTTATGTCCCACAGTCTGGAATTCCTGACATCTTATGCTAAGGGTATTGATTTTTTTATGAGGCTACTCCTAATTTAGTGACCAACCCTAAGCTTGCCAGATCAAAGCCCACTACCAATCCTCCTAACCCAGATCATACTCGCTTCTGAGAATTATTCATGCAAGCTGACATAGTTGACTCTTGGCATGAACTGAACCCTATCTTTTGGGGACTATACATACTACTCGGCCCCCCATGATCTATATACCTGATAGACCACATATGGGTTTGACGCTCTACCCTCCTGGTTCTGCTGAGGGCTAGAATCCTTTGTCGATTGGTCCGATCACAACCTAATGCTCTTATACTGCCACTCACTGCTCCTGAAACCCATGCTTGTTCCCTCATTGACTCTTTACCATCCATCCCTGAGATGTTCGATGCGCTAAAATCTCATAACAAAGATCACGTCGGTTTTGTGCCTAAGCAGCAGGCTGGAGACCATATTCATTGCACACTCCAACTTCTTCATCTAGCCTAGTTTAGGTCCCTGAAAGCTATGCTTCTCTGAATACTTTATTGTGGCAATACCTTGTTCCATGCATTTTGTAAATGGGGATTTGACAGGGAATTCCCGACCTAGGTTTGGGCCTGGTATTCTACATTTAATGCTTCTGTTGGATATACATGATTTCATTCAGAGCCCTTCTCAGTCTGCTGTGGTACTAGGCAGGACTGCCTCCTTTATTTATATTATCCTGGCTCTGGAGCCTTTGGAAGCTATTCATCAAATCAAAGATAACTACCTGGCCATTATACCAACCCTACCTGAGTGTTTTGCATATTGCTGTCCCTGGATTTATTCTATATTTTCAACTATCCTCCCCTTTTTCAAAACTCTCAGAACTTCTATCAACCTGGCATCCTTTATTCTCTGTCCTGGTTTGTCAGGACTTATTAGAATGTCTTTAGCTTCTGAAGCTCTTCCTGTTATTTCAAGGTACTCCCCATACAGATTCCTGCTCCTATCCTCCCAATTGAACAAAGAATTTTTTCATTCATCTGGAGCAGTTGCAGACTTGCAGTCCATATTTTATACCATGGGTGGCCTCAGTGTTCCAATCCTGTCTAAGTACTACACAGCAGCCCAGATGGTGCAGTTGGCAACTCTGCATGCTGCTTCTTGTCCCCCCCCCACCCCCCCACATCCCTCCAGCAATAAAGAATCTTCTTTTTTTTTTTTTTTTTTTTTTTTATTTATAAAGAGGTTGTAAACCTCCTGGGGGGGGGGGGGGGGGGGGGCGATGACCCAAAAACCTGCAAGACAAAGGCATAATGAGCTAGTATTTCTTAAACTGTGCAGGTTTAGGAGATATTTTCAATACCTAATAAGGCAGCTTACCTAATAGGTAAAAA
Source organism: Lithobates sylvaticus (assembly GCA_028564925.1). Taxonomy (NCBI): domain Eukaryota; kingdom Metazoa; phylum Chordata; class Amphibia; order Anura; family Ranidae; genus Lithobates; species Lithobates sylvaticus. Next base: position 136,663,440 of record CM053031.1, read on the forward strand.
TATTTGCAGAGGAAGTTGACTTCCTCTTTAACCTCCCTGGCGGTATGATTCTGGCTGGAATTTTGTGCTGAAAGCGGTACACTTATTTTGCATGGAAATGTGATGCTATGTATTATAGGCCTGCAATTCTTAGTAATTACTTACTTAAACCTGACCAAACAAGACTCTAGTACACATCCCAGATGTGATAAAGTTTAAAACACAAAATCACGATTTTAAATTTTTAAATAATATCATTTTATTCAAGAATATAATACAAACTAAAGAAATTTGTCAGACAAAGAAAATTTAATAAACATCCTGAGTGTGGTAAATTTTAAAACAGGGTACAGCACACAGTCCGACGTCACAATCCGGACAATAGAACCGGGTTTCTTTTCTGATTTTCTTCCGCCTGTCATCTTTTTTGGAACAGCAAACCACGCACATCCTGGTAGGTGCTGCCTTTCTTGCGGTTGGTGGTATATTGTCCATAAAATGACGACCTGTTAGGCGTTCTGGGTTGACAACACCAGCAGCACGTCGTCCATCTCGGTTTGCAGCTACTGATGGCCTCTGGTGTTTGAGGAAAATTTGCTCAGCCACCTTCCAGATAAAATCCGAATGAATAAGAGGCCTGTCACTTCCTGCTCGGTACAAGATGTACGCGTTCCAAAGGCACTGTTCCAGCAGATGCCTGAAAATCTTTTTGTAATATTTCTTCTGCTGTTTCCGCATGGTCGGGTAAAAGGTCATTGCCTGATCAGCTCGGTCGACACCTCCCATGGTGCAATTGTAGTCGATCACGACTTGCGGCTTCAGCACATCTCTGCCACCTTTTGTGTGGACCATGGCAGTGGAGGTACTGTGCACAGTGCTCATGAGACACACGTCTTTCTTGTCTCGCCAACGTATTGCCATCATCTTCCCCTTCTGCCAGGCAACACTTTCACCGGTTTTCAGTTTTTTTTTTGGCAAACTTAGATGGCATGCCACGTCGGTTAGGCCTAACCGTACCATAAGCATCAGTTTTGTTTTTGATCAAAACCTCCAACAGCTCTGGCGACGTATAAAAATTATCCATGGTGACGCAATATCCCTGGTTGAGTAATGGCTCCAGTAGTGTTAGTACAGATGATGTGGCCATCCCATAGCCGCTGTACCTGGGGTTAAATTTCGTGCCTTTGCCGGTGTAAATGACAGAGTTCCATATGTACCCAGTGGATGACTCACAGAGCATGTAGGATTTGATGCCAAACCGCGCTCTTTTCGATGCGATATACTGGATCCAGCTTAGGCGTCCCTTATAGGCCATCAAGCTCTCATCCACACTGACGTCCCTTTCTGGCACGTAGGCCCGCTGGAAATTGTTCCCAATCATTTGGCACACCTCCCAGATTTTTTTGAGCTTGGGCGCAGGATGCGTGGCCTCATCAAACTCCTCATTGTTGGTGAAGTGAAAATACTTCATAATGAGGGAAAAACGGTATTCCGACATCACGGTACCAAAAAACGGGGTGGCCAGTAATTTGTTGGTGGTCCAGTACCATTTCTGGCGCGGTTTCCCCACCACTCCCTGGAGAATAATGAGTCCGAGAAACAGCCAGATGTCCTCTTTAGTTACCGGTTCCCACCTTCTGCTTCGGGAAAACCTGGCATGCGGCGTAGCGGATTGCTGCACTTGGTAGCGGTTTGTCTCCGTGACAATTTTTTGAATTACCTCCTCTGTAAGAAATAATTCCAGGTATGCCAGAGGGTTGCCACGCTCAACTTCGACCTTCATCCCAGGTGATCCAGTGAAGGGGAACCTTGGGGGCGCTACCTGGTCCGTATCGCACTCAATAGGGCACCAAGTGCGCACATCGTTGATGTCAGGTGCAGGATCATCACCGCTGTCACCGCTGTCACTTGTCACATCCGTGTCAGATGACAAATCTCCCCACGACTCGCTATCGCTCACTTCTGGGAGCAACTCCGTGTCGCTGCCGCTGTCGCTGTCATCCAACTGCTCCAAAGGGGATTTTGTAGCGAGATGGCGCTTTTTGGATTCCATTTTAATTTTTTTTATTAGGGGCACTAGGGCAAGGCAAGGGGCACTGTATCTGTAAGATCAGAGATAATACAGTGTAATCCTCTCAGATTACACTGTATCACCTCTATTTATATGTGTGTGTGTTGTGCTGAACTTTTGAACTTTTGAATCTCCCGCCCAGTTCCGCTCCCGTGCGCCGCTGCTGCTCGCAGGGAACGGAACTAGGAAGTGAGACGCCGTGATCGCGCTGGCGAACACAGCCGAGGACAGCCGAAGACAACGGAGAGCATCGCTGGAGCCCAGGACAAGGTAAGGGCTCCGCTGTATGCTCTGCACAGCTACCCCGAGCGTGACTCGGGGTTACCGCTCCTGGCAAAAAAAATCTGCCCCGAGTCACGCTCGGGGTTACCGCCAAGGAGGTTAAGAGAAACACTGGAACATTCTCATTTGGATTATTTTATTTTTTTCAATTCATATGGTAAAATTAGTCTGCCCAAAAATTGACTCCCTTCTTGAGTAGATTAAAGGGTTGTTGTGTGTGTGTGTGTGTGTTGTTGTTGTTGTTGTTGTTGTTGTTGTTGTTGTTGTTGTTGTTGTTTTTTTTTTTTTTTTTTTTTTTTTTTTACATGGTCCTGACTTCACCCATGCAGGACTCGGCTACAGTACATCCTTCACTGGAAATAGGATTTTGAAGAAGTACTGGAAGCTCCAGAGTGGCAAAACCTTTGGTTATCTGTAGATACCTGCTCAGAACCCCTGAAAGAATATTTTTTTGTAGTTGTAGGACCTTGGGGACATTGCTCCACATTTTAGTGGCAGTGCCCCAGGGTTCAGAGATTGTAGATAAGAGTCTAAGTTTATCTGCACTTTCCTTAGCAAGGACCTCCCCTGCAAGCATTACTTCAAAGACCTATTCCTGACCCTTAATAAACATGAACAGAAATGAATAAATGAATGTGATTTATCTTCTAGCGACATGCCAAACCATTCCAAAACATGGAAGCAGCCATCTTTGAATTTCTTGGAGGTTAAGCAACACTCATGAGAACCATGGCTCATAAAAAATCTTGTATCCATTCTAAACGATACCCATTCAAAGTTTTTGAAAACCTGGTCTCCTCCTTGGTTGAAACATAATCAACATCTCAACCTTGACCAAGCCTTGCTTTCTTTATGGTTTTCAAGGAGTATTCCTTGGGTAGACGTATCTGGCCTGAGCTCCCCTGCTACTGTGCTATCCTTACCAACCCCCCCCCCCTAATATTTTACATTGCAATATTTTGCTTGTACTAAAACTAAAAAAAACATTGTGAAAGATCTGAGAAACTAAAATTTTTGTTTATTCCATAGCAGACAAATGCTGAAGCCTGTTGCAATGTCGAGTTGAGAAATATATATGTGACACTTAATACAGCATCTACAATCCTGCCAGCTGGTGCCTTACAACATATGCACAGATAAAGATACTGTATATGTTTTATGATCTGTTTTCTAGTCAAGTAAAATAAATATGAACTATTAAAGTGCTAATTGTCAGGGTTTTTCCATCTGTTGACAAATTGATTAAACAAATCCATACAAGCAGCACCTGCTTAGACCCCCCCCCCTTTTTTTATTTTTTATAGTAGACTTAAAGAGGAAGTAAACCCTGATGGGTTTTACTTTCTCTTTCCCCTGCAAAGTAAAAAGCATAATGGGCTAGTATGCAATGCATACTAGCCCATTATGTGCCACTTGCCTGAAAACAAAGCCTGCAATGTCCCTGCTGGTGACCACGTTTTTATCTTCACCCCTCTTCCTTCTGAGGCCATGGACTCCGGTTCTCTGACTGGCCAGAGTCGCGTGACATCACTCCTGCGCATGCTCGTGGGAGATGACTGTCATGGCACGGGCCCTATAGAAACGGCACTGGCCTGTAAGGGTTTACAACCACTTTTAAGTCTGCATGAATAAATTCCTTGTCCCAATATGCATATGCAGTAGAGCTGCAGGATTCTGGCCAAAATGATTCACTTTTTTTTTTTTTGCTTAGAATAAAGATCACGATTCTCGCAACGTAAAATCTTTCACATTATACAAAAAAAAAATTGGGCTAACTTTACTGGTTTATTTTTTTAATTAATTTAAAGTAATTTTTTCCAAAAAAAAAATTGCATTTGAAAGACCACTGCGCAAATACAGTGTGACATAAAATTATTGCAACAACCACCATTTTTATTCTCTAGGGTCTCTACAAAAAAAAAAAATTACGTGTGTGTGCCAAGTAATGTCTAGCAAAAAAAAAAAAAGATTTTAACTTGAAAACAACAACTGTCAGAAAAAGGTTTAGTGGTTAAACGTTCCTAATTTTACATACAGAAGTCTATTCCTTTGATGTAAAAGACAATTGATACAATGTTTAGACTTAACATTCCACTGATAGAATGTTTTAAAACTTGGCAGACTTTGACTTTTGACGGCAGAGAGAAAATTCTCTGCATACCAAAGATCGGGAAACCCTTTGTCAAGATCGCAATGGGGAAAAAATTGCGATAATGATTCTTGATGTTACCAGGGCCGGATTAACATAGGGGCTATTGGAGCTGCAGCTCCAGGCCCCTTTCTCAAAATAGGCCCATTTGCCCCCAAAAAAAAAAAAAAAAGATCAACTTTGAGGGTTGTAGCTCAGCGATCAGGAGTCACAGAGACCCCACGTTTGGGGGGTAGGTAGCTAAAGACCTATTCCATCACTGGTTACAATATGGGGCTGCTATCATCTATAGTTCCGGAGATACAGGGATGCTTGCACAGTCGGTCAGAAGATACATACAGAGCGGCCAGTTTAAATACAAGCTGGAACACTCTGCAGCAGACTGAGAGGATGAACTCGCAGTGCTTATAATAATTATTTGTATATTACTTATGATAATTAACCCCTTGCCACCCAGGCCAATTCTACCAATTCTCTCCTACATGTAAAAATCATATTTTTTTTTTTTTTTTATAGAAAATTACTCAGAGCCCTCAAGCATTATATATATTGTTTTAGCAGACACCCCATGGAATAAAATGGTGGTCTGTGCAACTTTTTATGTTACACAATATTTGCGCAGCAATTTTTCAAAGTTTTTTTTGGAAAGAAACATTCAAAAAAAAAAAAACAGCACGATTTTTTTGTGTACTAAGTGATGCCTAAAATTTTTTTACAAGTTACATGTTTAGAGTTACAGAGGAGGTATAAGGCTAGAATTATTGCTCTCACTCTAACGATCGTGGCATATGTAACCGGTGTGTATCTGGCTCTGATAATAACCAGTGCCTAGCCAGCCACTGACTAGTATCTCTCCCCAGCCTGTCCCCACACACCCTCTCACCTGCTGACCTGTGGATGGGGGAATCACTCCTGCAATGTTATTGTGTTCTGCCAGTGAATACAATGATTTGTGTTGCTAACTATAGCTGGCAGCACTGATTGTTTTGGGGAAAACCTGACAGGCTGGTTGTACTCAAGTCGGTTAATAGGTTGACTTGTGTAAAATCAGGTAGCCCATACATAGATCGACTATGGCTGGTCTCTGCTTAATTGGTGTAATTTCAAGCCATGTATGGCCCACTTAACCACTACGCAGTCCCTAAACATCCTTCCACAAACCTTTACATTTTTCCTCAGTCCTCATATTTGTTCTGCCCCATTATTAGTACTTATTTAATTTTGTAATTACTATTGTGATGTATAGAGGAACATAGGGGATGTCAGCTACTCTAAATATAGCACTTGTAAAAAAGTGTCCCTGAAAATTTTTTGAAATGTTGGCAACTATGCGGGTCAGTAGGGGGCCCCATGAGAGGCTCCTGGATTCCAATGATATTAAAGCGGTAGTAAACTTTTCTAACATTACTACTTTTTAGAGGCCATGAGGTAGGTTATGCCATAATGTACAAGTATGCACAGCATATTAGCACATTAGGGTACACTTAAATTGTCAGACTGAGCCCTCCAGTGCTGTGCTGTGATCAATCCGGCGAGGCCCGGGCGCTTCCATCTTCACCCGGTCTTCCTTCTGGGTTCTGTGCCTTCGGTCACTTTTTTTTTTGTTTAATTTTTGTTTATTGAACAGTTTTTAGAAAACAGCGTATACAGGGTATACAATATAACTTAGCTTTGTAGAAAAATACAACAAGAAACAGCATCTGTGAGCATCATCACTACTCCAAATGTAATATCGTTGGTCGCCTCCGGACCCGTCCGGGTCGAGGGCACAAAACAGTAAAAGTGATCATGACTTCAATCTACAAACATTTACTAACAGCATTACACCATTTACTGGGGGGGGGGGGAGGAAAAGAGGGGTGGGAAGGCGGAGGGGGAAGGGGTAGGGAGGAGAAGGAGGAGAGGAGAGTAAGAAGAACAAGAAGAGCAAGAGCAGGAAGAAAAGAGAGAGAAGCAGAGAAGGAGAAAGAATGTGATGAGAGGAAAGAAAAAGAGGGTGTGAGCTTGATTTACGTACGACGAGAAAGTACAGGTGAAATTAGGTACAACACATATAATATGAAATGGTTGGCATATTTGCCTTAAACATGACCGGTTAGACTACTGGGAAAGTTAAATGGGTCTACAAGGACCTCACTTATTTGGCATAGGGCCTCCTCTCTCCAATCATTGATATCTACTCAGTTTCTAGGTGCAAAAACAATAGAAAAATTGCAGCATGTCAGGTATTTAGTCGAGATCAAGCTATCGTTTGGGATGTTTGTAGAATATCCAAGTAGCTGGGTGAGTTCTTAAATTCTAACCAGGATAGCCAAGTAGTAGTATGTCTATGGAAATTATCTTTTGCCGTGAGGGTGATTTCCTCCATGAGGCAGATGCGATTCACTGTTTTTACCCAGTCTTTCAGCACAGGTGGCGCAGGTTGTCCCCATCTAGCTGGGATGAGGGCCTTGGCAGCATTCAGAAGGTGGGGCACGATGGAACGTTTGTATGGGCCTACCGGCTCCACTGTGTTATGCAGTAAGATAGTCCATGGTTCCATAGGAAGGGACGTGCCGGCAATTTGATTGACCAGCTGAACAATCTTGACCCAGAAAGGCTGAATGATTGGGCACGACCACCAGATGTGTGCATGTGAGGCTGCTTTCCCACAACTCCTCCAACATAACGGGGAGTTGGAGGGGAACATGGTGTGAAGCTTGACTGGTGTGAGATGCCATCTCGAAAGTAACTTATAGTTCATTTCTGAGGTTTTGGAGGAAATAGAGGACACGTGTCAACTGCAAGATTTTATCTTTCTGGGTATCGGGATTGTCGTTTGCAGGTCCATTTCCCATTTGTGGAAGAAGTCCGGGTAGGCCGGGTTGAGCAGTTGTATAATGCCCTTGTAAAATAGAGATATGCAATGCAGCGGTGGATCCTTAAGCGAAAACACATACTCAATTGGCGTTAGGTCTTGCAAACTCCGTAGTGGAAGAGGGAGGGAGCGTACAAATCCCTGAATCTGTCTGTACCTCCATATGTCCATGAGGGAAATGGGATTAGGAGACAATATTTCTGCAAGAGGCTTAATACCGTTTGAGCCCAAAATGTGATGAAGGAGGATAGGTTCATTAGGATGCCAATTCCTAAAGCCGCTATCCATTTGACCTGGCAGGAAAAAGTTATGTGAAAGAATCGGCATCAGGGGGGAGTTGAATTGCCAGGAAAACTGTCTGTGCAGTGAGTCCCATAGTTCCAGGGTGGAGCTGGTTAAAGGTGAAGCGTGAGGCGATATGTCCCTGTAGGCTCTTGGAATCCAAGGTACGATAGATAAGTCTACACCACTTAAATTCTGCTCAATTTGCACCCACAGTTTTGACTTCCTTGCATACTTCCAGTCTGCCATCCTGGCGAGAGCAATTGCCTTGTAGTAGGCTTTAAAGTTTGGGAGGGCGAGACCCCCCACGTTTTTAGATCGGTACAGTGTTAGTCTAGAGATCCTGGGATGTCTATCCTTCCAAACAAATCGAGATATCATAGACTGCAAAATGGAGAAAAATCCTATAGGAACACTCAGTGGCAGCATCTGGAGGATGAACAGCACCCTAGGGAGAATATTCATCTTAATTATGTTTATTTTGCCCAGCCAGGAATGTGAATGTGGGGCCCAATGGCGAAGGTCAGATTTAATAACATTCAAAAGAGGTATGTAATTGTGTCTAAAGAGGGATCTAGGGTCAGGTGTAAGATAAATCCCTAGATATTTCAGGGATTTCTGCTGCCATTGAAAGGGGAACTGAGGTTTCAGAAGGGCGACTACTGAGGAGGGAGTATTTATATTAAGGATTTCAGATTTGGATAAATTTATTTTAAAGTTAGACAAGGTTTTATAGGTCCGAAAGGCAGACATGATGTTGGGGAGAGTAATGTGAGGTTGCTGTATAAAGAAAAGTATGTCATCGGCATAGGCGGCGTATTTATGGCTACTAGCTTTTATCTTTATTCCATGAATACTGTTATTCTGTCTGATGTGTGCTAAGAAGGGTTCTAGGGAAATGGCAAAAAGCAGGGGGGATAACGGGCACCCCTGCCTAGTTCCATTATGTAGGGTAAAGGGGTCACTCAGTGTACCATTAATTCGAATTTGGGCCGTCGGGTGGGAGTATAATGACGCTATTCTATGAAACATCTTGGGTCCGAGACCAAAATGGCGCACTGTCATCTTGAGGAAGTCTCAGTCCACCCTATCAAATGCTTTTTCGGCATCTGTTGAAAGGAGAAGGGTGGACTGGGAGCACCTTCGGACATAGTGTATCAACGAGATTGAGCGGAGGGAATTGTCCCTCGCTTCTCTAGTAGGGATAAAGCCTGTTTGGTCAGTTGAGATCCATTTGGGGACGAGAGGGAGAAGTCTGGTAGCCATAACTTTAGCCATAAGCTTCAAATCGAGATTTAAAAGGGAGATGGGGCGATAGCTGGCGCAGAGTGTGGGATCTTTGCCAGGTTTGGGAATGATTGTAATATAAGCGGCTAAGGATTCTGGTCTGTAGCCCGTGGTGTTTCAAATCGAGTCTGGAACTCTTCAATCATAAACTCAGTTTCTAATTGTTTGAGGGATTGTCTGGAAAGTTTGGGTAAGTTGGCCTGTTTCAGGTATTTTAAAATACGTGAGCGTTTAGCAGGTGGTGTAAGCCCATCTAGGTCGCCCTTAACACGGTAGAGTTCTGCATAGTAGGCCTGAAAGGCTTTGGCAATCTGAGGGGAGGAGTGTACCATAGTTGTTTACCCGGCTTGTCTCCCCACTCATACCACTTTTGAGAAAAGATTTGAAACTGTCTCTTCGTTTGAGACTCCAGTAAATTGGATAGCTCCTCTCTTTTCTGCGTCAGGGTGTCTAGATGTGCTTTATGTTGTGACAATTTATGTTGTCTATCCAAGTGAGATACCTGTAACATCAGGTCCTGCAGCTGTTTAGTCTGTTCTCTTTTCCTCCTAGCCCCCAGTTCTATGAGCTTCCCCCTCATTGTGGCCTTATGTGCTTCCCAAAGCAGAGGTGGGGAGATCTCAGCGGACCTATTGTCCACAAAGTATTGCTTAAGGTCCCTATCCAAGAGAGCCACGTCAACAGAGTTATTCAGTAGGGATTCATTAAGCTTCCAATTAGGCGACCGCTTAATGAGGGAGGGCATAGACAGTTGCATATGTACCGGAGCATGGTCCGATATAGTGGCGAACCCGATGGAGGCATACTTCAAGAGGGGTAAATGAAAGTGGTCGAGTAGAATGTTGTCAATTCTCGAGTATGATTGGTGGGTTTTAGAGTAATAAGAGTAATCCCTATCCTTTGGGTGCAATGTGCACCACACATCAATAAGTTGGTGTTCGTGCAGTTTCTTCTTAAGAAAAGCTATCCTTTTAAATTAGATAGTGGTCTTACCTTGGGACGTGTCAAGCACTGGGTCTAGAGGCATATTAAAGTCCCCTGCCAAAATGATAATACCTTTCGCGAAGGCAGACAGTTTAGATAGGACATTAGCTAAAAAGGTTGGTTGTTGGGAGTTAGGGCTATAGACATTGACCAGAGTGCACTGAGTACTTCCTATAGAACCCCTCAGAAATAAAAACCTACCTCTATCATCAGAGGACATTTCCTCAAGCTGGAAGGGCACATCCCTGTGAAATCCAATGGCCACACCCTTTGCATTAGTAACGTCAGAGAGACTGTAATACCATTTAGTGAAATGTGGAGAGGAGATCTTCACTGCAGTAGTGTGAGTGAGGTGTGTTTCTTGCAGAAACACTATGGAACTCGAGGCTAGCTTCAGTTCCCTTAACAATTGGTGACGTTTAGCAGCATGATGCAAGCCCCTGACATTATATGATGTAATTTTCAGGGTGGCCATTGGAGTATCAGTATCCGCCCGCACAGCTTAGGGTGATAACCAAGCCCACCAAAGCAAGTAAGAGAGTAGAGGAAAAGTAAAAAGTGAAAGAGAAGAAGACAGAGAAAAGGGTGGAGGGGGGAGGGGGAAACAAGCAGGTAAAACAGTGTGAAATACATCACAAAACGACCATTGGGAGACCATCTGTGATCATGCGGGAACCTGCAGTGTTCCCGTGGGGGAATGTGTGGGAGAGGACCCCAAGAGCTCCCCGAGGGGGGAACGCCTGTGAAAACACGTGGGAGACTCTCCCTCACTTCCCCCAGAAGAAAAGTGAGGGGGGCGGTAAGCCCGCAACCTGAGTGGCAAGCACTCATAACCTGTAGGGCCTGGGGCGACTCCCGTGGAGTCCCTCCGGTCCTGGCCCAATACCTTCTGAAATAATAAAAATCAGTTATATAAGGAAAAAATATACCTCTGGCATCAAAAACATTATTAACTACTACGCTTTAAAGCAAAGCAACCTTGGAAAGTCTCATGTATGCAGTATGCGACAATGCCCCACTGTAACGAGGAAAAACAGTCATGTAGCAACAGTAGTGGGTCACCACCTCAATTATGTAAACCTCCATACCTCCTCCGGGCGTACCTGCTGGCGGGAAGAAATTGCGGGGTCTTCAGCCCCATATTGCGTGGCACTGAAAGAGGTAGCCAGCATGGTACCGAGCAGGTATTAGTAAAAAAAAGATGAAACGCAGTAAAAACAAAAGGAGTGCAGGAAAGACAAAACGTATTTTTCTGCAAAACTTAGCCATTCTTTTGGGCCGATCTTGGGATGCTGAAACGCTGCTTTTTGTGTGGGGAACTCTTCCCTTCTTGCTCCAGTGTCTCCGCGAACTCAAGGATCCCGTCTTGCCAGCCGGGTAGGTCTATCAGCGGGATGCCCACTTCCTTCGAGAATGCTGGCAGATCTTCTGGAAATCTCAGCGTGGAGGAGCGGCCATTTTTTGTTGCTATGAGACATGCGGGGAAGCCCCACTTGTAGGTGATGCCGTCTCCCCTCAGGTGCTCCAGTAGCGGTTTAAGGGCCCTGCCAGAGGTATTAGGCCAGAACACGGACGGAGCTCTGTCTAGAAGCGTCCGACCAGCGCCATGCGGAAACCACGCCCCCCTGCCTTCGGTCACTTGCCTTGGCTGGGCTGCGTTGATGTTATTCCCACGCATGCTCATGTGCATCCTCTTTCTCTCATCCCCCCCCTTTTCTCTCTCATCCTCTTTCCCTTACCCCTAACATCTCCTAACAACTCTCTCTCTCTCTCTCTCTCTCTCTTCTCTCTCTCTCAACTCTCTCTCTCTCTCTCTCTCTCTCTCTCTCTCTCTCTCTCTCTCTCTCTCTCTCTCTCTCTCTCTCTCTCTCTCTCTCTCTCTCTCTCTCTCTCTCTCTCTCTCTCTCTCTCTCTCTCTCTCTCTCTCTCTCTCTCTCTCTCTCTCTCTCTCTCTCTCTCCCTCCCTCTCTCTCTCTCTCTCTCTCTCTCCCTTTAATTTAATTTGTTATAACAAAAAATTGTTTGCATTTTTATTTATTTATTGTTTATAAAAGGCCCCACCAAAATCCTCAGCACCAGGCCCATGATGTTCTTAATCTGGCCCTGGATATTACTTTATGACGGGGTGTGGAGGTCTGGGACTGGAGGATACAGAAAAACATGACTGGTGTTTGCTTTTATTTCTTAGGTACAGTCCTGAAATTAATATTCCATGTTGGAGTTTTGACTTGCCTTTCAATGACCTTTTTTAGAGGTCAACACTGCCAGCCTTCTTTTTATTTATCCTAGTGCAGGTTTTGTTTAAACACTTGAACATGATACTGAAAAAGCAATGTATTACAGGCATTACTGTTTAATCAGATGCATAGACCAGTGAAACATTCACTTGCAGACTTTGATCACATCATTTATAAGGTTAATAATTTACATTTTTATTTGCTTTATGCTTTACTTATTTTAGTTGTAGGCTGAAATACATATTCAATTATGAATGATAATGCAACTTTTTCTGTAAAATATTCAGCTATCAGAAATGACATATGCCTGGTAGCCAAGAGAAAGGGGGGGCCGGGGAAGCAAAAGGCTGTTGTGTAAGTGGTTGTATGTTCCCATTTTAATACCTTTTTTGTTAGCTCACTTGTAGTACTCCTAATCGAGTCTCCCAAGAAATGTACTTGACTTGCGACCCAGAGATGCAAGGCTGACCACATTATGTTTGTGCTGCCACTTTTTTTTTTTGTATATGTCTCGACTAGGTGGTGGATTTGAGTGCAACTAAAGCTGACCATACACGGCTTGAACCTTGACTGATTCCTGCTGAATATAAACACAGAAAACCTTTTTTTTTTTTTTTTTTTTTTTTTTCCCCCCACAGACACAAAGGTTACAAAAAAAAATGTATCTAAAAAGGTGACCAAAACCAATATCTCTGTAGTGATCAATACAACAATATGTAAGAAATAACATTAACTCTTATTAAACCATAATGAAGAATGTGCATCACATAAATAGTGAAATAACAGTCCCATAACACAACCTTTTTCATCCAGGGTGTCTTGAGGTTTTCGCACGGGGGCCTTGGCAAAATGCCTTTTAAAATTGTATACTAGCCAATGGGTGGATCAATCCTGCCTTTAGTCTCAAAGTCACAGGTTTTCATTATGACCTTCTAGCCACCACCATCCTAACAACAAATGGCATCATCAGTTGGGAAGGAGGATGTTGGCCACCTACACAGCATCCTTGTGTGTGTATGTGTGTCCGTCCGTGTGTCCTTGTACATAAATCTCCTGATCCTCTCTGTCCGCACTGGAGTCACATAAGCTGACTGATGGAGAGAAACTGAGAGGTAAGAGAAACATTGGAATACTAATCAGTACCAAAAGTGTGTATTTGCTTTTGGAAGAAATAAATTGCCTCTAACATTGGGTGTCCTACTTGTGTGGGTATTGCTGCATTATGTAAAACTATTAGAATCATTTTTTTTACATTTTTAGAATGGGTTGCCTCAAGACTGTCCATAACTTTAATGGATGTCTTGACTGGAAAAAGGTTGAGAAACACTTATAATTGACTAATGCATAACAACGTGAAAGTCCACGTGTTCACATCCCAAACCACCTCACAGATGAGGGTGTCAGTTCCCTTACCAAACAGTAAATCTCCAAATGATAAGAGATCAACAGTGCAGAAAACATCCATTGGGGGGGGGGGGGGGGGAGACCACTCAGGAAACCACTGCCTCCATGCTCCTTCACTAGTTATCCAAAGCCAGCACTTCAAAGTAATAATGGATAGGAGAAAGAACAAAGGACCATAGAACAATATGCTAAAATAACAAAAGTTATGGCGTAACACAGACAAAACGCACCACACCAGAGATCGACAACAGGTGTACCACATCTTATGCCATTGGCTTTACCCTACAGTACATGCGTTTCATCTGGTGCAACGGATGCCTCTATCCCCTAAAGATTTTCATTGCACCAGACAAAACGTGCATAGGGTGAGGCCAGGGGCATATGATGTTGTACACCTGCTGTTGATCCCTGGTATGTTGTGTTTTGCCTGTGTTACCTCGTAACTTTTGTGAGTACTGTATATCTTTTAATCATGGTTTTAGCATGCTGCTGTAATATTTTTTTTATTTTTTTAAATACAGAGCTGTCCTTTGGTGGTATTTAATCGCCACTGGGTTTCTTTAATCACCACTGGGATCCTTTGTTCTTTCTTCTACCAACTATTACTTTGAGCTTCTGGGTTTGATTTGATTGAATGCCCAAGTACCGGTTGTATGCTGCATCCACCAGTTACATTAACCACTTAATATAAAATGGCATGTTTTACTAGGGGGTGCATGAAAACAAATTTTTTGAAAGTTAACATGTTTTGTTTTTACCAAATAAAAACTTTGACCATGGTGTAATTTTTTATTTTTTTTTTTCTTTAAAAATTTCGGTCTTTTTTCCGTTGGTTTAGCTCTGTATTTAAAAAAAAAAGACTTTTTTTGGGATACAGCGTTGCATGACCACGCAATTGTCGTTCAAAGTGTGACAGCGCTGAAAATTGGCCTGGGCAGGAAGAGGGTAAAAGTGGTTAAAGCAGAGTTCCACCCACATATGACTTTGCACCATCTATTCAATTAATGCATCTTAAAAATATATTGCCTATTTTTTTTTTTTTTTACTGTTTGTTTTCTATTGTTGTTCTCCCCACGCGAGGTACAGTGGGGATCGAAAGTTTGGGCACCCCAGGTAAAAATGTGTAAAAATGTGTATTAATGTGCATAACGAAGCCAAGGAAAGATGGAAAAATCTCCAAATGGCATCAAATTACAGATTAGACATTCTTGTATGTCAAAAAAAGTTAGATTTTATTTCCATCATTTACACTTTCAAAATTACAGAAAACTAAAAAATGGCGTCTGCAAAAGTTTGGGAACCCTGCAGAATTTATAGCATGCACTGCCCCCTTTGCAAAGCTGAGACCTGCCCCTGTCATGGATTGTTCTCAATCATCGTCTGGGAAGACCAGGTGATGTCAATCTCAAAGGTTTTAAATGGCCAGACTCATCTGACCTTGCCCCAACAATCAGCACCATGGGTTCTTCTAAGCAGTTGTCTCAAACTGAAACTGAAAATAGTTGACGCTCACAAAGCTGGAGAAGGCTATAAAGAAGATAGCAAAGCGTTTTCAGATGTCAATATCCTCTGTAATTAAGAAATGGCAGTCATCAGGAACAGTGGAAGTTAAAGCAAGATCTGGAAGACCAAGAAAAATATAAGACTGGGCAGCTCGCAGGATTGTGAGAAAAGCAATTCAAAACCCACGTTTGACTGCACGATCCCTCCAGAAAGATCTGGCAGACACTGGAGTTGTGGTATACTATTCCACTATAAAGAGATACTTGTAAAAATATAGTCTTCATGGAAGAGCCATCCGAAGAAAACCTTCTACGTCCTCACCACAAAAATCAGCGTTTGAACTTTGCAAAGGCCTGAGGCATTTTGGAAACAAGTTCTGTGGACCGATTGAGGTTAAAATAGAACTTTTTGGCTGGAATGAGCAAAGGTACGTTTGGAGAAGAAAGGGCACAGAATTTAATGAAAAGAACCTCTGTCCAACTGTTAAGCATGAGGGTGGATCAATCATGCTTTGGGGTTGTATTGCAGCCAGTGGCACAGGGAACATTTCACGAGTAGAAGGAAAAATGGATTCAATAAAATTTCAGCACATTTTGGATGGTAACTTGATGCCATCTGTGAAAAAGCTGAAGTTAAAGAGGATGGCTTCTACAAATGGATAATGATCGTAAACGCACCTCAAAATCCACGGGGGATTACATCAAGAGGTGTAAACTGAAGGTTTTGCCATGGCCTTCACAATCGCCTGACCTCAACATTATTGAAAATCTATGGATAGACCTTTAAAAGAGCAGCGCGTGACAGACAGCCCAGAAATCTCAAAGAACTGGAAGACTTTTGTAAGGAAGAATGGGCAAAGATACCTCAAACAAGAATTGAAAGACTCTTGGCTGGCTACAAAAAGCGTTTACAAGCTGTGATACTTGCCAAAGGGGGCAGTACAACATATTAACTCTGCAGGGTGCCCAAACTTTTGCAGACGCCATTTTTTTGTTTTCTGTAATTTTGAAAGTGTAAATGATGAAAATATAATCTAACTTTTTTTTTGACATATTATAAGAATGTCTGATCTGTAATTTGATGCCATTTGGAGATTTTTCCATCTTTCCTTGGCTTCGTTATGCACATTAATACACATTTTTACCTGGGGTGCCCAAACTTTCGATCCCCCACTGTATATCATTTCCCCAAATGATTTAGTCCCCCGCCCCCTCCCGCTGCCTTCTGTGTGTCCCAGAAGACGACAAGACCACTCGGCAAGCGCAGTGTGACTTGCGTATGTGAAGTAGGAAACTGGCTGTGAAGGCTTCACTGCTGGTTTCTCTTAGTTGCAAGGCCGGTGCCTGCACCCGAAGCCGATGGCTGATTTGGCTTGGGGAGCTGACATCACAGGAACCCTGGAGAGGTAAGTGTACTTTTATTAAAAGTTAGCAGCTACAGTATTTGTAGCTGCTGAAAATACTGTATACGGTAATACCTTGGTTTGTGAGCATAATTCGTTCCAGAAGCGTGTTTGTAAATCCAAAGCACTCTTTTATATCAAAGCAAATTTTCCCATAAGAAATAATGGAAACTCGGATAATTTTGTTCCACAACTGTTTATTCATATAAAAAAGTCAAAATATGAGCAAAAGCTTATATTAATACTGTAGTAGGAATACTGCACTTCTGTGTTGGAATTTTTTTTTTTTTTTTTTTTTTTTACACTTGCATTGTTAAGGAGTCTGGAGCTCATTCATGTAAAGCCACTGTGTATATTGCAGTAAAGCCGCTGGTGTACAGTATACAGCACTATATGTGGCCAGAGGTTTGGGGGCGATGGTGGCTCCCAGCGCTTCCTGATGAACTCTGACAATTGGGAACTGTTTAAATCACTTCCGGGTTCTCTGAACACACGTTATGCTCGCCCCACCCAGCTGGGAGTGTCTCCGACAGCTTTGCTTGTGTAATTCTTTTGTTTTTACAGTAAATCTACTGCTTGTATATCGAGCCAAAAAAAAAAAAGTTGCTTGGCTTTCAAAACGCTCATATAATAAATATATATACCATGTTACTCTTAAGGTATTACTGTACTTTTTTATTTTATTTTTTTATTTTTTTTAAGGCAGGTCTACTTTATGCTATGCAATGGCCTGCCATGTGAGATGTCATGCTCATTAAATGTTATTTATATAAGATAGACTGAAAGACACTTTCCACATGTAAGATTACTAGACACATTATGCAGGATCAAGAAGGAAATGTTTGTACTACCTTGTGGGAAAACAGTGCTTGATGGGTGTTTTCTACACCTGCTAAGCACCATGCCAGCTAAACCAGCAGGTCTGCAATGGTTGTATTCAGGCAGAAGATTTAGCATGCACTTCCTATTCATCGGCATTGTATTTGTAGTACTAATCTTGTTAATAAAGCAGTAATATCCCAATAGTTTCAAATGGATTCCTCCAGCTAAAGAACATGGGTACTAAATACTCTTCCTCCTTGGAATAAGGCTGTAACATAAAAAATTTGGAAAAAGTGAATACTTTACGGATGCACTGTATTCTCGGGGTGCTTTTAACCAGTTGCCGCCCACCCACCGTCAAATGATCCGGTGCGCGCAGCCCTGCACTGTCAGTGGCGGCGTGTCCCCGAGACACAGCTTGTCACCGGGGGTGAACAGCCAATGGGCATGGCTGTTTACCACAAGATTGACCATGATCCAGTCACGGCCGATCACTAATGCCAATCCCCTCTTAGACACAGAACCTGCGCATGATCGGGAGCACGCTGAGCATGCATGTTGGTGGCGGCATGTTTCCAGGAACACAGCTCATCTCTGAGAATGGTAAACAGCCAATAGCTGGTGGCTGTTTACCACATGATCTGCTGTGATCCATTCACAGGCAATCACAAATGTAAACCCAGACCGGTAACTGGCTGTTACCGGCTATTCTCTCCTCACACACTGTTTCCAGTGTGAGGAGAGAAGAGCCAGGAACAGTGAGTTACTGATCTGTGTATGTATTGTATGCACCAAGCACACAAATAGAGAACATGTCACTTCGCCCCTACCCCTCATTGCACCTGTCACCCAACAGTCCCCACATCAGTGCTCATCAAGTGCACCTGTCACCATCTGACTGCCGCTGATGCACCCGTCACCCATCAGTGACCCTTATCTGTCACCTATCGGTCCCATAAAGTGCATAGGTCACCATCGGAGAGTGCCATCAGTGACTGTCACCCATCAGTGACCGTCGCCTGTCATCTGCCACCTATCAGCGAACTTCACCTGCCGCCCATCTGCCACCCGTCGCACACACCCCATCAGCAGCATGTCCAAAAAAGGAAGAATGGGTCCCTCCTAAAAGAGCATGGCGCTCTGGAAACCTGGCAGCCACCCGCAATAGACCCCAGGCTCAAATTCCCAGGCCCAGTACCAGCACTGCCGCTAGTGATAGACCCCAGGATCAAATGCCCAGCACCAGCGCTGCAGTATCACCCCAAAGTACCACCACAGGAATTTCAAATCCCCCCCCAACTACCAGCACTGGAGTGTTGTGTCCCCCAAGAGTCAGGGCTGCTACACACCTCCCAGATGCTCTTGCCAACCCAACATGCTGCCTTCTGACTCGGGATCAGCAAGTATTTCTCCTTTCACTGCACAGCCAGGTAATTTCTCAGTAATTGATTGTTTTATCTATTTTTGCCTGACATTTTGCTGCAATTTATTGTAGACAAGATCAATCTATATGCCCAGCAGTATATTGCCAACAACCCCCAATTATCATATGCCCGTCCATTTGAGTGGAGAGATTTGACTTTGGCGGTGTTCAAATTGTTTATGGGCCTCACCATAAACACGGGGCTTACAAAAAAAGATGAAGGACATGCCTACTGGTCCACCAACCCCATCCACCACATGCCCATTTATTCTGCCGTAATGTCTAGGTCCCGATATGAGAGAATTATGTGCTTCCTTCACGTCTATGTATGCATGCATGTGTATATATGTGTGTGTATATGTATTGTGTTTGGCTCAAGTGGATAGATGCATTTTTTTGGGCAGTGGGTCCACATCAGACAGGCATATATAGTTACGGGCCTGGTAGCCCACGTTTATTAAAGGGGGAAAAAACAAAACAAAAGTCCATCCAGAAATCCCCCGCAGGGGTTTAACTTCATTCAGCACTCATAAATTAAAAACATACCACGCCACCTGGCTCTCTTGTCAGCAGTTCCTCTGCTTGCTCTCAACAGAGTTGATTCTTTCCAGCCTCCTGGACTCATTGGCTTCCGTAGTCTTCCCGACTCAAGGCTGGCCAGCCTTTCCCAGTCCCTGGGCATAGAATCCCCGTTACAAGGGCTATAGTCTCCCACAGGGCAGACCACTCTCCAGACACAGGTCTGTCTTCACACACAGCAGCAGCAAGCTGCACTCACTCCACCTTCCTCCACTCTCTGCTCTCACCAGCCCCTCGTTTTTATGGGCTGTGTGCACCTGGGCACACAACCTGCTGGATATCCATAAGACCTGGATACAGGGTTGGAGTTTCCATCCCACCCAAGACTCTGAGGAATCTCCACACTACAGAGCCCTATCTGAAGATGGTAAAATCTGTAGAAAGCTGCCAGAGCAAATTTCTCCTCTCAGTCACCTGACATGCAAACTCTGTTTCCTTTTTAACCCCATTTTTTCAGGCGCGACTAGGAATAAAAATATATTCCTAGCAAAAGGGCCAGATATGGAGTAACGTTTTATAATCTTTGTGAGAGTTACGGGATATCTGTATGCATTCCGCATATATGAAGGAAGAGATTCCCAGCTCCAGCCTCTGGCCTACGTGGGCACAACTGGAAAAATTGTATGGGACCTGGCATACCCACTGCTGAACAAAGGTTCTCGCATATACCTGGATAACTATTACACCAGCCTGCCCCTTTTCAATTTCAAACACCTATACCTTGCATAA
Organism: Lithobates sylvaticus; assembly: GCA_028564925.1. Classification (NCBI taxonomy): domain Eukaryota; kingdom Metazoa; phylum Chordata; class Amphibia; order Anura; family Ranidae; genus Lithobates; species Lithobates sylvaticus. The sequence goes on from CM053031.1 coordinate 136,683,430, forward strand.
ACCCTGGCCTGCGGAACCTCCAGAAAGAACAAAAAGTGCTTTGCACAATCCATAGTGAGCAAAAAAAATGCAAGGGGGGGAAACAACTTTAAGAAGCAAAGAAGTGCTGGCCTTGAGGTGGGAGGATAACCGTAATGTGTACATGATGTCCACCATCCATGATGACACTACAGTTGAGGTTCAAAGAAGATGAGGTCCCATTGAAAAGCCAACATGCGTCCAAGATTATAATCTCTTCATGGGGGAGGGGGGTGGATTTCAGTGACCAAATGCTTCAGCCCTATTTGGCAACAAGGAGGTCCTGTTTCTGGTACAAGAAAGTAGCAGATTATCCATTTGGCTTTTGGCTTTTTATAATGCATACATAATCAACACCAAATCCATGGAAACCCCCCCCCCCCTTCCTAAAATTCATCGAAGAAAACCTTTTGCTCTGTTGCTGTTAGCCGACTTAATGAGCGACTTAACTTGTGGAAAACGATGACCTGTTCAAAAGACTCCTTATGCATCACGTTGGGGTGTTTGCTTTCCAAAATGGAGTCATTTTGTGGGTGTTTCCATTGTCCTGGTGCTCCAGGGCCTTCAAAAATGTAATAGGTGGTTGGGAAATGTGTAATTTTATGCTCCTAGAACACCTAAAGGTACTACTTCAATGTTGGGCCTCTGTATGTGGTCAGGCTGTGTAAAAGTCTCACACATATGGTATCGCCATACTCAGGAGTAGCAGACTGTATTTTGGGGTGTCATTTTTTGCTATGTACATGCTATGTGTTAGAAATATCTTATAAATTGACAACCTTGTGTAAAAGAAATACGTTTTAATTTTCTTTCCACATATTTCCAAAACTTGTGGAAAAAAAATGAAATGTTCAAAAGACTTCTAATGCCTCATACAATATACGTTGATGTGTTTTCTTTCCAAAATGGGGTCATTTTGTGGGCGTTTCTATTGTCCTGGTGTTCCAGGGCCTTCAAAAGTGAGAGAGGTCGTCATGAAACTAGATGTGTAATGTTTGCTCCTAGAACGCCTGGAGGTGCTCCCTGCATATTGGGCCTCTTTATATGTCCAGGCTGTGTAAAGTCTCACAAGTGGCATCACCATACTCAGGAGTAGCAGAATGTATTTTGGGGTGTAATTGCAAGTATACATATGCTGTGTGCGAGAAATAACTTGTTAATGTGACAATTTCTTATCGTACATCATGGGACACAGAGCCATAGTAGTTACTATGTGGGTTATAGGCCACCTTCAGGTGATGGACACTGGCACGCCCTAAGACAAAAAGTCCACTCCCTATATAACCCCTCCCACTACTGAGTAAAGATGTGCTGTGCTCCTCTGGAGCAATCCTTGCTGGGGCTAGCTATGCAGCCGGATCCATTCAAAGTGTCTTTTTGGCCAAATTGAATGGTACCCAGGCCTCGAATCTGAATAAACAAGGTTTTGCATGTAAACGCTTCTCTTTTTAGAGAGGTTTTGTTTGTTAATGGAACCCACTGTGAAGGGTGAAGATTGAGTCTTTTGGTTTTACCACAAAAAACCCTGCGGCGGGAAAGGTAAGGAGTTTTTTTTCTAAGAAATGTTTGAATTTTCCTATGAATGTCTCCTTTAATGTAGTGAATGTTGTCATGCCTATGTTTCACCACTGGGGGGCTGCATTGAGCACATACCTTCTCACGCTTCCTCAGAGCACACGTTGTTGTCCAGAACAGCAGCTTCCTTCCTCCAGCCAGCAGCAGACCTCCAGTAAGTCTTTAGTGTTTTCCTCCCCACCAGACGCCCTCCACCTGTGCATTTTTCTCCCCCTCTTCACAAGGAAGAAGCGCCAGGAGAAAAAAACAAACAAAAAAATTAACAGCACGCCGCCCTACTCGATGGCTTCCAGGCTCCCTACTCGCCATTTTTTCCCCCTCACAAAAGCAATCCCATAAGATCAGAGGCCCGCACTCGCACAGGAAAGCTCTTTTTAAAAAGAGAGGAGGGGGCCGTAGGCGACGGAGGGGGGGGTTGCTTAGCACGCGTTGGCGTCCTCCAACGCCCAGCGTGGGAAAGTGTTTTTTTAAAAGCACCATTGATACTGCTGCAAGCTGTGGATAAAGCAAGAGGGGCATGAAAGAGGTTTTGTGACACAGGCATTCCTTTTGACACATTTATTATTGCATCAGGCTGAGCATTAATAGCAGCGGCAGGGCTGGACTAAGCAGTGGATGCGTTCCTTCTGGTAGTACCTCTGCTTTGTGCATCAGGCTATGGTCGGAGGGGGGGGGTTAAAGCACCTCAAAAAAAGGCTCTAGAAAGACTTCTACAGCCACTAGGAAGCCTAAAAATATCTCTAAGAATATGGCATCCTCCCCCGAGAGTGTTTTTGGCCAGTCGGAGTGAGCCATCAGGGACGTCAGGTGTTACAGCTGCTTTTAGCTCTGCAGCCCCTGTATATATTACTGAAGAGGTTTTTTCCTCAACCATTTTTAGGCTTGAAACAAAAAATGTATGCCTTAATCGCATCCCAGAGTGAGACTAAGCGTAACAGGTCCCCATTTATTACCCAGAACCCTCAAACTGAGAAACAGGGGGCAAGAGATGGTGCTTTTCTTTCAGGGACCCAGAAGAGGCTGATGACTCCTCTTCTGAAGAGTCTAATATGGATGGATCAGGTTCACAGGAAAAGTTGTTGGTACAATCTCTCACAGAATTGGTCCGCTCCCACATTTTTGCTGCCAGTAGCGTAGTCCGTCGATGAGCCCACTTCTTGTTTGGGTTCGCCAAAGCCTCCCCAAGCTGTTCATGCTTTTCCTATCCATTCATTACTGAAAAAGCTTATGTATTCTGAGTGGGAGCACCCAGATAAATAGTTTTCCAAAAAAAGTTTTCAACACTTTATCCTATGGAGGAAGAGTTTTAATAAGAAATGGGGGATTGCAGCAATTGACGCTGCTATATCCTCTGAACAAGAGCTTGACTTGTCCTGTAGACAATGCTCAAATGCTGAAGGATCCAACAGATAAGAAGTTGGAATTCTTATTTAAAAACAATATTTCTCTGGCAAGCTCAGTGGTTCAGCCTGCGCTGGCAGCGATCGGAGTATGGCAGTACTTAAAAGACCAGTTTAAAGAGGTGCTCAAGATTATTCCTGATAAACGGGCCCAAGATTTGGCCGGGATATCAGAGGCGTTGTTTTACAGTAGACTCTATGAAAGATTCTATTCTCCAAGCCTCATGGCTTGTGCTCGGGCTGGTACATGTGCGTAGAATTCTATGGTTGAAAAATTGGTCAGCTGAAGCGCCATGCATAAAACTCTTGGCTAGTTTTCCGTTTCATGGTGAACGGTTGTTTTGGAGACGATCTGGATAAATATATCCAAAGAAATTTTAATGTAAAAAGTTCCCTTTTACCAGTTAAGAAGAAGTTTTAAATGTTTTTTTTTTCTGAAACAAGCTTCTTCTCCAGTGCCAGAAGCATCTGCCTCCAGGCAGTCTCGATGGCCTCCACCGTCAAGTTCAAGAGGTAAACCTCAGGGTCAAAAGAGGCCCTGGGGAAGAAAGCCCGCTAAACAAAATACTAAAACCTCCTTTATGAAGGGGCACCCCCGCTCGCTCGAGTGGGAGAAGACTTCTGCAGTTCTCAAGGGTCTGGCAGGAACAGTGTCGAGACAAATGGGTGGCTTCCTCAATATCTCTAGGTTACAGACTAGACTTCCGAGAGTTCCCATCTGCTAGTTTTTCTCCGATCAAACGTTTCCAGAGACCCAGGAAAAAAAGTCCTTTGGATCATCTCTTGTCTCAAAAGTGATATTCGTGGTCCCCATGGAAGAGCGAGGGTTAGGGTTTTATTCAAACCTTTTCACGGTACCAAAACCAAACGGGGGTGTCAGACCCATTTTCGATCTCAAAGATCTAAATCGTTTTTTGAATATCGGCTCTTTTCACATGGAATCAATCAGTGGTCTCCATTCTACAAGGTGGAGAACTGCTAGCGTCAATCGACATCAAGGATGCTTATCTACATGTACCTATTTTCCCCGCTCACCAGAAATATCTACACTTCGAGATAGAAAATCTTCATCTTCATTTTCAGTTTGTAGCTCCTGCCTTTCGGTCTAGCTACTGCACCTCGAGTGTTTACAAAGGTACTGCCCCCCTTTAGCCAGGTTAGGGGCCCAGTGGATAACGATTCTGGCTTATTTAGACAATCTACTCTACTTGATGGATCAGTCGGTAGCCCGCCTAAACCAGAGTTTGGTCACCACGGTCAGCTACCTGGAATACCTAGGTTGGATTTTCAACCTAGAGAAATCTTCCTTTTAAACCATCAAGGAGATTGCAGTACTTGGGCCTGATCATAGATGCAGCTCAGAAGAGGGTATTCTTACCCCAGGCAAAGATCATAAGGGAACTGATTCAGGTGGTCAAAGCAAAGAAGAATCCTTCTATTGGACTTTGCATGAGATTGTTGGGAAAGATGGTAGCTTCATTCAAGGCCGTTCCTTTTGCGCCGTTTCATTCGAGACTGCTGCAAAACAGTATCCTGTCAACTTGGAACAAAAAGATCCAAGCTCTAGACTTCCCGATGCGTTTTATCCCGCAAAGTGCATCAAAGCCTCAGTTGGTGGTTGAAATCCAAGAATCTTCAGAAAGAAAAGTCCTTCCTACCAGTTACCTGGAAGGTGGTAACAACGGATGCCAGCCTTCTGTGCTGGGGAGCAGTCCTGGAAGAAGCATCTGTCCGAAGAAAATTTGGTCCAAAACTGAAATTACCTTGTCCATCAATATTCTAGAGATTCGGGCATCACGCCTGGATGCTCAGATTACGGAATTTTCTGGTCAGGGTCCAATCCGACAATGCCACAATAGTGGCCTATATCAATCACCAAGGGGGGACGAAGAGTCGTGCGGCTCAGAGAGGTGAATCATCATATGCTATCCTGGGCAGAAGACAACATTCCTTGCCTATCGGCAGTCTTTATTCCGGGAATAGAGAATTGGCAGGCGGACTACTTGAGTCGCCAACTGTTGTTCCCGGGAGAATGGGCTCTTCACCCCGACATCTTTCTGTCCAATATGTCAAAGATGGGGAATTCTGGACGTGCATCTGTTTTGCGTCCAGGTTCAACAGAAAGATTGACAACTTTGTGTCAAGGACAAAGGATCCGCTGGCATGCGGAACAGATGCCTTAGTTTTTCCCGTGGTATCAGTTTTCACTGATCTATGTTCCCTCCTGTTCTGTTGCTTCCACACCTTCTTAGCAGGATCAAGCAGGAAGGGAAGGAGGTGATTCTTGTGGCCCAGGAGATCTTGGTATACGGTGGTATACCCTATCACCGCGGCCAGACCTTCTCTCGCAAGGTCCGGTATTCCATCCTGCCTTACAAACGCTAAATTTAACGGTTTGGTTATTTAAATTGTATTTTTATTTAGAGTAAAGAACAAAAAGACATGTACAACAGTGAGAACAGAGGGATAATAACAACATGGATGAGAATAGAAGTGGTCGTAAAATAACGTACATTACATTAAATCTTGCATGTTTCATGTTACAAACTTCAAAGCAATCTAGGTATGCTTGCAGTGTTACCAGCAAACATCTTCAAATTGTAAAGTGCAAACGAGTTGGGTCGAATAGTAAGAAGGGGGTTAGGAAAGAGGAAGGGAAAGTAAGGAGAAAGAGAAAAAAAAAAAAAAAAGGGGGGGGGGGATGGACCCAGTGAGAGTGCTGTACAATCAATAAACGTAGGTCATATGCAAAGAAAAAAAATGTAATTCACTGGGTGTAGTAGAGGCAAAATTTTCCAGGGTGCCCATAACTGAGGGGGGGCACTCTGTCGTAATATCATTAAAGTGCATGGAAAGGGGGAGAGGGGTTTTGGGGGATACCATGAAGACCTTGGGTAGGTTAGCCAACGATTCTAAGCTGACAGCTTAAAGGTGTATATAAGGTAGGGAAAAATTGTATGTTTAGGGGATCAAGGGGATGGCATTTGGATTGCAGTCTGAGTGGTCCCATAAGTCCCAGATTTTTGAAAATTGAGGGAGCATGTCATTAACTACTGCGGTGAGGCGTTCCATTCTATGGATTTGTTCCAGTATTTGCAGTGTCTGCGGGAGATCTGGTGGTGTGGTGGATAACCATTTGGAGGGTATAGCCCTTTTTGCTGCAAGGAGTATAAAGGAGGCTAATTTCTGGGAATGTTTGGAGATGCCGGGAAATGGCAGGCCTAGAAGAAAATGTACCGGGTCTAGGGGGAGGGCCACTCCGAACAAATCTTGCAAAAGAGTCTGGATAGAAAGCCAATATGGTTGAATCAGGGAGCAGTCCCAGAAGATGTGGTATTGGGAGCCAATGTCTCCCCGGCACCTCCAGCCTATCCGAGGGAACTTAGGGTCATATCTGTGAATGAGTTCCGGGGTTCTGTACCAAAAGAGCATTATTTTATAGGCTGTTTCTCTGTGTTCCACACATCTGGATGATTTGGAGACAGCTTCCCAGATCCTCTGCCACTGATGTATAGAGATGGGTCGGTCACAGATCTGGGACCATTTCAGCATGTAGGAGTGGGATGTGTCTGTGAGTGGGATGGCGCTGTGTAGTAATTTATAAATATCCGAAATTAAGTGAGTCTGATATGGACCCTGGGCACAAAGAAGTTCAAATGAGTTAGGCTTATCTAGAGTCAGGGTCGGAGATTTAGAAGCAAAGTAATGTTGAAATTGGAGATAAGAGTAGTATGATTGATTGTTTTGGGATCTGGTGTTTCTCTTGAAGTTCAACAAAGGGCATAAGAGTATGAGTGCGTGGGTGTACCAAGTTTCGGAGTTGAAAAATTCCGGCTTGGGACCAAGGAAGCATTCAAACCCGGGATAGGCTGTCTGGGATGTCTGGGTTGAACAGCACATTTAATAAAGGTGGGCAAGGGGAAGTTAATGAGTATCGGCTGGAGCACTGCTTCCAGATTGAAAGGGTGAAAAGCATCGGGTGTAAGCATAGACTCCATAATTGGCTTAAAGAAGATTCTAATTTTGCCCAGATCATGGAGCTGGGATGTACCGGACAAGTGATCATCTCAATTTCCGACCAGATACTAGAGGATTGTTTAGAGGACCAAGCAATGACCGGTTTGAGATGGGTGGCAAGATAATACTTGGTGAGGTCAGGTGCTCCCAAACCTCCCCTATCTCTAGGGGATAACATTACTGTGTTAGCTATCCGATGTGCTTTGTTATGCCAGATAAAATTAAGGAATGCTCTTTGGGTGGCTTTAAGTTGAGACATAGGGATGGGAATCGGTAGGGTAACGGTTTGGTTATTGAGACCCACATTCTGAAAGACCGTGGGCTGTCGGGTTCAGTAGTTTCTACTTTGATTAATGCTAGGAAGCCGCCCTCCAGATTCATATATTATAGAGTCTGGAAGGCATATGTCTCCTGGTGTGAATCCAAGGGTTGGCACCCCAGGAAATATGTCATAGGTAGGGTCCTTGTATTTCTACAGATGGGATTAGAAATGAAGCTGGCCTTGAGTACTATCAAAGGCCAGGTGTCATCCTTAAGCCCCCTGTACACACGATAGGATTTTCCGACAACAAAATCCATGGGATTTTTTCAGACGGATGTTGGCTCAAACTTGTCTTGCATACACACGGTCACACAAAGTTGGTCGGAAATTCCGAACGTACGACGAGCCGAGAAAAATGAAGTTCAATAGCCAGTGCTGCTCTTCCGCTTGATTCCGAGCATGCATGGCACTTTGTGCATCGGAATTGTGTACACACGATCGGAATTTCCGACAACAGATTTTTTTTGTCGGAAAATTTGAGAACCAGATCTCAAATTTTGTGTGACGGAAATTCCTATGGAAAATGTGTGATGGAGCCTACACACGGTCGGAATTTTCGAAAACAAGGTCTTATCGTGTGTACAGGGCATTATCGTTTTTTTTTTTTTTTTTTCCCAACTACCACTTGCTTCACACTCTCTCTGGTTGGTAGCTTTATTCAGGGGGTAATGCGGATTAATCCTCCGGTTAGTTCTCCCCTGAACCCTTGGGACTTGAATTTTGTCCTGTCAGCATTACAGAAACAGCCTTTTGAGCCGATACGAGATATTCCCTTGGTCCTTTTGACAAGGAAATTTGTTTTTCGGGTTGCCACTTCTTCTGCAAGAAGAGTATCAGAGTTGGCTGCTCTTTCTTGTAAAGAGCCATATTTTATTATTTATAAAGATAAGGTTGTATTGCGTCCTCATCCTAAATTTCCTTCTGAAGGTAGTATCGGGCTTTCATTTAAACCAGGATATTGTTCTGCCTTAATTTTTTCCAGAACCTTGTTCTGCAGAAGAACGAGCACTACATTCTCTTGACCGCTCAGATTCGTAAAACAGATGTTTTGTTTGTGTTGCCAGAATGTCCTAAGAGAGGACAGACAGCATCGAAGTCTACTATTTCTAAATAGATTCGTCAAGTGATTGTTCAAGCTTATGGTTTAAAGAGGAAAATTTCACCTTTTCATATTAAAGCTCACTTCACCAGGGCTGTTAGTGCTTCCTGGGCAGTGCATCACCAAGCCTCCATGCCTCAAATCTGCAAGGCCGCAACTTGGTCTTCAGTTCATACATTTACCAGATTCTATCAAATGGATAGGTCATGAGGATATCGCCTTTTAGGTGCAGTGTACTGCAAGCTGCAGTATAAGTCTTCTAGTGCCCTACTTTTGTTGCGTCTCCCTCCCTTCAGTTGGCATTGCTATGGGACATCCCACATAGTAACTACTATGGCGCTGTGTCCCGTGATGTACAAGAAAATAGGATTTTTAAAACGGCTTACCTGTAAAATCCTTTTCTTTGAAGTACATCACTGGACACAGAGGTCCCTCCCTTCTTTTGGCATACACGTGTATTGCTTTGCTACATAACTGAGGTACTCCCAGTAGTGGGAGGGGTTATATAGGGAGTGGACTTTTTGTCTTGGAGCGTGCCAGTGTCCATCACCTGAAGGTGGCCTATAACCCACATAGTAACTACTATGGTTCTGTGTCCCGTGATGTACTTCAAAGAAAAGGATTTTTACAGGTAAGCTGTTTTTAAAAATCCTATATTTTTTTTTTTAAACACAAGTCTTAATTTTTCCAAGAATTGTGTCCTGGTTTGTTAGTGTTTCAAGAAATGAGAAATTAGGGCGTCGGTACATCAGGTTTGATCCATTTTCAATGATTGGCCCCATAGCTTGTAGACTCTATAACCATCACACAGACTAAATAATATACACTAATTTTGTATAGCAGTATACATTTTGGGCCAAATTTATGAAGAAAAATGACTTGTTTGCAAAATTTTACAATAGAAACTAGAAAGTAGTTAAAAAAAAAAAAAAAAGAAATTGGCTATTTATTTTTTTTGGCTTATATCGCAAAAAAATAAAAAAACAGTGATTAACCACTTGCTTACTGGGCACTTAAACACCCTTTCTGCCCAGACCAATTTTCAGCTTTCAGTGCTCTCACACTTTGAATGACAATTACTCATGCAACACTGTACCCAAATGATTTTGTCCTTTTTTTCATACAAATAGAGATTTCTTTTGGTGGTATTTGATCACCTCCTGGGTTTTTTATTTTTTGCGCTATAAATGAAAAAAGACGAAATATTTTGGAAAAAAAAGAAATTTTCTTAGTTTATGTGATAAAATTTAGCAAATTATGAATTTTTCTTCATACATTTTCACCAAAATTTATATGGCTACATATCTTTGGTAAAAATAACCCAATTTAGTGGATATTATTTGGTCTTTGTGAAAGTTATAGAGTCTACAAGCTGTGGTGCGAGTCATAAAAAATTGTGCACACCTGATGTACTGGTGGCCTATCATTTCTTGCGACCCAAACAAGCCAGGAAAGTACAAATACCCCCCAAATGACCCCTTTTTTGAAAGTAGACATTCCAAGGTATTTAGTAAGATGCATGGTGAGGTTTTTGATGTTGTCATTTTTTTTTCCCACAATTCTTTGCAAAATGAAGATTTTTATTTATTTTTTCACAAAATTTTCATTGTAATAGGTTATTTCTCTCACATGGCATGTGTATACCACAAATGACACCCCAAAATACATTCTGCTTCTCTTCCTGAGTATTACGATACCACAAGTGTGGGACTTTTCCACAGCCTGGCCACTAAGGCCCCTTTCACACTGGGGCGGGAGCCGCTGGAGTGAACACTGGAGTGAATGGGGCCGAATTTTTTCAGGCGCTGTACAGGCGCTATTTTTAGCGCTGTACCGCCTGAAAAACGCCCCAGTGTGAAAGGGGCCTTACAGAGGCCCAATATTGAAATAGCACCATCAGGCGTTCTAGGAGCATAAATTACACATCATATTTCTCAACCACCTATTACACTTTTTGAAGGCCCTGGAGCACCAGGACAATTGAAACGCCCACAAAGTGACCCCATTTTGGAAAGCTAAAACCCCCGGCGTATAATCTATGAGGCATAATGAGTCTTTTGAACGGTTCATTTTTTTTCCCAGAAGTTTTGGGAAAATGTGGAAAAAGAGATTTTTTTTTTTTTACGCTAAGTTGTTCATTTATAAGATATTTCCAACACATAGCATGTACATAGCAAATATTACACCCCAAAATACATTCTGCTACTCCTCCTGAGTATGGCGATGCCAAATGTGTGAGACTTTTGCACAGCTTGGCCACATACAGAGGCCCAACATGCAAGGAACACCATTAGGTGTTCCAGGGACACATAGCATGCACATACCAATAATTACACCCCAAAATACATTCTGCTGAGCAAAAAGTAAACAAAAGATTACCTGTGGTTTTAGTACGCAGTTGTCCACAGGAGGATAGCACTGGTCCAGGCAGCCGGCAGGGACTTGGTCAGCAAAAGCGAACACAATTTTCCAGGCAACAGGCAGGAATACTGTCCATAGTCAATGCAGGCAGGGATACTGTCCATATACATTCCAGGGTCAGTGCAGGCAGAGATTGTCAGCAGTGCCAAAATATTGGTCCTGGTAGTAGGCAGGAACATGGTCCATCCACGTGGTGTGGTCAGTTCATGCGACAAGCAGAGGCATGATGGCATAGGTCCTACAGGCAGCAGGCAGAAGTAGGGCCTCTTAAAGGACAGAATGGGGACAGGGGTAGAGGCTTCTCCCACCCAAATCTCTTTGAAGCCTTCTAGTCTCCAGACCCTAATCTAGGAATGAGAAAACAAATGAAAGTTTTCTTCATCCAGAAAAACAATTCTGGAGCCCCTCACATATGTGAGACCCCTGTGTTATGAATCCCACTAGTCCACTGGCAGGGTACAAGATCAGTCCAAGAGGCAGGCAAGAGGCATGGTCAAACAGTCCAGGGTCAGTTCCAGATCAGGCAGAGGTATAAAACAGAATCGGTAGACAGAAGCATGGTCGAATAACAAGCCAGGGTCAGTTACAGAGCAAGCAGAGGCATAAGGGGTGTGAAGGTAAATGGCAGGAAATGAGGGTTATGTTTACCATACTTCACTAATAATGTAGTGAAGTATGGTAACGGCGGAAACAGTCAACTATGCAGAGGCCTGGTTGGGAAGGACATTGGGCACAATAAGTGGTATGTCTTCTAAATCCTCGTTTGGTGCATACCTGGCATTTTTTCTGGCGTTTTTGGCCTGTTGGTCTGGGAGGGATTTTATCGGGAAAGTGGTGTTCAGAGAGTCTGCTTATCACATTGGATCGAATGTTTTCTGGTGGGCCGTTCGGGTATATAAAGGGTTTGGGTCTTTCAGTGGAGTTGCGGTAGATTACATAGGTGATGTATATGGCCAAATTAAAGAAATAAATTTAAACTTTTTTATACCACTGGTATGTTCTTCTTGTGGAAAGGTAGGGTTCGAGCATCTGGTCATTGAAGTCGACACCCCCCATGAACATGTTGTATTCATAGATACATAGTGGCTTTTGGATTGGGCCATTCCTCCTGGTGATCTCAACGAATGTGTTGTGGATCGAAGAAAGCATGTACACATCCCTTCTGTCCCTCCACTTCACAGCCAGAATTTCCTCATTACGTAAGCTCGCTGTCTCCCCTCTTCTCAGCTTCTTGTTGACAAGGCTTTGAGGAAAGCCCTTCCGGTTCGTCCTTATGGTGCCGCATGCTGGAGTGTTCTCTCTGTGAAGGTTTCGGAAAAGGGGCAAACTTGTGTAAAAAGTTATCCACATAGAGATGGTAGCCTTTCTCCAGGAGTGGGTTTTTGAGTTCCCAAACGACTTTCCCACTCGATCCAATGTATTCTGGGCAATTAGGGGGAATGTAGCTGGGTGTCCTTCCCTTCGTATACCATGAAGGAATATGTATACCCTGTGGCTCGGTCGCACAATTTATACATTTTCACCCCATAGCGGGCCCTTTTGGTGGGAATAAATAGTTTTAAGCCCAGCCTGCCAGAAAATTTGATTAGGGACTCATCCACACATATGTGTTGGTCTGGGGCAGGGCCGCTGATGAGACAGTACAACTGGCCCTGTTGTACTGGGCCTGGCCACCAGGGGGGGGGGGGGCCCGAGCAATCTGAACAGATTGCAGAAGAAAAAAAAAAGTCTTTCTCCAACGCCCCCTCCTCAGCTCCTCCCTCAACAGCTGTTCAGCTGCTCTCAATGAGCAATCACTCGGGCTAAACATCAGAGAGGCGGAGCCTGACTGTGAGATCATGTAGTTTGGAGTGGGCGGGAGGGGGTGTGGCCGTCTTCCAGGATGATCGTTCCTGGCTTCTTCTGGTGTGCACTCTGCACACATGAGCTGCATTATGGTGGCATTGGATCTGAATTCTAAGGGGACTGCAGGTTAGCCCAGTCACAGTAACTGCAATGTAAAGTCTAATGTTTGCTTTTTTTATGTAGCACAGCTGTCCTGACTGTGAGTAATTGGGTTTTATACTGCACTGCCATATTTGTCACAGAAGTGCTACATGAAAAAGATGCCATCAATGTCAGCAAACCCCACTTTTTATTACTTCTATTTACATTTTTAGATCACTGGATCACACCATTCCTGGAGCTGAATCGCACAGGAACGCACTGTGCATTCCTGTGCAATTCACATGTGCGTCTGTGCAGTGCAATTTCAAGCTCATTCATTTTGAATGGGCTAAAATTGCAATGCACCAAAGGAGTGTATGCGCTACTTTTTAAAATGCACTGCAACCAGATCACATGGTGATCCAGGGCTGGCAGATGCAGGGCAAACACACTACGTTTGCGACCTGCGTTTTGAGGTTTCATTAACTTTTTATTGACACCTGCTGCAGATCGCAAAAGCAGTGCATTTTGCATGCAGGTTGAATTGTACAGGAATACACAGCACATTCCTACGCAATTCCGATGCAGGCATGGTGTGAACCGCCCCTTAGACATATTACTTCTCATTAATAGTTTTAGAATTTTTTTTTTTTTTTTTTTTAACCACTTGCTTACTGTGCACTTAAACACCCTTCCTGCCCAGACCAATTTTCAGCTTTCAGCGCTCTCGCACTTTCAGTGACAATTGCGCGGTCATGCAATGCTGTAACCAAATGAATTTTTTATCATTTTGTTCGCACAAATAGAGCTTTAGTTTGGTGGTATTTATTCGCGACTCCGTTTTTTATTTTTTGTGATATAAGCGAAAACATAGCGGAAATTTTGAAAAAAAAACAATATTTTCTCCTTTCTTTTTTAAAAGAAATCCAATAAAATCAAATTTTGTCATAAATTTAAGCCAAAATGTATTCTGCTACATGTTTTTTGTAAAAAAAATTCCGTTAAGTGTATAATAATTGGTTCGCGTGATCACGGACATATGTACGCAAATGATCATGTAAAAGGGGTGTGCAGGTGATCACGGACAGATGTGTGCAGATAATCATTGGCACATGTTATTTTACTGGGACATATGTGAGGGACATGTGTTTTTTTATTATTTGGGCACATGTGTGTTTTGGGGACATGTGTGTTTTACTGTGGGGACATGTGTGTTTTACTGTGGGGACATGTGTGTTTTACTATGGGGACCCTAGACTGGTGATCAGTGAGTAAAAAAACATCTAATACTCACTGATCACCAGCCAGCTGCATCGATCCGCTCTCCTCTCCTCACCGACGACTTCCGTGTGAGGAGAGGAGGGCCGATTGCCTAGCAACCGGCTGTTTGTTTACATCACATGACGGCCGTGATTCGACACGGCCGTCGTGTGATCAGGAGGGCCAATCACCGAGCCCTCCTGCCGATCCGAGATGCGCCGTGTCCGGGTGACACGGCCGCATCGGGATCGCGCCGCTGCGCGGGCGATCCCTCTACTTCTGAAGGACGTTCCGGAACGTCCACTCAGGAGTAGACGGCTCCCATCCGGCCGTATATCTACATTGGCCGGGTGGGAAGTGGTTAAAGTGGGCTTAGCTGACATAAATGGCATCTTCATCTTTTTCATGTAGAACTGTTTGACTGTGATAAATTGGACAGTGCAGTTTTGAACGCAGCACAGTATCATCTGCATCCTACACAGTCATCTTGGACTAACCACACCCCTTTAAGCCATGCCCAAGTGCTTAAAGCGGAGTTCCACCCAAAAGTGGAACTTCCGCTTTAAGCACTCCTCGTCCCCTTACATGCCACATTTGGCATGTCATTTTTTTTGGGAGGGAGTGGGGGCTTCGTTAGGAGTGGGACCTCCTGTCCCGCTTCCTCCTTCTGCCCAGGGACCGCCAAGGCGACTCCTTTCGCCTTAGGCGGCCTCTCCCTCTGGGCAATCTCCTGGGACACGTGACAGGTCTCAGAAGATCGCCTGTCCTCTCCGAGAGCATGGCCGGGTGCCCAGAGTGGCAATGGAGGCGCCAGCGGAGAGGAGCGATGGCCGTTTGGCCGCATCGCTGGACCGTGGAACAGGTAAGTGTCTGTTTACTCAAAGTCAACAGCTACACTTTTTTTGTTGCTGCTGACTTTTAATAAACATAAAAAACCTGGAACTCCGCTTTAAGCGTAATTTAAACCATGTCCATTTTCCAGCTCCGTGTAGCACATATTTTTAAATTAGCCACACCCACAATTTAGCCTTTCTGTATACCCTAGCCTCTCTGTATAGGGGCGGGGCCAGGGGTTGGGCTGAAGGAGAGACCAGGGGTGGAGCTGAAGGGGGCCCTGTCAGGTAGGCTGTACGGGGCCCCATGATTTCTATCAGCGGCCCTGGTTTGGGGTAAACAAACGGGGGAAGATCTCAGAAAAATAATTTATTAGCGGCCGAATTTTATAAAGCTTATCAAAATTTGGGTCATTTCGGGGAGGGCACTGGGTATTATCATTGTAGTGTAGGAATCTCGTAATCATGAGATATCTGGTCCTGGGCATTACTGAGGAAAAGATGGGCATGTGGTAGATGGGGGAGGGTTGACCAATATGCAGGTATTTCATTTTTATTGTTTAGTCCCATACAGAATGTGAGGCCCAAAAAAATTCTAAACTCCTCCACTGTTAGAGCTCTCCACTCATAGGGACGGGCATAATAGGACGTTGGGTTACTTGCTATGAATTGTTGTGCATACAGGTTGCACTGGGCCACAATTGATGCAAGCATATCCTCAGTAAAAATTTAATAAAAAAAGTCAATCGGGGAAAAATTTTCTGTGGGCAGTGAAAGGGGGAACGTTAGCTTCTCCTGAATTAGGAGGAAGCCACAAGGGGTTCTCAAGGGAATAGGGAAGGCTAGCATGGGACCTAACCCTTTGGGACTGAGGTGACAGCCCACTGGAACTTGGCCTTTGCCGAGGTACTGCGGTGCTGGTGGATGGCACTGCCTCCTCACCAGTACGCCTTCGTCTGGCGGGCGGACTCATCTTCCTCCTCTGAGGCTGTCATTGTACCACTGCTTAGGACAGGCGCGTAGTCCATGTCAGACTCCGAATTTGAATAGGAGGAGGAATCCGAAGCGGAGAGTTCTCCGTTGCTCTCGTCGGCCGTAAGAATGTCGTAAGCCTCCTCGGCTGAAAATAATCTTTGTGACATGCTGATCACAAATGGCACTGATATGTGACACTGATGTGGCAGATGACGACGACAGGTGACACTGACGACAGGTGACACTGACGACAGATGGCACTGATGACACGTGGCTCTGGCAGATGGGGTTGGCAGATGGCACTTATGTGTACTGTATTACTTTAGTTATTTGTAATGCACTTACTGACTGGCACAGATCGCTCTCCTCCTCACACGCTGCCTCTGTGTGAGGAGGGAGAGCCGGCAATGAGAGATGATCTCATATTTTTACATTTGAGATCATCTCTCATTGGCTGCTACGATCGCGCTGTAAACGGCCGCTGTGATTGGCCCTTTACAGCGATCTGTGATTGGCCGTGTCCGACGGATACGGTCAACACAGATTTTCCCTGATGCGCGCCCTCGAGGGCGCGCGGGGAGGGAGTAAACAGGAGGACGTTCAGGGACACCCTCCCGGCAGTTAGCGTCCGTGCTGTAGCCGTCTTTTAGCTATAGCGCCGCGCGAAGTGGTTAAACCGCACCAAAAGTAAGCTCTATTTGTGTTGAAAAAAATATATAAAATTTTTTTTGGGTGCAGTGTTGCATGATTGAGTAATTGTCAGTGTGAGAGCACTGAAAGCTGAAAATTGGTCAGGGCAGGTTTGGTGTATAAATGTATATTTATAAATAATAAATAATATATATAATAATAAATAATAAAAAAAAAATATGTATGTATGTGTGTGTATATTAATATAATGTAATAAATTTATACCAAATCGATAAATGAGTTACCATAAATGTACTGATGCCTTATTTAGTTTTATATTGTACATTGTCTTGTTTATAGCCAATAGGATTTTGATCTAACTAGATCTTGTATAACTTTGTTCATTTGGGCAATTGCATCACATGTTCACATAAAGGTAATAAACATTTGTGTGATTTCAGAATCAGGAATTTCCTCCACAAAGTGTTATAATTATTGGACATTCAATGGGCGGCCTTATTGCAAGAGCATTATTTACATTGAAGACTTTTAATCCTAAACTGATAAACCTCATTATAACTCAAGCTACACCCCATTTAATGCCAGTGTTGACCATAGATCATTACCTCACCGGTAAGTGATATTTATTAGCATGGTTTTAAATCATTAAAGTGTGTGTGTGTGTTTTCCTATGCAAAGTTTTAGGCAATGATGAATTCTTTAAAAAATGCAATGAATAATTCCCATTTATCAATTAACAACTTAGAAAGTACACAATCAGAAAAAAAAACTATATTCAATTAAACAAAAATTAGATTAGTTCACCTTTTGCCTTTAAAACAGCCACAGTTCTCTTAGGTACTTGTTCATTTCACTAAGGCCCCTTTCACACTGCACACCGTTCCTTCACCGCTCGAAAGATGCTGCTAGCAGGATTTTTTTTTTTTTACCGTCCTGCCAGCACACCGCTCCAGTGTGAAAGCCCTTGTGTGAAGGAGACTGGAGCTGCTCTTTGCAGGCACCATTTTTAGCGCTGTAGCGCCTGCAAAGCGCCCCAGTGTGAAAGGGGTCTAAAGATTGCCCCCCCCTTTTTTTTTTTGTCTACTGGTTTTGGCTGTATGTATTTTTAGTAATTGCCCTGCCGCAGAATGAATTTGGGACCAATGCGATGCCTCCCTGGTGTTATTGCTGATGATGGATAAATATTTTCTATTACTTTTCAGCATTGAGTAGACCAAATTCCCAGATCCTTTTGCAAAGATGCAGTCCCAACTCTACAAGGAACCTTAACAGTGCTTCACCATTGCCTACACATGGTTGTTATCCTTGTACAGCTTTTCAAGTCTTCAGCAAACAAACTGCCTTCTGTTAGGCCTCGTTCCCCTGGCCGCAGGCACCCATACTGTGTCTGCCAGTGCCTATAAGCATGAGGAAAATATTTCAAATTTGAGTACTATAACTTAGTCCAGAGCACCTGCTGTCCTTTTGCAACACATACCGATACCTGTGTTTTCATGCATAGCCAAGTCACTTAATCCGGTTTCAATGTTGGGGGTATAGCTTTTTAGCCACAAGTCTTCCATGAAGACTACTTTTAACTAGGTTTCTCTGGATTTTAGCTGTACCATCCTTCCTTGACTTGCTATCCACCATATGTAAGTGAGGGGAACCCAGTGGCTATTCGCATAAAATAATTGGCAGAAGGGGTACAGCGAGTGGCCCAAATAGTTCACCCCTCATGCCACTTGAGGACCTATGAGCTCAGATCAGAGATCAGAAAAAAGCTGCTAACCTGATTCACCTCCGTCACAGTAGAATTAAAGCGGTTGTATACCCGCACACATCAAAAAAAAAAAACCCTGTAAGGCAAAGGCATAATGAGCTAGTATGCACCGCATACTAGCTCATTATGAAATACTTACCTTAGATCGAAGCCCTTGTATCGAAGCCCAGTCCACGCCGAGGGAGCTGACATTTTGTCCTCTGCGTTTCATCCGGGTTCGTGGCTCCGGCGATGTGAGTGGGTCCAGTGCATGAAAACGCCACTAGGTGGCGACAACAAGAGTGCTTAGCTGTGACCAATGAGTAAGCACTCTTGGTAGTGTGAAACACGTTAGCCATTTTCCTGCTTTGCTGTTACCAATTTTTGTGTGATTCAACTTTTTACCAATAAAGGCTTTTGAATTTTTGGAGTGTGGCTGTCCAAAGTCTTTAATTCGCATCATCATCAGCTTGTGCCGTGCCTGCACCTGGGTTTTCTCACTACAGGAACAGCTGTGAGTTTGGGTGGATCATCCTGGAGCGGTGGATCTCTCTTTATTTCGAAATCTCCCTTGCCGCTGAAGCCCGATCATGCTCCATCGGCTTCTGATAGGTGGTTAGAAAGCAATTTGATGCCTCCTCACCACCCTGTTTTAACCCCGTTTTTGCAGACAAATGCACTGCAAGCGCGTGCATTTGCATGCAGTTGCAGGGCCTTTTGTGGCGCTTCCTCAGACTTGAAAGTGTAGCGTTCGGAAGGTGGCATCACTACAAGTTGGGTCAACTGTGTCGCAAGAGCAAAGCATCACGGCCACAGCATTTAACTGCTTGCCGCCCGCCCACCGTCAAATGACGGAGGGGCATTGCGGCTCTCGTTCTGGGACGCCGTCATATGACGGCGTCCCAGAACGGCTGCTCTGGGGCGCGCCGCATTCCTAGGACACAGCGCGACCCCGATCTCTGGAAAGAGCTGCGTCCGCAGCTCATTAACCATGTGATCGACTGTGTCCAATCATAGCCGGTCACATGTAAACAAGGAAGTGCCGGTAATCTGCGCTCCTCGCCTCACGCTGACAGAGTGTGAGGAGAGGAGAGCCGATCAGTGGCATCTCCACACAGGGGGACATCTAGGAATGTAATCAGGGCACTGATCATCAGTGCCCTGATTACAATATTGCAAAATAGTGTCACAAATCAGTGCCCACCAGTGGCAGCAATCAGTGCCCATTAGCGATGCCAGTTAGTGCTGGCAATCAGTGCCGCCTATCAGTGCTGGGCATCAGGCAGTACTGAAGGGCGACACTATCTGTGCCCATCAATGCCACCATATCAGTGCTCATCAGTGCCACATATCAGTTCCCATAAGTGCGGGATATTAGTGCCACCTCATCAGTGCCGCCTCATCAGCGCACATCAGTGAAGGCAAAAAATTACTTGGTTCCAAAATTTACTGACAGAAAAAAGTAAACATTTTTTTTATTTTTTTTTTAATTTTTGGTCTTTTTTATAATAAAAATAAAAAAAAAACAGCAGTGATTAAATACCACCAAAAGAAAGCTCTATTTGTGTGAAGAAAATTATAAAAAATTTGTTTGGGTACAGTGTAGCAGGACCGCGCAATTGTCATTCAAAGTGCGACAGCGCTGAAAAGTGGCCTGGGCAGAAAGGGGGTGTAAGTGCCCGGTAGGCAAGTGGTATAACACCCCCTCTGCTGCCTATTGCAGCTTATGGGGGTGGTTAGCGGGTGGCAGAAACACAGCTCAACCGCGCATTTTGCTGCCCCCAAACTACAAGTATAAGCAAGGCCTAAGGCTTAGTTCACACGAGTCATACTACAGTGAGTACAAAGCTGCACAGGGATGCATTGGTGTTCTGTGCATCCCCATGCAGGGCCACCCCATTGATATCAATTGGGACACAGCAGCTGCATGAGAATGAACTGGTGCTCCATGCATTTATGTGCAGGCTGTCTCAGCCATATCAGTTGGGATGCAGCATGGACACATCCACTGTTCCCAACTTTGCATCCATTTGGGTGCATGTCCCTGAACTCACACTTTCTGCGTTTGGGGCCATGCACCTACACCCACACAGATGTCAGATCTGTCCCTGCAGCTGCTGTGTCCCAATTGACGAGAGTAGGACTGCCTGCACAGAACTCCTGTGCAGGTAAACACGGCCCTCCATGGGTGTACGCTATACCCCATGTGAATGAGGTCTTAGAAGGAATTTAGCAAGAGTTTTGTAAGTCATGCTGTGTTGGTTTGCAAATAGGGATGTTAGTGTTTTTTTTTTTTTTTTTTGTGAAAATAGTGATTTGAGAAACATTTGCGCAAATATTGCTTGGCCTTAAAAATCAGTGGAACATTTTTTTTATCCTACTGGTCTTGTGCATTCAGAAAATATATGGTTTGGGGGGTCTTTTACAAACTCTGAAAGCTGTAAGGGAGAAATGAAAAGATGAAGTTTGGACATTTACATTTTTGCATACATTCAATTTTCAACAGTTTGCAAAAAGGCGCAATTTAAAATTTACAAATATTTAGTAACAGGTTAAGCTTTTATATTAAGCAAGAATTTTGTAAAATGTATGTGTTTGTATCTAATAACGATTTTAGTTTACAGTGCCTTGAAAAAGTATTCATACCCCTTGAAATGTTCCACATTTTGTCACATTACAACCAAAAACGTAAATGTATTTTATTGGGATTTTATTAGATAGACCAACACAAAGTGGCACATAATTGTGAAATGAAGGAAAAAGATAAATGATTTTCAAAATTTTTTACAAAGAAATATCTGAAGTGTGGCCTGCATTTGTATTCAGCCCCCCTGAGTGAATACTTTTTAAAACCACCTTTCACTGCAATTACAGCTGCAGGACTTTCTGGGTATGTCTCTACCAGCTTTGCACATCTAGAGTGACATTTTTGCCCATTCTTCCTTGCAAAATGGCTTAAGCTGTATCAGAGTGGTTGGAGAGCGTCTGTGGACAGCAATTTTCAGGAAACAGAAATTTTTAAGCCACAGATTCTCAATTGGATCTAGGTCTGGACTTTGACTGGGCCTGTAAGAGAAATACTGTGATACGTCGGGCGCACACACATGCACAAGCGAACGCAGATTCCCATATGCTCCCGTGTGAAAAGGAATGCGTGCACTTGCGGGAGCACGTTTACAGTCCCCATTGTGCCCGACAGCCTATTTAAAGGGTGCTTTTGATTCCTGCTTAATGCTGACTAGTCTTCAGCTGTTTCCTTGTGCCCTGCTCAAACCCTGCTTGATATCCGTTGCTGACCTGGCTTTCCACTGACCTGACCTTGGATTCAATTGATTATTGGTTCCTGATTCTGGCTTACTCCTGACCTTGCTCCTGTCTGATGTCCTGGTCCCCCACTGCCCGCTTGCTGCTGACTCCGGCTATCCTATTGACCACGCTATCTCCGAGTGCCTGTGCTGGCTGCCCCACATCCCAGCTCCATTGGACAAAGTGTGCTCCTGTCGCCTGACTACGGGAAGCACCGGCAAGCCACGTGTACTGAACCCGCAAGCCTGGTAGAGTTCTCCTTTTAACCTCGGCTGATCTACCCAGCATCATCGCAGTTCCTGACCTGATGTTCGGCCTGAATCTCCTAGTCTACAACTCCTACAACAAGCGCTGCAATCTATACCTACAGGCACTCGTGTTCCCCCTGTCCCTCTCTCTGTGGGGCCTGGGATGGAGATGCGAGAGGCCGACCTTGTCATTTCAGTCTCCTACCAGGTACATGACATGGCCATTCTAACACATGAATGTGCTTTGATATAAACCATTACATTGTAGCTCTGGCTGTATGTTTAAGGTCGTTGACCTGCTGGAAGGTGAATCTCTGCCCAGTCTCAAGTCTTTTGCAGACTCCAATGCCACGTACACATGAGCAGACTTTTCAACGGACTAGGTCCGACGGAACAAATCCGCCGGACAATTCGATCGTGTGTGGGCTTCATTGGAACTTTGTCGAAAAATCAGATGGACTTTAGATTTAAAACCATGTTTCAAATCTTTCCGACGTACTCGAGTCCGGTCGAAAAATCAGTTCGTCTA
Source organism: Lithobates sylvaticus (assembly GCA_028564925.1). Classification (NCBI taxonomy): domain Eukaryota; kingdom Metazoa; phylum Chordata; class Amphibia; order Anura; family Ranidae; genus Lithobates; species Lithobates sylvaticus. The sequence goes on from CM053031.1 coordinate 136,705,751, forward strand.
TATGCTAGTCCGACGGACAAAAAACGATGCTAGGGTAGCTATTGGCTACTGGCTATGAACTTCCTTATTCTAGTCCGGTCGTACGTCATCGAATTCGAATCCGTCTGCTTTTGGTGTGCTTGTGTGTGTGGCCAAGTCCGTTCGTTCAGAAAGTTCTTCGGAACTCCTCCGAAAGTCCGTCAGGAAGAACGTCGGACCTAGTCGTCAAAGTCCGCTCGCGTGTACGCGGCATAACAAGTTTTCTTCTAAGATTGCCCTGTATTTAGCTCAATTCATCTTCCCATCAACTCTGACTAGCTTCCATGTCCCTGCTAAAAAAAAAGCATCCCAACATGATGCTCCCACCTCCATGGTTCGCGGTGGGGATGATGTTTTCAGTGTGATGTGTAGTGTTCGTTTTCTGCCACACATAGCATTTTGCTTTTAGGCCAAGAAGTTCAATTTTGGTCTCATCTGACCAGAGCACCTTCTTCGACGTTTGCTGTGTCCCCCACATGGCTTCTCGCAAACGGGACTCCTTATGGCTTTCTTTCAACAATGGCTTTTTTCTTGCCACACTTCCATAAAGGCCAGATTTGTGTGCACAATTAATAGTTGTCCTGTGGACAGATTCTCCCATCTGAGCTGTAGATCTCTTCAGCTCCTCCAGAGTTTCCATGGGCTGCTTCTAAATAATGCTCTTCTTGCCTAGCCTGTCAGTTTAGGTGGACAGCCATGTCTTGGTAGGTTTGCAGTTGTGCCATACTCTGATACTCTTTCCATTTTCAGCTGATGGCTTGAACAGTGCTCTGAGATGTTCAAAGCTTGGGATCATTTTTTACAACCTAACCCTGCTTTAACTCTTTCGCTGCCGTGTCCGTTTGTCATAAAGACCTGATGGAGGGGGGGGGGGGGGTGTTATTACACATAATCTGGTGACTGCAGACTCCTTCCTGTCGGGGAGAGCTGCCGCCCGCTTACTCTGACACATCCCCGGTACTTTTTTTTTTTGAGGCCCACCCCAACATATGCACACGCATTAACGTAAACGCATGGAAACGTTGATTGCGATTACACGTTACATATCACTGCGCACGCTGAAATGAGAGCAAGAATTCTAACACAAGACCTTCTCCGTAACACTAAACTGATACCTATAGGTTTTTTTTTTTTGAAGCGTCGCCTATAGAAAATATAGGGTACTGAAGTTAGACGCCATTTCACGAGCGCACAAAAATGGAAGGTTTTGGCATGTTGGGTATCTATGTACTCTGTTCAACCTCCGTCTTTTTTTATATTTGACCAAAAATTTGGGTAACTTATTGCGTTTTGTTTGCCCTAAAATTCACATTAGAGTGTTTTTTTTTTTTTTTTTACCAAAATTTTGCATTTTATAGACCTTTGCAGTAACATAAAAAAATTGGAACTACTGCTATTTTATTCTCTAGGGTGTCTGCTTTCATATAATATATATATATATATATATAATATATATATATATATATATATATATATATATATATATATATATATATATATATATATATATATATATATATATATATATATATATATATATATATATATATATAATATTTGTGGGTTTTGTGTAATTTTAAGGCCTAAAATAAAAAAAATTTCCTTAAACGCGTGCAAAAAAAACAAAACTGGCTCTGGCAGCGAAAGGGTTAAACGTCTCCAACTTTATCCCTGACCGGTCTGGTGTGTTCCTTGGCCTTTATGATGCTGTTCACTAAGGTTCTCTAACAAACCTCTGAGGGCTTCACAAAACGGCTGTATTTATGCTGAGATTAAATTACACACAGGTGGACTAGTTGCTAATTAGGTGGCTTCTGAAGGCAATTGGTTCCACTTTATTTTAGTTAGAGGTATCGGAATAAGGCTCCATGCACATGCTGATAAACTGCAGTTTATTGAAGTTTGGGCGTTTTTTTTTTTTAAAAGCCCATAAATGCCACTCTGTTAGCTTATGTGTCCATGCACACATGGACGTTTTTCAGCTTTATTGAGCCGTGGAGTTTATGGGCTTTTTTCTGAATGCCCGAAAATCGTGTTTAAAGTGCCGGTTTTTGACCTCCAAAAAACGCCAAGCGCCGATAAACCTCAATAAATGCTCAAAAACGATTGTCTCACCAGCGTTTTTTAGGGGGGGGGGGGAAAGTTAAAAACGCTATTGCAAAAACGTTAAAACATTGAAAGACTCACTGCTAAGCTACTGGCATTTTTATAACATTATTTTAGCGTCCAGTGTGCATGGAGCCTAAAGGGGCTAAATACAAATGCACGCCACACTTTTTTCAGATATTTACTTGTAAAAAAAACTGAAAACAATTTATCATTTTCCTTACAGTTCACAATTATGTGCCACTTGGTGTTGGTCTATCGCATTAAAATCCCTAAAAAAAAAAATACATTTACGTTTTTTGGTTGTCTCAAACATGACAATGTGGAAAATTAAGGGGTATGAATACTTTTTCAAGGCACTGTGTTTTCAGTGAAAAATATAGCTTTTATAAACATTTGCTTAAATGTCGTGGGGCCTTTAAAAAGAAGGTGCTACTGATTTATTTTTTTTTTTTTATTTCACTGGTCATTGTTTTCAGATAATATATGGTTTGGGGGGGGGGGGGGGGGGGGGGGGATTTTACAAAAATTGCAAAAATGGTCTGGCCTGCTGAGTTTAAAAGTGGAGCGCAGGGCCTGGCAGCAAAAGGGTTAAGGTGCCATTCAAAATGAATGCATGTAAAAAGCATTGACACGTTACTGTAAAGGACCCTGTTAGGTAGGCTGTACAGGAGGAGGGCCCCATGGTCTCTAATAGTGGTCTTGCTTGTAGTAATAAATCTTGCAGTATTAGTGGGAGGATGAGAGAAGAGATTTGGATCACATTTTGGAATTTCTTCAGTGCTTCACTTTTTCCACATTTTATGTTAGACTTTTTCCAAAATGGATTCAATTCATATATTTCCTCAACATTCTACAAACCATACCCCATAATGACAACATGAAAGAAGTTAGTTTTTAAATTTTGCAAATTTATTAAAAATAAAAAATGAAAAACTTACATGTACATATAAAAAGTATACACACCCCTGTTAAAATGTCAGGTTTGTGTAATGTAAAAAAATGAGACAAAGCTCAATCATTTCAGAACTTTTTCCACCTTTTTAATGTGACCTATAAACTGTACAACTCAATTGAAAACAAACTGAAATCTTTTAATTGGGGGGGTTAAACATAGAAAACTAAAATAATGTGGTTGCATAAGTGTGCACATCCTCTTATAACTGGGGATGTAGCTGTGTTTAGAATTAAGCAATCCCATTCAAACTCATGTTAAATAGGAGTCAGTACACACCTGCCATCATTTAAAGTGCCTCTGATTAACCCCAAATAAAGTTCATCTGTAGTGTAGGTCTTTCCTGACATTTTTTTAGTCGTATCCTACAGTGAAAGCCATGGTCCGCAGAGAGCTTCCAAAGTATATAAGGGGGATCTCATTGTTAAAAGGTATCAGTCAGGAGAAGGATATAAAAGAATTTCCAAGGTATTAAATATATCATGGAACACAGTGAAGACAGTCATCAAATGGAGAAAATATGACCCAACAGTGACATTACCAAGAACTGGACATCCCTCCAAAATTGCTTAAAAGACCAGAAGAAAATTGGTCAGGGAGGCTGCCAAGAGGCCTACAGCAACATTAAAGGAGCTTCAGGAATAACTGGTAAGTACTGGCTGTGTGGTACATGTGACAACAATCTCCCGTATTCTTCATATGTCTGGGCTATGGGGTAGAGTGGCAAGGCAGAAGCCTTTTTCTTATGAGGAAATTCATCGAAGCCCAGCTAAATTTTGCAAAAACACATCTGAAGTCTCCCGAAAGCATGTGGGAAAATGTATTATGTCTGAAACCAAGGTTGAACTTTTTGGCCACGATTCCAAAAGATGTTTAGCGCAAAAACACTGCACATCACCAAAAGAACACTATACCCACAGTGAAGCATGGTGGTGGCAGCATCATGCTTTGGGGCTGTTTCTCTTCAGCTGGAACAGTGGCCTTAGTCAAGGTAGAGTGAATTATGAACAGTTCTAAATACCAGTCAATATTGGCACAAAACCTTCAGGCTTCTGCTAGAAAGCTCAACATGAAGAGGAACTTCATCTTTCAGCATGACAATGACCCAAAGCATACATCCCAATCAACAAAGGAATGGCTTTACCAGAAGAAGATTAACATTTTGGAATGGCCCAGCCAGAGCCCAGACCTGATTCCGATTGAAAATCTGTGGGGTGATCTGAAGAGGGCTGTGCACACGAGATGCCCTCGCAATCTGACAGATTTAGAGTGTTTTTGCAAAGAAGAGTTGGCAAATATTGCCAAGTCAAGATGTGCCCTGCTGATGGACTCCTACCCAAAAGGTGCTTCAACAAAGTATTAGTTTAAGGGTGTGCACACTGATGCAACCATATTATTATTTAATTTTTTTATTTTTCACTTCCCTCCACCGAACAGATTTCCGTTTGTTGTTCAACTGAGTTGTACAGTTTTTAAAGGTCACCGTTTTGAAGGTGGAAAAAGTTCTGAAATTATTTAGCTTTGTCTCATAGACTCTTCTTCTTTTTTTTTTTTTTTTCACTGTAAGTATTCACAGCCTTTGCCATGATGCTCAAAATTGAGCTCAGATGCATCCTGTTTCTACTGATCCTCCTTGAGATATTTCTTTAACTTGATTGGAGTCCACCTGTGGTAAATTCAGTTGATTGGACACGATTTGGAAAGGCACACACCTGTCTATATAAGGTCCCACAGTTAACTGTGCATGTCGGAGCAAAAATTAAGCCCTGAAGTCCAAGGAATTGTTTGTAGACCTCCCTTCTAGATTGCAAGCGCTAACGACCAGGGCCCTCTGATCCCCCCCCCTGTATTGATTTGTACTGTAACTTTGCTGTCTGCCCCCATTTTGTAAAGCGCTGCGCAAACCGTTGGCGCTATATAAATCCTGTATAATAGATCTGGGAAAGGGTACAGAAAAACTTCTGCAACATTGACGGTCCTAATGAGCACAGTGGCATCCATCATCCTTAAATGGAAGAAGTTTAGATCCACCAGGACTCTTCCTAGAGCGGGCTGCCCAGCCAAACTGAGCAAACGGGGGAGAAGGGTCTTAGTCAGGGAGGTGACCAAGAACACGATTGTCACTCTGACAGAGCTCCAGCGTTTCTCTGTGGAGAGAGGGGAACCTTCCAGAAGAACAACCATCTCTGCAGACCTCCATCAATCAGGCCTGTATGGTAGAGTGGCCAGACAAAAAAGCACCTGAAAGACTCTCAGACCATGAGAAACAAAATTCTCTGGTCTGATGAAACAAAACATTATGTCTGGAGGAAACAAGGCACCACTCATCACCTGGCCAATATCCTCCCTACAGTGAAGCATGGTGGTGGCAGCATCATGCTGTGGGGATGTTTTTCAGCGGCAGGAACTGGGAGACTAGTCCGGATCGAGGTAAAGATGAATGCAGCAATGTACAGAGACATCTTTGATGAAAACCTGCTGCAACGTGCTCTGGTCCTCTGACTGGGGTGATGGTTCATCTTTCAACAGGACAACAACCCTAAACGCACAGCCAAGATAACAAAGGTGTGGCTATGAGACAACTCTAATTGTCCTTGAGTGGCCAAGCCAGAGACCGTTTAAACCTCTCTGAAGAGATCGGAAAATGGCTGTGCACCGACGCTCCCAATCTAACCTGATTGAGCTTGAGAGGTCTGATGAAGAAGGTGTGGCCGTGCCTTTGATACACTTTCTGATTGGCCAGACAGCGTGTGGGCAGCTCCCCAGTTTGATAGCCCTGGACCACTCCCACCCAGAGACACACAGCCGACATCTCCACGAGGCTTACCGAGGCTTTAACTGTGGCTACACACAGCGCTCGTGGATCCATCAATGGAGACTTCCCGGCGGTCCTCCTGTGACACTGCATGTGGAAGCTTCCACCCGCTCTAGCACTCTGCAAGTGCTGCAACATTTTTCACGCAAGTTTTTAGTGTTGATTTATACCTATATACTGAATAAATTCCTAAGCTGTTTAAAGGGTTGGCTTGGCGCTTTTCTCTCCTTGTGCATACTTGTGTACATGTGATTATTTTTATTTTTTTTCCCGTTCTTTTATTTTTAATAAATTTGCAAAGATTTCAAACAAACTTCTTTCACATTGTCATCATGGGGTATTGTTTGTAGAATTTTAAGGAAAATGTATTTAATACATTTTGGAATAAGGCTGTAACATAACAAAATGTGGAAAAAGTGGAGCGCTGTGAATACTTTCCGGATGCACTGTACTTCAGCTGCCAGCAATGGTACAAAGCATTGAAAAGTTATTTACAAATTAAATAATAATAATTTTTTTTTTTTTAACAGGTTGCTTTAACCACTTGCTGACCGATGCACGCCGAAATACATTGGCACAATGGCAGCGGTGGGCAAATGGCGTACCTGTACATCCCCTTTAATTGGCGGGGCTAGCGGACACCTGACACGTACAGCGTGACCGTGTGCATGGGACTGGCGGACTCTATGTCCGGCGGTATCCCAGCGATCATGTCACGGAGCCGCAGAATGGGGAAGTGGCTATGTAAACGGGGCATTTCCCTGTTCTGCCTTGTGACATGACAGTAATCGCTGCTCCCTGTCATGGAGTTGTAGCCCATCCCCCTCCCAAAGTTAGAATCACTCCCTAGGACACACTTAACCCCTTCATCGCCCATAGTGGTTAACCCCTTTCCTGCCAGTGTCATTTACACAGTAATCAGTGCATTTTTTAGAGCACTGATTGCTGTATAAATGACAATGGTCCCAAAACGGTGTCAAACGTGTCCGCCATAATGTCGTAGTCACGATAAAGATCGTCGTCATTACTAATAAAAAAATGAATAATAAAAATGCCGTAAAAGTATTCCGTATTTTGTAGATGCTATAATTTTGGGGAAACCAATCAATATACGCTTATTGAGATTTTACCAAAAATATGTAGAAGAATACATATTGGCCTAAACTGAGGTAAAAAAATTTTATTTTTTTTTTATATATTTTTGGGGGATATTTATTATAGCAAAAAGTAAAAAAAAATATTTTTATTTTATTTCAAAATTTGTTGCTTTTTTTTGTTTATAGCGCAAAAAATAAAAACCGCAGAGGTGATCAAATGCCACCAAAATAAAGCTCTACTTTTGGGAAAAAAAGGACGTTAATTTTGTTTGGGTGCAACGTCCCACGATCGCGCAATTTCATCTGCAGATCGAAGTTCATCCCTTTTTGATCTGTAGATGGGGAAAAAAAAACGTAAGATACAAATAGAAACAATGTTTCTTATCTTTTTCCAATTGCCGGGACTTCAGTTTACACTTCAGATGTGAACAGGAGAACCCAACTGACAACTAAATGAGTCATCGGTTGTTAAGGAAGTGGCGTCTCCGCTCCTTAACAACCAAAAACTGCTGGCTTGTTTTTTACATTTCAGCTGTCAGTGGGGGAACTGAGCCTGAAAGCATTGATTTCAAGTATCGGAGCATTTGCACAAGTACCGATACTCGTGCAAATGCTTAGTATCGGTACCGGTATCAGTGCAACCTTAGTACAGGGGATTGTGTACTCGCATATTGGTTAATTGAAAAGTTTTAAATAATGTAGGCTATTTTATTTAAGAAAAAGTTTACCACTTGTTACGTTGTAGGTGGTGTTGCTCATAGTTTATGTATCCATGTCTTTACAGATTTTTATGCCATGGTGAATAATTACTGGATTCTGAATGCCAAGGAACTTGAAAATGTAACAGTACTTTCTGTTGCGGGGGGATTTCGGGACTTCCAAGTTCGTTCCGGATTGACGTTTTTACCAGCTTCAGACCTCTACACCAGTGCCTTATCTCTAGTGGTACTGTATTTATTTTCTTTCTTTCTTTCTTTCTTTCTTTCTTTCTTTCTTTCTTTCTTTCTTTCTTTCTTTCTTTCTTTCTTTCTTTTTCTTTCTTTCTTTCTTTCTTTCTTTCTTTCTTTTTCTTTCTTTCTTTCTTTCTTTCTTTCTTTCTTTCTTTCTTTCTTTCTTTCTTTCTTTCTTTCCTGACAAAATACAGTATCTCACAAAAGTGAGTACACCCCTCCACAATTTTTGTAAATATTTTATATCTTTTCATGTAACAACACTGAAGAAATTACACTTAGCTACAATGTAAATTAGTGAGTGTACAGCTTGTATAAACAGTGTAAATTAGCTGTCCACTCAAATTACTCAACACACAGCCATTAATGTCTAAACCGTTGGCAACAAAAGTGAGTACACCCCTATGTGAAAATGTTCAAATTGGGCCCAAAGTGTCAATATTTTGTGTGGCTACCATTATTTTTCAGCACTGCCTTAACCCTCTTGGGAATGGAGTTCACCAGAGCTTTACAGGTTGCCACTGGAGTCCTCTTCCACTCCTTCATGATGACATCACAGAGCTGGTGGATGTTAGAGACCATGTGCTCCTCCACCGTCCGTTTTGAGGATGCCCCACAGATGCTCAATAGGGTTTAGGTCTGGAGACATGCTTGGCCAGTCCATCACCTTTACCCTCAGCTTCTTCAGCAAGGCAGTGGTCATCTTGGAGGTGTGTTTGGGGTCGTTATCTTGGAATACTGCCCAGTCTCCGAAGGGAGGGGATCATGCCTTGCTTCAGTATGTCACTGTACATGTTGGCATTCATGGTTCCCTCAATGAACTGTAGCTCCCCAGTGATGGCAGCACTCATGCAGCCCCAGACGATGACACTCCCACCACCATGTTTGACTGTAGGCAAGATGCACTTGTCTTTGTACTCCTCATCTGGTTGCTGCCACACACGCTTGACACAATCTGAACCAAATAAGTTTATCTTGGTCTCATCAGACCATAGGACATGGTTCCAGTAATCCATGTCCTTAGTCTGCTTGTCTTCAGCAAACTGTGGGCTTTCTTGTGCATCATCTTTAGAAGAGGCTTCCTTCGGGGACGACAGCCATGCAGACTAATTTGATGCAGTGTGCTGCATATGGTCTGAGCACTGACAGGCGGACCCCCCCCCCCACCCCTTCAACCTCTGCAGCAATGCTGGCAGCACTCATCTGTCGATTTCCCAAAGACAACCTCTGGATATGACGCTGAGCATGTCAACCTTTTTGGTCGACCAAGGCAAGGTCTGTTCTGATAGGAACATGTCCTGTTAAACCGCTGTATGGTCTTGGCCACCGTGCTGCAGCTCAGTTTCAGGGTCTTGGCAATCTTCGTATAGCCTAGGCCATCTTTATGTAGAGCAGCAATTGCACAGAATGCACAGTCAGCTACCTGGAATACCTAGGTTGGGTCATCAACCTAGGGAAATCTTCTTTAAAGCCAGTAAGAAGATTAGAGTACTTTGGGTCTGGTCATAGATACAGCCCAGAAGAAAGTGTTTTTACCCTAGGCAAAGATCAGCGCTGTGACGGATCCTGTACTCAAGGTGTCCGCCGTAAATGCTTCCTAAGTCCTGGAACATGAGTCCAATGGATCTGGCTATAGGAACCCCCAAGAACTAGACAACACAAGTCTTGGAGTACATTAGGAATACCTTTTATTTGAGATGTCACACACATGTATACAGCCAGATGACTAAAACCTAACCTAATTAGCATGAGCTAATTATCTTAATCAACACTGGTCTCCTTCATTCAATTGCAGGGTTAATTAGCACATACAACAATAGGTGAAATACTCCCTAGAATCTGTGTCAAGCCAGACCAGCCTCATTTACATTACACAAGACAACAGACAGGCTTGCTGGAGTTGATGACATTAGCATCTGACTGTGTCCCAACAGTGTCTGTTGATATGGCATATCCATATCCAGAGTCTGTGTCTTGGGGGGCCAGCATGGACCTAAATTCAAGTAAAACCAGCTCAGCGGTCCCCAGGCATACAGCTCACAAAGAGCATCGTTCCCCCAAATGCCAGGGCCCGTAATCACAAGGCAAGAGGCTCGCATTCCGTCCCCTCCAACAGCCTCTGGTCCAAGGGTTTTAGAACAAAGAAGGGTCCCTTCATCTGCCTTTGTATGAGGTTGTTGGGGAAGATGGTGGCTTCATTCGAAGCAGTTCCCTATGCTCAGTTTCATTCGAGACTGTTGCAAAACAGTATCCTATCGGCCTGGAACAAGAAAATCCAGGCACTAGATTTTCCAATGTGTTTGTCGCCAAAAGTGCACCAGAGCCTCAGTTGGTGGAGGATTTATCCGAGAATCTGCAGAAAGGGAAATCCTTCTTACCGGTTACCTGGAAGGTGGTAACAGATGCCAATCTTTCAGGTTGGGGAGCAGTCCTGGAAGAAGCGTTTGTCCAAGGGAAATGGTCCAGAACCGAAAGGACCTTGCCCATCAACATTCTAGAAATTCGGGCGGCGTGTCTAGCCCTAAGGGCCTGGACATTCAGGTTGCAGAATTCTCCTGTCAGGATTCAATCCGACAATGCCACAGCAGTGGCTTATATCAATCACCAAGGGGGCACCAGAAGTCAGACAGCCCAGGGAGAGGTAAACTGTATCCTAGCCTGGGTAGAAAAACATGTGCCGTGCATTTCGGCAATCTTCATTCCAGGGGTAGAGAACTGGCAGGCAGACTACCTAAGTCGCCAGCAGTTGTTCCCGGGGGAATGGTCCCTTCACCCCGACATCTTCCTGGCTATATGGCAAAGATGGGGGATCCCGGAAGTAGATCTCTTTGCATCCAGGTTCAACAACAAAGTCGACAACTTTGTGTCAAGAACAAGGGATCCACTCACATGCGGATGCATTCCCTCCTATTCTGCTGCTACCTCTACTTCTTTGCAGGATCAAGCGAGAAAGGAAGTCGGTAGTTCTTGTGGCCCAGAAGATCTTGGTATGCAGAAATTGTACCACCACGTCCAGACCTACTATCGCAGGGACCAGTGTTCCATCCTACTTTACAAACGCTAAATTTAATGGTTTGGCTATTGAAACCCACATTCTAAGGAATCGTGGGCTTTCAGGCTCAGTGATGCCTACCTTGATTAATGCAAGGAAGCCAGCTTCCAGAATCATTTATTATAGAGTCTGGAAGGCATATGTTTCTTGCTGTGAATCCAGGGGTTGGCATCCTAGGAAGTATGTCATAGGTAGAATTATTGCCTTTCTGCAAATGGGGCTGGAAATTAAACTGGCCTTTAGCACTATCAAGGGCCAGGTCTCGGCCTTATCAGTATTGTTTAAGTGTCCGCTTGCTTTGCATTCTTTGATCCAAAGCTTTATACAGGGGGTACAGCGGTTAGGGCACCCCTGAACCCTTGGGACTTGAATTTAGTTCTGTCGGCATTACAGAAAGAGCCTTTTGAGCCGATTCAACATATTCCTTTGGTCCCTTTGACAAGGAAGCTAGATTTCTGGTAGCCATTGCTTCTGCAAGAAGGGTATCAGAGTTGGCGGCTCTTTTTTGTAAAGAGCCATATTTAATCGCTCACACGGAAATTGCATTGATATTACAAGGATCTTGTATTGCGTCCTCATCCTAGCTTTCTGCCTAAGGTGGTTTCAGATTTTCACCTAAACCAGGGTATTGTTTTACCTTCTTTTTTTTTTCCAAAACCCTGTTCTAAAGAAGGAAAGTCACTACACTCTTTGGATGTAGTGAGAGCAGTCAAGATCTATTTGAAGGCGATTGCTCAGATTCGAAAAACAGATGTTTTGTTAGTGTTGCCTGGAGGTCCTAGGAAAGGACAGGCAGCATCGAAATCCACTATTGCCAAATGGATTTGACCGGTAATTATTCAGGCTTATGGCTTGAAGGTTCCACCTTTTTAGGTCAAAGCGCACTCCACCAGGGCTGTTAGTGCTTCGTGGGAAGTGCATCACCAAGCCGCCTTGGCTCAAATCTGCAAGGCCACAACCTGGTCTTCAGCCCATACATTCACCAGATTCTATCGCCTTTGTGTGCTGCAGGCAGCAGTATAGGTCCTCAGGTCTGATTGCACCCTACTTTTGTTTGTGTCCCCTCAGGTGGCATTGCTCTAGGACATCCTATACAGTTATTACTGTGGCTCTGTGTCCCGTGATGTACGATATAAAAATCCTATTTTCTTTAACCGCTTACCTGTAAAATCCTTTTCTTGGAGTACATCACGGGACACAGAGGTCCCTACCCTCTTTCTGATGTACTCCAAGAAAAGGATTTTACAGGTAAGCCGTTATAAAAATCCTAATTTTTGGATCCTCAGAATTTTGCCATGAGGTGCCATGTTGAACTTCCAGTCCACAGTAAGAGAGTGGAAGCGAGAACACCACATTTAAAGAGGTTGTAAACCTCCAAAAACACAAAAAAAAAATAAAAATAAAAAACCCTGCAATGCAAAGACATATTAAGCTAGTAATCATCGTATACTAGCTCCATTATGAAATGCTTACCTTAGAACGAAGCCCTTAATCAGCACCGGCACTCAGAGTACACTGCCGTCCCCTTTCACCGGAGTTACTTCCAGGTTCACGGGCTCTGGTGCTGTGATTGGCCGGAGTCGCAATGACGTCATTCTCACGCATGCGCGCGGAAGCCTCCGTTCTCGGCACGGGCCCTGAAAACGGCACAAGCGGACCGTTTCTTCAGTATGCCGATGATGTTGGCAGCAGCGTGTATATAGTGAATATCTCCTAAACTGTGCAAGTTTAAGAGATATTTACAGTACCTACAGGTAAGCCTTATTATAGGCTTACCTGTTGGTACTCGTGGTGTAACAGAGTTTACAACCACTTTTATACACCTGCTCCCCATTCACACCTAAGACCTTGTAACACTTAACGAGTCACATGACACCGGGAATGGAAAATGGCTAATTGGGCCCAATTTGGACATTTTCACTTGGGGGTGCACTCACTTTTTGTCAGTGGTTTAGACATTAATGGCTGTGGGTTGAGTTATTTTGAGGAGGACAGCAAATTTACACTTTTATACAAGCTGTACACTCACTACTTTGTAACAAAGTGTCTTCAGTGTTGTCATGAAAAGATTATTATAAAATATTTACAAAAATGTGAGGGGTGTACTCACTTTTGTGAGATACTGTATGTACATTTGATGTATGCAGGCATTAAGCCAACCAATTTCCACTTTCTGGCAACAAGTTTCTACTGCTACTTTTTTCCTACTATGGGGGCTGCCTTGGCTGACTTCTAAAAGTGTTGGTCACCTGGCTCTCATTTTGTTCTAATGACTTTAACTTAAAAAAAAAAATGCAGATCAGCAGTTCTGACTTTACCAGGTGCACGCTTGTCCTAGGTTAGTTAGAGACTCAAATCTGAGACATTCAGGCAGCTAGTTTTGAAGACCTAAGACCGATTTTCCTTTTAAAGTGCACAATGATATACAGTTGTGCTCATAAGTTTACATACCCTGGCAGAATTTTATGATTTCTTGGCCATTTTTCAGAGAATATGAATAACACAAAAAACATTTTTCACTCATGGTTAGTGTTTGGCTGAATTTATTATCAATCAACTGTGATTACTCTTTTTAAATCATAATGACAACAGAAACTACCCAAATGACCCCAATCAAAAGTTTACATACCCTGGTGATTTTGGCCTGATAACATGCACACAAGTTACACAAAGGGCTTTGAATGGCTATTAAAGGTAACCATTCTCACCTGTGATCTGTTTTGCTTGTAATTAGTTTGTGTGTATTAGGGCTGCAACTAACGATTATTTTCATAATCGATTAATCGGCCGATTTATTTTTTCGGCCGATTACACATAGTGTGTGTGTGTGTGTGTGTGTATATGTATATGTATGTGTGTGTGTGTGTGTGTGTGTATATATATATATATATATATATATATATATATATATATATATATATATATATATATATATAATATATTACACACACACACACACACACACAGGTGTCCCCCAGTACAGTACTCCCCCCTCACATGGTGTCACTGTCCCACCTCCTCTCAGTGCTCCCCTCACCCCCTCCGGTGTCACGGGTTCTTTCACACCTTCATGGTGACAGCGGCTCCCCCTCGGTGTGCTGGGTGGTTTGGGGTGGAGGTATCAGTTCCGGTTACCGGTATACTCTGAGGTAAGCTCGGTATCTCAGTCGGCTAGTGCCCCTCCTTCTCCGGACCCGCCACACATGACCCGGTCGACTCCTCCGACCGTCGCGAAGGGCACCCCGAAGCTGGGAGATGGATGCACGCATGTGCAGAGTGCACCCTCCAGTCACGGCAGCGCTGAAAAGTGGCCCGGCGAGGGCTTGTCGCTCCTGCGCTCTGTGGTGGGCCTATCGGAAGGCTGCTGGGTAGAGGGGAGGAGGAGCCGAAAGCAGCGCAGGCGTGTTGCTGGCGGGACATCAGCTGGGTGGAAAATGCGAGCAGGTGTAGCTGCGTGCTCGCGGACGTGGCGCATGCGTGATGCACAGGATTCTAACAGGCCGGCAGGGAGGAAGGTGCGGACCAACTAATCAATAATGAAAATCGTTGACAACGTTTTTCTTTACCGATTATTATCGATAATATCAATTAATCGTTTCAGCCCTAGTGTGTATAAAACGTCAATGAGTTTCTGGACTCCTGACAGACTCTTGCAGCTTTCATCCAGTGCTGCACTGACGTTTCTGGATTCTGAGTCATGGGGAAAGCAAAAGAATTGTCAAAGGATCTGCGGGAAAAGGTAGTAGAACTGTATAAAACAGGAAAGGGATATAAAAAGATATCCAAGGAATTGAGAATGCCAATCAGCAGTGTTCAAACTCTAATCAAGAAGTGGAAAATAAGGGGGTTCTGTTGAAACCAAACCACGGTCAGGTAGACCAACAAAATTTTCAGCCACAACTGCCAGGAAAATTGTTCGGGATGCAAAGAAAAACCCACAAATAACTTTAGGTGAAATGCAGAACTTTCAAGATCAGTTTCAAGATGCACAATAAGGAGGCACTTGAAGAAAGATGGGCTGCATGGTCGAGTTGCCATAAGAAAGCAATTACTATGCAAATGCCACAAGGTATCCTGCTTACAATACACCAAACAGCACAGAGACAAGCCTCAATCCTTTTTGCACAAAGTAATTTGGAGTGATGATACCAAAATTTAGCCACAACCATTAATGCTACATTTGGAGAGGGGTCAACAAGGCCTATGATGAAAGGTACACCATTCCTACTGTGAAACACAGAGGTGAATCACTGATGTTTTGGGGATGTGTGAGCTACAAAGGCACAGGAAATTTGGTCAAAATTGATGGAAAGATGAATGCAGTATGGTATCAAAAAAATACATTTGCATTCATCAGCCAGGAAGCTGCGCATGGGACGTACTTGGATATTCCAATGACAATGATCCAAAAAACAAGGCCAAGTCGACCTTTGGCTACAGCAGAATAAAGTGAAGGATCTGGAGTGACCATCCCAGTCCCCTGACCTCAATATCATTGAGCCACTCTGCTCTCAAACGTGCAGTTCATGCAAGACAGCCCAAGAATTTACA
Organism: Lithobates sylvaticus; assembly: GCA_028564925.1. Taxonomy (NCBI): domain Eukaryota; kingdom Metazoa; phylum Chordata; class Amphibia; order Anura; family Ranidae; genus Lithobates; species Lithobates sylvaticus. The sequence continues at coordinate 136,721,295 of CM053031.1, forward strand.
GGAACTGGAGGCTCTTTGCCAAGAGGAATGGGCAGCTTTACCATCTGAGAAGATAAAGCGCCTCAGCCAAACACTAACCATGAGTAAAAGAAAAGTTTGTGTTATCATTCATATTCTCTGAAAAATGGCCAAGAAATCATAAATTCTGCCAGGGTATGTAAACTTATGAGCACAACTGTATGTCATGCCTGGATGGATGGAGAAACATTTTTGTACCTTTTTTTTAGTTTTGCCTTTTTAGTTAAAATTGCACATCAAAGCTAAAAGAAATGTAACATATAACAGTGGATGTTATGTAATACCATGTATTCAGGAATACTGGTTTACTCCTATCTTCTTGTGTTAATTGTTTTGTTTTCATCATGCAAATAAAGATTTAAAAATATGACTGTATAAAACCTGCTGGTGAGTAGATTTTGGAGATTCAAGTCTTTCCTGCAGAACTTGTTTATGTAAAACCTCATGTCACCTTTCGTTGTGTAACAAATGTATCTGTTGTGGTATTAACCATGTTCAAGGGATGCTCCTCAGCCTTTGGATGGGGACCAGTAATGTAAATGATGTGTCTCATTTCTAAAACTAGTCTTTAATTTTACAGAGTACTTCCGTTCCAAGAACATGGGCATCAACAGATCATCTTTCTATAGTTTGGTGAGTAGATGTAAACCATATGTAAAATGATTAAAGGTTTTTATACGTACAGTATACTTTTTTTTATTTTTTATTTCATACAGTATATTGGGCTATTAAAAATATACTGAGCTCTAGAAGCTGTCTCCAATAAAGGCAGGCAGAGAAAAAAGGACTAACCACCAGCATTGCAAGATCAGCAACTGATCTTTTCCCTATTATAGACTTACCATGCCTTGTTCTGCATGTTTTTTCTGTGTGGAGGTGGCCATCTTGATAGAGGCAAGGCTTTGCTTCCTTATTTCAGAGTCTTCAGCTATTAGTGTCATCAATAAATCTCCTGAGACTAGCAAACAGACACAGCAGTGACATTTTACAGATATACAGCCATGAGACGTATAGGCACACTTGCATGCTACTATAAAGTGACTGAAGCAAGGAGCAGGACTAAAAGTGAAAAAGGTTTGGGGGGGGGGTCTGGGGGGGTGACTAAACCAAAAGGAAAGCAGGGTCATAAGACATGTCAGAGTCATGTGACTGACCTTTCCCCCAGTCTGAGTTCTTGTTGTGGTAAGCAAAGAAAATTTGTGACATACTGCAGACTTTACTCCGTGATCTGAATTGAAGTGCTACTAAACCCACAACAGTAAAATAAGTCTGTATATGCAGCATAGCATGCGTGTTATGCTCACTGTGGAACTTAAGGGGATTAATCCTCTGCATAGATCCTAAACCTCCTGCACTGTCTATCTGGGGAAGGCCAGCTAACGCAGGCAGGGTAGCCGACCTGAACATGCTCAGTTGTGTCTTTTATGCTGGAGAGAACATTTACTTGTTCTCAGAGCTAGCCAGGTCACATGATATTGACATCACACGTGGGCATGTATACAGGCTGTAGTGGAAATATCCTCCTACCTGAACTCAGCACTGGAGAAACTGTGCTGTGTATCATGTAACCGTCCTATACAGATCATCCAAAAAGGTAATATAGTGGCAGTATTTTCATGTAAAAAGTTTTATAAGCCGTGGGCATTGTGGGGGGGGGGCAGATGAACTGTTTTCATATTACTGGGTTTAGTAACACTTTTTAAGTTAATTGGCAATGACATTCACAGTTCAGTGTACAGTATCACTGAGGAGGAGAGTGAACAGTGGTATCTAATCACCACTATGTTTGGCCCCTAAGGCACCCGTTTATTATTATGCCACAATCCAATGCAAACCTTTTTACATCTCATGTGGTATATTTTTTTTTTTATTAGGTGTAAAGAGTTGATTTTGGCCACAGCAAGAGCTTTATTTGACCTAATTGATGAGCAAACAAAACAGGTTGGTATTACTTTTTTATTTCTTTGTAATTGTGTTTTATTTCTCACCTACCTAATTTTAAATGGGACCATATGATTTGCCTCAAAATAGAGATTGTAAAACAACAAATTCCACTTTTTTTTTTTTTTAAATAAGCAATCACATTCTCTCTGTTCCCTTTGTTCTCAACTGCATAATAGCTTAGAGGAGGAGAAGCAACAGTACACTGAATAAAATACAAAAAAATACCCCCTGAGGAAGATGCGTCACATTCCCGGTATCGACACGCGTTGGGGAGGGGACAGGATAGTGCATGAGACAGTAGATCGGTCTCAGCGTGGAAAGGACACACCAGTTCAGCTGTCACAACATTTTCGTTTAGTCTGTAGAGTGGTGCATTGAAGCACCCATGAAATGTGAGTACCCTATTAAAGGGGCTAGTGTTTATTAATAAAAAGTTTAAATGATATCACACTATCTAGTTTTCTGTTATACATGTATGTGGAAAACATGCCAGCAATGAGCCCAGGATCCTATTAGACATTGAACCCAGTGGTGGTACGTATGCGTGTTTTGACCAAGCTTAACTACAAGGTCACATGCTCTAAGGTGAGCGCATATACTGAAGGGGGGAGCACCTCAGTGGACACACGAACATGCTTGTTATCACCATTTTTTGGGGATCTGATTATTGGTTTTTGGAATGGATCTTTTATTTTTATTTTATCAATGCTTGTCTTCACATGAATTTTTCAACATGGAACTTTGCACGTAACACTTCAGTGTACTGGAACACTTTGCTTGTATAGAATTTGAGCACTCAAATAAGGACATTTTTTTTATAATATATAATTAAATGAGTTTATACGTTGCACTATATTGTCACTAGGGCACTTTATGTATAGAGTATATTTGTAATATTCAAGATATATTCTTGAGTATATAATTTACAGTGATTTGTGTAAGTACACACGGAAATAGAAATTTATTGTGGTTATCCCATGCCAAGATTAAGATGGCGCAGGACAAGCTTGATCATTTGAGGAAAGCAGGTTGATTTCCCAGCACAGCTAGTGAACTGACCATGGTGTATTCTCCTGATTAGTCTGGTCAGTTTTTAATAGGAAAGCAGAGTGACTGGCAGGAACACTAGGGATATCAAACAAAGAAAGCAATACAAAGATAACAGGATACTTTTCATACAAGCACGTCAGTTCCTAAATGTCTTTCAGGAAGATTTCATGGGTCAGATGGTAAATGCACCAACTAGAAACAAAGCGTTACTAGACTTACTGATTACCAACAATACAGACCTAATCACGGATGTGGAAATACGGGGCAATTTAGGAAATCGCGATCACAGGTCAATTCGTTTCAGTATAAATCATACAAATCGGAAACATAAGGGGAATACAAAGACACTCAATTTCAAAAGAGCCAACTTCCCTAAACTTCGATCCTTGCTGGGATAAAATCTTCGTAACAAAGAACATGGAGGAAAAATGGGTATGCGTTAAGAGCATATTAAATACTAGTATTGGCCAGTGCATCCCAATGGGAAATAAATGTAAAAGAGCTAATAAAAGTCCTGGGTGGCTTAACTCCAAAATAAGAATGCATATAACAGCAAAGGAGAAGGCCTTCAAAAAATACAAAGCTGAGGGATCATCAGCATTCCAACTTTACAAAGAATGCAACAAGAAATGTAAGGGTGCAATCAGAGTGGCTAAGATAGAACACGAAAGGCACATAGTGGAGGAGAGTAAAAAAAAAAATCCCATAAATAGTAAGAAAGAGAGGTCAGATCATATTGGTCCCATAAAGAGTGATGGAGGAAATCTGGTTACTAAGGATGGCGAGATGGCGAAGGTATTGAATTTATTCTTCTCCTCAGTCTTCACAAGGGAATCGCGGGGACTTAAGTTCTCGAAACTTCAATGTTTATCCTCCATGATACGTCACAGAAAGCACCCTCATGGCTAACAGAGGACAGAATTACAAATAGACTCGATAAACTTAAGTCACCAGGACCAGGTGGCCTGGTGACTTAAGGAACTCAGTCAAGTAATTGCCAGAACATTGTTCCTAATTTTTATGAGCAGTCTACTGACTGGAATGGTACCAGCTGATTGAAGAAAAGCCAATGTTGCACCAATATTTAAAAAAGGGCCAAGATGCATCCCTGGGAATTACAGACCAGTTAGCCTAACATCAATTGTATGCAAGCTCTTGGAGGGGATGATAAGGGATTATATACAAGATTTTAGTAATGACAACAGTATCATTCGCAGCAATCGGCATGGATTCATGAAGAATCGTTCTTGCCAAACCAGTCTATTAACCTTCTATGAGGAGGTGAGCTGCCATCTAGATCAGAGCCGATCCACCCTATACGCTGACTACGCAAGCTGCGTATGACTCCGCTACTGTGGGGGGCCCCCAAGGGCGGATCGGCTCTGCGAGGTCCAGACCACATGTTGATCAGGCCACACAGCGGGAGGTAAGCAGCGACCGCGGCCTGAACATGAGAGACACAGGCCCTGGCCGCCGCTCGCCTACCGCTAAGCGGCTGTGCCTGTGTCATCTCTGGCGGCTGCATGGGCTGAGCTGTGTGTCTCTCACACACAGCTCAGCCTCAGAGCCGTGCTGAAAGTTCCGCTCTCCTCCTCCAGCCATGGGCATCCGCATGGTGGGGAGAGCTGCAGGCTGCTACTGCTGCTGACACTGTTTTCCCCGCCCCTTCTCATGTCGGCAGCAGGGGAAGAGAAGGCTTTCCTGTGCTGCCTGTTCTTCTTCCCTCCCCATTGGCCACAGTTGAGCGCCAATCAGATGCAACTAGAGGGGCATCATGGGAAAAATAGTCCCAGAGATAGCTGGCCCACTTGTTCTCAGCAAGGAGCAGACTGCAGTCCCCAGCATGCACTCTGCTGGGGTGAAAGAGAAAACCCAGAAACAAGCTGAGGAGTGCTTGTAGCAGCTACTACAGAAGACATGGAAAACGAAAGAGAGGACTGTGCTGGGGAACTAATAGTCCCAGCACCACCAGAGGGAGCGCCACGCTGCACCCGCACCACCAGAGGGAGCGCCACGCTGCACCCGCACCACCAGAGGGAGCGCCACGCTGCACCCACACCACCAGAGGGAGCGCCACGTCAGTGTCACTGGGCAGTGTGGGCACAATAGGAGACAGACAGAACCAGCATTGTATGGTCACAATAGGACTGGGACACTCTGTTCTATTCTCCTATAAATGGTGGGGCTCTGTGCAGACTCTGATGTAAGGGGGGGGGCTCTGTGCGGACTCTGATGTAAGGGGGGGGGGGCTCTGTGCGGACTCTGATGTAAGGGGGGGGGGCTCTGTGCGGACTCTGATGTAAGGGGGGGGGCTCTGTGCAGACTCTGATGTAAGGGGGGGGCTCTGTGCGGACTCTGATGTAAGGGGGGGGGGGGCTCTGTTTGGACTCTGATGTAAGGGGGGGGGGGGGCTCTGTGCGGACTCTGATGTAAGGGGGGGCTCTGTGCGGACTCTGATGTAAGGGGGGGGGCTCTCTGGGGACCCTGATGTAAGGGGGGGGGGCTCTCTGGGGACCCTGATGTACTCCTATTTAATAAATATTGTTTGTTTGAACATCATTCTGTTCTATATTGTTGTACTTATTCTTTGACTGTTTTGTTTAAAGGAGGGAGGATTGTATTGGGAGCACTGAAGTGTCAGGTGTGACTGTGTGGCAATGGCAAATGGTTTACATAGCTCACGGCATCACGGGTTGGGTAGAGGGCCCCTTAGCAGAATTTTGCTTGGGGCCCCAGGGAGGTCAGGATCGGCACTGATCTAGATAAAGGAAGGCCCGTAGACGTGGTCTATCTGGATTTTGCAAAAGCATTGAATACCGTTCCCCATAAATGTTTACTGTACAGTAAGGTCCGTTGGCATGGACCCTAGGGTGAGTACATGGATTTAAAACTGGCTACAGGGGCGAGTTCAGAGGGTAGTGATACATGGCGAGTACTCGGAATGTTCTGGGGTGGGAAGTGGGGTCCCCCAGGTTTCTCTCCTGGGACCAATCCTATTTAATTTAAAAACGACCTGGAGGATGAGATAAACAGCTCAATCTATGTATTTGCAAATGATACTAAGCCAAGCAGGGCAATAACTTCTCCGCAGGATGTAGAAACCTTACAAGAAGATCTGAACAAATAGGGTGGGCAACTACATGGCAAATGAGGTTTAATGTAGAAAAATGTAAAATAATTCATTTGGGTGTCAAAAATATGAATGCAATCTACTCACTGGGGGGGGGGGGGGGGCGAACCTCTGTGAGAATCTAGGATGGAAAAGGGCCTGGGGGTCCTAGTAAATGCCAGACTCTGCAATGCCAAGCTGCTGCAAGCAAAGCAAACAGAATATTGGCATGCATTAAAAAGAGGATTAACTCCAGAGATAAAACAATAAATCTCTTACTCTACAGTAGGTCCGGCCGCACCTGAAGTATGCCGTCCAGTTCTGGGCACCAGTCCTCAGGAATGTGCTGGACCTGGAGAGAGTCCAGAGAAGGGCAACAAAACTAATAAAGGGACTGGAGGACATTAGTTATGAGGAAAGGTTCAGAGCGCTGAACTTACAATATTCTCTCTGGAGAAGAGATATGATTTCAAAGTACAAATACCGTACAGGTGACCCCACAATAGGGATAAAACTTTGCTGCGAAAGGGAATTTAATAGGGCACGTGCCTATTCACTAAAATTAGAAGAAAAGCGGTTTAACCTTAACCACTTGACCACTGGGCACTTAAACACCCTTAATAACCAGACCAATTTTCAGCTTTCGGTGCTCTCACATTTTGAATGACAATTACTCAACACTGTACCCATATGACATTTTTGTCCTTTTTTTCACACAAATTGAGCTTTCTTTTGGTATTTAATCACCGTTGGGTTTTTTATTTTTTGCGCTATAAAAGAAAAAAGACTGAAAATAGTTTTTTTTCTTTGTTTCTGTTATAAAATTTTGCAAATTTGTAATTTTTCTTGATAAATTTTGGCCAAAATTTATACTGCTACATATCTTTGGTACAAATTGGTGTATATTATTTGGTCTTTGTGAAAGTTATAGAGTCCACAAGCTGTGGTGCCAATATCTGAAAATTGATCACACCTGAAGTACTAACAGTCTATCTCATTTCTTGAGACCCTAACATGCCAGAAAAGTACAAATACCCCCAAATGACCTCTTTTTAGAAAGAAGACATTCCAAGGACTTTAGAAAGAGGCATGGTGAGTTTTTTGAAGTTGTAATTTTTTCCCACAATTCTTTGCAAAATCAAGATATTTTTTTTTTCTTTTTTTTTTTTTTTTTTCACAAAATTTTCATATTAGCAGGTTATTTCTCACAGACAGCATATGCATACCACAAATTACACCCCAAAACACATTCTGCTATTACTCCCGAGTATGGCGATACCACATGTGTGAGACTTTTACACAGCGTGGCCACATAGAGAGGCCCAACATGCAGGAAGCACCTGCAGGCGTTCTGGAGCACCCAGGCCAATTCTGACATTTCTCTCCTACATGTAAAAATCATAATTTATTCGCTAGAAAATTACATAGAACCCCAAAACATTATATATGTTTTTTTTAGCAAAGACCCTAGAGAATACAATGGCAGTCGTTGCAAGTTTTTATCTCCCACGGTACTTGCGCAGCAATTTTTCGAACGCGTTTTTTTTGGGGGGAAAAAAAACTGTTTTGTTCTTTACAAAAAACAAAACAGTAAAGTTAGCCCAATGTTTTTGCATAATGTGAAAGATGAAGTTACACTGAGTAAATAGATACCTAACAACATGTCACCCTTCAAAATTGCACCCACTCGTGGAATGGCGCCAAACTTCGCTACTTAAAAATTCCCATAGGCGACTCTTTAAATTTTTTTACTGGTTACATGTTTTGAGTTACAGAGGAGGTCTAGGGCCAAAATTATTGTTCTCGCGCTAACGTTCGCAGCGATACCCCACATGTGTGGTTCGAACGCCGTTTTCATATGTGGGCAGGACTTGCGCATGCGTTTACTTATGCATGCGAGCACACAGGGACAGGGGCGCTTTAAAAAATTTTTTTTTTTTTTTTTATTGTCTATTTTACTTTTATTTTAGTTTGACACTTTTTTTCCCCCCAAAAATTATTTTTTTGATCACTTTTATTCCGATTACAAGGAATGTAAACATCCCTTGTAATAGGAATATGGTATGACAGGTCCTCTTTACAGTGAGATATGGGGTCAATAAGACCCCACATCTCACCTCTAGGCTGGAAAGCCTGAAAAAAAAAAAGAGGCACCGGAGGCCTGCGGGAGGGTAAGAACGATCAAGCAGCGGAACAGCCGTTATGATCATTCTTATGGTGTAGGGAATCGCCGGCTGAAAAAGCTGATATCTGAATGATGCCTGTAGCTGCATGCATTATTCAGATATCGCAGCACAAAGTCAAGGACGCCATATGACGGCCAGCAGGCGGGAAGTGGTTAAAACGCATTTTTTTTTTTTTTTTAACACAAAGTTGTCCATTTATACAATATTTCTAACACATAGCATGTACATGCCAAAAATGACACCTCAAAATAGATTCTCCTACTGAGTACAGAAATACCACATGTGTGAGACTTCCACAGCGTGGCCACATACAGAGGCCGAGTACAGCTGGGTATTGCAGGGTATGGAGGGGATGGCTGAGCATGGATGGATGGATCGGTGGTGACTGCAGAGCAGCGCTGTGGACACTACAGCTCCCGCCCACAGCGCTGCTGCCATCGATCCCTCCCCCCTCTCCACTTACACTGTACCGATCAGAACAGAGAGAGGAGAGAGGAACTGGCGACATTTGACGGAGCGATCACGTGGTAAAAGGCTGCGATGAGCGGCTGTTTACCGTGATCGCTGAGTCCAGAGGATGTTCTCGAGTGCGCGCCCCAGGGGGGCAATACCCAGCTGGGAGGATGTCACTGTACGCCATTCGGCTATGGGCCGGTTGTTAATTGGTTAAACTGCATAGAGGGTAAAATTCTATTAGATAAGCACCAGAACGACCACAACATACAGGGATATACAATGTAATATTGACATAAAATCACACACTTGGTTTGGACTTGATGGACTTGAGTCTTTTTTTTCAACCTCGCCAACTATGTAACTAAGTACACGGTACAGCAGGCACATATCAAGAATATGCAATATTGGGTTTCCATACTCTTATTCGCCTAAAGTTCAGCCTAAGGCCTCTTTCACACGGGGCGGATCAGTGCTGACCCGCCCCGTGGATATCCGCTTGCTCAGCGGGGATAGCCGGAGCAGGAAGATGACAGGTCCGTCTCTGCACACAGCGCAGGGACGGACCTGTCAGATCGCCGCTCTCCCCTATGGGAGATCGGGTGATGACGGACCGTAGAGTCCGTCGTCATCCGATCCGCAGACGGATGGAAAAATAGCTTTTTCCTCCGTCACACTTTTTAGGAGCGGGTCGAATGTCAGCGGACATGTCACCGCTGACATCCGACTCTCCATAGAGGTCTATGGAGTGTCCGTTCAGGTCCGCCTGTCAGTTTTTTTTTTTTTTTTTTTGAACTGACAGGCGGACCTGAACGGACCACCCGTGTGAAAGGGGCCTAAAAAAATATATAAATAGGCAGTGCAGCGCTCAGGTGAAACTACTAATTGCACAAAAAGCAAGGAAGAAAGAAGACTCCTTGATAGTGAACAGGGTGCTTGAAAGCAATCACTGTGCATCCAATTCAGTGTTTTCCACCACCAGAGGTACAGGCCGCTCACCTTAATGAATAGACCTGAACTAACAGACAGGTCATTCATGCAGTCCCTTAGCAAGGGTAAAAAAAAGTTAGGCGGGCTGACTTACTTTATGGTCCTCCAATCGATCTCCACATTTATTCGATAACCCAATGTCACACTCTTAGACATGCATTGTTCATGTAAAATTCTAATAAAAGAAATAGAGTGCTCTCCGTTTGTATTAAAGATACTAATTTAATGAATAAAATGCTACTAGCAAAATCGGCACTGAATCCCAGTGCTTAGATACAAAACATATAAGATGCATAAAACCAGGTAGGTGGTTGTACTGACGTCACATAGCCCATCGCACGCGTATCGTCCATGGGTAAGGACTTCCTCAGCGAATGCGAATTAAAAAAATATATAGATTTTTCATAAATTTTGCTTTGAATATAAAAAATTTATGAATTGGCATCTTTAGTGTTTTGTGCTCGTATACGCCCCTCCAGTACAGACCCCTCCTCCACCAATTATAGTCCTCCCTCAGTACAGACCCCCTTCCACTAAGCATAGACCCCCCTCCAAACCACCGCTCTCCATCAGTACTGACCCCCCCCCCAGGACAAACCACACAACTCCTTCTGTACAGACCCCCCTCAGGACAAACCACCATCCCCCTCCATCAGTGCAGACCATCCCCCTCCATCAGTGCAGACCACCCCCCTCCCATCAATACAGACCACCACCCCCTCCACTAAGTACAGACCACCCCCTCCACCCAGGACAAACCACCCAACCCCATCTGTACAGACCCCCCCCCCCCCCCTTCAGGACAAACCATCTCCCCTCCATATAATATAGCTGTGTCCATCAGCAAAAACCAACCTCGTCATCAAGCTGCAACGCCCCCCCCATGTTAACAGACCAGGACAGGGTGCCAGACACAAACACTCTTCCCTCCTATCACAGCAGCTCTGAGCTGCTCAGGTGTAACTGGGTGGCGATACCATGCCAAGCCCCCCCCCCCACACCTGTCGCAACACCTCACTTTGGGTGGCAGAGGCAAACCCCCCCCCCCCCCCCGCATCGCAAGCTGACACCTTGCTCAGGTGGATCAGGTACACGGAACACCCAGGCGGCAGCTGGAGAGGACAGTGTGCAGCTGTGCCGCCCAGGCTGGGAATAGATAGTGACAGGCTGAGGCAGCAGCGCAGTAGTGAGAGACAAAGGGGAGGTTTAAAACACAGGCCAGGCGCAGCCGCGGCGCTAGAGGAGTGTTCCGACTGAAAAAAAAAATAATCTGCCAAAGGGAGCCAGGGCTTTCGTCACCCTCGAGGTGATGTCATCCCTGTAGCGGGTGGCACACGGGTGCGCATCGCACCCCACTAGAGATGCCACTGGTTCCATCCTCTCATAGCTCAGGAAACTTGGTTATCTGAGGAAGCCAAGCTCCACATCAACATCACGCTCAGAGCAATAAAAATGTCTTTACACCGCCTCTAATTCAGGGACACCCAATCAGTGTGCAATCAGATAATACCATGGCTGTGGCACAAATCAATGACCAAGGGGGTACCAGAAGTCATACAGCCTTAACCGCTTGCCGACCGCCGCCTGTACATTTATGTTGACAGAATGGCATGGCTGCGCAAATGGGCGTACCTGTGTACGTGCCATCGTCTCACGGAGAGGGAGAACGGGGAGATGCTAATGTAATCAAGCATCTCCCCGTTCTGCCTAGTGAAACTGTCATCGGGAGCGGTGATCAGTGACGTGTCACTCGTAGCCACGCCCCCTAACAGTTAGAATCACTCTCTAGGACACACTTAACTCCTTCCTAACCAGCTTAGTGGTTAACCCCTTCACTGTCAGTGTCATTTTTACAGTAATCAGTGCAATTTTATAGCACTGATCGCTGTAAAAATGACAATGGTCCCAAAAATGTGTCAAAATTGTACGATGTGTCCGCCATAATGTCGCAGTCATGATAATCGCAGATCTCCACCATTACTAGTAAAAAAAATATATATATGTATTAATAAAAATGCAGTAAAACTAACCCCTATTTTGTAGATGCTATAACTTTTGCGCAAACCAATCAATAATCTTATTGCGATTTTAATTTTTTTTTTTTTTTTTTTTTTTTTTTTTTTTTTATACCAAAAATATGTAGAAGAATATGTATCAGCCTAAACTGAGGGGAAAAAAAAGTATTTTTATATATATATATATATATATATATATATTTGGGGATATTTATTATAGCAAAAAGTAAAAAATGTGTTTTTTTTTTTTTTTCAAAATTGTCGCAGTTTTTTTGTTTATAACACAAAAAATAAAAACCGCAGAGGTGATCAAATACCACCAAAAGAAAGTTATATTTGTGGGTAAAAAAGGACGTCAATTTTGTTTGGGAGCCACATCGCACGACCGCGCAATTGTCAGTTAAATCGACGCAGTGCCGAATCGCAAAAAAGGGCTCTGGTCTTTGGCCAGCCAAATGGTCCGGGGCTGAAGTGGTTAAAGGAAGCAATAATGATCATCTCATGGATGGAAAGCACACAATCTAGCGATCTCTGCTGTCCACATCCCAGGAGTACACAATGAGAAGGTGGATTAATTCAGTCATCACCGCCTGGATCAAGAGGAATAGACCCTTCAGCCCGATATGTCAGAGATGGAGGGACTGAGGACGTGGCTATCCTAACCTCTGGGCTCAACAAGTTATCTCTGTGGCCAGGACCAAGAATCCTCTAGCAGTAGCATCTCATTCTCTAATTATTCCCTGGACTAAGCCTAGTCGATGTCTGTCCTCCAGTGTGAATTCTGCTCGACTGCTCCAAACATTTTAGACCTACTGTCTCAAGGCTCCCTATTCCATCATGATTCTCAGTCACTGCCTTTAACGGCATTGGCTGTTGAAGCCGAGGTCTCGAGGCACAGAGGGGTCTCTGAGTCTGTAATTTTCACATTGCTTAATCCTAGGAAAGGTCTATCATCTTACCTGGAAATCCTTTTTTGCCTGATGTGAACACTCCAATCACAAAGATTACTCTGTGCCTCACACTCTTCTCTTCTTCTGTGCTTCGCATTTGGTACTTGAACAGAACCTGTACTCTTAAGGGACTGATTTCTGCCCTGTTAATTTTTTCTACTTCCCCTAGTAAATAAATAAATTTATTTGTTGTTTCTCAGATCAAACCACCCTTTGCTTCTTGGGACTTCAATTTGCTTCTCTCTGCATTGCAGAAATCTCATGACAATCGCATTGTTTTTAATGGCGCTCGTTCACATCAATGCAACTCGGCACAACGCATGTTTAGACTACTTTGATGTGATTCCAGTGAGATTTTGGTCTCATAGAATATGCAAACCATGTCCAAGGTGCACTACATATTTGCACTGAAAATCTTATCAAAATCTGATTGTAGCAGTGTGAACCTAGCCTAAAGCTGGCCATAGAGGGTTGAAATCTCGGTCGGTTCAGCAGAGACTGGCCAAGATCCCAACAATGTGTGGGCAGGCTGATTGTACCTAAGTCAACTTGGGTACAACCAGCACGTTGGATTTCTAGGATGCGATTATTGCCAGAGGCTATAGCTGCTAGCAAAAATTCATATGTGTTCTCCTAGGAGGGATGGCTCCCCGGGACCTAAACGACCCCCCTCGCTGGGAGAACACAATAGCTCCTCGAGAGAGTTCCCCTTTCAACATGGACTGTGTTGATGGGGGAATCAAGTAATTTTACTTGCTTGCAACCATGTGTCATTTAAGGCTGGCTTAAAGTGGTTGTAAAGGCAGAAGGTGTTTGGGGATAGTATTAAAGCATTTTTATTAATTTTTTTTTTTACTAGTAATGGCGGCGATCAGCGATTTTTATTGTGACTGCGACATTATGGCGGACACATCAGACATTTTTGACACATTTTTGGGACCATTGTCATTTATACAGCAATCAGTGCTATTTAAATGCACTGATTCCTGTGTAAATGACACTGGCAGTGAAGGAGTTAACCACTAGGGGGCGGGGAGGGGTTAAGTGTGTGTGTGTGTGTGTGTGTGTGTGTGTGTGTGTTTTTTTTTTTTTTTTTTAACTGTAGGGGGGCGTGGCTTGGCGTCTGACGTTACTGATTGTCTGTCCCGATGACACGGAACAGACAATCAGTGTCAGTCGCACTAGGAAGCACGGGGAGAGGTTTGTTTACACAGATCTCTCCTCATTCTTCAGCTCTGTGACCCGATCGCGGGACACCAGCGGCGATCGGGTCCACTGGTCCCGCGGCCACGGAGCTCGGGACCGGGTCGCAAAAAGCGGCGCGCGCGACCCACGGCTGGGCTCTTAAAGAGACATGTACAGGTACGTGCTTGTGCCCAGCCGTGCCATTCTGCCAACGTATATCGGCATGAGGCGGTCCGTAAGCGGTTAACCATCCAAGATTTTCCTCCTTTATTGGCTTGAGACACCGCAGCGGCACTATTGGCTCCCGCTGCTGTCAATCAAATTTAGTTAGCCAATCAGGAGAGGGGACCGAATGGGGAGGCTCCGTGTCTGAATGGACACAGGGAGCTGTGACTCGGCTCGGGTGCCCCTATAGCAATCTGCTTGCTCTGGGGGCACTCCACAGGAGGGAGTGGCCAGGAGAGCAGAAGAGGGAGCTGAGAATAGGAGGATCTGGGCTGTCCTGTGCAAAACCACTGCACAGGGCAGGTAAGTATAATATGTTTGATTTTTTTTGAAAAAAAAGTGTTCTGCCATGTCTGCCTATTAATGGGGAAAAGCCTGCAACTTGAATGCAATCAAAATGTTATAATTGTATTACCCTTTTATTGTCTTACCAATGCCTCCTTTCCTTTTTTTTTTTTTTATTGCATAGATCACAAACGATCCTGAAAAAAGAATGACGGTTTTAAGTCATCACTTTGTGAGACATCCAGCAAAGCATTACGAGTCGGCATATGAAACAATCACAAGTGTTTCAGGTATGTAAAATGTTCAGTAAAATATTTCCAGTGAATCTGTCTGGATTAATATTACAATTTAATGTAAAATGAATTGTGAGCCAAGCTTTAGCTGATTTCTGCTAAAGGATTGTTTAATTAAACATAACGGGCAAAGACTGCTATTTGCTTGATAGTTATAGGTAAAATCAATTTCTACATTGTTTTAAAAGATGTTTGCACAGAGAATACTTTATTACCGACTTCTAAATTATAAACTGCAAGTTTTTCTGTCATGCTGATTTTTGAATGACTAAGTTTGAACAAGTATGCAAGTCAGGCGTTTGATTTTGCTGTAACTTAGCTTTCTTATAGCAGAGCTTTTTAGATCTCTGTATATTAACACTTGGATATTGGCAGCCTTTTAGCTTAAAAGGGGATTTACTCCAGAGATAAAACTTTAATTCTGCCAAGCAGCACCGCGTAGCTCGCTCGATACTCTATGCCTCCCGGAACAAGGCTTTCCCAAACCTCTCCCGCTTCTATTATGCTGCCCAGTTGAGAGCAATAGCATCCTGGGTTACCCTTCCGGCCTACAACTACTGGACCCAAATAGACAAATTATGGATAGCCCCATCCACCCGAACAACTTATTGTGGAACACAAATGCTGATGTCCCTTCCACTTCCCTATTACATACTATGAACCTGCTGCGTTCCATATGAAAACCATTGAATCGTAGCAACCCTCTTGAATTTGAGGCCTCTTTAGTCACAGCCTTTCTCTACAACCCTAAGTTACCCGATAGTCTAACCTACCAAATGATCTCACCTTGGTTACAGAAAAATCACTTGCACTATGGACACCTAGTGAACCTGGTAACTAGGGTATACGGGTACTACTACCCTTCGACGAACTTGGAGCTAAACATGACCTCCCCCATACTGCTTTCTTTGGGTACCTTCAGATACGCCACTACGCTTTTACTATCGCCCCAACTTTTTTAGTTCTCCATACCTTCCCCAATTGAAACAGTAGTCCTATCTGGCCCCTCACAGAGAGGACTGACCTCGGACATATATCAAATTCTAAATTCTTCTGAAATACTCTCATTGGGGAAACATAGCTACATGCGTAAATGGGAAGAAAATCTTGGGGAGGAACTGTCTCCTGAACAATGGAGAACTGTATGGTCTTGTGCGGCTAAAAGCTCTACATGTACATTCTATAAAGAAACCGCTTATAAGGTGCTCTTTGGTTGGTACCTAACATCATCTCGCTTACACGCCATATACCCATCAGCTTTGGGTTGCTGTTGGAGAGGTCTTCAAGATCAGGGCACGCTACTCCATATTTATTGGAACTGCCCAGCTCTCCAGCCCCATTGGCACTCGGTACAGGGGCTTCTCCATGAGCTGTTTGAGGTAGATATCCCCCTCTACCCTAAGCTATTTTTACTCTGCCTTCTGCCTCCTAAACTTCCTGGATTAGGAAAAAATCTTTCCACACATATGCTCACAGTGTCGAGGTGCTTAGTGGCGCTACACTGGAAAAATCAACATCACCCAACACTTTTGGACTTCTATGCCAGAATTAGACGTAGAGCTCATGGAGTCTGTCGGCCCGCTTAGAAGATCGTATGGCTCGACATACAGCAATATGGGAGGGCTGGAGGAACCCCCTTAATAGCTTGGGGCACCCCCGCCACATGGGCAGAGTCTATGCGGGATCCTTGAGTGACGAGTCTAGCTGGTTGGAACTACTCTCCCATACACTTTTCATCCCCCCCCCCTCTTTCCCTCCACCCCCCCCCCCCCGCTTTCTTAATTGTAGGACAATTTTTGTCTCCTTATAGTACGTTTAACTGTTGATCGAGATACGCTTATAGGTATTACTACTGTTGTGTTCACTCTCTTGTGATGCTGTATTTCAACCTCCTTTTATTAATCCGCTATGCTTCATGTTTGATATTTGCAGGATCCACGCCACCTACAGAAGTCTGTTGATCATTTTTCATTTCTCCCCCTCTTTATTTTATTTCATTACCCCTTCTTGTACTTGTGCCCTATATTTTTGTATTGAAACAATCACAACTTAATAAAAAAAACTTTCAATTCTAAAAACAAAAAAACTGGAAAAGCACTCCCAAGTCCAGCATTTGCATCCATAGACTCGAATGCTGGACTCGGACCTGCCCCCACCTCATTGGATTTGATTGACAGCAGCGGGAGCCAATGGCTGCGCTACTATTAATCTATTCAATCGAGCTGCATTAGGATGCATTAAGGTGAAAAAACATGAGGGTTTACAACCCCTTTAAGCTAAAAAAAAAGAACATGAGCTTCTTTGGGGCAGATTACAGGTGTTTTTTTCTGCTTTTTAACATTGGTGACCTGTACAAAATCGCGGTCAAAACAAAGTAAAAATGCACGACTTTGAAATGCTCAGGTGTGAATGCAGCCTAAACGGCGTAGAGGGTTCTTTAATGTCAGATCGGTGAGGATTTGGCACTCCCTTCCACAAGCAGTGGTAGCAGCAGGTAGTGTCGCTAGTTTAAAAAACATTTTTTAGATGGGCATCTTAACGATCGCAACATACAGGGATGCAGGATTTAATATTAACATAAACTCACACACACACCACAGGTTGAACTGGGTGGACTGGGGTGTTTTTTTTTTTTTTCAGACCTACAAGGGAAAAGGCATAATGAGCTAGTATGCACCTCATACTTGCTCGTTCTGAAATACTTACCTTAGAACGAGGCCCCGACATTTCGCCCGATCCACGCCGAGGGAGCTGACATGTTCCCTCTGCGTGTCTTCCGGGTATCGCGGCTCCGGCGCTGTGAGATTTCCTCCCAGCAGGGTCTGGCGTCTGCCGGGCTTTCAGCCGAGAATCCCCTGTGTGCATGCACCGCTGCAGTCAGCGGCTCATTGCGAGGGGAATATCTCCTAAACCATACAGGTTTAGGAGATATTTTTTTACCTACAGGTAAGCCTTATTATAGGTTTACCTGTAGGTAAATGTTGAAAAAAAGACTATACAACCGCTTTAACAACTATGTAAGCTGAACTCCTAAATCAAAGATTTCACATTATTTGTTGTCTAGTTGCAGTAGATTACGCAACAATCAGACTAAGGTGGGGTGAGTAAACATTAGCACAGTTTTTTTTTTTGTTTTTTTTTCTTTGATGCCATTAGTAGCTCACCACCTGGTTCCTTGAATTTGTTATCAACAAAAACTCAATAAAACAACAACAGCGTAACCCTAATATGTAATAAAAAATAATGCTAATTATGATCTAGCCACAATAACGACATAACCCTAATAACAAGCTAATACTAAGGGCACATTTAGACATGCAAAGAATTTTTTGTGCCCCTTAACAGTGCGTGCTTTTATGCTTTGTCACGTTAAATGCTTGCCAGACACCCCCTCTGTGTTGCTTTTTTTTTTTTTTTTTTTTTTAATTGCATGTTTTTTTTGTACGCATCAATGTGAACAACACTGGGCGCTGCAATGCACACAATTTTGACAGGCATTCTTGGAGCGTCAACAAAATTCTATTGAAACACCTGCTAATAATAATAGCAACAGCAACAAACTAATAACAGCCTAGTCCTAATAATAACCGCAGTAATGAATACAAGTAAATGCTGCATTCTTATATTAGTACTGTGAACCTATAACATGCTTACATAAGCTAGATGAGATTTCTGTACCAAATGTATCCTCCTTATGATGAGGGTTTGTTTGTTCCTTCATGACTGTAGCGATAAAGGTGTGTGTGTGTGTGTGTGTGTGTGTGTGTGTGTGTGTGTGTGTGTATATATATGTGTGTAGATGGATGGATAGATAGATAGATAATATATAAATATATATATATAAAATCTCCATTAAACTATCTGGGACCTGATATGTTAGTACTAGAAATATGGCGTTATCCCATAGTTCTATTTAAAAGAAGATTACAGGAAGTAAAATGGGGTGTGTGTTTTTGTTTTGAACTTTAGATTGAATGTTCATAATAAAAATATAAGCTAAACATTAGCTTAGTCGATTAGCGATAAAAGGTTTTCCGCCAAGTTTTCAATTTATGTGATTCACAAAGTGTAATATTTTGTTATAAAACTCCCAATGTCCTACATGCCTATAACCTGACAGTATCTGGGGACTGTTGGAGATGTGGTCAGTGAATATGTACTCTATATCATGTTTTTTGGCACTTTTTGAACACCCAGTGATATAGATACTGAGAAAGGTTCTCAATGTTTTTCTGCCCATTTATTGCTTCCTTGGACTGCCTTTCTCGGATATCTGTAAACATTCCAAAAGACTGGCCATACATTTTGTCAGCTGCCAGGAGGCTTATCCCACTACTTTGGTGGACCATAGTTACTCCATTCCAGACACAGTTTCTCACCACTATTGCAGCTATAAGAAGCATGGAACATCGTACGGCAAAAGTAAGGGATAAACTAAACTTATTTGATAAAATATGGAAATTGTGGGATTACTCATTTTATGGCCTGTCCCACTTATGCCTCACCTCTTCCTAAATACAATATTTAACTTTATACAATGCAGAATAAATAATTTCTTTCACTCTGACGTGGTTTTTGATGTTGTGTTCTCTGAATAACATGCTGTTCAGTTTGAAAGGTTTTGTTGCAATACTCCTAATGCATGGATAGTTCTTCCTTAAGGCTCCATTCACACCTAGGCGTTTGGAATCGTGGGTGGAATCGCCGCATTTCTGCCCGTGATTCCAAATCGCAGAACGCGCTTGCGATACCATTACTTCTTAATGGCACCCCAATCGAGATGTGATTTTTGCCATGACTTTTGTGTGAAAAATCTGACAAAATCGCAGGATGCATGCCACCCAAAAGAAGTTCCAGAACTTCTTTTGGGCATTACACATCCTGCGATTTTGTTTGCGCAATTTTGCTGTGATTTGTCGTGCGACAATTGCAGCAAATGCGAGCCGCGCTTGTGGTGCTATTAAAAAGTAATGGCATTGCAAACGCATTCTACGTTTTGCTTCAATTTGGCACACGTCTAGGTGTAAATGGAGCCTTAATGTTTTTCATTATTTTCCATATGTTTTATGTTCTCTTTAGAAACTAGATGTTAATCGATTCAGCCCCGGAAGATTTGGCTGCTGAATGACCAGGCCATTTTTAGCGATTCGGCACTGCGTCGCTTTAACTTACAATTCGCGGTCAAGCAACACTGTACCCAAACAAAATTGACGTCCTTTTTTTTCCCACAAACAGAGCTTTGGTGGTATTTGATCATCTGCCGTTTTTTTATTTTTTGCGTTATAAACAAAAGCACGCCAATTTTGGAAAAAAAAACAACATTTTGTACTTTTTGCTATAATAAATATGCCCTTTTGCTTTAAAAAAAAAAAAAAAAAGTTTTCTCAGTTTAGGCCGATATGTATTCTACATATTTTTGGTAATAAAAATCGCAATAAACGTATATTGATTGGTTTGCGCAAAAGTTATAGCGTCTACAATTTTTTTTATTTTGTTTATTTATACAGCGTACAGTGCCATAAAAATGCATTGATTACTGTAAAAATTTCACTGGCAGTGAAAGGTGTTAACACTAGGGAGCGATCACTGTGTTCCCTGCTAAGTGTTCTAACTGAAGGGGGGATGGGACTTGCTAGGTGAAGAGATAGATCGGTCTTCATACTTTGTATGAACACACGATCTGTCTCTTCTCCCCTCAGAACCGGGATCTCTGTGTTTACACACAGAGATCCGGGTTCTTGCCGTGTGACGAGCGATCGGGGGAGCCGCACTTGCATCGGCTCCTGGGGCGAGCGCCTCTGATGGTGCACGAGCGCCCCTAGTGGCCACAAATAGAAGCGCCGTAACATAATGACGATTCGTGCAGCCGAGCCATATAGCCGCAGTACAACTGCGGCGGCTGGTCAGCAAGCGGTTAATGTGAGTTTCAATGCTGTGAATTGCTTATTCAGTAAACATACATATTGGATCCATCGCGGATAATTTCTTTAGGGTTTTGTCCCTCCCTGGATCTTGGCTTTCCATTTAAGCAATAGACAAGATACATTCGCTCTATTCTGAATTTATTTATTACTGTCTATAAGGTTGGAAAGGAAAATGTTGGATAATGTAGCAATTTGTATTGTATAGAACTAAAAGGATATATTCCCTATTATATCCTTCCTCTCTCTTTTATATGTACTGAGTAACCTAACCCATATGTCAGTGTATATGCAACTTCATGTTTCATCTTTTTGAAACTAAAAATACAATGATAAAAAAGGTTTTGTTTAAATTAGTCTTAAAATATTAACCCGTTCCTGCCAGCATAGCACATATACACTATTACCAAAAGTATTGGGACATCTGCCTTTACACGCATGTGAACTTTAATGGCATCCCAGTTTTAGTCCGTAAGGTTCAATATTGAGTTGGCCTACCCTTTGCAGCTATAATAGCTTCAGCTCTTCTCGGATGGCTGGCCATAAGATTTAGGAGTGTGTCTATGGGAATGTTTGACCATTCTTCTAAAACTGGGATGCCATTAAAGTTCATGTGCATGTAAAGGCAGGCGGAATACTTTTGGTAATATAGTGTCCTGTCATGGAGGTGGGCCTTCTTCCGTGGTGCTGCATATATGTGCACCTGCATTTGTGCTGGTGCCATGGGTATCCTGGCTAATGCTAGTGAGCCAGGAGTGCCAGCTCACATTCACATGCATTCTGTGATAGCCTGTGATTGGCTGTCACAGTGAAAACTACAAGGGCTTGTTCACACTAGCGGTTGGGGGGAAGGGTTGTGTGTGGTAAAACTCAGCGGTTAAGCTGCACTTTTAGCGCACTATTGTTTTTTTGGCCCCACGACCGGTACAAACAACAAATAATTTACATTTATGTGGTAACACCATGAACATCGGAAGTAGGAGAATATTTATTTTGGTGGTGGGTCAGGTTTCTGGCGAGAAAGACAGATAAATGAACTGTTAACAATTTTTCCCCAGTTGTCTTCCAGGGCAGCCCTTGAGTCCCTCCCATTGACACAGGAAACACATTGCCACAATTCAAAAGGCGATCCCTCAGGTCCCTAGTCAGCCATTTGTGTTTCCTCTGTCGGAGGAACATGTTGCCAGGAACCAGGAGAAGGACTACATCTCTCAGGGGCTGCCTGAAGGGAGTGGAGCCGCACAGGGGGACTGGGTCCTATCCGGCGGCTCCAGTATTGTCCTTGCCTTACTATTTTGGGCCCGGGTACCGTCCAGCTGATAGGAGCCGACCTGTTACCCCCCTCCTTCCAGTGCCGATGTGTGCCAGTGGCAGGTTCCCCCAGGAGCGGTGTAGATTGATTCGTCCATCCCAGCTCCTTGCTGCAATTGCGGTGGGGGTCGGAGACGCCGTTGCGTCGTTTCCGGCGGAACCGCGTCATCGCTGTGTGCCGAGATTTCCGGTTCCAGGTCTCTAGAGGCACAAGGAGGAAGGGAAAAGCCCAGGCTGGGCCTACTAATCCTGACTGGCGTCCAGCAATACCGGACTAGCGGCGGGATCCGGAGCTCGAGAGAGGGACCATGGAGGCTTTTTCCCAGGACACTCTGGATGCAGGCACCAGCCAAACCCAGGTAGGCTGCTGGGCAAGCTCTGTACTGTGTTTTTTTTTTTTTTTTTTTATTAATTTTTTTTTTTTTTTCATGTGGTTTGTTGTACGGCTAGGAATTGTAGTAACCCAGGGTGGTGGATACCTCCCTGTCCCAGGTATATGCAGTTGTTGGTTGCAGCACGGGTGTTTTTAAAGAGGTTTTGAAAAGGTTTTGATGCTAAGATCATCTATTCTTTATTTCAGGCTAAGGAGGCTCCAAGGGAAGACAAGTCAGGCTGCAAAAAGTGCCCTAATTGTGGAAATAAGTTGTCCTCAGGCTCTAACAAAGCCTTATGCAGACAGTTAATTGCAGGCTTACTTAAAACAGAGGCAGACTCTCCCTTGGCTAAATTCCTTGGCTCCTTTTAAAGATGAGATGGCATCAACCTTTAAATCTCTCCGGGAGTTAATCGCAGATGTAAACACGTCTGCTTCCACCAGTAGAGCAGCTGCGATTCCCTCCTCACCATGCCTTACAACACCCAGCTCCGGGGAGCCCCGTACAGTCGGGGAGCATAGCCCCGCGTTAGCCCTGAATCCTCTGATGCAGACCAGGATGAGGATCAGGCTTTTTGAGGAAGTAGATGAGTAGTTGAGCGCTATTTATGATACGCTGGAAATTGATGAGGAAGAAATTCAATTGACCAGACATGATCAGATGTATGAGGCTCTGGGGGAAAAAGAAGGCAGAAGTATTTCCTATACATAGCTTGCTTTCTGACCTTGTGCGTAAGGAGTGGGCCGAACTGGATAATAAAGTCTTCTTTCCTAATTCCCTTAAAAGAAAATTCCCCTTTGATGAGAGCCCAGAGGTGGTCTGGAATAAAAATCCTAAACTAGACGCCACTCTGTCTAAAGTCTCGAAACAGTTTGACCTTGTTTTTGAGGATATGGGTCATTTAAAGGACCCAATGGACAGGAGAACAGACATGGTCTTAAAGTGGTTGTAAACCCACTTTTTGTACTAGAATAAGGCTTTTACCTATAGGTAGTGGAAATATCTCCTAAACGTGCGCCGTTTAGGAGATATTTCACGTGTAGTCCGCCGGAAACTGCTACGGCTCATGCGCAGGGAAGTAACTAACTAAAGGCCGTTTCTTCCCTAGCATATGCCGAAGATCGCGGCTCCCGTGCGCATGCGTGGGAGTGACGTCACGCGGCTCCAGCATACACAGAGCCGGAGTCTGCGGCCCCGAAAGAAGAGGGCAAGAAGATGGACGCTGCCCACACAGGGGACGTCGCTGGATTCTTTTGCAGGTAAGTGGTACATAATGGGCTAGTATGCGATGCATACTAGCCCATTATGCTTTTCATTTGCAGGCTAAACGGGTAGCAAAAGAGGAAGTAAAACCTATCAGGGTTTACTTCCTCTTTTAAAGAGGGCCTGGGATGCTTCTATGGCAGGCCTGAAACCAGCTCTAGCCACTTCTTGTGTGGCTAGAAACCTGGAGTTCTGGTTATCACAACTACAAGAACACCTAAAAGCAGGCACTCCTAGGGGGGAGTTCTTAAAAACCTTCCCTATGCTTTTCAAGGCGACAAGTTTAATCTCTGACGCATCTACTGATTCTGTAAAATTTACGGATAAAACTGCAACGCTTTCCGTCGCAGCCAGGAGGTCAGTATGGATGAAAACTTGGGGGGAGGAGGAGACATGGTGTCCAAAACACGCCTGTGCAGTGTCTCTTTTACAGGAGACTTAATCTTCGGTCCTGAATTAGACGCCACCTTAGAAAGGACGGCGGATAAGAAGAAAACTTTTCCCACTAAAGAAAAATTTTCAAAGGATATTTTTTCGTCCCTCAAAGGAACCCTCCAAGTCAGAGAAGGAGTTCAGACCCAAAAAACACTGGACAGAACAAAAAGGGAAAGGGAGCATACTTTTTAACCGCCCCAATCCAAACCCTAAACCCCAGTGACATCAGGGTCCCTGTGGGAGGAAGATTAAAGTATTTTCTCCCGCTGTGGGAAAAGATAACCTCAAACGAGTTTGTCTTAAACATAATAAAAAGAGGTTATGCGCTGGAATTTCACAACGATCCACCCTCAAAATTTCTTGTGACAAAACTTCCAAGACATTCAGAAAAGGCCAGGGCCTTACCATTACTAATGGGGGAGATGGTGGATCAAGAGGTATTGACACCAGTCCCTATTCAGGAACAGGGGGATGGTTTTTACTCGCACATCTTTGTGACGAAAAAAACGTCAGGGAAGTTCAGACTAATCATAAACCTCTGACCTCTCCATCCAATACAAAAAATTTCAGCATTTTGAGTCCCTTTAATCAATAAGGAATCTTCTCCAAAAAGAGATGTTTATGGCTTCCCTGGATTTAAGGGATGCCTATCTGCATAGCCCAATAAGGAAGGAATGCCAGAAATTTCTTCGGATGGCGATTTCAGATAGACACCAAAATTTATAATTTTCAGAGCAGAGCACTTCCCTTCGGACTGTCGTTCTCCATGAGAATTTTTACCAAGGTTCTCGGGGAGGCACTAGTTCCGTTAAGACTTCAGTCAGTCTCGATCATTCCTTATCTAGACGACTTGCTCCTCACGGCCCACTCTGAGAAACAACTTTGTCAGGACTTAGAGTTAACACAACTCAGCCTGAGTCAATTGGGGTGGATAATCAGTTTGGAAAAGTCTAAAACTACCCCAACACAGAATATTCGGTATTTAGGCTACAAGATCCTGTCCGCAGATCAAAGGATAGTCTTGCCGGAAGAAAATATGTTGAATCTGTGGCAAAGAATTTCTTTTCTTCAAAGCAGCTCCAAATGTACAGTGAGAGGCGATGTCAGTGTTAGGACTTATGACAGCAGCAATTCCCGCTGTACAATGGGCCAGGTTCCACCAAAGAGACCTTCAGAGGTTGGAACTGTGTTGGAACAGTTAAAAAAAATAAGGGTCTGGAAGAGGATGTATCGATCCCCTCCAAAGTAAAACGCTCCCTCTGGTGGTGGGGGGACACAGAGAATTTAAACAAAGGGGTACTCTGGGTCTTGCCTATCACATCCACACTGACTACGGATGCGAGCAGTTGGGGTTGGGGAGCCCATCTCAACTCGGGCTGGGCCCAGGGCAGGTGGACGCAAGAGGAGAAACATTTCTTCTCCAATTGAAAAGGGCTAACAGCTGTCCTTTACAGCTCTACTAGCCTTTCAGGACATGATACAAGGTCACCATCTACAAGTCCGCTCAGACAATATGACGGCTGTAGCTTATATAAACAAGCAGGGAGGCACCAGAAGTCCTTGACTAATGGTGGCCAGACACATATTTCAGTGGGCAGAATCCAATCTAGAATCCATCTCTGCAATACACCTGAAAGGGGAGCAGAACAGCACTGCAGAATTCTTGAGTGGACAACTGGTTTTAAATCAAGAGTGGTCTCTGCCCCTGGAAGTGTTCGACCACATAGCAGCTTACTGGGGGAAAACAGAATTGGACCTATTTGCAAACAAAGAGAATGCAAAAGTTCCCAGTTTTTTGCTCGTTATACCCAGGAGATCAACCCCTGGCGGTAGACGCCTTACAGACTCCATGGACCTTCCGCTTGGCCTATGCGTTTCCACCACTTCACCTCATCCCGAGGGTACTAGCGAAGTTTCTAGTGGAAGAATTGTGTTTAATCCTAGTAGCACCATTTTGGCCCAAGAGGCCAAGGTTCACAGACCAGCCTCCTCTGAGGCTTCCCTGCAGACAAGATCTTCTGTCACAGGGACCTCTCTTTTATCCGCAAGTAACCACGCTGAACCTTTCAGCGTGGTTACTGAGGAAGAAATTCTGAGGAGCAAAGGCCTAACAGAGTGATTCAGACCTTGCTACAGAGTAGAAAACCAGTCACCCGAGCTATTTACAGGAAAGTCTGGAGAAAGTTTTTAATAGCCGGCTGAATACCTGAAGTGAGGTAGACAGGGATACAACAAATATCCTACAGTTTCTCCAAGAGGGGATAAACAGGGGACTAACTCCTAGTACCATTAAGGTTCAGATAGCTGCCTTAATGTATACTTTGAGAAACGGTTACAGGAAGATCCTTTTATCGCTAGATTCTGTAAGGCAATCTCTAGACGCAAACCAGTCGGAGTTAACATAGCTCTATCCTGGGACCTATCAATCATTCCAAGGACCTTTTTGGGGCCACCTTTTGAACCTTTCTCAGAGGCCTCTCTAAGACTGATTACAATTAACAGTGCTCCTCGTGGCAATCACTTCCGCCCGTAGAGCTAGTGAAATCCAAGCTCTCTACATTAGAGAGCCATTCCTCCAGATTCTGGAGGACAGAGTCGCCCTAAAGACGGACCCTGGGTTCTTGCCAAAGGTGGCATCTAGGTTTCATAGGTCGCAAGATATTGTCCTCCCTTCATTCTGTCAGAACGCCTCAAACAAGAAAGAAAAACAATTTCATTTATTAGATGTGAGGCGGTGTATCCTAGAATACCTAAAGGTAACCAATCCATTCAGAATTACAGATTCACTTTTTGTCCTTTTTTTCAGGACAACGTAAGGGACATAAAGCTTCTAAAGTCACCATGGCTAGGTGGATTAGGCTAGTTATAGCAGAGGGGTATAAAGCATTAAATCGAGATCCACAAGGTCATTGTCGGCATCCTGGGCAGAAAGAACTGGTGCCACCCCGGAGCAAATATATAAAGCAGCCCCGTGGTCAAGCTTCGCCACCTTTACAAGGCATTATCGACTAGACTTAATGTCCAGTCAGGATCAGGCTTTTGGGAGGAAAGTTCTCCAAGCCGTGGTCCCCCCCTAATCTGGTGAGTACTTGGGGATCCTCTCAAGGGCTGTCCTGGAAGCAAACTGGGGAAAACCGGAGTTAGACTTACCGGTAACTCCTTTTCCAGTGGTCTTCCAGGACAGCGCGATTCCACCCTTACAAATTATGTTACTGGACTAATGGTATTACCTGTTATGGTTATGTTTTGCAGTTCCATCCTTCGGTTCTTGGTAAATGACTGACCAGGGACCTGAGGGACCGCCTTTTGCAATGTGTTTCCTGTGTCGATGGGTGGGACTCCATCTCTTAAGGACTGTCCCGGAAAACCACTGGAAAAGGAGTTACCGGTAAGCCTTACTCCAGTTTTTTACTACACTTGGACCAGTTTTCCTATTCATACACTATTCATACACTACTCAAAAAAAATTAAAGGAACACTTTTTAATCAGAGTATAGCAAAGGGGGTTGTTAATCAGTTTCAGCTGCTTTGGTGTTAATGAAATTAACAGGAGGCGCACTAGATGGGCAACAATGAGACAACCTCCAATACGGGAATAGTTTTACAGGCGGAGGCCACTGACATTTTTTTTCCCTACTCATTTTTTCTGACTGTTTGTCACTAGTTCTGCATTTGGCTAGGATCAGTGTCACTACTGGTAGCATGAGGTGATACCTGGACCCTATAATGTTTGCACAGGCAGTCCAACTCCTCCAGGATGGCACATCAATATGTGCCATTGCCAAAAGGTTCACTGTGTCTCCCAGCACAGTCTCAAGAGCATGGAGGAGATACCAGGAGATAGACAGTTACTCTAGGAAAGCTAGACAGGGCCGTCGAAGGTCCTGAACCCATCAGTAGGACCAGTATCTGCTCCTTTGTGCAAGGAGGAACAGGATGAGCACTGCCAGAGCTCTACAAAATGACCTCCAGCCAGGTGTGAATGTCTCTGACCAAACAATCAAAAACGGACTTCATGAGGGTGGCCTGTGGGCACCGTGCTCACTGCCCAACACTGTGGAGCTTGATTGGCATTTGCCATTGAACATCAGAATTGACAGGTCCACCACTGGTGCCCTGTGCTTTTCACAGGTGAGTGAGCAGGTTCATCCTGAGCACATGTGATGGACATGAAAGGGCCTGGAGAAGCCATGGAGAATGTTATGCTGCCTGTAACATCGTTCAGCATGACCGGTTTGGTGGTGGGTCAGTGATGATCTGGGGAGGCACAGCCCTCTACAGGCTAGACCAGTGTTTCTCAACTCCAGTCCTCAAGGCACCCCAACAAGTCATGTTTTCAGGATTTCGACTATTTTGCACAGGTGATGTGATCAGTTTCACTGCCTTAGTAATTACCACAACTGTTTCATCTGAGGGAAATCCTGAAAACATGACCTGTTGGGGCGCCTTGAGGACTGGAGTTGAGAAACACTGGGCTAGACAATGGCACCCTGACTGCCATTAGGTATCGGGATGAAATCCTTGGATCCATTGTCAGACCTTACACTAGTGCAGTGGGTCTTGGGTTCCTCCTGGTGCACAACAATGCCCGGCCTCATGTGGCGAAAGTATGCAGCCAGTTCCTGGAGGATGAAGGAATTGATAACCACTCTCGCTCGCGTGACCTAAATCTAATAGAACACATCTGGGACATTATGTTTCGGTCCATCCGTTATCGCCAGGTTGCTCAGGAGCTCAGTGATGCCCTGGTCCAGATCTGGGAGGAAATACCCCAGGACACTATCTGGCGTTTGTTAGGAGCATGCCCCGATGTCAGGCATGCATACAAGCACGTGGGGGCCATACAAACTACTGAGTACCATTTTGAGTTGCTGCAATGAAATTTCAGTACAATGGACTAGCCTGCTGCATCATTTTTTCACTTTGATTTTTCAGAGTGTCTTTGAATTCAGCCCTCTGTAGGTTGATAATTTTCATTTCCATCAAACGATGTGGCATCCTTTCATTCCTAACACATTACCCAATCCATATCAATATTGATATCCAGCATGATATTATTCCCTATTGAGGTCTGATGTGTTTTCAGAGTGTTCCTTTAATTTTTTAGAGCAGTGTATTTGCCTTGAATTGAGGATCCAATTTATCTTTATCCACCATTGTATTGTGATGTAATCAATGTAGCAGCGAGCACATGTGAAAGATTTCACTGCCATATTGTAATGTAATCAGTATAGCTGTGAGATCTGCACAGTAGTGGCAACAGAATCACACTCACTGTGGTGCTGTGATGAAGGGAAAGGTTTATGATGGGTTCTGTCATGTCATGGGTGTTAGTGGTGCTGCCAGGTTGTGTTTGGGAGGGGGGGGGGGGGGGGGCAGCGTAAGTGGTTTTACCTCACCCACGCATCACAGCAGGCCATCCCCAATGCCACAGCATCTGCTAGCTCTGTTTACAAACCTCTGTCTCATCAGACAATCTATCACAAACCCATACACCCATTCTCACCACAGCACCTACCACAATTGTCTACCCCTGCCCTTTCTAGCACCACAGCACCTGTCGCAACCCCCTACCCCTCACCACAGTATTTGTAACACTCTGTTCCCCTTCCACTCTGTCCCCTATGCCTACCACAAGATCCCACCCCATTCTTCCTACTACACCCAACAAACTCCACACTGTGCCATTCATCAACCGACTATCACACCTACCAGAACTCCCCTTACCATTTTACCAGCTTGCCTGCATTACATCCTTCTTGTTTTCCCCAACATGCCTCATGCCTTCCTCTCACAACAAAACCCTCACTACTACATCACTTGCCAGAACTCCTCACAACTCCTAAATAACCCCAGCTCCTACCCCCAATCTATACTTCCACTCTCAACACCGCATCTATCACAACTGTCCCCTTGCTACTCCCTACAGCTTGGGTGCTCAACCTATGGCCCTCCAGATGTTGTGGAACTGCAAGTCCCATTATGTCTGCTTTTGGGAGTCATGCTTGTAACTGTTAGCAGCTTGCAATGCCTCATGGAACTTGTAGTTCTGCAACAGTTGGAGAGCCACAAGTTGAGCTCCAATGCCCTACAGCATCTGCAATACTCCTTCCTCCCCTCTTCTCCACAGCATTGGTCACAATACCTATCCAAGCAGATTACCTGTTATCTGTAATAACTTCCTATATCTACTATGCCTGCCAAAAGATTCCACTTCACTCTTTCTTCTGCACCCAACACCCTCCCTACTTTGATGTCCATCAACCTACTGCTGCACCTGACAGAACTCCGCCCCCACAATTTAATACCCAAGCCTGCTTAAACACTGTCGCTCTATTTAGCTCTATTTCTTGCTCTTACCATGACCTACAGTATCACCAAAGAACAACCCAAAATTTTTTCTCCTGACGATCAGGGCTGTCACTAGACAAACTAGGCAGCCACCTCGGGCACACTACCACCTAGGGTGCAGCCACGGCCTCTCGCGATGAAGCCCCAGGCGTGGGTGAGCTTGGCTCTCCTCTCCTGGTCACTGTGAGCCCAGTTTACTGCTGGAACACATCCCCCGATGTGTTCAACTGAGCTTCCCGCCGTGACATCTCCTCCTCACAGTAATACCCGAACAGTGCCAGCCCCATGGACTCCTTTAGCTCCAGCTTGTCCCTCTGGTGCGGCCTGTGTGTGAGTAAAACGGAGGGGGCGGGGTGGTTAATAAAATGCAATTCACTTGCAATTTATCTAGAACAGGGGTCAGCAACCTGTAGATCGTGATCTACCAGCAGATTGTGGACAGGTGACTGGTAGATCAAGGGCTTGCTGACCTGCCATACCAGAGCATCAAACAGAGTGCAATACAGAAGGACTACTAATAAAGTTAGATATGTAGTAGGCAGCAAGAGCCACATAAGTCAATGTCTCATCTGTAGTGCTGGCTCCGGTCCGATGTGATACCAACTGCACTTCTTTTATTTTTAAATTGGAAAACCAACTTTATTGAAAAGTATATGCATGGTACATAAATCGGTATAAGCCAGCATGGCCAAAACAGTAGTACATACATAAACACATTGAAATATCTCTGTGTGACATAAGGCGAAATACCCATCGGGGTGGAACCAGTACTCAATAAAGAAAAGGAGAAAGGAAAAAAAGAGAAAAAAAAAAAGGGGGGGGGGGGAGGGGGAATAAACATATCAAGTACACGTTTCACCATCTGCTCCAGACCTTCTCATACTTAAGTGTGCACCCTCTATGTACATAGATCAGCTTCTTATATGGAAGAGTATCGTTAATTTCCTTTTTCCAGCATTGGACTGTAGGAGGTAAGGACTGCATCCAATTGCGAGCCACTACTTTTCTCGCCATGAATAGCGTCTCATGTAGAAAGGTATGGAGGGGTTTGTCGGCATCTAAGTCCAGCAGCAGACCGAGCAGGCACAACTTTGGGTCTAGGGTATCTGGAGAGCCCATCTGGCCATGCAGAAATCGAACCACCTGTATCCAGTACGCTTGTATAGTTGGACAGGACCATATGAGGTGGTAGAGGGAGCCTGGGGTGTGGTCACATAGGCGACACCCTGGATTGTACGTGGGTTTGTAACGCGCTATGCTCTGAGGAGTCAGATACGTCCTATGTATAATCTACAACTGCATGAGTTGGTCTGACAGTTTGGGGGAAACTC
Source organism: Lithobates sylvaticus (assembly GCA_028564925.1). NCBI lineage: Eukaryota > Metazoa > Chordata > Amphibia > Anura > Ranidae > Lithobates > Lithobates sylvaticus. Next base: position 136,752,984 of record CM053031.1, read on the forward strand.
TTTTCACATCCTCCAAAATGTCATCCCACTCCTCATTCTCAATTACTCCAACATCCACCTCCCATCCAGTCTTGGCGGTGTAGGCCAAAGCTGTGGTACTAGGGAGACGGATGGCGGAGTATAGGGTAGAAATTAGTTTGGCTGGTTCTGTGATTGTTTCTACAATAGAGGGGACTGCCAGGGATGGGTTGGAGCCGGTAAACTGAGTCTGTATAGCGTGGCGGAGTTGTAGATACCTGAAGAGAAGGAAATTGGGGAGGGAGAATTTGTCTTTCAGTGCTTGGAATATTTTAAGTCCAGTAGTGGTCATGATCTGGTGTATGTACAGGATTCCATGGCGTATCCACGCCACTGGGTCTGGGATGGACAGTAATTCGGGTAAGTGTGTGTTGAACCAGAGAGGGGTGTGAGAGTGAACCTGTGGGGTCGCAAGTTTTTGTAGTGCCATTCGCCATACCCTTTGGTGGTGTGTCAGCATCTCCGCTTTGTATTGGGAGGGACGTCTTGTCAATGGGGCTCTGAGGACTGACTGAAGTGGGGTATGGGCTGGGTCACCAGGGCGCTCACAGAGTAGTAGTTGGTATCTTGGTAGCTCGTTTTTGTCAAAATTATAGAAATGGGACAGTTGGGAGGCAAGATAATAGTCCTGAAAGTCTGGAAGAGCAGCTCCTCCTGTTGTCACTGGGTTCTTCAGGATTCTCCAAGATAATTTGTGTCTGCTGTGGCCCCATTTAAATGAATTGAGAATAGATTAAATTATTTTGAAGAATTTTTGTGGTATATACAGGGGGGCATGCCACACCAAATAGAGTTTCTTTGGGAGGAGTATAATTTTAACTAAACTAATGTGTCCCATGACACCCAAAGGTAGTCTGGCCCAAGTCTGTGTCTTGGTCTTAATTAGAGTATACAGAGGTTCAATGTTCAAGAGTGTGTAGTCTGTGAGCGATCTGGTGACTTGTACTCCAAGGTACTTGATCAGGGATAACCTTGGGAGAGTCAGAGAAGGGGACCTGGATGGGGGAGGGAAATGGTCAATCGGAAGGATCTGGGATTTCGACTAATTAATACTCGGACCGGAGTGGCTGCCGATACGCTCTATGGAGTGTAGGGCTGCAACGAGAGAGGGACCCGAGTCCGCTAAATATAGGAGCGTGTCGTCAGCAAACATTCCGATCTTTTCTTCCAGTCCCCCTATTTTAAGGCCTCGGATGCTGGTGTCTGCACGAATCATGACGGCCAGTGGCTCCACAGCCAATCCGTACAAAGGGGACAGCCTTGTCGGGTCCCTCTCTCTAGCGGGAATTGGTCGGAAAGCCAGCCGTTCATGAACACCTTGGCCTTTGGGGATTGATATAGGAGCTGGACCCAGCGAATAAAGTTGGGGCCGAATCCCGAGAGGCACTCCCACAGGTAACTCGGGGAAGTGTAAAGTGTATGGTAGAATCTCCCAAATTCCTCTGCCACTTGTTGCAGATTGGTGATGTCCTTCCCCTGCGGGTCAATCAATGACACCACCATCAGGGGGGCGCGAGTCTAGATGGGCGAGATATGCAAGCAGTTTGCCCGATATTTCTCCATACTCAAATTACCTTTGTCTACAGAAAAAGATGCGTTGCTTAGCTTTTTCAATGTGCAGTTGAGAGACCTGCCGTGTCTGGATCTTAAGATTGTTGGCGGTGCTGGGTGAGGGGTCCCGATGGAACGCCTCCTCCAGCACCTGTAGGTGTTCTGCCGCCTGTTGGACATGATTGTTTTCGTGTTGTGACTGGCTGAAAAGCACGAGAAGACCTTAGTGTGCGGATGCTTGTGGCGCCAAGTGTCAACAAGAGCGAAATCTGTTAGTATGTGGTACAGTCTGGTATGGGTCGGTGGGTCAAGGGGGGCGGGTCTAGTGTGCCCATTCGGTCAGAGCAGGGATGAGGTTCATGTTAAAGTCCCCCATCCACACTGCCGGTACAGAGGTATGTAGTGTCATTAAAGGTGAGGCCCTCCTTAATTACAGCTGAATTGTATGGGGGGGGGGGGGGACATAACAACCAAGTATCAGGATAGGGGGTCCGTTAATGGTGGCGTGTATAAACACATGTCTGCCCTGCTGGTCTGTCTGGAGCAGTACTAGATTAAACTGTACCCTTTTAGCAACTAAGACCGATACTCCTCTGGAATAAGAGGTGTGAGTGGCATGGTAGGCCCAACCTATCCAAGGCTTTTTAAGAGAGGATTGTAAGTAGGCCATAACGTGGGTCTCGACTAGCGTGATGATGTCAGCACGCTGGGACTTGAGAAACGTCAGGACGGCTGTGCGTTTGATCCTATTGTGCAAGCCTCTAATGTTCCACGTGAGAAACTTTAGAGAACTCATGGCGGGTATAGGGAGTATATGGTAGACCCCGACTGGACCAGGACCGGCAGAGCAGACATAGGCACATCAGATAGCATACAGTGGTGTGAAAAAGTGTTTGCCCCCTTCCTCATTTCCTGTTCCTTTGCATGTTTGTCACACTTAAGTGTTTCGGAACATCAAACCAATTTAAACAATAGTCAAGGACAACACAAGTAAACACAAAATGCAATTTGTAAATGAAGGTGTTTATTATTAAAGGTGAAAAAAAATCCAAACCATCATGGCCCTGTGTGAAAAAGTGATTGCCCCCTAAACCTAATAACTGGTTGGGCCACCCTTAGCAGCAACAACTGCAACCGAGCGTTTGCGATAACGTGCAATGAGGCTTTTACAGCGTCCTGGAGGAATTTTGTCCCACTCATCTTTGCAGAATTGTCCTAATTCAGTTACATTAGAGGGTTTTCGAGCATGAACGGCCTTTTTAAGGTCATACCACAACATCTCAATAGGATTCAGGTCAGGACTTTGGCTAGGCCACTCCAAAGTCTTCATTTTGTTTTTCTTCAGCCATTCGGTGGTGGACTTGCTGGTGTGTTTAGGATCATTGTCCTGCTGCAGAACCCAAGTTCGTTTCAGCTTGAGTACACGAACAGATGGTCGGACATTCTCCTTCAGGATCTCTTGGTAGACAGCAGAATTCATAGTTCCTTTTATCACGGCAAGTCTTCCAGGTCCTGAAGCAGCAAAACAGCCCCAGACCATCACACTACCACCACCATATTTTACTGTTGGTATAATGTTCTTTTTCTGAAATGCAGTGTTCCTTCTACGCCAGATATACTTGGACACACACCTTCCAAAGAGTTCCACTTTTGTCTCATCGGTCCACAGAATGTTGTCCCAAAAGTCTTGGGGATCATCAAGATGTGTTGTGGAGAAATTGAGACGAGCTTTGATGTTCTTTTTGCTCAGCAGTGGTTTTCTCCTTGGAACTCTGCCATGCAGGCCATTTTTGCCCAGTCTTTTCCTGATGGTGGAGGCATGAACGCTGACCTTAACTGAGGCAAGTGAGGCCTGCAGTTCCTTGGACGTTGTTGTGGGGTCTTTTGTGACCTCTTGGATGAGTCGTCGCTGCGCTCTTGGGGTAATTTTGGGCGGCCGGCCACTCCTGGGAAGGTTCACCACTGTTCCATGTCTTCGCCATTTGTGGATAATGGCTCTCACTGTGGTTCGCTGGATTCCCAAAGCTTTGGAAATGGCTTTATAACCCTTTCCAGACTGATAGATCTCAATTACTTTCTTTCTCAATTGTTCCTGAATTTCTTTGGGTCTCGGCATGATGTGTAGCTTTTAAGGATCTTCTGGTGGACCTTACTGTGTCAAGCAGCTCCTATTTAAGTGATGCCTTGATTGTGAACAGGTGTGGCAATAATCAGGCCTGGGTGTGGCTAGAGAAATTGAACTCAGGTGTGGACAACCACAGTTATAGTATGTTTTAACAAGGGGGGCAATCACTTTTTCACACAGGGCCATGATGGTTTGGATTTTTTTTCACCTTTAATAATAAACACCTTCATTTACAAATTGCATTTTGTGTTTACTTGTGTTGTCCTTGACTATTGTTTAAATTGGTTTGATGTTCCGAAACACTTAAGTGTGACAAACATGCAAAGGAACAGGAAATGAGGAAGGGGGCAAACACTTTTTCACACCACTGTAAAACACATTGACAGCCAATATTGGTAATGCATGTTTGACAATCACATAGTATTGTTAGCATTGATAAACCGTTGTAAACACAGTGGTACAAAAAAAAATAACCACAACATTTCCCCTCCCACCCAGTCCACTGCCACCCCAACTCAGCATGGACATAGTACCCCAGAACCAGGTATCGGCGGGGGACATCCAATGCGTAGTACCCATTGGAGGCAGGGAACTTAATTGCAAGAGAGCATAGATACCCGTGATGAACAGCAAAAGAAAAAACTGTGAGAAAGAACAGTCAGGTAAACGGGGGGGTAAAAAAGTTCACATAGATCCTAGGGGGGCGACTTCTTCTCTGAGAAGTGCATGGGGTGTAGGAGCCAAAAAAGTATAGCACCATTACAGCTGTGCAGGGGGAGGCCCTGTCTGCCATCAGGGTGGTAGGTAAGTTGAGGTAGGAAATCTCAGCAACGTTCGATATGCTGTCCACTACAGACATCTCTCATGTGTGGGGAGAACGGGGATCATGAGTCAGCAAGGTCGATCAGGGCGGCAGGCATGCTGTGAGAGTCAGTGTATTACAGGAAACTGTTTCCAGGTCCACCCCCCTGCTTCGGTCGAGGATATGCACATGCAATGTACCTACTAAAGGGCTAAGCATCAGGATGGGAATGGGCAGCTTTGCGGGCACAGGGGGGAGCAGGGGAGAGAAAATAAAAGTACCCACAGCTTGCAGTCAGTGTGGTATACTCAGGCTCGATGATCCCTCTGATCGATCCAGGTGGACACCATCTCAGGGTCTTCAAAGAAGTGGGTTTGGCCATCGCACTCCACACGGAGCTTTGCAGGGTACAGCATAGCGTACTTAAGACGCAGAGCGCGGAGACGCCGCTTAACTTCTTCAAATCTGGACCACTGCCTTTACACCTCATTGGAGAAGTCCTGGAAGACGGCCACGTGTGTATTGGTGTGGGGGATATTTCCCTTCTCCCTGGTCAATTGGAGGATCTTGTTGCGGTCCTTGAAATGAAGGAATTTTGCTATAGGGGTACGCGGTGGAGCTCCATGGGGAGGACGACGGGCAGGGATTCCATGGGCTGCAAACATTACCGAAAATGCGTCTCTGCCAAAGGTAGTTGTCAGGAGGTTTTCAAGGAAGCTTGCTGGGTCGTTGCCCTCTGCAGTTTCAGGAAGGCCGATAAAGTGGAGATTGCATCTCTGAAAGCGATTCTCCATGTCGTCCTGTTTTGCGCTAAGCTGTTGTAGTTGGCGACGCACCTCGTCAGTCGTGTGTTGCAGGGGGTGTAAGATGTCTTCCGCTCTGCCAATACTGGTCTCCGTCTCTGCCATGCGGTCCCGCAGGGTAGAGAGGTCCTGCCGGATAAGGGACACGTCAATTTTGACCTCTTCTTCTATTTTGGAGGTGAGCGTGCTCTGGCACTTTGTTGGTGGCCGCCATGAAACGCTCTGTATCCGAGGAGGCACCGGCGCCATCTTTGGCCTGTTGGTCTTCTTCAAGTCGGCGGTACTTTGCAAGTTTGTCGGCGGTCTCGGAAGCTTTTTTCGGTGGGGACATTCCAGAGGTGCTCAGGGGTTCCCCGGGTGCACCAAGATGGCTGCTGCTTACTAGGCCGGATCTTCGATGTCCCCCTCCTGTCACAGTTTAGGGATGTCACAATGGGGGGTGCAGGTAGTGGTTGACCAACTGCGGGATCTGGTGGCTGGGCTCAGGTTGGTCAGGGAGTCCTGGAGTACTTGCCTAGGCCGCCGCTGGGTGTAGCAAGATGGCCGCTGAACCGGGAGCTGGGCCAAGCCGTGGACAGTTGGGGGTATAAAAAACGTTGCGGCCTTGGGTGGTCCGGTGGCTGTATCTGGTGGAAACCGGTCTCAGAGCCATCAGAGAGACCAGGAAAACTTACTGGGGCCATCCTCGGTGGAGAAAGATGGCCACCGCTCCAGGAGTTGGGCCGGAGCCGCGGTCTTTCCTACAGGCAGTCCGACGATGGCGGCCACGGGCTGTACACCTACCCACTGAGAGGTTCTGAGGATTGTGGTGGCAGGTATGCTAAGGTGTAGAGGCTGGGCAAAATCAATAAGGATTTAGACAGGTTATCCAATACAGGAGTGTGGACAGGCAGAGCTCTCACTGCATGTGTCCTACACCATTGCTCTCCAGGCCATGCCCCCACCAACTGCACTTCACCTCTTATTCTTGCAGTCTCCAAAAGAGTGTCAGCAGCAGGAAAGAAGAGATCCTCGGGTCAGTGTGAAGCAATACACTGGGCATAATATAGGGCTGCTTTCACACTGATGTGCTGCAATTTACCCACACCACGGGTGCAGTGCACTGTACCTGCAGCTTTCCTGTGGGCTTGCTGCGCTTAGCCATAGACTTCTTATATCCCACCGGTTTGGTGCACTTTTTTTTTTTAACAGGAGTTATACGCCCTGTCATGTTTGGTGGGTGTAACACCTGCCAAGCATTCAAGTGAGAGGTGACACTGCAAGTGCCCTGCAACCTTGTGCAGTACAGAAAACAAGGTATTAAAGCAGGCAGCATTGTGTTGCTTTCTCACCACCTGCTTTAACCCCTTGGGCCCCACAGAAGCTTGCAGTTGCAGGGTGCTTGCAGAGTGGCCCCATTTATTTGAATGGGTTTGCGATTGCCAGGTGGTAGCACCTACCAAAAGCAACGGGGGTTTTAATTCCAGCTGGAAAACTCAACCACAGGTTTTTACCGCACCCCAACTTTATGTGTGAACAAGCCCGAAGAATGCCACTGCAGAATGCCCCTGAGGGCCCATTCACAAGTGAAGCAGGCACTACTGCTCCTCTGAAAAGCGATCAGAGCATGCTTGACAGGTGGTGAGGCGATATGTTACCTCCCCATCACCTGATTTTAAACCCATGATTGCCATACTACCATGTGACAATCACATGTATTGCATGGCAATTGGAGGTTTAAATCAGGTGTGAGGAGGCAACACTGGGCAATACTGTCTCGGGTGATCTTTGACTTCTCCCATGTTGTTCAGGTAGCTCTCCACCTCTTAAAGTTGCCTACCCCTGATCTAGAACAACTAAGTGCAGAACTTTGTCAACAAATTGTACTTTTTTACCTTGATTCTGTTAATAGTTTTCTTACAACAGCTCAGTAGCAGCCTACCCTCTATTCCTTTTTTTTTTTTTTTTTTTTTTTTCCTTCTAAATTCTTTCCCCAAGAGATTCCTGTTACTTTTCTGCAACTCTAGTCTTTAGTTTTCCTACTGGTTATGATTAGGGCTCATGCACACTGCAACTCAAAGGAGCTCAAAGAAGCGGCTCCTACAGGTTTTTGAGCTCATTTTTTTTCTGCCTAGAAACTCCCCTCCGTGTAAGAAAATGTGTCCATGCACACTTTTTCAGGCATATGCTCCTACAGGCAGAACCCCCCCCCCAAACTCACGTTTCTGTGAGGCGCTAGTGCCCCAAAGAGCTCAAAAGAGCTTGAAAAAGCTTGAAAATGTTTGTTCCAGCTTTTTGTTTTGTTTTATACGGTGGTTAAGAAAATCCTATCTAGGATGGTTTGTGAAAGAAAATGCTTATGCTCAAAGAAGCTGAAAGGCGCTTGAAGGAGCTCAATAAAAACATGCAGAAGAGCACAAAAAAACACAGGCTTCTTCAAGCTGAAATTAGGCCCCTTTCACACTGGGGTAGTGGGTGTGTCGGTGGTAAAGCGCTGCTATTTTACATGCGCTATTTTACAGGTGCTATTTTTAGCGCTGTAGTGCCTGTAAAGCACCTCAGTGTGAAAGAGATCTAAAAGCAGCTTTTTCTTTTCTTTTTTCTTTTCTTTTTTGAGCTGCAGTGTGCATGAGCCCTTATACTCCTTAAGGTTGGTAAGTTATATAGCACATGATCACTGTACTGATGTTTTAACATTTTCTCATGTGTGTGAATGGAAAAATGTATTTCCATAAACTGTCATTTAGAATGTTTTCAGTTTTTTATTTTAAATGTATTAATATATGTTTGTTTGTTTTTTAGTGTTTTCAACATGGGTTTTAGTTGAAACAAGAAACTGGAAGCACTCTGTTACTGGTGTAAGTTGTGTATTTTTAATTTTTTGTCTTTAGGTGATCTTCTATTAATTTCCTCAAAAACTATAAAAGGCACTTTTTCGATTTGATCTTGCAAAGTAGAATTCCAGGCAATTTTTTTTTTATTTTACTGGTATTAAAAAAAAAAAAAAAAAAAAAAAAACAGAATCCTTAAGCACATTTTAGAAAAATACAAAAATCAACTTGCAGTAGAACTATAGGCAAACATTTTTTTTTTTTTTTTTTCATTTTATATATCGCAAGGAAGGGTTATAATCCCTGTCAATTTTTTTTTTTTTTCGCCATCTGTGTCTTATTGTGGACATTTCATTTCCTGTCCCATAACCAAACAGAAAGTGAGAGGGAAGTCCCTGTAAATTGAGGGAATTTTTTGGGGACCCCCAGGTCACCAGAACTAGTGTACCCATTGGAAGATTACCCCTCTAATATTTTTCTGGGGACAACCCAAAATTTGGGTAATTTCTTTTACTTTCACTTTCAATGGTAATGGTAAACTGGACCAATAGAGAGGGTGAATCTCCCTAACGGGGGGCACAGACGGCAGTACAAACTGGCAGGTGTTCTAATCCCACTCCACTCTATCCAAAACTAAAAAAAAAAACAGCTTTGCTTTTAGTTATACCTTTTAAAGGTAGCATTGATTTAGTGTGAACAACCAGTATGGGTGACCTGTTATCCCTAGCATGGGTGGTATTCCTGTTCCCTGTTCATGTTCCACTGGTATCTTTAAAGTGGTATTAAACAGAAAAACAAAAATGTACTATATTTCAGCTTACAAATTCTTAAATGTGATGGCTTCATAAGTTATCTTTTTTACCCCTTTATTTTAAAGGATAAGTTCACCACCTTTTGGAACATGTTACACCGTATTTAGGTTGTAACATGTTCCAGCAGCTGCAGCCTCTCCCCCTCTCCTGTGACAGTGAGTGGGGGGATCTTCTCCCACATGCCCACTGTCACAATTTGAAAATTTTGCAGCCACGTGGCTCCGGCCAAACAGCCGCATCATTCATCCACAGTTTCTTGTGAATACACGAACTACAGCTACTTTGTGGCTGACAGGTTGTAGTTCTGAATGGACTATGAGGTCACTGATGAGTGGGCCCGTAGTTCATTTACAAGCCCTGCAGCTTGGAAACAGTCAACCCAATTGCAGGGCTTGTGTGCTGGAGTCTGGCATTGCACCCCTAATCCACTGATCAGGGGTGCAATGCTTTCCAGGCTCCTTAGGGAAAAACATAATAAATGCACATTAGAGCTGCACGATTCTGGCCAAAATGAGAATCGCAATTCTTTTGCTTAGAATAAAAAGATCACGATTCTCGCAATGTAAAATCTTTCACATTCTACAAAAATAAAATGGGCTAACTTTACTGGTTAGTTCTTCTTCTTTTTTTTTTTTTTATTATTCATTAAAGTAATTAAAAAAAAAAAAAAATTGCATTTGAAAGACTGCTGCGCAAATACAGTGTGACATAAAATATTGCAACAATCACCTTTTTATTCTCTAGGGTGTCTACTAAAAACATATATATAATGTTTTGGGGTTCTAAGTAATTTTTTAGCAAAAAAAAAATTATTTTATCTTGAAACCAACAAGTGTCAGAAAAAGGTTTAGTGTTTAAAGAGCAGTTTCCATGAAATTTTTTTTTTAAAGTCAGCAACTACAAATACTGCAGCTGCTGACTTTTAATAATCAGACACTTACCTGTTCCAGGGTCCAGCGATGCGGGGGAACGAAGCCCCACTCGTCCCCCTCTCCGCTCGGCGGTGGCATTGCAACTGTGGGGTGTGGCGAGTGGCGCAGCGCGCCGTGATTGGCCGCGCAGTCATCTGGGACCTGTCACGCGTCCCAGATGACTGACAGGAGAGAGGGGACAGAGCTGAGCCCTTCCTGCCCTGAGGAGAAATGATGTCACCAGCCCAGGCACTGAAGGAGGCAGACTACGAGGGACCCCCTAGCAACAGGCATTAAGAGGTGAGTTAAAAAAATAATTCCAAATGTGTTTTTTTTATTTTTTTTTTAGGAATTTTAATGATTTTTTTTTTTTGTGCAACACCACTTTAAGTGGTTAAACTTTTTTCACTTACACACAGTCTATTCCAATGACAAATTGTTACAATGTTTATACTTAAGTTCAACTGGTAAAGAATGTTTTGATTCTTGGCAGACTGCCCAGTTTTTCTCTTCCTTTTATTTGAGGGCTGTGGCTTCAGAAGGGCAGAGAGAATTCTTTGCATAGAAAGAATTATAAAACACTTTAGTCAAGATCGCAATAACGATTCTTGACGAGTAATTGTGCAGCTCTAATGCACATTTATTTCCCTGCAAAAATATGTGCATTTATTATTTTTTTCCCAAAAGGTGAACTTATTCTTTAACCTTGTGAATTGGCCCATAAGGGCTCATTTACACTTGTTTTGGCTTCAACACACATTAAAGCGCCTACTGCTTCAACATGCTTTTATGATGTGTTTTTGATGCTGTGGTGGTGCTTCGATGAAGCTTTTGTTGGTGCATCGGTGATGCTTCCATGATGCTCTTTTGAAGCTTGACAGATGCTGTGTGTGTGTATCTCATACCTGCAATTTCTCCAAACAAAGCGAAGCTAAAGCTGAGTTAGTCTCTCAAAAGCTGCAGGTGCTTCAAGCAAGCTTTGTCATAGAGTTCTGTGGAGGCTTTGGAGCACCACTAAAGCGATATGGGGTATAATTTTTGAAGCAAAGCAAATGCAAGGTGTTAACAGGACTGTAAGCTAACCATTTTATTTAGTGACAGGAGCTTTGACTGGCACTCAGAGAGCTTTAACAAAGCGTGTCCGAAGCCTTGTTTTGAAGCAAGTGTAAACTAGCCCTAACACACTTCTGTCTTAGGGTGGCTTTCTTTGGATTGATGGGCAACAGACAACTTTGGACTGCAGCTTTATCAGTCTGGAGACAGGGTAGTGTTGGATGCTCTAAGTGATCTAAAAATTACTTGCATAGTTATAGTTAATCTGGTGGAAAAAAGACACAAGTCCATCTAGTTCAACCAACAACCTTGACTAACAAATTAAGACCGAATATCAGCTAATGCTTTTTAAGCAGTTTCTTAATCGTACATCACGGGACACAAAGCTATAGTAATTACTATGTGGGTTCTAGGCCACCTTCAGGTGATGGACACTGGCACACCCTAAGGCAGGATGTCCACTCCCTATATAACCCCTCCCGCTACTGGGAGTACCTCAGTTTTTTCGCCAGTGTCTAAGGTGTTTGTCACGAGTAAAGATGTGCTGTGCTGAGCTCCACTGGAGCAATCCTTGCTGGGGCTAGCTAGGCAGCCGGATCCATTCAAAGTGTCTTTTTAGGCCAAATTGGATGGTACCCGGGCCTTGTGGCGGTAGAAACGATGTTTAGCCCATAACACTTCTCTTTCTAGAGAGCTGGACCCTGGGATCCAGTGCTTTTTGTTTTTTTCAGCCATAAGTTTATTCTGGTGGGGCTCTATTACGGGTCCAGGAGTGCGGATTCCCCGATTTTAAAAGGGTGCCCCAGTTCCTGAAGGTTTTTTAAACAGCCCACGATGAGGGGTGAAGATTGGGTCTGTTGGTTTTACCACAGAAATCCCTGCGGTGGGAAAGGTAAGTGGAGATTTCTAAGGGATTTTTAAGTTTCTTATGAACAGTCTCCTTTAACCACTTTCAGACCGGACCATTTTGCTGGCCAAAGACCAGACCACTTTTTGCGATTCGGCACTGCGTCGATTTAACTGACAATTGCGCGGTCATGCAACGTGGCTCCCAAGCAAAATTGACATCCTTTTTTTCCCACAAATAGAGCTTTCTTTTGGTGGTATTTGATCACCCCTACAGTTTTTTTTTTATTTTTTGCGCTACAAACAAAAAAAGAGCGACAATTTTGAAAAAAACACATTATTTTTTACTTTTTGCTATAATAAATATCCCCCAAAAATGTATACCATTTTTTTTTTTTCCTCAGTTTAGGCCGATACGTATTCTTCTACATATTTTTGGTAAAAAAAAATCGCAATAAGCCATTGTTGATTGGTTTGCGCAAAAGTTATAGCGTTTGCAAAATAGGGGATTGTTTTATGGCATTTTTATTTAATAATTTTTTTTTACTAGTAATGGCGGCGATCAGCGATTTTTATTGTGACTGCGAAATAATGGTGGACACATCGGATATTTTTGGGACCATTGTCATTTATACAGCAATCAGTTGCTATAAAAATGCCCTGATTCCTGTGTAAATGACACTGGCAGTGAAGGAGTTAACCACTAGGTGGCAGTGTAGGGGTTAAGTGTGTCCTAGGGGTGTGTTGCTATCTGTGGGGGGCGTGGCTGTGTTTTACACATCACTGATCTCTGCTCTAATCACAGGGAGCTGAGATCAGTGACACTGTTGCTAGGCAGAACGGGGAGATGCTTGTTTACTTTAGAATCTCCCCGTTCTTCCCCCCCGTGAGACGATTGCGGCTATCCCTTCGGCGATTGAGTCCGCGGGACCCGCAATCGGACTCACGGAGGTCCCGACCGCCGCCGGCGCGCACGCGATTGCACGGCGGCAAATTTAAAGGGACGTACCTGTACGCCCATTTGCCTGTCCGTGCCATTCTGCCGACATGCATCTGTGTGCGCCGGTCGGGAAGTGGTTAAAAATTAAATGTTGTCATGCCTAAAATTCACCACTGGGGGCTGTATAGAACATGTACCTTGTCATGCTTTCTCAGATCATGCTGTGTCAGCAGAAGCTGCAGCTTCCTCCGGCTAGCAGTCACAGGACACCGGTAAGATGTTGGGGGGATTTTTCTCTAAAAACACCCCCACCCGGACAAAAGCTTTCCCCCTCTCTCTGAGTAGAGGGAGAAGCGAGAACGATCGGCGGATGCCACTCCACCACCTCTGTACGGCGGTTTGTCACAGCCCTCCTCCTCGCCGCCCTCCCCCACACACACGCCAATCCTGTCGGATCAGAGGCCCGCGCTCGCGCAGGAAAACGTTTTTTTTTTTAAAGGGGGGGAGGGGCACGGTGGGAACACTGAGTAGCGTTGGCAATGTCCAGCGCAGGGGTACTTTTAAATGGCTCGATTTTTTTGCTGACTGCAGCTGTCTGAGAGACACAAAAGCTAAAAAAGGGGCATGTAAGTGGTGACACAGGCATTCTTTTGGCACATTTACTGAAGAATCAGGCTGAGCATTAATAGCAGCAACAGTTGCTGGACTATTTGCTCAAGCAGTGAATGCGATTTCTTCTGGTAGTACCTCTGCATTTGTGCATCGGGCTATGGTCAGAAGGGGAGGTAGAAACACCCCAAAAAGGGCTTAAAAGGGACTCCTTCAAGCTCTAAACAGCGTAAACTCATCTCTACAATGGCATCCTCCCCTGAGAGACGGTGGCCGGTCAGAGTGAGCCATCAGGGCTATTAAATATTGCAATTGTTTTCAATACTGCAGCCCCTGTCTATATTACTGGAGAGGGTTTTTTTTCCTCAAGCCATAATAGGATTGGCTAGCGGCTTTAATCACATCCCAGAATGGGATAAAATGTGACGGGTCCCTATCCATTACCCAGGACCCTCAAACTGAGGATCTGGGGCAGGAGAAGATGAATTTCCCTCAGGGGACCGTGGAGAGGCTGATGACTCCTCTTCTGAGGGGTCAAATCCACAGGGATCAGCTTCACACTCTGAAAGATTGATGGTGCATTTTTGCTACTCTTCATTGAGTCGGTTGATATGCCCACTTTTTTTTGGGGTTTACTAAAGCCTTCCCAAGCTGCGCATGCCTTTTCTGTCCATTCATTGCTGGAAAGGCTTATGTATTCTGAGTGGGATCACCCAGATAAGCATTTTTCCTCCTATAACATTTTATCCTATGGACGAAAAATTCACTAAGAGGTGGGAGATACCAGCAATTGTCGCTACTATATCCTCTGTGATAAAGAATGATGTGGTCCAAGGCACCAAAAGTAATTGACCTCCATCCCAAATTTTAGACAAAGAAAAGGAAAAGCGGTCAGCGGGACTTTAAATGAGGCCAATCACTGTATAAAGTAAACAGGTAGGATATAAAACAGTGTTGCTTTTATAGGTTCCAACAAAAAAGAGGGAATTGGATTGAAAGATGTATACCAAAAGCAGTCTTGGCAAAGAACATTTTATTATACCATATAAAATCATATATAACATATTGAATATCACAAAATGCATTTACAGAATCGCATACACGCAGGGTATGCTGAAAACTGCATATAAATATTAACACCATAGTACCGGGCATAACATGAAGTAAAAACAAGTCCTGCACAACATGGGCCACTGGAAGGGCTGAATGATGTTAAGTCTGGAGTAAAACAAAATAAGAGACATAAAATAATCTGTATGGACATCATGCATCTATGTAATCCCGACACGTTTCATTGGGGTATACCAACTCTTCAGGGGCGAATTCAATGGTGATCTATAAAGAAACATAACCATATGGTATAATATTGTAACTGAGTAATAGGAATAAATAATGTGTTAGGGACAGGATGGACATCCCTATAGGTACTCACGTCGGCAACATAGATGTGAACAGAGGATCAGAGCCATCAAACAGGTCTGGCATGGGAGCTGAGGTAGAGACACGTGGACAAGCAGGGAGCACTGTAGATTCACCAGGGTAAATGTGCTATAGTGGGTGATGGTGAGCCAAAACTTCTGTAAATTGAGATCAGTAATATATATTGAGTGTATAGTAATTTATTGATGAAGTGTAAAAAGTGAAGTGTAAAAAGCCCATACACCAGGTCAGATGAAGGGAAAAACTGAGCATAGATAAAAAAAGCAGATACTCAAAAACCACCAAATGGAAAAGAGAAAAAAAGGAAAGAAATGTAGAAAATTATATCCTGGGTGAAATGTGCTGAAAGTATAGGTGAAACCTATGGTGATTTACCTTGTTGGTTCATAAAGAAATGAGGAACCAAATCAACAGGTGAATGCTCTGTGAATGAAAGTTTGACTTGATTGTCCGGTAGACAATGCTCATATGCTTAGGGATCCAACGGATAAAAAGTTGGAATTACTATTCTATAAAAAAAAAAGTTTTCTCTGATGATTCAACCTGCGCTAGCAGCAATTGGTGTATGTCAATCATTGAGAGACCAGTTTAAACAGGTGCTCAAGGTTATTCCTGATCAGCAGAGTTACCAGCGGCATTATGTTTAGCAATAGACTCCATGAGAGATTCTATTCTTCAAGCCTCGTGCATTACACTTGGGCTGGTGCATAGGCATAGAATCTTGTGGTTGAAAGATTGGTCAGCCGAAGCATCATGCAAAGCTCCTGGCTAGTTTTCATTTTTGGTGAACAGCTGTTTGGGGATGATTTGGATAAATACATCCAAAAAATTTCTAGTGGAAAAAAATACCCTTTTGCTAGTCAGGAAGAGGAGTAATCGTATTTCATTTAAACAAGCTCCTTCTCCAGTGTCAGGAGCATCTGCCTCCAGGCAGTCACGACAGCCTCCGCCGTCAAGAGGGGAACTGGAGCCTCCTTATGAGGGGGCAGCCCCCCTTTCGCTCGAAGTTGAGGGAAGACTTCTGCAGTTCTCACGGCTCTGGTAGGAAGAGTGTCGGCAGCCTATGGCCACATTACCCTGAAAGCGCCCAATCTTGTCTGATCTCAGACTAAGCAGGGTCGGCCTGGTCAGTACCTGGATGGGGGACCACCTGGGAATACCAGGTGCCGTAGGCTGCAGATGGGGTGACTTCCTCAATAACTCTAGGGTACAAGCTTGAGTTCCGAAAGTCCCCGTCCCCGTCTCCTTGTTTTCTCAGATTCCAGAGGAAAAGAAGTCTCTCTTTCAAGCATTGGACCATCTTTTGTCTCAAAAAATTGATCTTAGTGGTTCTCATGCAAGAGCAGCGGTTGGAGTTTTATTTAAACCTTTTTGCGGTACCAAAACCAAATGGGTATGTCCGACCCATTCTAGATCTCAAAGATCTAAACCGGTTTCTGAATATCCGCTCTTTTCACATGGAGTCAATCCGATCAGTGGTCTCCGTCTTACAAGGTGGAGAACTTCTGGCGTCAGACATCAGGGATGCATACCTCCATGTACCTATATTTCCCGCTCACCAGAAATATCTGTTTCGAGGTAGAAAATCTTTGTTTTTTTCCCAGTCAGGGATGCAGACGTGACGAGCATTGGGGGAGGGGCCCTGACGGCAGCGCTGGTGAGAGTGCACGGAGGAGGCCGATGAGATCGTGGCCTCGTCAAGGCGCGTGGGAGCGATGCGGGGTGAGAGACCGATAAGCTTCGTAGGTTTACAAAGCCCGGACGAACACCACACGGAGGGGCCTCTCCTCACTCCTGGATGAGCGGCACAGGATGGGCAGAAGCGAGTAAGAGGGAACGGAGGTAGAAAGCAAGGGAACCTGACCGTCATTCTCCCCTGCCCCTTCACTGACCATACGCCCCCCCGTCTACCCCGGTCGGAGCCGCGGATCTAAAGCGGAATAGAGCAAAGTAAAAGCTACCTTTTAAAACTATTCTCTGAAGCAGAACAAGCAACCTGTAGGAGCGTTCATTAAAAGAAGCAATAAAAACAAACTACAGGAGAGAAGCGAATAAGTTTGCTGGAGACCATCTCTCACCATCCCCCCCCCAATCGGACAGACTACATCTATCAGGTAAAACCTAAATGGGGTTTCGCTAGGGGGCAGAGACAAGTGGCCTGCTCTCCTGCTGACTTTACCTCTCCCCAGTCTAGCTCCTTTTTATTTTTTGGTTTTCCTTCCCTCATTTTTACCTCCTTCTTCTCCTCCCGCCGGGGCCCCCTTTTTCCTGGTTTGACTTGATACAGTAATCTATAGCATGGAATACGGCCGAGGGGAGTAACACAGGAATTAATGGAAAATATGAAAGGGCAAACACAGAGGTACAGAGCCAAAACCCGCAAAAGAAAGCCTGAACACAAGTATAAATGTAAGTACTACACTGAAATATCCAACACCCAAGGAGGGGAATATAAGAAGCCCAGGAATGGAAACAAAGTACAAAGAGCAGTAAAAAAGAGATGGCTAAATTAAAAGGAGCCCAAGGAGACGAGGTCGGTGGGGAGGTGGAGAGAGAATCTGAGAGAACTAATGAGGAGGAACAGGGTGCGGTGTCTCAAATACTTACCAAAATGGATATGATAGAAATGTTTAGCAAAATGGAGAATCTGATTAAAAGTGAAATTACCAATGTAAGGATAGACTTGGGCCATTTACTTAAGAGAGTAGAGGAGGCAGAGGAAAAAACGGAAAAACAAACGCAAAAAATTGCGGAATTAAAAACGCAAGTAAAGCAACTGCAAAAAGATCATAGAGACTTTCTTTATAAATTGGAGGGGGACCATCCTAAAAAAAGAAGCAAGGGGAAAACATCTACAATCCAGGCCTCAGCACTGCCTTCTTGGGTTGGAATATACTCGTTACTGTGAAAAAAGAGATGATATTGCTTATGAAATATGACTAAAGTTAATTTGTTGACATACAATGTTGGAGGATTAAATACGCCAGGAAAGAGACACAAAATATTGAAAGAAATGGAGTACTATGGGGCCAGGATCGCCTTCCTGCAGGAAACACACCTATCCTATGAAACAAGGATAAGATTGTATTCTCAGAGGTACCCTATATGGTACTATGGAGATTTAATGTCTAATAAATCAAAAGGAGTGGCTATAGGTATAGATAGAGAGGTGCGCTTATCTCTGGAGGACAGGTTAAATGATCCAGAGGGAAGGTTCCTCCTTTTTGAAAGGAAAATTATGGGGTAGGGAGTACACCCAGGTGAACATATACTGTCCGAATAGGAAACCAACAACTTTCCTGAAAGATACTTAAAAAAAATTGTGGGAATTTAAAAAGGGAAGGGTGCTCATTGCAGGAGATTTAAACTTTTGCATGGATCCCGAACAGGATAGTACGTCCCATGCACAGGGGACAAGGAACACTCAACTAAAAGCAATAAGGAATCAAATGCATCAATTACAGCTAGTAGATGCATGGAGAGTGCAACACCCAAAGACCAGAGATTTTACGTTCCACTCCCCTGTGCATGGGACGTACCAGTAAAAATGAAAATTAGAATCCCAGAGGTACAAAAAAAACATTCTCTTGGAAATTAAACAAGGCTCTCTTAAAAGGGGGGTGGATAATATAAAAAAGGAGCTGGAATTCTTTTTCCAGACGAATGAGACGGAGGAGATTGACAGTAATACTATCTGGGAGGCCCATAAAGCGTATGTAAGGGGGATATTCATTTCAATGGGAGCAAGGAGGAAGAAAGAAGGAATTAAAAAGAGAGAAGAATTAATCGAGGAAATCTTTAGATTAGAACAGGCCCAAAAAAAGAACAGTAGCAGTCGACAAGATGTTGGATTGCGTCATAATCTGGTAGTTAAGAGGGAGGAATTAAAAGAATTGCTGGAGTTGGAAACTAGGAAAACGTATAATAGAATAGCGAAAGAGATATCAGTGGGGGAATAAAAACAGCAGCAGTCTAGCAAGGATACTGCGGAAAAAAATGTCTAATGTCTTTAGTGTTATTTAGTAAATAACACTAAAGACATTGTAAAGGTGTTCAAGGAGTATTATGAGCAGTTATACTTGGTCAAGAAGAGTCAGACAGGACTAAAACACATAGATAGGAAAGACAAGATCAAGGAATATGTGCAGAGAGCGAAGGTCCCACAGATCTCGGAAGAGATGGCCCAGGCACTTGAACGTCCAATAACAGTAGAGGAGGTCAACCAGGTTATAAAAGAATTAGCAGGGGGTAAAAGCCCAGGACCAGATGGTTTTATTATGGAGTACCTAAAAAAATGTAGTGAAATATTAACTCCCAGATTATGCGCATATCTTAACGGATTGGGCGAGAGATATGAGCTGAGTAAAGACGCATCAATGGCCACATTCACAACAGTCCTTTAGGAAGGATAATAGAATATGTTCAAGCTATAGACCAATCTCGCTTTTGAATATAGACACTAAGGTCTTCGCAAAAGTACTGGCAGGCAGAATAAAGGATCTAATACCGGAGCTAGTCCACCCAGACCAGGTGGGGTTTGTAACAGGGAGGGAAGGTAAGGACAATGGGATTAGAACACTACTTCTCCAGAAAATGAGGGACGGGGAATCCCACGTCTACTCCTCTCGATAGATGCTGAGAAAGCTTTCGACAGAGTAGATTGGGGATTCATGATGGGCACTTTAGAGGGGATGGGCTTCGGGCCCAAAATGATGGACTAGATTAAGGCACTCTATAAGAACCCAATGGCAGCTATAAGAATTAACGGCTTGTTATCCTCCCCCTTCAGGCTGTACAATGGTACCAGGCAGGGGTGCCCGTTGTCACCACTATTATTCGTGCTGACACTAGAACCCCTCTTAGCGATGGTGAGAGGGAATGTGGACATGGGGGGGGGGGGGGGGTGCGTGTTGGAGAAAAGACCCACAAATTGGTGGCGTTCGCAGATGATGTTTTGTTCTACGTCTCCAACCCCCGAATCACCTTGCCGAACCTATTGAGTGCCTTAAGGGAGTATGGAGAACTGTCAAACTTTAAAATCAATCCAGATAAATCGGAAGTACTAAACGTAAATATCAGCTTAAAAGAACAGAGCCTTCAAAGTGATTAAAACACTAATTACAAAATTAATTTGGCAGAATAAAAAACCCAGGATAGCGTTAAGAATTTTGCAAACAGAGAAAGATCAGGGAGGATTAAGTGTACCGAATTTTACAAAATATTACGAAGCAGTAAATTTAACAAGAGTGGAGGAATGGACAAAACCAAAGAGTCAAAAAAGATGGGCAAAGAGAGCACAATATGGCAGAAACAAATTTAGGAAATAACATATGGATACCACCTCAACATAGATCACTAGGGGGAAATACACTTCTATTAACGAGAAAGGCAATGAAGGTATGGGACGGGGTGCACAAACATAACAAATGAAAATACAACTCACCATTAATAGCTTTAAAAGAGAACAACTATTTTACACCAGGTAAAAGTACAATAGGAGGAAATTGGATAAAAAGTGAAAAGGCACAACTGAAACACATTTTACACAAGGGGAAAATACGCACAATACAAGAATTAAAAGAGAAAAAATACCTCTTTCAAATGAGTGAATGGCGCTATCTCCAGCTCAGACATTTTGTCTCGTCCCTTCCTCGGCCGTTGAGAGGAGGGGAGGAACTGATGGCAATAGAGAGGATTTGCGATTCAGAGACAAAACGAGGAAGGATCTCTCAGATATACAAGATTCTCCAACAAGATAACGAGCGGGAGATACCGGCATACATTAGAAATTGGGAACGGGAAATAGGCACACGAGGTGACAATCAAGGGATAAAGAAAATATTAAAATTAGTACACACATCCTCAGTAAACATCGGAATGATTGAGACAAATTATAAATATCAGAGACCAAACCATGAACTGCTGGAGGGGATGTGGGCAAATAGGGACGATGGCACACATCTGGTGGAGTTGCCCGAAAATAATAATATACTGGAGGGAAATATTAGGATACATTAAGGACATAACTAATATCCTGATACCCGATGATCCTTGGGTTTGTCTATTCCACGGGGTAGAAACCCCACTAAAAGAATATAGTAATTCTCTAATAATCCATCTGATGAACGCAGCTAAGAGTTTGATACCGAAAAAATGGAAAACAGTAGAAAGCCCCAAAATAAAGGAATGGTTCGATAAAATAAATGAAATATATGGAATGGAGGGACTTAGAGCTGGAGAAGAGGGAGGAAGGGAGCGCTTCAATAAGAGGTGGGAGGAATGGAAAGAATTTAAGCAAACGGAAATGTACAGTGAGGTAGTTGGAACGTAGAATGAATTAAAGAAGGTGGGATGGGGAGGAGGAAGGTCGGGGGAAGAAGGGAAAGGGTTAAAAGGGGTAAATGGGGCAGGTAGAGGTTTTATAATTTTGTAGTAAAAGTAAGAGGGGGCAGATGTGCTCCATCAAATGGAAGGTTTGATTTAATGTAAATTGTGAAATAAATAAATAAAGAATAAAAAAAAAAAAAAGAAGAAAATCTTTGTTTTTAGTTTGTAGCTCTGCCTTTCAATCTAGCTACTGCACCTCGAGTATATACAAAGGTCCTTGGCCCTCCTGTAGCTGGATTAAGGGCTCAAGATATAACCATTTATAGCTTACCTAGACAATATGCTCTTGATAGACCAGTCCGTAGCCTGCTTAGACCAAAGTATGATCCACAGTCAACTACCTGGAATACCTAGTTTGTATTCTCAACCTAGAGAATTCCTCCATAAAAAACTATCAAGGAGATTAGAATGCCCGGGTCTGATTATTGATACAGCCCAGAAAAGGGTATTCTTGCACCAGGCAAAGATCAGGGCCATAAAGGAACTGATTTAGGTGGTCAAGGCAAAGAAGAATCTTTCTATTCGACTTTGCATGAGGTTGTTGGAAAGGATGCTGGCTTCATTCGAGGCTGTTCCTTAGGCCCCTTTCACACTGGGGCGGGAGCCGCTGCGACGGTAAAGCAGCGCTATATTTAGCGCTGCTTTCTCGTCGTTTTAGCCACGCAATTCGGCCGCTCGCGGTGCGGTTTTAACCCCCGCTAGCGGCCGAAAAAGGGTTAAAATCCCCCGCAAAGCGCCGCTGCATCGGCGCATTGCCGCGGTATTACCGTGGTGTCCCATTGAAATCAATGGGTAGGAGAGGTGAATACACCGCTCCTATACCGCTCCAAAGATGCTGCTAGCAGGACTTTTTTGACCGTCCTGCTAGCGCACCGCTCCAGTGTGAAAGCCCGCCGGCTTTCACACTGGAGTGAATGGGGCCGGAATTTTTCAGGCGGTGTACAGGCGCTATTTTTAGCGCTGTACCGCCTGAAAAACGCCCCAGTGTGAAAGGGGCCTTATGCTCAGTTTCATTTGTGGCTGCTGCAAAACAGTATCTTATCGGCTTGGAACAAGAAAATCCAAGCGCTATATATTTTCCAATGTATCTGTCTCCAGGGTGCGCCGAAGCCTCCGTTGGTAGTTGATAACCAAGAATCTGCAGAAGGGAAAATCTTTCCTACCAGTTACCTGGAAGATGGTAACAATGACCTTGCCCATCAACATTCTAGAGATCCGGGCAGCGCGCTTGGCCCTGATGGCCTTGACATTCTGGTTACGGAATTGTCCTGCCAGGATCCAATCTGACAATGCCACAGCAGTGGCCTATATCAATCACCAAGGGGGGCACGAGAAGTCGTGCGGCCCAGAGAAAGGTGAATCATATCTTAAATTGGGCAGAAAACAATGTACCTTGCCTATCGACAGTCTTCGTTCCAGGAATAGAAAATTGGCAGGCGGACTGCTTGAGTCGCCAGCAGTTGTTCCCGGGAGAATGTTCCCTTCACCCCGATATCTTCCTGGCAATGCGCTGAAGATGGGGGATCCCAGACGTAGATCTGTTTGCGTCCAGGTTCAACAGGAGAATCAACAACTTTGTGTCAAGAACAAGGGATCCGCTAGCATGCGGAACAGATGCCTGGGGAATCAGTTCTCACTGATTTATGCATTTCCTCCTATTCTGCTGTTTCCACTACTGCTTCGCAGGATCAATCAGGAAGGGAAATCAGTGATTCCTGTGGCCCAGAAGATTTTGGTATGCAAAAGTCATAAAGATGGCGGTAGGGGATTCATGGACCCTACCACCACATCCAGACCTTCTCTCACAAGGTCCAGTATTCCATCCTACCTTACAAACGCTAAATTTAATGGTTTGGCTATTGAGACCCACATTCTGAAGAAGCCTGGGCTGCCAGGTCCAGTGGTATTTACCTTGGTTAATGCAGAGAAGCTGGCTTCCAGAATCATAGATTATAGAGTCTGGAAAGCATATGTCTCCTGGTGTGAATCCAGGGGTTTGCACCCCAGGAAGTATGTCATAGGTAGAATTCTTGACTTCTGCAGATGGGGTTAGAAATTAAGCTGGCCTTGCGTACTATCAATGGCCAGGTTTCCGTCTTATTCTTTGGTTCGTAGCTTATTCAGGGGGTAACACTGCTTAATCCTCAGGTTAAGTCACCCCTGAACCCTTGGGAACTGATGTTTTGTTGTGTTTCCTGAAGGTCCTAGAAAAAGGACAGGCAGCATCGAAATCTAACTGTTCAGGCTTATGGTTTAAAGAGGAGGATTCAACCCTCTCAAGTCAAAAGCGCACTCCACTAGGACTGTTAGTGCTTCGTGGGAGTGCATCACCGAACTTCCATGGTTCAAATCTGCAAGGCTTCAACTTGGTCTTCAGTCCATACATTTACCAGATTTTCTCAGTTGAATGTAAAAAGGCATGAGGATATCGCCTTTTGGCGTAATGTGCTGCAGGCAGCAGTATAAGTCCTCTAGTCTCATGTTGCCCTAATTCTGTTGTCTCCCTCCCCTCAGTTGGCATTGCTCTGAGACATTCCACATAGTAATTACTATGGCTCTGTGTCCCATGATGTACAATTAAGAAAAAAGGGTTTTTATAACAGCTTACCTGTAAAATCATTTTCTTTGAAGTACATCACGGGACACAGTGGTCTGGTATACACGTGTATTGCTTTGCTACAAAAACTGAGGTACTCCCAGTAGTGGGAGGGGTTATATAGGGAGTGGACTTCCTGTCTTAAGGTGTGCCAGTGTCCATCACCTGAAGGTGGCCTATAGCCCACATAGTAATTACTATGGCTCTGTGTCCCGTGATGTACTTCAAAGAAAAGGATTTTACAGGTAAGCTGTTATAAAAATCCTATTTCCCCCCCCCCCCCCTTTTGGAATAAAGATTTTACACAAATGAATGAAAGCTGACCATTGTAAAGACCCCTGTCAGTGTTGACCCCTCCCTCCCCGGCCTATAGTACAATGACAATAAAAAAAGGGGAAGGAGCTGCGCTGAATAGTAAACTAACACACTTTTTATAATTCAATATAAATGTGTTATATCAAGACAGTGAAAAAGTGATAAAAGATATATTTTATATTATATTAATATGCAAAGATGTGTACAACTGTACCATCTCTTGCATAACAAAAAGTGTATATTATTATACCATCTGGTGTTTAGTGTACATAGCCACAGAACGACATGATTATAAATATATCAAACTATAAAAAACACCTAAAGTGCACAGTTGATAGTAAACACCTGGCTAGGCTTGCAACACCACATCTAAATCTTAAAAAATAATAAATCAAATAATGAATTCAGTGAACAACGAAAAATTTCCCAATGAATAACATAAACACCTAAAGTGCGCAATTAATAGTAAACACCGGGCTGAGCTTGCAATACCACATCAATGACTCACAGTGCGGTATTCAAGCTAATGGATAAATTGAGTCCAATAGACAATATATAATGTCCCAAGTTGAAAACAGAATCTTTCAGGGATCCTCTGATGTGATAAAAAGAAGTGACTTTCACAGCACGCTGAAAAGTGAGAAAGACCTCCACCATAAAGGCACACTTGTCTGCTTACCGGAACTAAGTGGTCCCTTGTTACAGGGGACCCATGTAGGCAGATGGCTCTAACCCCAGCCATGGATGCAGTGTAGCATAAAACGAAATCCTGAAAGCTCGTAAGCGGTATCTCTCTTATGACCACTGCCAGTCAGGAAGTATCCAGTATGGGGTCAGTCAAGATAGTATGCAGCGAACCAATACCGGGAAGGATGAAAACACTCACATAGTGTAAAATCGTGATAAGCCAGTCCAGAGAGGTCTCCCCTTAGATAGCACAACTCTCTCCTACGTACAATGATGTCCTCCCAGAACGCACCTCTCACGGGGCCACGCAGCAGTGCGATCTGTCACCAGCTGTGCCTGCTGCCAGTACCATGTAATTGCTGTGACCAATCACAGATCACATTACAGTTGTAAACAGTGGATGGCTTCCTTTCATGCCATCTGTTGCATACAGTTGTGTTGCTTACTGTGATTGATCACAGTGATCACATGGCACAAACGGGGCCAATCACGGCACATCTGTACCTTGTGATTTAGCTTTGGCCAATCCCAGCTAATCACAACAAAAGACTCTCTAAATGAACCAGTAGAATTCAGTAAATGTGGTTGCTTATGCCAATGAAATGTTATTGGTATAAGCAATCGTAATGTGTAAAAAAAGAAAAAACCTGATCAGGTCCCCAGACCATCTTAACACAGTATTGTTCTGGTCAGTGTGTTATAGAAATAAATAAATAAAAAGTAATAAAATAAATTGTCACCAGTCAGTGTCCTCGATCACTGCAATGGTGACGTTATGTAAAAAAACAAAAACGTACAATTAAAAACTCACTATGCCTCTTATTACCTTGGACTGTGTACTTTCCAAAAAAGTGGTCATTCAGGGATATTTGTACTGTCCTGGCGTTTTCAAGCCTCAAGAAGCAATGGAGTGTCGGTACATCAGGATTGATCAATTTTTATATATATATTATAAATATCTCAGTCATACTATGTGGACACTCTATATTTCCTACAGACTAAATAATAAACACTGATTTGGGTTATTTTCACCAAGGAAATGTAACAGAATACATTTTGACCTAAATTTATGACTAAAGATTATTTGCTAAATTTTTCAATGAGCAAGGAAAACATTTATTTTTTTTCCATAATTTTCTGTCTTTTTTTTTTTTGCTTTTTATCTTAAATTTTTTTGTGTATTTTAACCAGATGAAAGAAGTGGTGACAGAGCGGCCGCCCCGCCACAGTAAATGGGGATGGGGTGGTTGGCATCAGGTTAATCGCCACTGGGTTTTATTTATTTTATGCATGATTCTGCACTTCTGGGTCTGGGGCGCGCATGCGTGCTTCTGGCCACCTGCTCCCGCTGTAATTTGACACATCGGGATCCAATCAGCGGGTCCGGCGGACACTATGTCCGCCGGGACCCGCTGATCATTGGGGAGACAGGCAGAGCGGCGATCTGCCTATGTAAACAAGGCAGATCGCCGTTCTGTGGCGCAAGAAGGCTGTTATCCTGTCTGTCTGCTAAGCAAGAACACAGATCTCTGCGTTCCCAAAGTGAAAACACTCCCCACACAGTAAGCACTCCCAGGAAACACATTTAACCCTTTGAGCTCCCCTGATGCTAACCCTTTCCCTGCCAGTGTCATTAGTAAAGTGACAGTGCATATTTTTTAGCATTGATCACTGTATTCATGTCAGTTAGACATGTCGCAGTCCCGCTATAAGTTGCTGATCGCCGATATTACTAGTGTTTTTTTTTTTTTTGTTTTTTTTTTTTAATGTATCTCATAGTTTGTAGTATTTTTTTTTTTTTTTTTACCAAAAATATGTAGCAGAATACATATTTGCCTAAATTGATGAAGAAATTTAGATTTTTTCCTTTTTTTACCTTGGGTATGTTTTAGAGCAGAAAGTAAAAATGATGTATTTAACCAAAGATTATTTTTGTTTATAGCGCAAAAAATAAAACCTGCAGAGGTGATCAAATACCACCAAAAGAACGCTCTATTTGTGGGAAAAATGGAAACATTTTTTGGGGTTCAGTGTCGCACGACCGTGCAATTGCCAGTTAAAAAAGCGCATTGGTACTGGCTGGACCACTAGGTAAAAAAGGTAAAAGAAAACTAGTGCAGCAGCAATGTCCAAGAATTTCAAGCTGCAATAAAATACTTTTTATTTTTGTGCCTAATACCACTTTAAGCTTGCCATAGTTGGGACAGTTTGCCAAAATCAGTAAAATGTAGGTGATTGTAAAAACTGTAATCGTACAAAAAATGGATACTGCTATTCAATTATCTTTTTTTTGTTTTTTCTTCTGCAAATAATTATCTTCTGTGATGTGGCATTTTGCTAGATTTATCAGTGTACAGGCAGTCCCCGGCTTACAAACAAGATAGGGTCTGTAGGTTTGTTCTTAAGTTGAATCTGTTTGCAAGTTGGAACAGGTACATTTTTTTAAGTGTAGCTCCAGCCAACAAAAACTATTTTTAAGCTTTTTGGATAGCATAGGGAAGGGTTTACACCCCTGTAAAGTTTGTTTTGCTGTCTATGTCCCTGTTCAGAAGATTTTACCTCACTTTCTGTCCCAATGACAACAGGATTTAGAAAATGTTGGGCTGTGGAAATAAGCCTTGGTGATAAAGCATCAGCGGAGGTACCTTTTTTTTTTTTTTTTTTCCATAATAACTCTTATGCCCCATACACACGAGCGGAAATTCCGCCAGCAAAAGTCCGATGAGAGCTTTTGGTCCGAAAATGCGACTGTGTGTATGCTCCATCAGACTTTTGCTGGCAGAATTCCAGCCAGCAAATGATTGAGAGCATGTTCTCAATTTTTCAGTCGGAAAAAGTTCCGATCGTCTGTACCAATTCCGATGCGCAAAATTCCTACGCATGCTCGGAAACAATTCGACGCATGCTCGGAAGCATTGAACTTAATTTTCTCGGCTTGTCGTAGTGTTGTACGTCATCGCCTCCTTGACGGTCGAAAGTTCAGCAAATTTTTGTGTGACCGTGTGTATGCAAGCCAAGCTTGAGCGGAATTTCGTCTGGAAAAACCACCCAAGATTTTTCCGACGGAAATTCCGCTCGTGTGTACGTGGCATTACAGGAGTGAATTTCCCTTCCTAGGGGCAGATTTCCTCTCGCTTCCTGTTGTCTCCCTCTGTTTGTAAGTAGGAGTCGTTTGTAAGTCGGATGTTTGTAACTAGGGGACCGCCTGTAATTGTTTTTGTACATGGAACATATCAGATGTCACAAATTTGAATCGTCATTTCATTAGATCTCTTTTCTATAGAATTGGACAGTATGTTTGCATTGGATCTGGGTGATGCTTATGCTATGTTTTGGATGTCCCTTCACTTCCTGTCGTCTGAACAGGAAGTTAGAATATTTTTCCTTTTGTATGTAAAATTACCCCATAAGCTGGCTATACACTGGTCAAAATTGGGCAGGTTCAGCAGGGATTGGTGTAGTATTTTTTTATCAGTGAGTATTGGCAGTCCTCCCTTGAGAGAAGTAGATAATTCGATCGGCTTCTGTCAAACTGACAAGTTGGAAAACCTTTCCCGATCAGTGGCTGTAATGCTGTCAGAATACAGGGCATAATTTAAATTGGAGATTGCAAAATCTGGTGCAGCTCTGCATGGAAACCAATCAGCTGCCAGGCTTTTTTGTCAAAGCTTAATTGAACAAGCTGAAGTTAGAAGCTGATTGGCTACCATGAAGAACTGCACCAGATTTAGTAAATCAACCTCACAATGTCCTAACGAGGGGCGGGGGGGGGGGGTTCTACCATCCACCATCCACCATCCACCTTGTTTGTGTGGATCATCAGGCTGAACAAAGACAAAATGACAGTACATCCAGCTTAAGATTGTTTTCATGGGAACGTGTATCCCCATTGGAAGATTTCCACACTCTTCCTGCTCTGGTGGCAGTTCAAAATGTTAGGTTTACCCTCACTTTTATTTTCAGTGATATTGGTGATCAGAACAATTGGAGAGAGTGAATCTTCCCAACGAGGACATAGACCGCAGTAAAACAAGAAAAATACCCTTCCATCATGCCTAATATGAATCCACATTCCATAGTAATAATAATCATGTATTGACAAATTAATGTCTTGTGTGTGTTTTTGTGTTTTTTTTTTTATATATTTTTTTTATTTGTTTTTTTTTGGGTAAACTTACATTTTTGTTAATTTTACAAAGACAAAACAAAAGAACACATGCACAGAATATTGTATGGTATCAAAGATCATACAGTAAATATAAGGAAGTCATGCCATATA
Organism: Lithobates sylvaticus; assembly: GCA_028564925.1. Taxonomy (NCBI): domain Eukaryota; kingdom Metazoa; phylum Chordata; class Amphibia; order Anura; family Ranidae; genus Lithobates; species Lithobates sylvaticus. Next base: position 136,781,968 of record CM053031.1, read on the forward strand.
ACTTCAGAATTATGTGCATTAGACAAAAGAGCCTGCGCAACAAGAGCTAGGGAGAGAAATACAAGGTGAATCATGGAGGCAATAGAAGGGGGGGAAACGCACTGAGCAGCATGGAGGAGGGGGTATAAACTGACACTGAAAGCAGGTGAGTGCCAGTGTCACTAATCCTATCCCTCCACTACCATCACCCCTCTGCCTCTGATCCCATCTATCCCTCTGCCTCTGATCCCATCTACCCCCCTGCCTCTGATCCCATCTACCCCCCTGCCTCTGATCCCATCTACCCCCCTGCCTCTGATCCCATCTACCCCCCTGCCTCTGTTCCCACCTACCCCTCTGCCTCTGTTCCCACCTGTCCCTCTGCCTCTGATCCCACCTGTCCCTCTGCCTCTGATCCCACCTGTCCCTCTGCCTCTGATCCCACCTGTCCCTCTGCCTCTGATCCCACCTGTCCCTCTGCCTCTGATCCCACCTGTCCCTCTGCCTCTGATCCCACCTGTCCCTCTGCCTCTGATCCCACCTGTCCCTCTGCCTCTGATCCCACCTGTCCCTCTGCCTCTGATCCCACCTGTCCCTCTGCCTCTGATCCCACCTGTCCCTCTGCCTCTGATCCCAACTGTCCCTCTGCCTCTGATCCCACCTGTCCCTCTGCCTCTGATCCCACCTGTCCCTCTGCCTCTGATCCCACCTGTCCCTCTGCCTCTGATCCCATCTGTCTCTCTGCCTCTGATCCCATCTGTCTCTCTGCCTCTGATCCCATCTGTCCCTCTGCCTCTGATCCCATCTGTCCCTCTGCCTCTGATCCCATCTGTCCCTCTGCCTCTGATCCCATCTGTCCCTCTGCCTCTGATCCCATCTGTCCCTCTGCCTCTGATCCCATCTGTCCCTCTGCCTCTGATCCCATCTGTCCCTCTGCCTCTGATCCCATCTGTCCCTCTGCCTCTGATCCCATCTGTCCCTCTGCCTCTGATCCCATCTGTCCCTCTGCCTCTGATCCCATCTGTCCCTCTGCCTCTGATCCCATCTGTCCCTCTGCCTCTGATCCCATCTGTCCCTCTGCCTCTGTTCCCACCTACCCCTCTGCCTCTTTTCCCACCTACCCCTCTGCCTCTGTTCCCACCTATCCCTCTGATCCCACCCATCCCTCTGCCTCTGGTCCCACCCATCCCTCTGGTCCCACCCATCCCTCTGCCTCTGGTCCCACCCGTCCCTCTGCCTCTGTTCCCACCCGTCCCTCTGCCTCTGATCCCACCCGTCCCTCTGCCTCTGATCCCACCTGTCCCTCTGCCTCTGATCCCACCTGTCCCTCTGCCTCTGATCCCACCTGTCCCTCTGCCTCTGATCCCATCTGTCCCTCTGCCTCTGATCCCATCTGTCCCTCTGCCTCTGATCCCATCTGTCCCTCTGCCTCTGATCCCATCTGTCCCTCTGCCTCTGATCCCATCTGTCCCTCTGCCTCTGATCCCATCTGTCCCTCTGCCTCTGATCCCATCTGTCCCTCTGCCTCTGATCCCATCTGTCCCTCTGCCTCTGTTCCCACCTACCCCTCTGCCTCTTTTCCCACCTACCCCTCTGCCTCTGTTCCCACCTATCCCTCTGATCCCACCCATCCCTCTGCCTCTGGTCCCACCCATCCCTCTGGTCCCACCCATCCCTCTGCCTCTGGTCCCACCCGTCCCTCTGCCTCTGTTCCCACCCGTCCCTCTGCCTCTGATCCCACCCGTCCCTCTGCCTCTGATCCCACCCGTCCCTCTGCCTCTGATCCCACCTGTCCCTCTGCCTCTGATCCCACCTGTCCCTCTGCCTCTGATCCCATCTGTCCCTCTGCCTCTGATCCCATCTGTCCCTCTGCCTCTGATCCCATCTGTCCCTCTGCCTCTGATCCCATCTGTCCCTCTGCCTCTGATCCCATCTGTCCCTCTGCCTCTGATCCCATCTGTCCCTCTGCCTCTGATCCCATCTGTCCCTCTGCCTCTGATCCCATCTGTCCCTCTGCCTCTGATCCCATCTGTCCCTCTGCCTCTGATCCCATCTGTCCCTCTGCCTCTGATCCCATCTGTCCCTCTGCCTCTGATCCCATCTGTCCCTCTGCCTCTGATCCCATCTGTCCCTCTGCCTCTGATCCCATCTGTTCCTCTGCCTCTGATCCCATCTGTCCCTCTGCCTCTGATCCCATCTGTCCCTCTGCCTCTGATCCCATCTGTCCCTCTGCCTCTGATCCCATTTGTCCCTCTGCCTCTGATCCCATCTGTCCCTCTGCCTCTTTTCCCACCTGCCCCTCTGCCTCTTTTCCCACCTGCCCCTCTGCCTCTGATCCCACCTATCCCTCTGATCCCACCCATCCCTCTGCCTCTGGTCCCACCCATCCCTCTGCCTCTGGTCCCACCCATCCCTCTGCCTCTGGTCCCACCCATCCCTCTGCCTCTGGTCCCACCCATCCCTCTGCCTCTGGTCCCACCCATCCCTCTGCCTCTGATCCCATCTGTCCCTCTGCCTCTGATCCCATCTGTCCCTCTGCCTCTGATCCCACCTACCCCTCTGCCTCTGTTCCCACCTACCCCTCTGCCTCTTTTCCCACCTACCCCTCTGCCTCTTTTCCCACCTATCCCTCTGATCCCACCTATCCCTCTGATCCCACCTATCCCTCTGATCCCACCCATCCCTCTGCCTCTGATCCCACCCATCCCTCTGCCTCTGGTCCCACCCATCCCTCTGCCTCTGGTCCCACCCATCCCTCTGCCTCTGGTCCCACCCATCCCTCTGCCTCTGGTCCCACCCATCCCTCTTTATCAAATCAAATAGTGGACAGGATAATCGTAATCGAATCGTGAGACCAGTGAAGATGTGCACCCCTAGTGAAGACACGCACCCGACTGTATTGACATTTCTTTTTTATTTTTCTACAATCTTTAGTTAAATACATCATTTTATATCAAGGGAGAAATTTGTTAATTAAATCTATCAATGCTTGTAAGGTGAGCCTGTGCAAGAAATGGCCGCACCTTGTGTGCTTAGAAAGTAAATTAAATCTCATCGTTCTATACATAATGCTAGGAGATTTTATTTGTGAGAATGAAATTGACATCTCCTTCCTACCAGATATGAATGCAATATTGGTTACATCTGTTAATGCTTTAAGTGGGTGGTTGCGGTTTATAAGAGTGGTTCGCACTGGTGCGACAAGTGCTCCAACTTCGAGAGCACAAGTCACATGACATGTCAAAATCAGTGAGTCTCTCTATGAGAGAGCCATCTTAACTGATCCGACTTGTGTCAGTTTGACTTTTGAAACGGTTCCTACGCTACTTTGGTCCTACTTGGGAGCAATTTCAACCCATTGAATTGAATGCAAGTGACATCTAAGTCAGATCAGCATCTTAACTGATGCAACTTGTGCTCAGACACGATGTTAGCAATGCAAAATTTATCGGGGGGGGGGGGAACAAATAAAAAAACACATGGGGTTCCCCTTAAAATCTAAAAAAATTTTTTTTTTTGGTGTGGGGGCCTGGTATGGATCTGGGGGGGGGGGGGGGTGGACTCCACACCATTTTTTCTTCTTCTTCTTTTTCGGCGAGAGTTTTCATTCATACCAGAACCAAAGTAATTGTTTTGATTGGTCAATGGACAAGTCGCACTCATCTCAAAGTCAGATCAAAATCGGATCCTGTTCATTAAAGTCGCATGGAAGGCGAATTGGAAGTCGTGCTACTTTTGTGTCAGATCAGTGTAAACATGGCCTAAGGCGAAATGGTAATTATTTTTGCCCAGTGTTAACCCAGTACATAGACAGTACCTTTTGTATCCTTCGCTGGTCTCCACAGCACAGTGAAAGGCCAACCATATTCATGACTCTTATTAGTTAGTAGTTTTCACTGTGTAGTTAATATGTGCCCCTGACTGTCCAAGACACTCATCAAAAATGGCCCAATAAATGCAAGTAATTCTCAAACATAAAAGCTTTGCTTGTTATTATGGAGACATTAATGGACAGGCTACTGCAGTTTGTTTTTCCATTTTTAGCTGAATTCTAATGCTAGTCCCTTACCTGTGTTTTTTTTTTCTTCTAACAGGCATGCAGTGAAACCTATTTCGCCTTTCCTCTTCTAGATAAAAGAAACGTTCATAGTCATTTTCATTGCCGAAGCACACACTTGGTAAGGGTTTTATATTTAGATACCAATTATTGAGAAAACTCAAATGCATTGTTTGTTTAATTTCATGTGGGCTTTTTTTAATCGCATATCATGTATTTTGTAGTTTGCCTTAAAATCAAGAAACATTTATTAATTCACCTTAGTTACTGGAAGAGTAATGTTACCAATAACTTTAGAAACATTTCTATTTGGCAAAAAATAGCTTTTTAAAAAGGTATGGCGTGATATTAGATGAGTCACCAGATCTGGCAATTTTCAGCTAATTTATATGACAATCTGGATAGCCTTTAAAATCAACACAATTGGCCAGATCTGTTAATTTCCGCAAGATCAAGTTGATGCTTTTCTGAATGCATTTCCATTTCCTATTAATAGTGCAGTCAGAGCGCTCCAGCTTGGGGTAGAAGTTGAGCCACAGCACATTGTGACAGGAACAGTCATGCATGCACATCCAACCGTTCACCAATGTTTATGGCCAGCTTTAGGTACATTTTTGTTCAGATTTTCCTTTATTCTATATTCACAGTGCAGAGATAAGCCTGCTACCACAGCTCTCAGACTACGCTTTTAGGACATGGAATGCAAAGTATGTCTGCATGTCACAAATAAGAATACTAGTTATTTTGGTTTCAGTTAATTTTCTAATATTTATATGTGTATGGCCAACTTTGGTTGGTCCATGGGCCAGCATGATGCTTGGTAACAAGCTCTGAGGAAAATTGGACAGTATTGAAACTTGTATAGAATTGGCAGGCTGTGGAAGAAGATTAGAAGAGCTGCAGCAGATTTGACAGATACAGTGCATCCGGAAAGTATTCACAGCGCTTAACTTTTTCCACATTTTGTTAGATTACAGCCTTATTCCAAAATGTATTAAATTCATTATTTTCCTCAAAATTCTACAAACAATACCCCATAATGACAATGTGAAAGAAGTTTGTTTGAAATCATTGCAAATTTTATTAAAAATAAAAAATGAAAATAATCACATGTACAAAAGTATTCACAGTATTTGCTCCTACTTCTGGACCTTTCGGCTACATTTGACCACCCCCTCCTCCAATAAATTTTACTTCCTCGGTCTCCATGACTATGCTCTTTGCTGGCTCTCATCCTACCTATCCCACCGCACCTTTAGTGTCACAATTCTACTTTCTCCTCTTCCTTTCTCCTTCTGGGTCCCTCAAGGTTCTGTTCTTGGACCTCTCTTATTTTCAATCTACACCTCCTCCCTGGGTCAGCTTCAATATCATTTCTACACTTTTTGTCAATGGAATATTGCCTCAGTTGAGAGTTTTTCTTAGGTAGGGGTGGGTACCATCATCCATATATTATAGAAAGAGGAGCCTCGGGTCACCTCAGAAGTGCCCCTGGCAAGGAGGAGAAGGATTTGGACTATCTCAGTACCTCAAGGACATAAACAAGAGTATATATATTTTTTTAAATAAAATGTAATAATGTATAGAAGATAAAAACATTGTGGGAAAAGCAACTTGACAATAATTTTTAAATACAGTCAATAGGACAATCGCCAAGAGGCATCATATCTGATACCCCATTTCAACACTGGGGGTCATTTCCATCCCTTCTACAATGTTTGAGCAGTACACATGGCTGTAACTATTGACTGTATTTAACAATTGTTGTCAATGTTGTTCTTTCCACCATGTTTTTATCTTCTATACATGTATATATATTTTTTTTTAATAAAATTATACATGCTCTTGTTTATGTCCTTGAGGTACCGAGATAGTCCAAATCCTTCTCCTCCTTGCGAGGGGCACTTCTGATGTGACCCCAGGCTCCTCTTTCTATCATTTCTACACCGATGACACTCAAATTTATCTCTCCACCCCTCAGCTCACTCCATCAGTCTCCTCACGCATCACTAACTTACTAACAGACATATCTGTATGGATGTCACACCACTTCCTCAAACTCAACTTGTCTAAAGCCGAGCTTCACCTGCCTCTTCCCTGACGTATCCACCCATCCCTGCATGCCAGGGTCGTAGGTGTTATCCTGGACTCTGAACTCTTCTTTTGGCCCCACATCCAATCCCTTTCCAAAGTTTGCAGCCTCAACCTCCGCAACATCTCCAAACTACGTCCCTTCCTAACCAATGAAACTACAAAGCTCCTGATTCACTCCCTGGTTATCTCTCGGCTCGACTACTGCAACACCCTCCTCATTGGCTTACCTTTAAATAGGCTTTCCCCTCTTCAGTCCATTGTGAATGCTGCTGCCAGACTCATCCACTCTACAAACCGCTCACCATTTGCTACCCCTCTCTGCCAATCCCTCCATTGGCTGCCACTCACCCAACAAATTAAATTCAAAATACTAACAATAACTTGCAAAGCCATCCTCAACTCTGCCCCCAGCTACATCACTAGCTTGGTCTCAAAATACCAACCTAATTGTCCTCTTCGTTCCTCCCAAGGCCTCCTGCTCTCTAGCTTCCTTATCACCTCCTCCCATACGCGCCTCCGGGACTTCTCCTGAGCCTCTCCCATCCTCTGGAATTCCCTACCCCAATCTGTCAGACTATCCACTTTTAGGCGATCCCTGAAAACTACTCTCTTTAGAGAAGCCTATACTGCCTCCACCTAACATCTGTACTTTAATTTTCTTCCTCAGCTCATCCCCCCACAGTTTTTACCCTTTTGTATCACTTGACCCTCCCTCCTAGATTGTAAGCTCTAACGATCCTCTTGCATTGAATTGTATTGTAATTGTACTGTCTGCTCTAACATTGTAAAGCACTGCGCAAACTGTTGGTGCTATATAAATCCTTTATAATAATAATAAAAATACTTTGTTGAAGCACCTTTGGCACCAATTAGTCTTTTTGAGTATGATTCTACTAGCTTGGCATATATTTTTCGGCAGTTTCTCACATTCTTCTTTGCAGGACCTCTCAAGCGCCATCAGGTTGGATGGGGAACGTTGGTTCACAGCCATTTTCAGATCTCTCCAGATATGTTCAATTGGGTTCAAGTCTGGGCTCTGGCTGGGCCACTCAAGGACATTCATAAAGTTGTCCTGTAGCCACTCCTTTGTTATCTTGGCTGTGTACTTAGGGTCGTTGTCCTGTTGGAAGATAAACGTCTGCACCACTCTGAGGTCCAGAGTGCTATGGAGCAGGTTTTCATGAAGGATGTCTCTGTACATTGCTGCATTCATCTTACCTTCGATTTTGATTAGTCTACCAGTTCCTGCCCCTGAAAAACATCCCCACAGCATGATGCTGCCACCACCATGCTTCACTGTAGGGATGGTATTGTCCAGGTGATGAGCAGTGCCTGGTTTCCTCCAGACATGACACTTGCCACTCAGGCCAAAGAGTTCAATCTTTACTTCATCAGACCAGAGAATTTTGTTTCTCATGGTCTGAGAGTCCTTCAGGTGCCTTTTGGTAAACTCCAGGGGGCCGTCATGTGCCTTTTTACTGGCTTCAATTTGGCCACGCTACCATACAGGTCTGATGGGTGGAGTGCTGCAGAGATGGTTGTTCTTCTGGAAGGTTCTCTTCTCTCGACAGGAACACTGGAGCTCTGTCAGTGACCATCGGGTTCTTAGTCACCTCCCTGAATAAGGCCCTTCTCCCCTGATTGCTCAATTTGGACGGATGGCCCGCTGTAGAAGTCCTGGTGGTTCAAAATTTCCTTCCACTAAGGATGATGGAGGCCACTGTGCTCATTGGGACCTTCAATATATATTTACAGAAATATTTCTGTACCCTTCATCAGATCTGTGCCTGGATACAATCCTGTTTTGGAGGTCTACAAACAATTCCTTGGACCTCATGGGTTGCCTTGAGGCGATTCAGTTCGCAGTTGCAGCGCTATACAAGTCATTCATTCATGGGTTGGTTTGTGCTCTGACATGCACTGTTAACTGTGGGACCTTTTATAGACAGGTGTGTGCCTTTCCAAATCATATCCAATCAATTGATCTTACCACAGGTGGACTCCAATCAAGTTGTAGAAACATCTCAAGGATGATCACTGGAAACAAGATGCACCTGAGCTCAATTGAGTGTCCTGGCAAAAGCTGTGAATATTTATGCACATGGGATTTTTTATCTTTAATAAATTTGCAAAGATTTCAATCAAACTTCTTTCACATTGTCATTATGGGAAATTGTTTGTAAAATTTTGAGGGAAAATAATGAATTTAATCAATTTTGGAATAAGGCTGTAACCTAACAAAATGTGGAAAAAGTGAAGCGCTGTGAATACTTTCCGGATGCACTGTACAGCAACCTCAGCAAATAATCAGGTTTTGGATACTTTATTCAAAACATTATTTTTTTTTTTAAATAAATTGACTTTGCTTGCCAATGGTACCTGAAGTTATTGCTAATATATAAATGAAATAAGAAAAAAGCTGGATAACTCAAACCTTGTATTCCTGTTACACTGCTGGTCTGTAGACTGCAGTGCATGGCAGTGCTAAAGATGTTAATGTGTACCTGCATGTCGGACCTATCTGTACAATCTTTTATAAAGTCATGTTCTGTTTTTGGGGTTTGTCATACTTGCAAGACATTTATTGCAAGTTAAGGTACCCATATACAGTAAATGAGGGTTGTCACCTAAAAGAATGGTGTGCACTCCATTTACGTTTCCAACACTGTCGATCTTTAGGTTCCCAAGGTTGTGTGCTACATTTGCATGCTTTGCATAGTCTTTTATCCAATCATGTCAAAATTGCTAGTAAATAAACCTAGGTACAAAAATCTAAATGTCTACGGACCGGTGGAATGTATATATTTGAAAGCCAACTTCATGAACCAATCTGTGTTCTAACAGGGAAAGTGTCCATATGCAGCTTTATTCTTGGGCCGAGTGGACTGTTTTAGACCTTATCAGTTGATAATCAACCTTTTTAAGGCCCCTTTCACACTGACGGACCGTTCAGGTCCGCCTGTTAGTTTTGACGGCGGACCTGAACGGGCGCTGAATGCTGGTCTATGGAGCGACGGATGTCAGCAAAGACATGTCCGCTTACATCTGACCCGGTCCGATCCGCCAAAAGCAGACGGATGGCCCTACGTCCGGAATCCGTCGCTGGCGGATCGGATGAGATCTGATGAAAACGGACACGCTGTCCGTTTTAATCCGATCTCTCCATAGAGACCAGCGGTGCTGGACAAGCCCAACCCCGCTCAGTGAGCAGAGAGGGACCTGTCATCCGCCAGCTCAGTGGAGATCAATGGAGAGATCTCCCGCTGAGCCGGCGGACAGAGGCGGACTCCGTGGAAGCGGAGTCCGCCTCGTGTGAAAGGGGCCTAAGGTTCAAAGACAGCTCACTTGCTCTTCCACAGTCCAGTAGAAAAACAAGTATAGAAAAACCTGACTGCTGACTGGACCACCCCAAACCTCATATGAGCATTTCCAACACCCTTGAGAATTAAAAAAAAAAATTGCAACCTGTTATGCCACATCTGCTGTAGATCCTGTTGTTTGATCTGAAGGTGTAATGCAAAACGTAAGCAATTTACTATTGACTAAATATTGAAAAGATTTTTTAAAAAATTAACATGTATTTTACTTAATGGATGATTTGCTTTCTAACACCAATATTACAACACTGCGCATAACCAGGCACTTCCAGGTACACAGAGAAACATTACTCTTACACGATTCTCATAATTTCACACACATAATCTCACTTTTTTTAAAAATAGGAATATCTGTAAAAAAACCTTACGCTGCATAACTCTAAACACACGTTATAGGATGCTGCATACAAATAAAAAAATCCCAAAATGTTTGCTTTCTGCCACCAAAATTCCAAAAGTAAAAGCAATTAAACGTACTTTTTTGTTTTTACAGTACACGAACAGTTGGATTTTTGGCTGTGAAGAAGGTTCAGCTAAATGGTGAGTTATTCTAGGCTTAACTATATCTTGCACTCTGCTCCACTGGTGAACACTAAAAAAATAAATAAAAAAAGTACAATCTACAAATTTTCTTTCAGTTAAATAAAACTTACATTAACAGTGACCTAAAAATATTATCCACTTCAGCTCACACCCATGTACCCCATATGGACCAGAGCATTTTTTTTTTTTTTTTTACACTTCTGCTATGGTGTCTTGTTGATTTGGCGTTGACTTTGTAATTGCTTAAAGGGGAGGGCCAGCTGGGAAAAAAATAATTAAAAGTCAGCAGCTACAAACACTGTATCTGCTGACTTGTAATAAGCAGGCTTACCTGTCCTGGGTGCCTGCGATGTCGGCCGCCTTAGACCGACCGCCCCTAGGGTCTCGGTTCCCGGCGTCGCCATTCCAACTAAGGGAAACAGGCAGCGTAGCCTTGCTGGCTTCACTGCCCGTTTCCTACTGCGCATGCGCGAGTCGCGCATCACTTTGTGAATGGGGAACGCGCTGTGTTGTGGGACACACACAGTTCCCATAACACACCGCGCCCCATTCACTAGAAGATGACGCTAGGAGCAGAAGACCGAACAACTCCACGGAACAGGAAGAGGCAGATTAGGACGATCTGCCTAGCAACAGCCCTTTTTTGGTAAGTAAAAAAAAATAATTTTTTTTTTCCTTTTTTAAATTTTAACATTTTTATGAAGTTTTTTTTTTTTTTAGGGTGGCCCTCCACTTTAAAATAATGTTCCAATTCTTAAATTCTTGCGGTAGCTGCATTAGGGTGTTTTTTTTTGTTCCTTTAACCTGGTGATTCTAACAGAGAGTCTGTTATTTTTCAACTTCATTTTAATAGACCAAGCTGTCCAGCAAAAGAGGCCATTGGAGGGTAAAGGAAAACCATATTCCACTGACAGAGGTGCTTACAGTGGTCCTTTTTTATTCATTTTTGTAAAACCTTCATCCCAAAAGGATGAAAACTGTTGCTGTACTTGCTTAACAAGTGTTAGAGTTCAGCTTTAATTTGTTAGTCAAGTCCATCTAAATCTGCTAATCCATCTATCCCTACCCTATTCAAAGACTGATAATGCTGCTGCCAAAAGGTAGCTTTACTTCTTCAGCCAGAGTGCAGACATTCTATGACAGGAAGTATGTTACTGACTGAATCACCAGGTGGAAGAAAGGAAAGTAAGTCTAAAACAAAAACGAATGCAGCCACCACATCTAAGGATTGGTATGCTTCAGTATAATACATTTTTGTTTTTGGGTTTAATACCGTTGTAATTGTACAGGACAGAGTATTCATACACCATGAGTTAAGGGTATGTAAATTCAGGCGATTATATACTTCAAAGCTTTAGAGGACATGTGCCTTTGGACGCCTCCCCTAAAAACCTACTCTATATTCTATGAGTCCTCCGTTTTAGACTAGTGGTGGACCTTTTCACCTTCATTGAAAAATACACCCTAGTCTTAATTCTACTGTCTTTTAATGCCAGCGTAGAAACAGTGTATTTGGATCAGTGCAACCTTGCACCAATCCTTGAGAGCTGCAGAGTGCTATACAGGTTCAGGGCCATGACTCATCATTATGGAACCCAGTCTCTAGAATCCCCTTTGGTTGCATGGTGCTGTACAGGTTCAGGGCCATGCCTAATCGCTGTGGAATCTAGTCTCTAAAGACCTCTTTGGGGCAAAGCCTGGACTTTATATTGTCCAGCATCGTGGACAGGTAAGACAGGGTCATCCTATATCTCTGACAGTTGTTGTAAAAACTCAACCCACAAAGCTTGGTCTCAGGTGGATGACCAGGTGTTGCATCACAGCACTGGTCGCATACTTTACCACTACTTCCTCCTAGAGCCCATATAAGGTACTCTGGTGCTTCCTCTCATCCTAAAGGCTCTCTTTGCTCTGGCAACTAGCTCTTGCTGCCATTTCAGTATGTCAAACTGCAGCCAACTGGACTAGGGCAATAAACAACCAACACTGTATTTCAGGATTGTGTTGTTACACAGCAATTACAGCAGCAGTTTTCTGCTCTCCTTTTTTGTGTGGATGCCCCAGAACCTGTAATGATACAAAGGTCCAGAATGGCTCTAATCTCCATTCACATGGGCAGAATCTTATGGCTGAAAGCTTGGACACCTAAAGCTTTCTTTTGTCCCAGGGAGTTGTTGTCAGTACCACAGCAAGACAGGTTCATAGGATTTAACTTGAACCTGTTTAAGGTACCAAAGCCTAAGTAGAGTGTTCTTCCTATTCTGGAATCAAAATCCCTTAACAGATTCCTTCACATTCCAAAATTTTGCATAGATCCTGCATGGTCAGTAATTGCCCCTTTGAGAAAAAGGCCAATACATGGCATCTGTGGACATCAAAATGCCTATTTGCATGTTTCCCTTTACCCACCTCATCAGCGATTTCTGTGCTTGGCAGTGGCAGACAATTACTTCCGCTTTGTCACACTGCCCTTCGGACTCTCACCTGCTTCCAGAGTGTTCAGAGGTTTTAGCCACTCTGTTAGTACTCAGAATTTATGGCATCCAGGTCACAAGCTTTCTAGATGAACACCCTCTGAAGGACTAATCTCCTTTCCAGCTATCAGAAAATGTGCACTGGACAATTTAGTTAATTCAGGACTTCAGCTGGATGATCAATTGCAAAAAATTTGCTTTCCAGCCTTCTAGGTTCTTGGAATACTTGAGTCTGATCCTGAAAACATCCCAATAAAAAGTCTTTATCCCAAAAGAGTTCTTTTTCTAAGAGCTCATGCTTGAGAATTGAGATGCAAGAGACACCCCACAATAAGATTCTCCATGAAAGTTCTAAGCCTAATAGTAGCCTCCTTCAAGGCACTATTAGCCCAGTTTCATTCAAAAACTCTCTAAGCACCAGTTCACACCATAAAAATACAGTCCGGATGTGTTCCAGATTCTTTTCTTAATGCATGTTTTTGACACGTTTTGAATGCGTTTTTGATGCAGTCCATGCTTCTTGTCCCCTTCTTTTTTTTTTTTTTAACCTTTAAATAAGGACATGTGTGTTCCAGTGCATTTTCTTATGCTTTTTACAGCTTTCCAGTACAGCCCAGTGCAGGAAAAATGCAGCATGTTCTACTTTTTTTTTTTTTTTTTTCTGGCACTCCAAGCCCTGGTGTGAACTATGCCATTTGAAATCGTATAACCTAATTTCCATGCATTTTTGATGCAGAAAAAAAATGCACTGGACTGCATGTGGTGTGAATTGGCCCTAACTTAATTTTGTCGACCTAGAAAAAAAGCATGCTTTTTCCCTCAATTTGCCCATGCTCCTCTCCAGCCAAGCAAGGAATTACCTTACTTGGTGGATCAACAATCTAGCCCTGACAGTGGTCCTTTCTTTCCTATCACTGGAATGTTATCGCAACCAACACAAGTCTCTGAGGTTAGCGAGGGTTGTTCCAATCCCTAACAGTCCAAGGAACATCAACATATTGGCGCTCAGAGCAGTCTGCTTGACCCTGCAGCACTGGACCCCCCTCTTAAGGGACATCCAATCAGGATGCAGTTGCAGTGCAATGGCAGTGGCATACATCAACCATCAAGAGGGCATAGGAAGTCTGACTGCCTTGAAGGAAGCAATCGGAAATCACTGTCCACATTCCAGGAGTGGACAAATGGAAAGCAATTACCTTAGCCTCCACCACCTGTATCAAGGGGAATAGGCCCTTCATCCAGATATCTTCAGTCTGATATGCCGATAATGTGGGATTCCAGATGTGGACATCCTAGCCTCCAGATTCAACAGCCACAACCTACCTCTGTTGCCAGAACCAGGGATCCTCTAGCTTCAGATGTCCTAATAATGCTCTGGTCTTAGTTAAGGATAATTTACAGTTTCCCTCCAGTGCAAATTCTGCCTCATCTGTTCCAAAATATAGAGCAAGAGAGGAAAATGGTGATCCTAGTTACGCCAATATAAAAAAATATTAAAAGCCAGCAGCTACAAATACTGCAGCTGCTGACTTTTAATAAACGGACACTTACCTCTTCTAGGGTCCAGCGATGTCGGAAGCCGAGAAATCGCTCGGTTCACGGCTTCTGCCACCGCCATTCTCGTTGAGGGAATCGGGAAGTGAAGCATTGCGGCTTCACTTCCCAGTTCCCTACTGCACATGCGCGAGTCACGCAACGCAATGAGAATGCTCCGCGCTGTCTCTGGGACCCGTGTGTGTCCCAGCAGACAGCGCGGCGGGACAGGAAGAGGCGTAGACTCCCGTGGGAGTCTATGCCCGGAAGTGGGTGCACATACCTGTCTTAGACAGGTATCTGCACCCCCCTCCCCCCTGAAAGGTGCCAAATGTGACACCGGAGGGGGGGAGGGTTCCGATGAGCGGAAGATCTCAACTTGGTTCTCTATGCCTGCAGAACCCTCCATTTGAACCGATCAGGGATATTTCCCTAGAGAATCTCTCCTGCAAAGTATACTTTTTAGTTGCCATCACTTCTGTCAGATGTATTTCTGACCTGGTGCCCCTGCTTTTAAAGAGTATTTCCTCATACTTCACATTGAGAAGGTTGTCTTGCGCCCTAGGCTACCCTTTCTCCTGATGTTGGTTTTAGTATTCTACCTCAACGAGTACATTATTCTACCGTCCCCATGCCCTGCTCCGAAGCATAGAAAGGAAATCTATCTGCATTGCCTGGATGTTGTCACGGCCATTAAAGTATACCTCAAAGCTACTTCTCCAATCAGGTGGACGGATCCCCTGTTTGTCCTGTACCTGACCTTACAAGAGAAGCCCTGCTTCAAAGTCCACCACCGCATTATGGATAGAAAAAAATTCCTCCTGTGCATTTTATGTGCCCATTCCACCAAATCGGTGGGAGTATCCTGGGCATTTCGACACCAAGCCTCTGTAGGCCAGTTGTGTACGGCCACCACCTGGTCTTCGGTTCACACTTTTTCAAAGTTTTACGCAGTGGGCGTCCAGTTTTGTGTGAAAGATGCTTTTGGCTGCAAGTTTCTTGCAGCAGCACTCTGAAGTTGAGGCTTCTAACCCTTGTTGTTTGGGCGTGTTGGCACAGTTATGTTTGCCTGATTGTTGCCCACCCTTCTTTTTTATTGCTTGGGAATGACCCATGGCTTATGAATACCTGTGTTTTTATACTGTACTAATGAAATAAGACAAATGCCATATCTTTGAGTACAGGATACAGGCCACCCTCCCTTCCAGTCTTTAGTTTATTCTCCATTGCTTGCTACAAACGGAGGACTCGCAGAATTGTGTGGAGTTATAGGGGAGGCACCCAGGATGCATGTGCGATTTTAAGTTTTTCCAGTGACCTGTCACCTGAAGTTAGGAGCCTTTAACCCATCATGTAGGAATACTCTGCCTGGGTCCTGTACTGTACTCCAAGATTTTGTTTTAAAGTAGAACTAAAGGTAAAACTTTTTTTTCTTTGGATTAAGTGGAGAGGGATTAAAACATTTTGTCCATTTTTTTTGTATTGCTGTCTGTACCCCCTGTTTGGCTATGGGACAGGAAGTGAAGGGAAATCTTAATGGGACACAGATTGCGGGGAAAAAAAAAAAAAAAACGTGGTTATAATCCTCCCTCTGCTCTATCCAAAATGGGGAAAAAAAAGTTTTGCCTATAGGTCCTGTTATTCCACTACATGTAGCTTGGTGTCATCTGCAAACACAGAAATGTTACTTTTGTTACCAAACCCTATATAATTTATAAGTGGGTTATAAATGGGTTAAAAAGGGTCCCAACACTGAACCTTGGCCCATTCAGAATTTGAATCTTTGTTATCCACTCTCTGAATACAGTTGTTTAGCCAGTTTGCTATCCATTTACAAATTTAAATTTGCTAGGTCTATGGACTTTTAGCTTGCCCATAAGCCATGTGTGGGGAACTGTGTCGAACGCTTTTGCAAAGTCTTGTCCACAGCCACTCCTTTTTGTCTGTTTTTGTTTAACTCTTGTGTTCTTTTTTTTTTTTTTTTTTTTTTCAAATAAACTCTCAAGTATCTAAATTAATAACTAAACTAACAGGTATGTATTTACTTGTTAACCACTTCCCGACCGCCCCATGTATATATACGTCGGCAGAATGGCACGTACAGGCAAAATCACGTACCTGTACGTGACATTCTTCCGGCGGTTGGGGTGTCCGATCGGAACCCCCTCCACTGGCGGGGACGGTCGGGATGGTTTCAGAAGCAATCCAGCACGAGGGGACGGCCAGTGGTTTCTGGCCACCCCCTCGCGATCGCTCCTGGCCAATGAGATGCTTCCCCTTGCTGTGTTTACAATTACACAGGAAGGGGAAGTGATGTCACGCTCCTCGTGTCGGTCTTTCTGACCGGGACGCCGAGCGGAGAAGACATCAGGTTAGTGCACCAACACTACACTGACACCAGGCACACATATTTCACCCCCCTGTCACCCCCTGATCACCCCCCAGATCACCCCCTGCCCCCCCAGTCACAGTGTCACTGATTGCAGTGATCATTTATTTTACTGATCACTGCATTTAGTGTCAGTGTGACTGCAATAACTGTCAGGGCAGTTAGTTTTAGGCCCCTTTAGGTCTAAGGTAGCCCCCTACCCCCCCCCCCCAAATAAAGGTTTAACCCCTTGATTGCCCCCTAGGTAACCCTTTCACCCCCTTTTGCCAGTGTCACTAAGCGATCGTTTTTCTGATCGCTGTATTAGTGTCACTGGTGTCGCTAGGTAGCCAGTTTTTTTTTTAGGTAATCGCCAGGTTTATATAGGTTCATAAATAGGTTTATAGGCTAGGTACCCCCATATTACAACCTAAATAAAGGTTTTAACCCCTTGATTGCCCCTAGAGTTAACTCTTTCACCAGTGATCACCGTATAAGTGTCACTGGTGACGCTGGTTAGCCAGTTAGTTATTTAGTTATTTAGGTTCCACGTCAGGTTTTTATATAGCGTCAGGTACCCCCATATATTACCTAATAAAGGTTTTAACCCCCTGATTGCCCCTAGTTAACCCTTTCACCAGTGATCACCGTATAACTGTTACGGGTGACGCTGGTTAGTTAGCTTGTTTTTTTATACTGTCAGGGCACCCGCCATTTATTACCCAACTATCGGTTTAACCCCCTGATCGCCCGGCGGGTGATATCAATTAGGTTTTAGGGTCAAATAAGGTCTGCGTCGCCCCAGGTTAGTGCCAGTACCGCAAACACCCACGCGCAAAGCATACACCTCCCTTAGTGGTATAGTATCTGAACAGATCAATATCTGATCTGATCAGATCTATACTAGCGTCCCAGCAGTTTAGGGTTCCAAAAAACGCATTGTTAGCGGGATCAGCCCAGATACCTGCTAGCACCTGCGTTTTCCCCCTCCGCCCAGCCCACCCAAGTGCAGTATCGATCGATCACTGTCACTTACTAAACACTAAGCACACATAACTGCAGCGTTCGCAGAGTCAGGCCTGATCCCTGCGATCGCTAACAGTTTTTTTGGTAGCGTTTTGATTCAGTCGCCAGCAGCCTAGGAGCTTTTTTCCTGTGAATCTCACTAGTGTACTACTAAATTTAGAGCCCAAAATGGCAGATCGCAAGTACACTAGTGAACAGGCCTACTTGTTTCTGAGTATGTCAGATAGTGAAGAGGAGGTCACTCATCTGTCAGAATCAGGCTCAGAATACGATCCAGTAGACGACAGCGGTTCCATGACAGGTAGCTCTGGCGACGGAGGTGAGGTCCCTGCTAAGGTCAGGCGTACCCGATCCCGATCTTCTGCTGTTGTTGAGGTGCAGGAACCGAAGGTCTCTCGTATGGAGCAGAGAAGTACTAGCGCCGCTATTCCTTCTGGTGAACTGGCAAGCACCAGCGGCCTAGTACACCCTGGACATAGTCAAACCAGCACTGCAGTAACACTTGGTGACGTGGCGAGTCCCATAAGTGCAGTTCAAGCTGGCGAGGTGGCAAGCACAAGTAGTGTCCCGCTGCCACCAAGAAGAAGACAAAGGCAGGCCCGTCGATCACATAGTGTCCTTCCTGCAGAATTCGCCAATCCTGATTGGGTGCCCACCACTTCTGCAGGACCCGTACTTCCCCCATTCACTGGCCAACCCGGTATTCAGGTGGAAACAGCTGATTTTAAGCCATCCGATTTTTATTCGCTGTTTTCACGGAAGATCTCTATAGATCTATTGTGGACCAAAGTAATATATACGCTGGTCAATACATCGCCGCTAATCCCCAGTTGCCTTCCCTTGCCAGAGATTGGAAACCAATTACGGTTTCCGAATTTAAGTCCTTTCTGGGCCTTTTCCTCAACATGGGCATACATAAATTCCCGACTCTGAGGTCTTATTGGTCCACCTCACCGCACCACCAAATGCCCGTGTTCTCTTGCTCCATGTCCAGGGCACGATACGAACAGATCTTGCGGTTCATGCACTTCAGTGACAATGAACTCTGTCGTCCTCGTGGAGACCCTGAATTTGATCGGCTCTACAAAATTCGGCCCCTCATAAACCACTTCAACCAATGTTTTGCAGCCTTGTTTACGCCCAATCAAATTGTCTGCGTTGACGAGTCCCTGATTAAGTTTTCTGGCCGCTTGTCTTTCAAACAGTTCCTTCCCAGCAAGCGTGCCAGATACGGGGTCAAGCTCTACAAGCTCTGTGACAGGGCAACAGGCTATACGTGGAGCTTTTCGGTTTATGAGGGAAAAAATAGTTGCGTAGAGCCGGAGAACTGTCCAGATTACATAGGGAGCGCTGGCAAGATAGTGTGGAACTTGGTGTCACCCTTATTCGGAAAGGGGTACCACTTGTACGTGGACAATTATTACACGAGCGTGCCACTGTTTAGTCACTTGTTTGAGCAGCAGATTGGAGCATGTGGCACCGTGCGACATAATCGCCGGGGCTTTCCCCAGCGGCTTGTAGATTCCCGTCTTAGGCTGGGGGAGAGAGCCTGCTTGAAGTGTAATAATTTGCTCGCTGTGAAGTGGAGGGATAATAAGAATGTTTTCCTTCTTACCTCCCTTCATGCAGACACGACAGTCCAAATTCGTACGGCGGCTGGTGTTGTGACGAAACCCCTCTGTGTCCACGAGTATAACCTTAATATGGGAGGGGTGGACCTCAACGACCAGTTGTTGGCGCCGTACCTAGTTGCCCGTAAGGCTAGACGCTGGTACAAAAAAGTGTCTATTTGTTCCAATTGGCTTTGCTGAATGCTCATGTGCTATACGGAGCTTCAGGCGGGACGTTACCCTTCCTTGAATTCCAGGGAGCGGTTGTCATGGAACTCCTGTATCCAGGCGATTCCACACCTCAACATCCCCTACCAAATGCAATAAGCCGGCTGCATGAGAGGCATTTTCCTTATGCCCTCCAGAGTACCCCTACCCAACGAGCCCCCCAAAGAAGATGTCGTGTCTGTAGCAAGCGCGGATGTAGTCGTGACACCCGTTATTATTGTCCACGCTGTCCTGACAATCCTGGTCTCTGCATTGGTGAATGTTTTGAACGCTACCACTCACTAGTGAAGTATTAGCGTAGGGTACAGCATTTCACAGGCTAGGATACACTTACACTTAAAAAACCCCCAAAAAATATATAAAATAAAAAAATAAAAACAAAAACAAAAAAAATCTCTCTCTCTCTCTCTCTCTCTCTCTCTCTCTCTCTCTCTCTCTCTCTCTCTCTCTCTCTCTCTCTCTCTCTCTCTCTCTCTCTCTCTCTCTCTCTCTCTCTCTCTCTCTCTCTCTCTCTCTCTCTCTCTCTCTCTCTCTCTCTCTCTCTCTCTCTCTCTCTCTCTCCTCTTTTTTATTCTATTCTGCAATGTTTTATTATGTTTTATCATGCTTGCTTTTTAGGTATGTTTTATTGTTAACCATTTTTTTGTTTTCAGGTGCGCCATTCAGTTGCAGCGCGGATTTATTTATCTTGACAGCAACAGCGTTTGCTCCCACGATACATAAAGCCGCGACTCCAACGCTGTAGGAGGTGATTTCACCACCACAGTTAAAAAACAGGGCATATATGCCGAAGCATGGGGGCAGCAGAGGGCGGAGGAGCGATTTTGCTCCTAATGCCACGTACATACGGTCGAAAAAAGTCCGACCATGTGTACGTGGCATAACTTTTTTGCGGGAGGATGCCCCCATGCTTCGGCATATATAAATGGTGCATGTATGCCCATCATTCGAAGTGGGTGGATGAAGGGAGGTATTCTAATGGTGGACATACCCACCGCGCCATTGGGAAATTGGGAAAGCATTTTATCACACCGATCTTGGTGTGGTCAGATGCTTTGAGGGCAGAGGAAAGATCTAGGGTCTAATAGACTCCAATTTTTTCAAAAAAAGAGTACCTGTCACTGCCTATTGCTATCATAGGGGATATTTACATTCCCTGCGATAACAATAAAAATGACAACTAAGAAAAAAAAATGGAAGGAACAGTTTAAAAATAAAATAAAAAAGCTAAATAAAAAGAAAAACAAAAAAAAAAAAAAAAAAAAAAAAAAAAAAAAAGCACCCCTGCCCCCCCTTCTCTTGCGCAAAGGCGAACACAAGCGTTGGTCTGGCGTCATATGTAAACAGCAATTGCACCATGCATGTGAGGTATCACCGCGAAGGTCAGATCGAGGGCAGTAATTTTAGCAGTAGACCTCCTCCGTGAATCTAATGTGGTAACCTGTAAAGGCTTTTAAAAATGTATGTAGTTTGTCGCCACTGTGTGTTTGTGTGCAATTTTAAAGCATGTCGTGTTTGGTATCCATGTACTCGGCCTAAGATCATATTTTTTATTTCATCAAAAATTTGAGCAATATAGTGTGTTTAAGTGCATTAAAATAAAAAAAAGTGTATTTTTTCCACAAAAAATGCGTTTGAAAAATCGCTGCGCAAATACTGTGTGTAAAAAAAAAAATGCAACTCCCACCATTTTAATCTGTAGGGCATTTGCTTTAACAATATATATAGTGTTTGGGGGTTCAACGTAATTTTCTTGCAAAAAAAAAATATATGTTTTCATGTAAACAAAAAGTGTCAGAAAGGGCTTTATCTTCAAGTGGTTAGAAGAGTGGGTGACGTGTGACATAGGCTTCTAAATGTTGTGCATAAAATGCCAGGACAGTTCAAACCCCCCCCCCCCCCAAATGACCCCATTTTGGAAAGTAGACACCCCAAGCTATTTGCTGAGAGCAATGTTGAGCCCATTAAATATTTTTTTTTTCTGGTCCCAAGAGATTGAATAATGAAGAAAAAAAAAAAAAAAAAAGTTGTCACTAAATGATATATTGCTCAAACATGCCATGGGCATATGTGGAAATACACGCCAAAATACATTCTGTTGCTTCTCCTGAGTACGGGGATACCACATGTGTGGGACTTTTTGGGAGCCTAGCCGCGTACGGGACCCCAAAATCCAAGCACCGCCTTCAGGCTTTCTAAGGGTGTAATTTTTTTATTTCACTCCTCACTGCCAATCACAGTTTCGGAGGCCATGGAATGCCCAGATGGCACAAACCACCCCCAAATGACCCCATTTTGGAAAGTAGACACCCCAAGCTATTTGCTGAGAGGTATGGTGAGTATTTTGGAGATCTCGCTTTTTGTCACAAACTTTTGAAAATTGAAAAAAGAAAAAAAAAAAATGTTTTCTTTACTTTCTTCATTTTCAAAAACACATGAGAGCTGGAAAATACTCACCATGCCTCTCAACAAATAGCTTGGGGTCTCTACTTTCCAAAATGGGGTCATTTGGGGGGGTTTTGTGCTATTTTGGCATTTTATGGCCTTCGAAACTGTGATGGGTAGTGAGGAGTGAAATCAAAAATTTGCACCCTTAGAAATCCTGAAGGCGGTGCTTGGGTTTCGGGGCCCCGTACGCGGCTAGGCTCCCAAAAAGTCCCACACATGTGGTATCCCATACTCAGGAGAAGCAGCAAAATGTATTTTGGGGTGCAATTCCACATATAACCATGGCATGTGTGAGCAATATATCATTTAGTGACAACTTTTTGAATAAATTTTTTTTATTTATTTTTTTTGTCTTTATTCAATCACTTGGGACTAAAAAAAAAAATATTCAACGGGCTCAACATGCCTCTCAGCAAATAGCTTGGGGTGTCTACTTTCCAAAATGGGGTCATTTGGGGGGGTTTTGTGCCATCTTGGCATTTTATGGTCTTCAAAACTGTGATGGGTAGTGAGGAGTGAAATCAAAAATTTATGCCCTTAGAAATCCTGAAAGCGGTGCTTGGTTTTCGGGGTCTCGTATGCGGATAGGCTCCCAAAAAGTCCCACACATGTGGTATCCCCGTACTCAGGAGAAGCAGCAGAATGTATTTTGGGGTGTAATTCCACATATGCCCATGGCATGTGTGGGCAATATATCATTTAGTGACAACTTTGGGCAAAAAAAAAAAAGTTTGTAATATTCCCGCAACTTGTGGCAAAATATAAAATATTCCATGTACTCAACATGCCTCTCAGCAAAAAGCTTGGGGTGTCTACTTTCCAAAATGGGGTCATTTGGGGGGGTTTTGTGCTATTTTGGCATTTTATGGCCTTCGAAACTGTGATAGGTAGTGAGGAGTGAAATCAAAAATTTGCACCCTTAGAAACCCTGAAGGCGTTGATTGGGTTTCGGGGCCCCGTGCGCGGCTAGGCTCCCAAAAAGTCCCACACATGTGGTATCCCCATACTCAGGAGAAGCAGCAAAATGTATTTTGGGGTGCATCTCCACATATAACCATGGCATGTGTGAGCAATATATCATTTAGTGACAACTTTATGAAACAATTTTTTTTTTTGTCTTTATTCAATCACTTAGGACAAAAAAAAAAAAAATATTCAATGGGCTCAACATGCCTCTCAGCAAATAGCTTGGGGTGTCTACTTTTCAAAATGGGGTCATTTGGGGGGGGGTTTGTACTTCCCTGCCATTTTAGCACCTCAAGAAATGAGATGGGCAGTCATAAATTAAAAGCGGTGTAAATTCCAGAAAATGTACTCTAGTTTGTAGACGCTATAACTTTTGCACAAACCAATAAATATACGCTTATTGGCATTTTTTTTACTAAAGACATGTGGCTAAATACATTTTGGCCCAATGTTTGACTAAAATTGAGTTTATTAGATTTTTCTTATAACAAAAATTAGAAAATCTAATTTTTTTTTCAAAATTTTCGCTCTTTTTCCGTTTATATCGCAAAAAAATAAAAATCACAGAGGCAATCAAATACCATCAAAAGAAAGCTCTATTTGTGGGAAGAAAAGGACGCAAATTTTGTTTGGTTACAAAATTGCATGACCGCGCAATTACCAGTTAAAGTAGTGCAGTGCGAAATTGAAAAAAGACCTCTGGTCCTTAAGCTGACAATTGGTCCGGGGCTGAAGTGGTTAAAGAATTTCATCTGTTTAAATATAGACACCCATTGGCCTTGTGCCAATATAGTGGTACTGAGCTAGTCGTTAAAGAGCCTCTCATTAGAAACCATTTGAAATAAGAATTTAGCTCTTTGAGGCCACATGGGTGTATGCCACCCTTTCACCGGCAAGTTCAAATTGCTTCTGTGTGTGTTATTAAACAAAGGGCTTATCAGCCGCCTTCTTATAACAATAAAGATAAAATTAGTCAAGGGAAAAAAAGTTACAATTATATTTTTTATTTTAATATATGTAATATTAAAAATATCATGACCAGTAATGATTTTGGTGTATTTTTGTTATTTTGACAAACATTTTTTTGCAGTCATTGGACTGACAGAACTTTCCACTATCCTTTTTTCAAAACTATTTCTATTGTTACAATTCTAGAAAGCATCTGCCCAGAACTGACATATCAGTTTTTGGTAGATGCTATAAAGTAAACGTACTTACCCATTAATGGAATTCCTGTCAAATTCTAACCAAGCCTGAACCTACTCCCCCCCCCCCCCCCCTTTCTAAGGCAGGGCATAAACTGTTCAAATTTCTTTCCTGCAATGGGATGCAGGAAAGAAATTTTCACGATTCCCCCATCAACACAGACAGTGTTGACAGGGGAATCCCTACTGCCGAGCAAATGTCTGCTCCTGGCAGGGGCAGGCGGAGGGGGAGAAGATGGTAATAATACAGCCGCAAGCAATAATCGCATGAGAATCAGACAGGCTGGTTGTACCCAAATTGATCGATCAATCAATTTGCTACATTCAGCCTGTTCCTGCTTCGCCGGCCTAGGACTACTCTTCTACCCTGTAAAACAAAAGATGTCTATACTTCCCTATTATGAAGCTGCGCCGGTTGGGTTATATGATCGGCCCCATTGTTGTCATCAGTGTAGAGGCGAGGCTTAGTTAGAATTGGAACAAGAAAATACCTACCACTCCCTCTCAAAAAAAAATGACAAATGCTTGAACGCTTTGACAGTCGCCCAAAACTAAAAAAAAAAAAAAAATGAGCTGGACATTCAGAGCTTGCTCAATTGATGGTTTTAGTGTTTACTAGAAAATCCTAGGTTCTGGTACATTGGTACGTTTGGTTTCATATTTTTATAACTTTGATTTTTAGCTTGGAAGTTGAAGACTTGTCATGGAACACAGAATTACTACCTTCAGCAAAGGTAAGGGTAAGTTCCTTGTAGGAACCTACATTCTTTAAATTTAGATATACAGTAAATGGTAGTATTTCTAGAGAAAGCAGAAAAAAAACTGTGTGTGCAATATATTTACAAGCCCAGCAATCCCACATCTTAATACCCAAGTTACATAAAACCAAAAAACATTCCATTGACAAATGCACAAAAATTTTACGGTGCACTTTTTTCTGTACAGTGTATTTGCATACAGTGGCATAGGATTTTCACATATTGATGCTGTATATGTCGATGGCAGTTTGTTGTACCATATGAGTGCATTTGTCAATGGCTTGTTTTGGTTTTAATTAAAGTGTTTTTTAATAAAATTAAACATTATATAATTTTATATATAGATTATTATTATTATTAATAATATTCTTTAGGTTACATGAAAAATATATGTGTGCAATATGGCTTTGAGGTTGCGTGTGAAGGAGAATGAATTCAAAGATGACTTTTCCTTTCAAGCGCATGTGACCTGAAATTTAAGTCGGATTATAACCACTTCTCATCATATATATGGCAGTCTGAAGTAAAGAAGGACCTTTCTATTTTGACATATTTGTGAAAGTACATGACATAGGCAGAATGTTCATACACCAAGGGTTAGAGGCAAGTACCTTCAGGTGATTGGACACTGACAAAGCTTTAGAGGGAATGCCCTGGACACCTCCCCTATAACCTTACCTCATTTTGTGAGTCCTCTGTTTTGTGCTAGTGTCTGTAGGTGATTGACCTTTCTCCTTCACAAAGAAAATCACCCATCGCTTAACTAGTTTATTTTTCTTATTTTCTTTACTTCCAATTCTTCAATCAAACCCACACTGTCGTCTAATGCCAGCATAGAGGCAGCGTATCTGGATCGGCGCAACCTTGGTAAAGCCTTGGAAGCCATACCTGGACCCCTGTAATGTTGCTTTTAACCCTGAATCAACATATCCAAAGATGGGGTTCCTAGTGGCCCCGAGATACGGAGCCCCAAAGTTGGTTGGAAAATGTCATTCTCTGCTGCAGAAAAGTGCTTGACATTTTCCGAACCGACTTTGGGGCCCTGTATCTTGGGGCCACTTGGTACGAGGAACTCCATCTGATATCATTAGATATGTTGTAGTGCTAGTTCCACTGGGTTTGCATACCAAATTTGGGGTTCCTAGTACCAAGTGGCCCGAGATATGGGGCCCCAAAGTCGGTCAACCGTGTCAGTCTGCAGCAATGTTATTTCGGGACCCTTTGGTAATCTAGGAACCCTTAACTACCAAGTTTAAAGTTCGGGGGACCTATGGCTGCAAATGGGCACAGTGAGGCTGCAAATGGGCATTGTTGACCCTTTTGTCCACTTACAGTAGCTGCACATTTCTCATCCTAGGCTTATACTTGAGTCAATAAGTTTTCCCAGTTTTCTGTGGTAAAATTAGGTGCCTCGGCTTATATTTGGGTCGGCTTATACTCGAGTATATACGGTAAACAAGATTTAGTTATTAGGTAATGTATTGCCATTAAAGAAAAGATTGGGAAAGAAACTGCGCTGAGGTTAAATACAAGCACTTGGGTGCAACTATACCCCCAAATTGAAAAAGGAGGTCCTGTTAAGACCAATAGGCAGCAGCAACTAAACTGTGAATATAATAACAGTGAAACAAATGGAGAAAAACAAAAAGCTGCGCATTACCAATAAATTATAAAATAATGTGACAAATGGGTTCAAAAACTCACACTAGTGGCCCAGTGTGAGCATTGACCAATTAAGTGCTGAATAATAATTGATAGACAATCACTGTAAATAATGTGCAAATCTAAAATCAATGACTGCAATTATAAAAATATATGTAGTGCCCCCTACGATACAAGCAAGGTATACATTACACATAAACGTGAAATTGAAGTAATATAAACGTGCTAAAAATAAAGTCAGAATTGACAAAAAATGCAAAAACACCCGTGCATTTAGTAACAGTCCCAATGGGGAAAAATCCTCGGTCTAAACGTGATCCAGAATTGTGGGAAGTTGTCTAAGCCACCACCATATGAGTGAAGTTACTGCTTACCGAAACAGTATGATCCCCCGTCACAGAGGATCAAAGAAGCTTTTGACAGGACAACCGTATGGAAACCTCAGCCGGAACTGCAATCACAGACCCCCAAAGGCTCATATCTGCAAGCCCGATGTTTCTCCAAGACTCCAAGAGCTCATATATTGGTATACATCATGTGAAGAAAGTGCATAGTCCCATAGTCATAGTGCATAGGCTTGGTGAGTGATTATGGTTATAAAAGAGGTGACACAGTGCGCTGCCCATGTCCCCAGACGACATGAATTGTCACGAAGCGCGTAGGGCGAAGCGACGCACTGACGTCACCTTGTTTGAAGTAGCCGCAGCGTTTAAGGATTTTCTGGTTGTCCGCGTGTGACCGGCCGGTACACCGGACTTGAGGCTTGTCTACTTTCACTTTGATGTAAGGGTTTTTGTTCTTATATTCTAATAAATCTCTTGAGATAATGCACTATGGGAGCATTCATTTTCTTCACATGATGTATACCAATATATGAGATCTTGGAGTCTTGGAGAAAAATCGGGCTTGCAGATAGGAGCCTTTGGGGGTCCGTGATTGCAGTTCGGCTGAGGTTTCCATACGGTTGTCCTGTTAAAAGCTTCTTTGATCCTCTGTGACGGGGTATCGTACTGTTTCGGTAAGCCGTAACTTCACTCATATGGTGGTGGCTTAGACAACTTCACACAATTCTGGATCAGGTTCAGACCGAGGATTTTTCCCCATTGGGACTGTTACTAAATGCACGGGTGTTTTTGCATTTTTTGTCATATCTGACTTTGGATTTTATTTTTAGCACATGTTTATATTACTTCAATTTCTCGTTTATGTGTAATGTATACCTTGCTTGTATCGTAGGGGGGCACTACATATACTTTTATAATTGCAGTCCTTGATTTTAGATTTGCACATTATTTACAGTGATTATCAATTATTATTCAGCACTTAATTGGTCAATGCTCACACTGGGCCACTAGTGTGAGTTTTTGAACCCATTTGTCACATTATTTTAAAATTTATTGGTAATGCGCAGCTTTTTGTTTTTCTCCTATTGCCATTAAAGTCTAAGGCTACTATCTTTATCGTACAGTACAGGGTGCAGGCTGGCTATTCATAAACCCTTGGTTATAGGCTGCTACCTTCAGGTGATTGGACACCTTCTCCTAGGACACACCCCTTTAACCCTACCCCACTCCATGGGACCTATTTTTATTTATGTTTGCAAGTGTGATAGACCTGTTCTCCCTTTATGGAGAAGTTTCTGTGCCCAACTAGTTTTTATTGGAAGACCGATTTCTCAGTTGTCATCGCCTGGACCAAGGTGAATGATCCCTTCATCCCAACATATTCAAACGCCTACATCTAAATCGGGGGACTCTAGAAGCGGACATCATGGCCTCCAGGTTCAACAACAAATTACCCTTTTGTGGACAGTACCAAGATCATCTAGCACTGACATAGGATGTTCTGGTATTGCCATAGACTCCAATGCCTTCCCTCCAGTGTAAATTCTTCCTTGAATACTCTGCAAAACAGGGGAAGAGAAAGTTATTGTATTCTTGTTGCACCAAACTGGCCCAGAAGAACCAAGTAGACAGACAACATACTCAAACGTTTAGAAGATAACTGGCCTCTCCTAAACAGGCCAGACCTACTGTCTCAAAGCCTTTACTGTTCTTCTCCGTCATTGGCTTCAACGATATGTTGACTCTGGTCTTGAAGCACAGAGGTGTATCTAACTCAGAAAAGTCAGTTCGAGAAAAATCTAATGCACCTGGAGATTCTTTTTTGCTTGATGTCAACATTGGTAGTTCAACCACAAAGACTAATAAGGACCTCGCATTCTGGCTTTCCTGCAGTTGAGATTTGACCAAAACTTGGCTTTTAAACAACAGGTTTTGGACTTTTTATTTAAGGTGTCTGATGGATCAAACCTCATTACAGCACCCTGCTCTTGTAATCTCTGATTCCTTCTGCGCTGCAAAAAACTCATTTGTAACTTCCCTTGGGTGATCTCTCCTGCAAAGTGACTGCCTTGGTGGCTATCCGGTATGTTTTCAAAGTTAGTGGCTCTTTCTTGTAAGGAGCATTTCTTTACAAGGATAAAGTGGTATGAGCTTACTCCTAAACATCCCACGTAAATTGCCCTCTATTGTCTGGATGTAGTCAGTCTATCTGAAAGCCACAGCCTTAATCTGATAAAACAGACTCTCTTTTATGTCTGCCCCCCCATTTTTGCCAGTCCTCTGCGGATGCAGCTTTTGTCTGCAAGGTTCTTTCAGCAGTACTCAGTTTGGTATTTAACCCTTTTCTGCTTTGTTGGGCCTGTTGGCTCGGTTCTGTTTTTTTCATCTTTGACCACCCTTCTGATTAATTTGTACAGTATAGAACAGTGGTCCCCAGCCTTTTGTTGGCACCAGGGACAAGTTTCGTGAAAAAACATTTTCCCGTGGACCCAGGGGGTCAGGGGGTGTGGTATGGATGGATTCAGGAGGATTCAAGTGCATTGCATTTATTGTGCACTTTATTTCAATTATTACATTGTAATATAATTAAATAATTATACAACTTACCGTAATGCAGAATCAGTGGGAGCCCTACGCTTGTTTTCTTGCAACTAGACAGTCACATCTGCGAGTGACTGGAGACGTTGACACCCGAAGTGTGTTGCTTATGTCCAGTCTACTTCGTAATCTCATTTTGGTTGTGGTCACTGCAGAAAACCCGCTTTACAAGATAGGGTGTTGAAATTGGAAGCAGGCCTTTCAGTGCTTTTGTGGCAATCTCAGGATATTCTGCCTTGACTTTAATACAGAATGTATGGAGATTTGAAGTTGTCTCAAACATACTTTTAAAGCTTACCATCATTTGCAATCTCAAGCAGTTGATCCTCTTCTAGCACGGACAAAGTCGAACCACCTGGAAACTGCTGTTTACAAACGCTCTTCATCCAACCTCACTGAGCTCGAGCTGTTTTGCAAGGAAGAATGGGCAAGAATTTCAGTCTCTCGATGTGCAAAACTGATAGAGACATACCCCAAGCGACTTGCAGCTGTAATCGCAGCAAAAGGTGGCTCTACAAAGTATTAACGCAAGGGGGCTGAATAATTTTGCACGCACCACTTTTCAGTTTTTTATTTGCTAAAAAAGTTTAAAAATATCCAATAGATTTCGTTCCACTTCACAATTGTGTCCCACTTGTTGGTGATTCTTCACAAAAAATTAAAATTTTATATCTTTATGTTTGAAGCCTGAAATGTGGCAAAAGGTTGAAAAGTTCAAGGGGGCCGGATACTTTCGCAAGGCACTGTGTGTGTGTGTGTGTGTGTGTATGTATGTATGTGTATGTATGTATGTATGTGTGTGTATATGTGTGTGTGTGTGTGTGTGTGTGTGTATATATATATATATATATATATATATATATATATATATATATATATAAATTTGCAGCCGCTCCCCAGCGCTAATATCACCTCCGCTCCACCTCAGATCATCAGGCATTAGATTCTCATAAGGAGCGCACAACCTAGATCTTTTACACTAGTCTCTGCATCTGTCTCCTAGCTCTGACACACAACAAGTGACCTACCTGAAAAAGAGGTTTTGTGCATCTGTCACAATTCCTTGGACAATGATCAGCCTTAATACATCCATCTTTGTCCAGGACTTTAAAATATGACACCCCTTCTCCAGCTCCTCTGTCTTTTCCGGAGTTGAATTCTGGTATACCTGCCCTAGACCAGGCAGACACAGAAGGAAATGAGGAGGAAATGGATGGAGGCTGAAAAATATTTTTCTCCTCCCCTCTTTCACGCCAGTAGTGAGAGCATCACACGATATGCTAGCTTTCAGCTCTTCATTTTGGTGCACAACTTGGGCCATAATGCACATTAAACCTTCCCTAAAGTCCTCTACCCAATGAAGGTGCACTTTCACTCCTAAGTGAGGACCAGGGCCTTCTACCAACCCAAAGCGGAGAGTGTCACACAGCTGTTCTCAGGCTTCAATTTCAAAGCCAAAATTCTGACTTGGAACGCAAAGTCTGCCAAAAAACATTCTCCAGACTAAAGGGGCATCCTCCTAAGAGAGGGATGTCTGTTAACAGTTTGTGATGTCTGTGACCCAGAGGAATGCAAACTCTACCCCCTTACTAATTTCTTCTCTCAAATCAAAAAACTAATTCTAAGGGACAGTCAGATTTGCAGATTGCCCTGAATCTTACAAGACAGGTTCCAATAATTCTACTCCAACCTGTTCATGGTGCCAAAGCCCAATGGGGTTGTTTGTCCTGGCATTCATAGACATCCAGGATGCTTATCTACAAATTTCCATTCATCCCCTCACATCAGTGCTTTCTCCACTTTGCAATGGCAATCTGCCATTTTCAGTTTGTCACATTGCCCCTCGGCCCATCCTCTGCTCCTTATATCTGTATGCAAATGTCCACATGAAAATTCAGATGCTCCAGGCATTGTTGAATGATCAATTTCCTTCCTTTTTGAGGTTGTACCGTTCGACCAATTTCATTAGAGACTTACTCAACACATCTTATTGACCTGGAATAAGTGTGCTCCTTCTCTTGACCTACCCATGCTCCGATCCAGCCAAGCAAGAAATTTGCTAACTTGGTGGCTCTCAGGCCCAGCCTTAACAATTAATAACTCCCTTATCTTCGTTATCACTGGGAAGTAATAACACACATGACCACAGCTGAAACATACATCAACCATCAAATGGGCATTAGAAATCTCGAATCCTTGAAAACAAGCCAGTTGATCTCATGGACTAAAACTTACTGTCTAATGATTCTCTGGGAGAATCCATATCCCAGGAGTAGACCACTGAAAAGCGGACTGCCTCTGTCTGGATCAAGGGAAATGGGTCCTTCACCCAGACATCTCAATCTGATAGGTCAGAAATATGGGACTCCAGATGTAAATATCCTAGCATTCATATTCGACAACAAACTACCACTGGTTTTGGTCAGGTTCAAGGTTCCTCTAGTGCAGGGGTAGGGAACCTTTTTGGCTGAGAGAGCCATGAACGCCACATATTTTAAAATGTAATTCCGTGAGAGCCATACAATATGTTTAAAACTAAATACAAGTAAATGTGTGCATTTTATGTAAGACCAACACTTTTAAAGTACAAGAAGTCTCTGAATTAAACAATCAGGTGTTCTTTATTAAGGGAAAAATCACAGAACAAAGTAATATGGAAAAGTTGCCGAACATGACATGACCTCTGAATTCTTTTTAATAACGTTGTTTTGCTGTTGCTAACCAATGATGAATAACGTACTTCTTACCATTAATGTGACTTCTGGTGCTGCATGGTTTTGCTGATGGCTTTGTAGTCTGGTTGATACGTGGTGAGGTTAAGCTTCATGCAGGCGTCCACATCTCCCCACTGTAATATCCACGTCATCTCCCCCCACTGTAATATCCACGTCATCTCCCCCCACTGTAATATCCACGTCATCTCCCCCTACTGTAATATCCACGTCATCTCCCCCCACTGTAATATCCACGTCATCTCCCCCCACTGTAATATCCACGTCATCTCCCCCCACTGTAATATCCACGTCATCTCCCCCCACTGTAATATCCACGTCATCTCCCCCCACTGTAATATCCACGTCATCTCCCCCCACTGTAATATCCACGTCATCTCCCCCCACTGTAATATCCACGTCATCTCCCCCCACTGTAATATCCACGTCATCTCCCCCCACTGTAATATCCACGTCATCTCCCCCACTGTAATATCCACGTCATCTCCCCCCACTGTAATATCCACGTCATCTCCCCCCACTGTAATATCCAAGTCATCTCCCCCCACTGTAATATCCAAGTCATCTCCCCCCACTGTAATATCCACGTCATCTCCCCCACTGTAATATCCACGTCATCTCCGTTATGCCCCGCTCCAAAACATCTAAAGGAAATCCTTTATTAACTGAATTTAGTTAGAACCATTAGGCTAGCTCAAAGAAACAGCTTTGTCCGGGAAGACTGAGCCCCTATTTGTTCTGCCCTCAAGACCTTGCAAGGGACTCCTCGCTTCCAAATACAACAGCACTTGATGGATAAGAATTTTTTACCTCTAGAGCTTACACACTCTAGGGCAAATCTCCCCCATCGCTTTTATGTGTCCACTCCATCAGATCGGTGGAAGCTTTCCCATGCTTTCCAACAAAAAGCCCCTGTAGCCTAGCCCTCAACGTTTTCCAGGTTGACATACAATCTTCTGCAGATGCAGCTTTCAGCTGCAAGGTTTATACAGTGATAAGTGAAGTTGAGTCTTTGACCTTTTGGTTGTTGATGGGTCTTTTGGCAGTTTTGTTTGCCTAGGTGATGGCCAACCTTTTCAGCCATTGCTTCGGGATATCCCAGGATCTATGAATAATTTGCCTGTGTCCTGTACTATGCAATTGAGATAGGAGTTTTGACTTGCCTGTAAATTCCATATCTTGGAGTATAGTACAGGACATAGGCCAACCTCCTTTCCATTTTCAGGTTACTCTGCATTGCTTGCTAGAAAACTGAAGACGCACAGAGTGAAGTAGGGTTATAGGGCAGGCACCCAATGGGCATGTCCTCAAACTTTGGCTGTATCCAATCACCTGAAGTTATAAGTCTATAACACCAGGTCCATTAATACCTTGCATGTATCCTGTACTGTACTCCCAAGACATGGATGCAGGACATGACCTACACTCCCGTCTGTTCCTGTGTTCGTTATAAACCGTATCTAACATTTGAGGTTAATTCAAATACCTGTATACATTGCCATTCCAAGGCACCTCTGCAGAGTGTGGTCCTCAACTCTAAATTAGGTGAGCTCCTAATCTTAGACATATCTTTAGCATGAATACATTGTGAACAGGCATACCTTGTAGGTAGCCCCTTCCTACTTAAAGATGCATCAAAATCTTGAAATTTAGGCTCCATTCACACCATAGCGTTCCATTTTGTGGGTGTAATCGCCCTTGTGATCCCCGCTATTTTGAATGGCACCAAATTGCGGCACGATTTTGCTGCGATTGTCGCCTGTACAAGAACTTCTTTTGGGCGTCCCACGATTCTGTTTGCGCGATTCATCAGGCAACAATCTTGACAGAATCGCGCTGCAATTTGGTGACATTCAGAGTAACGGGGAGCAAGGGCGCCCTGCGATTTGCAGCGTTTCTGAATTGTCGTGATTCTGCCCACAAAACTGAATGCCGTGGTGTGAATGGAGCCTTATGCCGCGTACACACGGTCGGAATTTCCAAAGGAAACAGTCCGATTGGAGCTTGTCATCGGATTTTCCGACCGTGTGTATGCCCATCGGTCTTTTTCTGTCGGAATTTGGATTGAGAACCTGTTCTTAATTTTTCCGACGGAAAACCTTTCTACCGAATTTACCGATCGTGTGTATGCAATTCCGACACGCAAAATTCCGACGCATGCTCGGAAACAATTCGATGCATGCTAAGAAGCATTAAACTTCCCTTTTTATAGTGCAGTAGAGCGTTTTTTAAGGCGTGGTAATATTGACCGTCGGAATTTGGTGTGACCGTGTGTAGGCAAGACAGTTTGAGCGAAATTCCTACGGAATTCCGACGGGAAAACCATCAGAGCTTTTTCCGATGAGAATTCCGACCGTGTGTACGCGGCATTAGAGTTGCCCAAGGAAGCTCAAGGCCCCAGTGTAAGTCTGCATTTGTTATGCTTTGATATTTAGTGACACTTAAAAAGTACTTTAACGAGGATTGTTTGTCATTTTTATTTTCCTTTTATTTACCATAGTACTTTTATTTTGTAGAGTGTAACACTAAAATTGGACAAATTCCCTACCACCAAACATTTCATAATTTATCAACCTCGATCAAACAACACTGTGGTGAGTACCTTTTTATTTATTTATTTTAATTTTTTTATGTATTTATTGCAGAAAGTAATTTGGAATACAGTAAATATGAATGAATGAATGATTTGTATAGCGCTACAAATGCGAACTGAATCGCCTCAAGGCGCGTGTCTGCTTGTTGTAAATATGAGCAAAGAAACCAATCAGAATTGTTTTTAGTGACTAAGTAATTTAATTTATTGCCGTAAGTGGCTGTGGTTTTGCATATGATCATTTCTTTTTAACTGCCTTTATTGGTTGTGCCAAAAAAGTGGTTACATAAAATGTATATCATTGGACAAATTACACTCTAGTTAAACTATTTTTTAATGGATTGGTTAAGTTTTACTACCTCTGACAGGTTGCATTTGTTTCCAAGTTTTCCTAGTGTCCCAAAGAGGAGTGAGGGGGAGCCTTCTTTAAGCAGAACTTAGATTCTAAAGCAGCTCATAGATTATACGATTTTCTTTCCTGCAACCTGCCGGAAGAACACAGCAATTGCTGCTAGCAGCTATAGCCGGTGGTAATGGTCACATGCTAAAAATCCAACATGCAGGTTGTACCCAAATCGATCAATGGATCGACATGGGTACAATCCGCTTGCCCATACATGGATCAAGTCTTGGCCAGTCCCTGCTGAATCGGCTGACATTTGATCCATCTGTGGCTGGCTTACCTCTACCACACTTCTTCCAAAACTAAAAGAAAAATAATGTTTCTTTTTCATACATCATGAAACGCAGAGTTACGCTAATATTTATTACCTGCTGGGTTATACTTAATCTCCAGGTGAATGGACATTGGTAGACCAAAGGTCTTTAGACAGGAAGTGATCTCCTATATAACCCCTCCCATACAGGAAGTACTTCAGTTTTTTTTACCAGTGTCTGCAAATTGTTTTGCATGGTTGTTTGAGCTCTCTGAGCTCCGGGTCTCTAGTCCCACAAACGGTTCTTAAATTAATCCAGGGGATTGACCAATCGGACCCATTTGACACAGGCTTTTATATGCTTAGATAAATGGTACCCGAGCCTCGCAAAGAAGACTCAAGATACTGCAAGGTTTTGCCTGTAATGCGGCCTCTGGGCGCTGGACCCTGCGAAGTGGAATCCTGGACACTACAGCACTAAGGCATTCCTGCAGAGTGCTGTACAGGTCCAAGGGAATGGACCCTAAACATGAAAAGGGTACCCAGTCCTTTAAGGTCCTCCAATGACACAACGGTGCGGCATTTCGCCTTGGTTCACCATTGCGCACATGCGTTCGCAAGAGCACTGCTGGGCTCAGCAGTTTGTTTGGCAGCCATGGCGCACGCAGCTTCGCCGCACAAGAGCAGTAGCCTTTATCTGAACACACGGAGATTTGCGTCATACGCAAATACAGCCATGCTCGTTCGCCAGGACCGCGCACGTGTGTGCGCACGCACAGAACGTTCCAGCGCTTATTTAAGCTGTGTATACCAAGCATGCAGTGCTTCCAGAAGGCAGCTGTGGGACACAGAGCAGGCTCTGAACCAGGCATTTCCAGTGGTTCATTTCTCCTTACCCGGGTCACGTGAGTCACCAGGGGTTGCTTGGCAGGCTAAAGGTGCTTAGCAAGATTGTTGCATAGGGGCTTGGTGAGCCCTGTTAAAGGGTCTCCCTTCTGAGGTGTGTTAATACTACACCCAGGTACTCCCTTTTTGTGGCTAGTAAATGTCTTTGCAAAAGAGGAGCAGGACTAACTCTACAGGGAAGGGCACACCTATGTCATCAGTAGTTCCTTATGAACCTAGTCATATCCCTAGTGTTGTATCCCCTGAAGGACCAGAGGCTTCCGGGCAATCTGAGCCGCTGCGCTTATCTGGGATTGTGCCAACAGTCAACGATGCTGCTTCATGCTTTATCACTAAGGATGAACTGTCCTCAGCCCTAGCTGGGTTAGAGCACAGGATTGCTGTCATGATTGCCTCCATCCCTCAGGGTGCCAAGAAGTGAGACAGATCCCCCTCCCGGAGCCTCCTAGTCTGGAGCAGGAATGTGTTGAGGATGGGAGAAGAACTTAAAGTTCAGGATTCTGTGGATGGCCTAGCGGGTGACTCTGCTTCAAAGCAATCTGGAGAGGAGGATATCCAGTTGGTGTCTGCCTCTCAATCACATAGGCTTTTG
The DNA here is from genome assembly GCA_028564925.1 of Lithobates sylvaticus. Classification (NCBI taxonomy): domain Eukaryota; kingdom Metazoa; phylum Chordata; class Amphibia; order Anura; family Ranidae; genus Lithobates; species Lithobates sylvaticus. The sequence continues at coordinate 136,818,717 of CM053031.1, forward strand.
ATCCTGACTCTTACCAAAATGGTTCATTCTATCTTTAAGTTGTCTCTTGCAGAGGTTACTGAGCCTCCCTGGTCCTCTTTGGGATCCCTGAGGCCTCTTCAGGCCACACAGGCTTTCCCCTTACACCCTCTGTTGGAACGGGTGGTGTATGCTGATTGGGAACATCCTGACAGGATTTTTGTTCCTCCTAAGAGGTTTTCCTTTTATATCCCATGGATGAAAAGTTTGTTAAGAAGATGAGCATGCCAGCCGTAGATGCAGCAGTCTCTTCCTTTTAAACAAGAACTTGACTTGTCTGGTAGATAACACACAGGGCTTGAAAGACCCTGTTGACAAGACATTGGAGACATTATTAACCACTTAACAACCGGCCCATAGCCTAAAAACGGCTACAGGGCGGTTGCTTAACTCTGGGAGGCCGTTAATTAACGGCCTCACAGAATTCTGCTCTTGCGCGCCCCCTGGGGCGCGCACTCGAGAACATCCATGATCGCCGGGCTCATCGCGGCCGTTTACCACGTGATCGCTCCGTCAAATGACGGAGCGATCACATGTAAGCAAACCGGCGTCATTTGATGACGCCGGTTCCTCTCTCCTCCTCTCTCTGTACCGATCGGTACAGTGTGAGAGGAGAGGGGGAGGGATCGGTGGCAGCAGTGCTGTGGGCGGGATCTGTAGTGCCCACAGCCTGCTCTGCATGCCACCGATCCATCCATCCATCCATCCATGCTCAGCCATCCCTCCATACCCTGCAATACACAGCAATAGCCTGCAGTGTATTGCTGGGTATTGCAGGGTATGGAGGGATGGCTGAGCATGGATGGATGGATGGATACCCTGCAATGCTCTGCCATACCCTCCAATACTGTGCCATACCCTGCGATGCTCTGCCATACCCTGCGATGCTCTGCCATACCCTGCGATGCTCTGCCATACCCTGCGATGCTCTGCCATACCCTGCGATGCTCTGCCATACCCTGCGATGCTCTGCCATACCCTGCGATGCTCTGCCATACCCTGCGATGCTCTGCCATACCCTGCGATGCTCTGCCATACCCTGCGATGCTCTGCCATACCCTGCGATGCTCTGCCATGCCCTGCGATGCTCTGCCATGCTCTGCCATACCCTGCCATGCTCTGCCATACCCTGCCATGCTCTGCCATACCCTGCCATGCTCTGCCATACCCTGCGATGCTCTGCCATACCCTGCGATGCTCTGCCATACCCTGCGATGCTCTGCCATACCCTGCGATGCTCTGCCATACCCTGCGATGCTCTGCCATACCCTGCGATGCTCTGCCATACCCTGCGATGCTCTGCCATACCCTGCGATGCTCTGCCATACCCTGCGATGCTCTGCCATACCCTGCGATACTCTGCCATACCCAACAATACCCTGCGATACTCGCTACGATCAAAGCCAGGATCGTTTTTTTTTTTTTATTTCAGGCTTTCCAGCCTAGAGGTGAGATGTGGGGTCTTATTGACCCCATATCTCACTGTAAAGAGGACCTGTCATGCCATATTCCTATTACAAGGGATGTTTACATTCCTTGTAATAGGAATAAAAGTGATCAAAAACATTTTTTGGGGGAAAAAAGGGTCAAACTAAAATAAATAAAGTAAAATGAACAATAAAATATATATATATTTTTTAAAGCGCCCCTGTCCCCGTGTGCTCGCATGCAGAAGCGAACGCATACGTAAGTCCCGCCCACATATGAAAACGGTGTTCAAACCACACGTGAGGTATCGCTGCGAACGTTAGAGCGAGAACAATAATTTTGGCCCTAGACCTCCTCTGTAACTCAAAACATGTAACCAGTAAAAAAAAAATAAAGCCTATGGGGATTTTTAAGTAGCGAAGTTTGGCGCCATTTCACGAGTGTGTGCAATTTTGAAGGGTGACATGTTGGGTATCTATTTACTCGGCGTAACTTCATCTTTCACATTATGCAAAAACATTGGGCTAAATTTACAGTTTTGTTTTTTGTAAAGCACAAAACATTTTTTTTCCAAAAAAAACACGTTAGAAAAATTGCTGCGCAAGTACCGTGCTAGATAAAAAGTTGCAACGACCGCCATTGTATTCTCTAGGGTCTTCGCTAAAAAAACATATATAATATTTTTGGGTTCTATGTAATTTTCTAGCAAATAAATGATGATTTGTTCATGTAGGAGAGAAATGTCAGAATTGGCCTGGGTGCTCCAGAACACCTGATGGTGCTCCCTGCATGTTGGGCCTCTGTATGTGGCCACACTGTGTAAAAGTCTCACATATGTGGTATCGCCGTACTCAGGAGTAATAGTAGAATGTGTTTTGGGGTGTAATTTGTGGTATGCATATGCTGTGTGTGAGAAATAACCTGCTAATATGACAATTTTGTTAAAAAAAAAAGAAAAAAAATCTTGATATTGCAAAGAATTGTGGGAAAAAATGACAACTGCAAAAAACTCACCATGCCTCTTTCTAAATACCTTGGAATGTCTTCTTTCCAAAAAGGGGTCATTTGGGGGGTATTTGCACTTTTCTGGCTTGTTAGGGTCTCAAGAAATGAGATAGGCCGTCAGTGCTTCAGGTGTGATCAATTTTCAGATATTGGCACCATAGCTTGTGGACTCTATAACTTTCACAAAGACCAAATAATATACCCCAATTTGTACTTATTTTTACCAAAGATGTGTAGCAGTATAGATTTTGGCCAAAATTTATCAAGAAAAATTACAAATTTGCTAATTTTTATAACAAAAACGAAGAAAAATTCATTTTTTTACTGAATTTTCAGTCGTTTTTCTTAGCGCAAAAAATAAAAAACCCAGAGGTGATTAAATACCACCAAAAGAAAGCTCTATTTGTGTGAAAAAAAGGACAAAAATTTCATATGGGTACAGTGTTGTATGAATGAGTAATTGTCATTCAAAATGTGAGAGCACTGAAAGCTGAAAATTGGTCTGGTTATTAAGGGTGTTTAAGTGCCCAGTGGTCAAGTGGTTAAAGTCTTCCTTTTCTTTGGCCAATTCAGCTATTCAGCCAGCTGTTGCAGAAATTTGTATCTGCCAGTCCGTAAAGGACGGCCTGACATGACAGGCCTAACCAGGAGGATGATCTGCCTGAAAAAAGGCAGATATTCCATGGGCACTGTGTTATGCTATTGACGCCTTAAAGGATTCAATACAGCAGGTTTCTCATTTGGCTTTCTTGTCTGTACATATGCGCAGACTTTTGTGGTTTAAGAACTAGGTCAGGCGAGCTTCCTTGTAAAAAGTTATTGTCGGGTTTACCCTTTCAGGGGGAACGTTTTATTTGGTGTTCACTTGGACAAATATATCCAAAAGATTTCCAGGCGGAAGAGTTCTCTACTTTCTGTGAAAAAAAGCACCAGGCGTCCCTCGTTTAAAACCTCAGGGACTGCTTCCTCAAATGTCTCAGCACCAAGGCAGTTCTGCCGCCAACAGGCCACAAGGCCAGGGCCAGAACAAGCCATGGGTCCAAAATTCTTCTAAACCCAGCACCAAGCCCTCCTTTTGAGGGGACGCCCCCACTCCATCGGGTGGGGGGAAGGCTGCTGCACTTATTTGGAGAACAATAGTTCAGGACGAGTGGGTCACCTCAACTATATCCGGCGGTTACAAGCTGGAGTTGCGGGGGGTTCCCCCTCAGATGTTTCCAAGATCCAGCATTCCCTCAGATCCTGGAGTGATTGTAGAGGTTCCTGTACCCTAAAGGGGCGTGGGGTTTTACTCAAACCTATTTACGGTTCAAAAACCAAACGGGGACACAAGGCCTATTTCCGAACTAAGATCCCTGAACCAGTATCTACTGATCCCAGTCCTTTGGATGGAGTCTGTCTGCTCATTAGTAGCCTCGCTCCAGATGGGAGATTTTCTAGCCAACCATCGACATAAAGGACGCGTATTTACATGTACCTATCTTTCAGCCCCATCTGAGGTTCCTGCGATTTGCAGTAGAGGAACGTCATTTTCAGTTGTTGACTCTACCCTTCGGGCTTGCTTCAGCTCCCCAAGTGTTCACAAAGGTTCTAGCACCAGTACTGGGTCTTTTAAGGGCCCAAGGGTCCTGGTGTTTGGGTATCTGGATGACCTCCTGCTCGGAGATCACTCACTACAGGCTCTAGAACAGAGCATAACATGCAGTGCTGTATTTGGAAAGCTTAGGCTGGATACTGAAAAGTCAACCTTGATACCAGCTCAAAGTCTATAAAGTATTTAGGTCTGATCCTAGATATGGTCCAATCAAGAGTATTCTTGCCACCTGCAAGGATCTGTGCCCTGAAGAATCAGTTGCGTCAGATAAGGGGCACCAGACGACAAACCTCCATTCGGCTCTGTATGATTCTTCTAGGGAGGATGGTAGCCCCCATTGAGGCGGTGCCCTATGCCCAGTTCCATTCCAGGCCTCTACAACAAGACATCTTGGCTTGGAACAGGAGAGGACAAACCCTGGATTATCCATTGTCCTTATCTCCTGTGAATCTTACTGTATATGTCTATTCTCTCCAACTTCCCTAAGAATTGCTGTGATCTACCGGCCCCCTGGACCATTATCGATATTCCTTGATGAGTTTTCTGCCTGGCTACTCTACTTTCTCTCATCGGAAATTCCCACAATCCTTCTCGGTGATTTCAACATCCCTGCTAATACAAACACTCCTGCTACTTCTAAACCTCTTAGTATAACCTCTTCATTTGACCTGAAGCAATGGGTACAGGCTTCTACTCTGATGGCAACACCCTTGACCTTGTATTCTCCTACCTATGCACTCCATGCAACTTCAACAGTCCTTTTCCTCTCTCCGACCATCACCTTATTAGTTTCTCTCTCTCCCTGTCTTCCACCACCTTTCCCTCCAATCGCCTAACTGACACCCGTAGAAACTTTCACAACTTTAACTCTTCTCTCCTCTATTCTGCTACTGACCACCTCTGACAAAATCTCTCCCCTGTCCTGCCCCAACCAAGCCACTTACATCTACAATAAATCCCTGTCCTCCACCCTGGACAAGCTAGCCCCCCATACTACACGCAGAATCAGGCCTCGACCCCTACAACGCTGGCAAAAAAAAATGACGCTAGAATTCTCGAAAAAAAAGGAATTGGCGCTCTTGAGCGTCTGTAGAATGCGATTTAATATTAATAACTAATATTAAATCATCTATGTATTAATTTGTCTAGTCCCTGTAATTTTTTGTTAGTCTGTTAAAACTATGAGCGCATGCTACTGTTCATATCACAATAATACAAGTTAACTATGCAACCAAACACACGGTTTAAGATCAATTAAATCTCATTTATTTCCCAAGGAAATAAGAAAGCTTATATAAGCTTATTATTAGAAGTTACAAGATTACATAGCATACAATCACAATACAATACAATCGTATACTTAGCACATCCTAGTAGCTGAGATGGAATAAGAGAGGTGTCCACATGGTTAGGCCCAAGCCATCATCCAAAGTAGGCCTCAAGATGGCCGAGTCATCAGCTTAGCAGAGAACACCCTCATGGAAGGGCTTTGCAGCAAACAGAGAGAGCATTTCTAAGAAGGAATCAACGCAGGTCGGATCAAGCGCCTCGAGGCGATTCAGTTCGCAGTTGCAGCGCTATACAAATCATTCATTCATTCATTCATTCATTCATTCATTTCCTGTGTGTGTGAACCTTTCATTCAAACATACACGCCCCCTCATAGCCACCCCCATTTGCCTTCCATCCAATAGACATCACCAAGAGGTAATCCTTTATATGTCTGCGCATTCTTCAGGAAGCATGCTGTATTGTCCACTAGGGGCTATTAGCCTTGAGCCGTCTAGCTCGATCCTATTCTCTTGGAGTCTGTAATCGCATATATCACAGCAGGTGGGCCTGAATCAAGCCATTGTTCCTCTGATTACAAAGCTTGATATGTTTCATTCCAACTGAGGCAACCTGGCTGAGCTTGGCAATAGTAAACCTATGTATAACATCCAGAGATGCAATATTAATTCATGTTAAATTCCAACAGTGTCTGTGGCACAAAGTTTCTCAACGACTTCAACCAATACAAATCTGCCCTCCAAAAATACTATTCTTTCCTCCACACTGCCAAGCAGACCTATTTTACAACTCTTATTAACACCTTCTCATCCCGTAAACTCTTCTACTTTGTCCTCCACCGCCTCCACCCACTGACTCACTCACTGCCCAGGAGATTGTTAATCACTTCAAAAACAAGATTGATACAATCCGTGATGAAATCTCAACTCTACAGGTATCTCTCCCAGTAAAGACCCCATGTCAACAGGTACAATTGACACTCCCCTTATTCAAATCTGCTGCTACAGACGAAGTTGCTAAACTCCTTTCTAACACCCACCTGTCCTTTGGACCCTATTCCCTCTCAAATACTACGGTCGCCCTCTGTCTCTGTCCTACTCTCTCTAACCCACATCTTCAATCTCTCCCTCACCTCTGGCATCTTCCCCAATGCTCTAAAACATGCATTGGTCACCCCCATACTTAAAAAGCCATCTTTGGACCCTACCAATCTTAACAAACTATGCCCTATCTCCTTGCTCCCCTTTTCCTCTAAACTCCTTGAACGCCCGGTTTACAACCAACTGAGTGACCACCTCATTAAGAATAACCTTCTTGATCCCCTTCAATCTGGATTTTGCCCTCAACATTCCACAGAAAATCCTCTTTTAAAACTCACAAATGACCTACTAACTGCAAAAACCATCGGACGCTATTCTCTCCTACTGGACCTTTCAGCTGCCTTTTGACACGGTTGACCACCCCCTCCTCCTCAAAAAACGTTACTCCCTCGGTCTCCATGACTGCGCTCTTCAGTGGCTCCCATCCTACATATCACAACGCACCTTCAGTGTCACGTACAATTTTACTTCCTCCACTCCTCTTCCCTTCTCCGTCAGGGTCCCCCAAGGTTCTGTTCTTGGACCTCCTTTTATTTTCAATCTACACCTCTTTCCTGGGTCAGCTGATAGCCTCTCAAGGCCTTCAATATCATTTCCACGCTGACGACACCCAAATCTATCTCTTCACCCCTCAACTCACCCCATCAGTCTCCTCATGCATCACAAACTTACTAACAGACATATCTATATAGGGTTCACACCACTTCCTCAAACTTAACTTGTCCAAAACCGAACTTATAATATTTCCTCCCCCACGTGCTACTTCCCCTGACTTCTCTGTCGAGAACAATGGCACAGCCATCCACCCATCCCCACATGTCAGCATGCTAGGTGTTATCCTGGACTCTAAACTCTCCTTTTGGCCCCACATCCAGTCACTTTCCAAAGCTTGCTTCCTCAACCTCCGCAACATCTCTAAACTACGACCCTTTCTAACCAATAAAACGGCAAAGCTCCTGATTCACTCCCTGGTTATCTCTCGCCTTGACTACTGCAACTCCCTCCTCATTGGCTTACCTTTTAAATAGACTATTCCCCTCCCTTCAGTCCATCATGAATGCTGCTGCCAGACTCCTCCACTTTACAAACCGCTCAGTGTCTGCTACCCCTCTCTGCCAATCCCCATTGGCTGCCACTCGCCCAACAAATTAAATTCAAAATACTAACAATAAGTTACAAAGCCATCCACATCTCTGCCCCCAATTACATCACTAGCCTAGTCTCAAAATACCAACCTAATCGCCCTCTTCATTCCTCCTAAGACCTCCTGTTCTCTAGCTCCCTCACCACCTCCTCCCATATCCGCCTCCAGGACTTCTCCCGATCCTCGTCAATTCTCTGAAATTCCCTACCCCAATCTGTCAGACTGTCTCCAAATGTATCCATTTTTAGGCGATCCCTAAAAACTTTCCTCTTCAGAGAAGCCTATCCTGCCTCCATCTAACAACTGCACTATTTTCTCCATTAGCTCATTCCCCACAGCTATTACCCTTTTGTATAACTTGACCCTCCCTCCCCCTGTATTGATTTGTAATGTAATTGTACTGTCGGTGCTATATAAATCCTGTATAATAATCTCCTCGGGTTTAAGCCTAAACTGGTTGTTGCAGGATCAGAACCTGCAAAAGGGAAGATCCTTCCGATAACTTGGAGAGTACTGACTACAGATGCCAGTATCTCAGGCTGGGGAGCGACCCTAGAAGGGCTCACAGCTCAGGGAAAATGGTTAAGGACAGAACAGATCCTACCCATCGACGTCCTGGAATTACGGGCAGAAGGACTGGCTCTACCGTCCTGGACGGTGGAGCTTCAGGACTACCCCATTAGGGTTCAGCCCGACAATGCCACTGCAGTGGCCTATATAAACAACCAAGGCAGTACCAGGAGTCGTTCAGCTCTGAAGGAGGTGAACCACATACTAGCCTGGACAGAGGGACATGTGCCGATTCTATCGGCAGTCCATATCCCGGGAGTAGAGAACTGGAAGGCAGATTATCTCAGCCACAAGCAGATGTGCCCGGGGGAATGGTCCCTACACCCAGTGGTGTTCCAGGAAATTTGCCCATGTTGGGGATGGCCAGAGGTTGACCTACTGGCATCCAGGTTCAACAACAAACTACAGCCGATTGTGTCCCGAACAAGAGAGCCTCTGGCAATCGGAGCAGATGCTCTGGTAGTTCCATGGAGCCAGTACTCTCTGGTTTATGCTTTCCCTCCGATCCCTCTCCTTCCACATTTGTTGCGCAGGATTCAGAAAGAGGGAGTTCTAGTCATTCTGGTGGCATTAGCCTGGCCCAGAAGGCCCTGGTTCCCGGAGATTGTGAGACTGACAATAGACGGGCCATGGACGCATCCATGCCGCCATGATCTACTGTCTCAAGGTCCTATATTCCACCCCAATTTACAGTCTCTAAATTTGATGGCATGGCTATTGAAGCCAGGGTGTTAAAGGACCGTGGCATCTCTGGACCGGTGGTGTCTACCCTATTGAATGCTAGAAAAGCTGTCACTAGGAAGATCTATCATACGGTCTGGAAGACTTGTATTGCTTGGTGTGAAGCCAAAAAATTGCATCTTCGGAAATACGCGATTGGGAGAATTCTCTTTTCTACAGTCTGCTCTGGAAATCAAATTGGCTATAAGTACAATCAGAGGTCAAGCTTCGGCCCTATCGGTATTCTTCCAAAGGCCTTTAGCCTCCCATTCACTGGTCCGAACCTTTATGCAGGGGTCAACTTGCTTACTTCCCCCCCATTAGGTCACCTATGTGTCCTTGGGACTTGAACTTGGTGCTGTCTGTGTTACAGAAACAACCATTTGAACCTATCAAAGAAATTCCATTAGACTTGCTGTCACGCAAGCTAGCCTTCCTGATGGCTATCACCTTGGCTAGAAGGGTGTTGGCCCTTTCATGCAGGGAGCCGTACTTTATCCTCCACCATGACAGGGTCGTGTTACGTTCTTTTTGCAAAAAGTGGTGTCGGCCTTTCATTTAAATCGGGAGATTATTTTACCTTCTTTTCTTAATCGTACATCACGGTACAGAGCCATAGTAATTACTATGTGGGTCATAGGCTGCCTTCAGGTGATGGACACTGGCACACCCTAAGACAGGAAGTCCACTCCTTATATAACCCCTCCCACTACTGGGAGTACCTCAGTTTTTTTGCCAGTGTCTAAGGTGTTGGTCACGAGTAAAGATGTGCTGTGCTGAGCTCCACTGGAGCAATCCTTGCTGGGGTAAGCTTATGCAGCCGGATCCATTCAAAGTGTATTTTTAGGCCGAATTGAATGGTACCCAGGCCTTGTGGCGGAAAAAACAAGGTTTAGCCCGTAACACTTCTCTTTTTAGAGAGCTGGACCCCAGGATCCAGTGATTTTGTTTTTTCAGACATAATTTTTTTTTCAAGCGGGTGCTATTACGGGTCCAGGAGAGCGGATCCCCTGATAAAAAGGGCCCAAGTTCCTGAAGGTTTTTTAAACGGAGCCCACCGTGAGGGGTGAAGATTGGGTCTGTTGGTTTTACCACAGAAAATCCTGCGGTAGGAAAGGTAAGTGGAGATTTCTAAGGAATTTTTAAGTTTCTTATGAATTGTCTCCTTTAAAAAGTAAATGTTGTGCCTAAAAGTCACCACTGGGGGCTGTATAGAGCACGTACCTTGTCATGCTTCCTCAACGATCACACTGTCAACAGAAGCTGCAGATCTCCCTCCAGCTAGAAGCCCAGGCCGGCCTAGACAAAGCTCTCCCCCTCTCCCTGGATAGGGGGAAGTCAAAACTATCGGCATAGCCGCTTTGTTTTTTACCGCCCCTGCACGGCGGTTTGATTACTGGGTCTCCTCCTCGCCAACACCCCCCCCCCCCAACACACACTCACGACAATCCCGTTGGCTCGGAGGCCCGCTCGGGAAATATGCCCTTTTAAAAGGGGCGGTGCGCTGTGACGAGGGGGCGGTGCTTAGCGAGGCATTGGCGTGCGACAACGTCCAGCGTGGGAGTATGTTTTAAAAACCTACATTTTTTGCTGGCTGCAGCTGTGGGAGGGACACATGAGCAAAAAGGGGCATGTAAGAGGTTGGTGACAGGCATTCCCTTGGCACATTTACTAAAAGCACCAGGCTGAGTGTTAAAAAGCAGTGGCAGTTGCTGGACTATTTGCTCAAGCAGTGGATGCGATTTCTTCTGGTAGTACCTCTGCATTTGTGCATCGGGCTATGGTCAGAAAGGGGCGTAGAAACACCCCAAAAAAGGGCTCAAGAGGGACTCCTTCAAACTCTAAAAGGCCTAAACTCATCTCTAAGACGGCATCCTCCTATGAGAGATCTGAGATGGCTGGTCAGGGTGAGCAATCAGAGACATCAGGTGTTGCAACTGTTTCCAACACTGCAGCCCCTGTCTACGTTACTAAAGAAGTTTTTTCCTCAACCATATTAGGATTGGAGCAGAGGTTATCGGCTTTAATCGCATCCCAGAGTGGAACTAAGTTCAATAGGTCCCCTTCCGTTACCCAGTACCCTCCAATCTGAGGAACCGGGGGAGGAAGATGATGATTTTTTCTCAGGGGACCGGGAAGAGGCTGATGACTCCTCTTCTGAGGGGTCAAATGCGGAATGATCAGGTTCACAATCTGAAAGATTGATGGTACAATCTCTTACTGAATTGGTTTAATTTATGCTACCCTTAACTGAGTCGGTTGAGAAGCCTACCTCTTGTTTTTGTTCCCTAAAGCCTCCCCAAGCTGCGCATGCCTTTCCTATCCATTCATTGCTGGAAAAGCTTATGTATTCTGAGTGGGATCACCCAGATAAGCATTTTTATCCTCCTAAAAAGTTTTCAACACTTTATCCTATGGAGGAAAAATTCACAAAAAATGGGAGATACCAGCAATTGACGCTGCTGTATCCTCTGTGAATAAAAGTTTGACTTGTCCGGTAGACAATGCCCAAATGCTTAGGGATCCAACGGATAAGAAGTTGGAATTCCTATGAAACACTTTTTCTCTGGCAGGTTCAGTAACTAGGGGTGCGGAAATTAATCGCAGCATCGATGCATCACGATTCGGGTGTCCCCGATGCAGCATCGATGACTGGGAAAATCGATTGCCTGCCTCGCCCCCCCCCCCCCCCGGGAGAGCGCTTTGTGCGTTACCTCATTACTCAGTTTGTGTTTTCTATGCCGCTCATGTGATTGCCTGCCTCCTCCCTCTCACGTCTCGTCTCTCCAGAAGTAAGCCCCGCCCACCTCTCTCCTCTCGTGTCTCGTCTCTCCTGAAGTCAGCCCAGCCCGCCTCTCTCCACTCTCCTGACGTCAGCCCCACCCGCCTCTCCTCTCACATCTCGTCTCTCCTGACGTCAGCCCAGCCCGCCTCTCTTCTGAATCTCTGATAGCTACAGTCGGTGGGTGGGCCTGAGAATTCACTGCGGACGTCAGGAGAGACGTGAGAACACCTGTGTTCTGTCAGATTCTCCAACAGCGGCGGCTGGAATGGAGATCGGGGGATGGTAAGCAGGCAGATCGCCCTTCTCATTACAGCCACTTCTTATCACTCAGTCTTTACAGCGTTACCAGGGAGACCTACAGCTGGGGCCTGCAGAACGACCACCAGCACCGGCAGAGCAGCATGCAAGTACAGAGGGGGAAGCTCTGATCCGGGGACACAGGGGGAGTCCGGGCATGTAGTGGAATCTAAAAAATAAAAAAATGAGCAAGATTCAAATTATATCAAAACCTACTCCCTCAGCACCTATGAAATACAATCTAAATGTGTATCAGCAGCTACTATCAAGAATCAAAGTGCATAGAATTATATATCCTCAGCAAAAATTATTCCAAGGCACGTTCTTACTCAAGATATTAGCAGCGCTTTAAAATTCAAACGTCTATATTAATACAGGTAACCAAATGCCTTGCATAAATAATATTAGATCAGAATGAGAGTGTTCATTAATATATTCAGCAATACATTAGCAGTGCAAGAAAAATTCTTGCACACTCTGTGCCAAACGTGGAAAAAAAGTCCAAATCTATGGAAGTTTCACTCGTGGCCAAACATGTCCTTTACCACACCTTCTGTGCAGGTCCCTATAGGTGATGCACTTACCAGACTCAGCTGGTTTAAAGTGGAAGTAAACCCTTAATAACCACTTTGGCCTACAGGTAAGCCTAGATTAAGGCTTACCTGTAGGTCCAATAAATATCTCCTAAACCTACATGGTTTAGGAGATATTTAGAAAAAAAGAGGCATCGCATGCCGAGTTCACGGCGATATGCCGCTTTCCTGCGCATGCGTGGGAGTGACGTCATCGCCGATCCAGCAAATCACAGAGCTGGAGCGGCGAGACCCGGAAGTCACTCCTGTATTGATGGCGCCGGAGAAGGTCGTGGATGAGGACTGCTTCAGGGGCTTTGTTCTCAGGTAAGTTATTCATAATGAGCTAGTATGCTATGCATACTAGCTCATTATGCCTTTGCCTTGCAGGTTCCGTTTTTTTTTATGTGAGGAGGCTTTACTTCCTCTTTAAAAGCGTATAACACAAGTGGGTAGAAAATCCATATACTGCAACTACCAGCATGTAATCAGAGAAGAAAAGAAGCCTTCATAGCGCAATCTCTTCTCAATAATTTATTACATTTTAAAAGCATGCAGGTAAGGTACTCGCAAAGCAAACATTTAAAACAAGCATGTATCAATCAATATCCCAGCCCGGATCGAATCTGACCTTACACCGCTCCTGCGGTGTTCCCGGGAAGGAGAGATCTTTGCAAGCTGGTAGTGGTGCTGCGTAGCTCCGCTCTGACGCGTTTCAGTGTTTACTTTCATCAGAGAGCATGACTACGCAACGCAGATAATCCCAATATATACATACTGATGCCGTAGGGGACACTTCCTCATACAGTCATGTGTTTACTGATGTCATTTCCATCTATCAACAACAGTACGCAAAGAACGACGTGCTGCCGTAAAGCTCGACAACACAAATGGACAGAATGACACATTGTCAGATCTGCAACGAGCAGGCAGAAAGATCGTCCGCTTAAATGAACATTATACACATACTGCTATGTATATTTGGATAATATCATTCTATTGCATTATAATCATGTTTCTGGATCAAAAACACATAAATACATTCAACTTAATTCTATACACCTATATTTTCCCATATTATTTTCATTAACCACCATATGTGTATATATAATCACAATACTTCATATATTGGTTTATGTGGTGCTCTCAAGATCTAGTCGCTAATCGGCAAAGGCACAACACCAAAGCACCATATATTGATCACCATAGTTGATATCGATGGTCCAATGAGGGTGATTAGTTTACCATACATGGGACAGATTTAGATCACACATATACCAATCTAATCGCAATCTCACTAATGCATAACATCATTAAAATTAATATACCCGCATTGTTATGGTATCTCATATCATTCAATATAAATTTATATGAATTATTATACCTAAAATTCCTAAAATTTGATTAATAAAAATAAAATAAAATTGAATCATTTTATAAAAACGCACAAGTTAAAATAAAACAATTCAAGTCAAGCTCCACGTTTAGCCCTTTGGGACATAATGTGTCAGCCATAAATATCCATTTAGTTTCGCATTTGAATAATTCACGGACTTTGTTGCAGCCACGCCATACGGGGTGCAACTTTTCTACCCCCCAAAATTTGAATCCTGAAGGGTCCATTTTGTGTTTCAATTTAAAATGCATGGATACATTATGTTCTTTGTACCCTATTTTTATATTATTAATATGCTCAGACACCCGTTTTTAAAATGCGTTTAGTGCGTCCTATATATAATAAATTACATGGACATAATAGAGCATATACTACGTGAGTTGTCATACACGAAATGAAGTCCTTGATTTTAAATGACCTAGAGTTAGTAGGTGATTGGAATTCGGTAATGCCACGCAATTTGGTATGTACCTGTCTACAGGAAATACATCTTCTGCAGGCAAAAAAGCCTGGTTTGTCCCAAAGCATTGTGGGTCTAATAGGTGGATCTATAATTTTTTTTGACAATTTTGTCTCCAAACGACCATCCTTTTTTTATAAATAAAGACTGGATTTTCTGGTATTGATTCTGATAAAATCCTATCCGAGGTCAATAATGGTCAGTACTTTTTAAAAATGTTCTCCACTTCTCTGTGTTGGGTATTATATTCTGTAATAAACCCCCATTCATGCTTATTGTCAGTATTTTTTAGTTTATCTGTTAGACAGGACTCTTGTAATAAATACTTAATTTGCCACTTTTAATAATGAATTCCTGTTGTAACCTTTTTCTTCAAAACGGTCCTTTAGGACTTGTACTTGTTCCAGAAAATCTATATCGTGGGTACAATTTCGTCTGACCCTCATAAATTGCCCTTTCGGATGTTCTTCAACCATACTGGGTGATGCCCGCTGTGAATTGACAGATAACCATTTCTATCACTTGGTTTGAAGTAACATTTGGTGGACAATTGATGATCATTTAACATTACTGTGACATCTAGATAATGGATTCACGACTCCAATTGCACTGCAGTTTGATGTTGTTTGTGTTATTATTAAGAGTAGAAATGATTCTAAAGATGATTCGGTGCCCACCCATATAAAGAACAAGTCATCTATATATCGTTTATAGAACAGTAGTTCTTGTCTGTAATCTCTATATATAGATCTGTCCTCCCACTCACTCATAAATAAATTTGCCAATGATCGTGCGAATTTTGCATCCATTGCAACGCCATTTATTTGCATGTAATAGTGGCCGCCGTACCAAAAGTAATTGTGGCTGAGGCAGTAATCTAGTGTCATTCCTAAAAATGTCTTTTGTGTAAAAGGTAAGTCGTCCCTCTTAGATAAAGCCCAATTTAAGGCTAGCAAAGCATCGTCATGATTAATTATGGTGTATAACGATGATACGTCCGCCGTGACCAAAAACACATTATTTGCTTTTGGGATAGTTAAATTCTTTAGCAACTGTAAGAATTGCCTAGTATCCTTTAAATATGCTCTAGTACTGGTGAAGCAAGGCTGCAAAAAATAATCTAAATATTGTCCCACACGGGCAGACACTGAACTGATGCTGTTCACAATGGGTCTAGAGGGTGGATTGCATACATCCTTATGTACTTTGGTAACGTGTACACCGTTGGTACACGACCAAAACTGGGTACCAAATATATTTTTTTCTTTAACATTTAAAGTGTGTGTAGTGTATCCATAATCAACAAGTTTAATAAGATCATTACGAAAATCCACCGTAGGATCTTTTCCTAACTGTCTATAAGTATTAGTGTCTGACAGCATCGTTACACGGCCAAAACTGGGTACCAAATATATTTTTTTCTTTAACATTTAAAGTGTGTGTAGTGTATCCATAATCAACAAGTTTAATAAGATCATTACGAAAATCCACCGTAGGATCTTTTCCTAACTGTCTATAAGTATTAGTGTCTGACAGCATCGTTACTAATTGTGGTAATAGGTGCTGTCTAAAATCACTACACCTCCTCCCTTATCTGCAGGCCTAATAATCAATTTTTTTCTTGTTTCTAGTGATTTAAGGCCTTCTTCAATATATGAGGGATTTACACTTTTTTTGGGGACCAGCTTTTCAAAAACATCCACATGCTTGTTTGATGGTTGTGGAGGATTGAATAATGATTTATTTTTGAGACCACTGTCTACTCCTAAAGTTGTGTGATCCTTCCTTTTAATGTTATTTATGTCGTTGTTGATTCCCAAGAAATACCTTTTCATGTTCATTTTCTGAATGTATTTATGTACCTCTATGTATACTTTAAACTTGTTCAAAGCTGTATTTGTTGCACATTTTAGACCCGCATTCAGTATGTTAATTTCCTTGTCGTTTAATTTTATCTGTGCTAGATTGTAAATCCCTTCTATTCGATTTCCAGTCTTTTTTTTTTGGACCCTAAATCCACTTCGCCGCCCTCTGTCTTTGAAGTGTTTTACTATGGGAGGTATTGGAGATTCTTCCCGTTGTGGAGGGTTCCAACATTCCTGTTCGCCATAGGTCCCCCTCATTGGTGGAAAATTGCCGTGCCCTCGGTTTCCCCTCCGCCCTCTTCTCCCTCCCTGGCCTAAAAAAACTTTCTTAGGTGTGAAGGGGTCTTCATTATAGTGGTTTAATCCTTCAAAACGGTTATATGTGGGTATCGCATATGGGGTTACAACCCCCCTATCCCCACCCTGATTGTATGAAGATCCAGGGAATAAACTTTCACCTGCTCCATCGTCATAGTACCATGATTGGTTTGGTCCTGGACTATCCTGATAATATCCATTATTTTGTTGAGTTTAGTGTTTATACCACTGATCATTTATATATATATATATATATATATATATGTCATTTATAGGTTGAGGATTAGCACGTCCTCTTACGGGTCCCGATTGTCCATGTGTCCAGGCTCCGCCTTGATGGTGACCCCTAGAGGTAGGTGCTCGGGAATTGGTGTTTACCCATTTTATCTCTTGTTGCAGTCCAACATTGCAAATGGGAAGAATCAATCACAGGATTCTATGGTAATAATATCAGAACCAAAGAACTCTGTGAAAGTGATTACAGAACCTCGTACTCCATTGAGGAGCTCTGCCCCCCCCACCCAAAACAGGAAGGGGTAGGGGAGGGCAGGGCACTATAACGGGGAGAAATCCTAACCCTATTACGAATTATCAAGGTTACCAATTCCCAAGCACCTACCTCTAATCCTCAACCTATAAATGACATATATATAAATGATCAGTGGTATAAACACCAAACTCAACAAAATAATGGATATTATCAGGATAGTCCAGGACCAAACCAATCATGGTACTATGACGATGGAGCAGGTGAAAGTTTATTCCCTGGATCTTCATACAATCAGGGTGGGGATAGGGGGGTTGTAACCCCATATGCGATACCCACATATAACCGCTTTGAAGTATTAAACCACTATAATGAAGACCCCTTCACACCTAAAAGTTTTTTTAGGCCGGAGAGGGAGGGGAGGGAGAAGAGGGCGGAGGGGAAACTGAGGACATGGCAATTTCCCACCAATGAGGGGGACCTATGGAGAACAGGAACATTGGGACCCTCCACAACGGGAAGAATCTCTAATACCTCCCATAGTAAAACACTTTAAAGACATAGAGGGAGGTGAAGTGGATTTAGGGTCCAAAAAAAGAAGACTGGAAACAGACTAGAAGGGATTTACATCTAGCACAGATAAAATTAAACGACAAGGAAATTAACATACTGAATGCGGGTCTAAAATGTGCAACAAATACAGCTGTGAACAAGTTTAAAGTATACATAGAGGTATATAAATACATTCAGAAAATTAATATGAAAAGGTATTTCTTGGGAATCAACAACGACAGAAATAACATTAAAAGGAAGGATTACACAACTTTAGGAGTAGACAGTGGTCTCAAAAATAAATCATTACTCAATCCTCCACAACCATCAAACAAGCATGTGGATGTTTTTAAAAAAAATGGTTTTAAAAGATGTTGAAAAGCTGGTCCCGAAAAAAAGTGTAAATCCATTATATATTGAAGAAGGCCTTAAATCACTAGAAACAAGAAAAAAATAGATTATTAGGCCTGCAGATAAGGGAGGAGGTGTAGTGATTTTAGACAGCACCTATTACCACACACAATTAGTAACGATGCTGTCAGACAATAATACTTATAGACAGGAAAAGATCCTACGGCGGATTTTCGTAATGATTAGACTTGTTGATTATGGATACACTACACGCACTTTAAATGCTAAAGAAAAAAGATATTTGGTACCCAGCTTTGGCCGTGTACCAACGGTGTACACGTTACCAAATGTACATAAGGATGTATGCAATCCACCCTCTAGACCCATTGTGAACAGCATCAGTTCGGTGTCTGCCCGTGTGGGACAATATTTAGATTATTTTTTGCAGCCTTGTGTCACCAGTACTAGAGCATATTTAACCACTTCAGCCCCGGACCAATTGGCAGCCAAAGGACCAGGCCCCTTTTTGCGATTCGGCACTGCGTCGCTTTAACTGACAATTGCGCGGTCGTGCGACGTGGCTCCCAAACAAAATTGGCGTCCTTTTTTTCCCACAAATAGAGCTTTCTTTTGGTGGTATTTGATCGCCCCTACGGTTTTTATTTTTTGCGCTATAAACAAAAATAGAGCGACAATTTTGAAAAAAATGCAATATTTTTTACTTTTTGCTATAATAACTAACCCCAAAAAATATATAAAAAAACATTTTTTTCCCTCAGTTTAGGCCGATACGTATTCTTCTTCTACATATTTTTGGTAAAAAAAATCGCAATTAGCGATTGATTAGTTTGCGCAAAAGTTATAGCGTTTACAAAATAGGGGATAGTTTTATAGCATTTTTATTAATATTTTTTTTTTTTACTAGTAATGGCGGCGATCAGCGATTTTTATTGTGACTGCGACATTATGGCGGACACATCGGACATTTTTGACACATTTTTGGGACATTTGTCATTTATACAGAAATCAGTGCTATTTAAATAGCACTGATTCCTATGTAAATGACAGTGGCAGTGAAGGAGTTAACCACTAGGGGGCGGGGAGGAGTCAGTGTGACGTGTTGTGTTTTTTTTTTACAGTAGGGGGCGTGACTGTACGTCTGACGTCATTGATCGGCTTTCCCGATGACAGGGAACAGCCGATCAATGACAGGCAGAGTAGGAAGCGCGGGGAGAGGTTTGTTTACACAAACCTCTCCCCGTTCTTCAGCTCCGTAACCCGATCGCGGCATACCAGCGGCGATCGGGTCCGCTGGTTCCGCGGCCGTGGTCACGGAGCTCCCGACCGGGTCGCGAGCGCGACCCACGGGCAGGCAATTTAAAGGGGACGTACCCGTACGTGCTTTTGCCTGCCCGTTCCATTCTGTAGACGTATATCTACATGAGGCGGTCAGGAAGCGGTTAAAGGATACTAGGCAATTCTTACAGTTGCTAAAGAATTTAACTATCCCAAAAGTAAATAATGTGTTTTTGGTCACGGCGGACGTATCATCGTTATACACCATAATTAATCATGACGATGCTTTGCTAGCCTTAAATTGGGCTTTATCTAAGAGGGACGACTTACCTTTTACACAAAAGACATTTTTAGGTATGACACTCGATTACTGCCTCAGTCACAATTACTTTTGGGACGGCGGCCACTATTACACGCAAATAAATGGCGTTGCAATGGGTGCAAAATTCGCACGATCATTGGCAAATTTATTTATGAGTGAGTGGGAGGACAGATCTATATATAGAGATTACAGACAAGAACTACTGTTCTATAAACAATATATAGATGACTTGTTCTTTATATGGGTGGGCACCGAATCATCTTTAGAATCATTTATTTCTACTCTTAACACAAACAACATCAAACTGGAGTGCAATTGGAGTTGTGAATCCATTAATTATCTAGATGTCACAGTAATGTTAAATGATCATCAATTGTCCACCAAATGTTACTTCAAACCAAGTGATAGAAATGGTTATCTGTCAATTCACAGCGGGCATCACCCAGTATGGTTGAAGAACACCCCGAAAAGGGCAATTTATGAGGGTCAGACGAAATTGTACCCACGATAAAGATTTTCTGGAACAAGTACAAGTCCTAAAGGACCGTTTTTGAAGAAAAAGGGTACAACAGGAATTCATTATTAAAAGTGGCAAATTAAGTATTTATTACAAGAGTCCTGTCTAACAGATAAACTAAAAAATACTGACAATCAGCATGAATGGGGGTTTATTACAGAATATAATACCCAACACAGAGAAGTGGAGAACATTTTTAAAAAGTACTGACCATTATTGACCTCGGATAGGATTTTATCAGAATCAATACCAGAAAATCCAGTCTTTATTTATAAAAAAAGGATGGTCGTTTGGAGACAAAATTGTCAAAAAAATTATAGATCCACCTATTAGACCCACAATGCTTTGGGACAAACCAGGCTTTTTTGCCTGCAGAAGATGTATTTCCTGTAGACAGGTACATACCAAATTGCGTGGCATTACCGAATTCCAATCACCTACTAACTCTAGGTCATTTAAAATCAAGGACTTCATTTCGTGTATGACAACTCACGTAGTATATGCTCTATTATGTCCATGTAATTTATTATATATATAGGACGCACTAAACGCACTTTATCAAAAGGGGTGTCTGAGCAAATTAATAATATAAAAATAGGGTACAAAGAACATAATGTATCCATGCATTTTAAATTGAAACACAAAATGGACCCATCAGGATTCAAATTTTGGGGGGTAGAAAAGTTGCACCCCGATTGGCGTGGCTGCAACAAAGTCCATGAATTATCCAAATGCGAAACTAAATGGATATTTATGGCTGACACATTATGTCCCAAAGGGCTAAACGTGGAGCTTGACTTGAATTGTTTTATTATCGACTTTTAACGTTTTTATAAAATGATTTAATTTTATTTTTATTAATCAAATTTTAGGAATTTTAGGTATAATAATTCATATAAATTTATATTGAATGATATGAGATACCATAACAATGCGGGTATCTTAATTTTAATGATGTTATGTATTAGTGAGATTGCGATTAGATTGGTATATGTGTGATCTAAATCTGTCCATGTATGGTAAACTAATCACCCTCATTGGACCATCGATATCAACTAATGGTGATCAATATATGGTGCTTTGGTGTTGTGTCTTCGCCGATTAGCGACTATATCTTGAGAGCACCACATAAACCAATATATGAAGTATTGTGATTATATACACATATGGTGGTTAATGAAAATAATATAAGAAAATTATAGGTGTATAGAAGTAAGTTGAATGTACTTATGTGTTTTTGATCCAGAAACATGATTATAATGCAATAGAATGATATTATCCAAATATACATAGCAGTATGTGTATAATGTTAATTTAAGCTGACGATCTTTCTGCCTGCTCGTTGCAGATTTGACAATGGGTCATTCTGTCCATTTGTGTTGTCGAGCTTTACGGCCATCTGTCGTAGTTTCGTCAGTCGCACAATTCGACGGCGGGTCGCACAATTCGACGGCGGGTCGCACAATTCGACAGCATGTCGTTCTTTGCGTACTGTTGTTAGACGGATAGACGGAAATGACGTCAGTAAACACGTGACCGTATGAGGAAGTGTCCCCTACGGCATCAGTATGTATATATTGGGATTAGCTGCGCTGCGTAGTCATGCTCTCTGATGAAAGTAAACACTGAAATGCGTCCGGGCGGAGCTACGCAGCACCCCTACCAGCTTGCAAAGATCTCTCCTTCCCAGGAACACCGCAGGGGCGGTGTAAGGTCAGATTCGATGCGGGCTGGGATATTGATTGATGCATGCTTGTTTTAAATGTGTGCTTTGTGAGTACCCTACCTGCATGCTTTTAAAATGTAATAAATTATTGAGACGAGATTGCGATATGAAGGCTTCTTTTCTTTTCTGATTACATGCGGGAAGTTGCAGTATATGGATCTTCTACCCACTTGTGTTATACGTTTTTAAACCAGCTGAGTCTGGTAAGTGCATCACCTATAGGGACCTGCACAGAAGGTGTGGTGAAGGACATGTTTGGCCACGAGTGAAACTTCCATAGATTTGGACTTTTTTTGCACGTTTGGCACAGAGAGTGTGAAAGAATTTTTCTTGCACTGCTAATGTATTGCTGAAATATATTAATGAACACTCTCATTCTGATCTAATATTATTTATGCAAGGCATTTGGTTACCTGTATTAATATAGACGTTTGAATTTTAAAGCGCTGCTAATATCTTGAGTAAGAACGTTCCTTGGAATAATTTTTGCTAATGCTATACAATTCTACGTAGTGGAATCTGATGAGTAATGGCATTGCCACTGCAGGGGACTGTGCTGTATGGAGGAGAAATATAGGCAGGAGGAATGGTGTGATATCTTCCTGAATGTGATGACAGCTCGGGTGGGGACATAGGACACCATTAGATTGTCAGAAATAAAAACACAACATGATAATCGTAATCGAATCATGAGGTCAGTGAAGATGCGCACCTCTATCAGTAACTCAGCCTGCGCTGGCAGCAATTGGTGTATGTCAATCCTTGAGAGACCAGTTTAAACAGGTGCTCAAGATTATTCCCGATCAGCAGGCCCAAGATTTGGCCGAGCTACCAGGGGCGTTAGGTTTTCCAATAGACGCTATGAGAGATTCTATTCTCAAGGTCTTGCGCTGGGGCTGGTGCATATGCGTAGAATACTTTTTGGTTGAAAAATTGATCAGCCGAAGCGCCCTGCAAAAAGCTCCTGGCTAGTTTTCCTTTTCACGTGAGCGGCTGTTTGGGGATGATCTGGATAAGTACATCCAAAGAATTTCTAATGGGGAAAAGTAACCTTTTGCCAGTTAGGAAAAGGAGTAAGCGTATTTCATTTAAACAAGCTGCTTTTCCAGTGCCAGGAGCATCGGCCCACAGGCAGTCTCGATGGCCACCACCGTCAAATTCAAGAGGTAAACCTCAGGATCAACCCCAGGGACAAAAGTCCTGGGGAAGGAAACCTACAAAACAAAATACTAATGCCTCCTTATGAAGGGATGCCCCCGCTCGCTCGAGTGGGGGAAGACTTCTGCAGTTCTCAAGGGTCTGGCAGGAAGAGTGTAAGACAAATGGGTGGCTTTCTCAATTACGCTACGGTACAAACTAGAGTTCTGAGAGTCCCCGTCTCCTCGTTTTCTCAGATGAAACGTTCCCAGGGATCCAGAGATCTCTTTTAAGCATTGGACCATCTTTTGTCTGAAAAGGTGATATCAGTGGTCCCAATAGGAGAGCAGGAATTGTGGTTTTAGTCAAACCTTTTCACGGTACCCAAACCAAATGGAGATGTTAGACCCATTCTAGATCTCAAAGATCTAAAATGTTTTTTGAATATTCGCTCTTTTCGCATGGAGTCAATCTGATCAGTAGTCTCCATCCTACAAGGTGGAGAACTTCTGTCGTCAATCGACATCAGGGATGCATACCTCCATGTGCCGATTTCCACACTCACCAGAAATATCTACGGTTCGAGATAGAAAATCTTAACTAGATACTGCTCTTCGAGTATTTACAAAGGTTCTGGCTCCTCCTCTAGCCAGATTAAGGGCTCAAGGTATAACGATTTTAGCATACCTAGACGATCTGCTCTTGATAGACCAGTCGGTAGCCTGCTTAGACCAAAGTATGGTCACCAGAGTCAACTACCTAGAATATCTAGGTTGGATTCTCAACCTAGAGAAATCTTCCTTAAAACCATCAAGGAGATTGGATTACTTGGGTCTGATCATAGATGCAGCCCAGAAGAGGGTATTCTTACCCCAGGCGAAGATCAGTGCCATAAGGGAGCTGATTCAGGTAGTCGAGGCAAAAAAGAATCCTTCTATTCGACTTTGCATGAGGTTGTTGGGAAAGATGGTGGCTTCATTTGAAGCCATTCCTTATGCTCAGTTTCAATCGAGACTGCTGCAAGACAGTATCCTATCGGCTTGGAACAAGAAGGTCCAAGCTCTAGATTTCCCAATATGCTTGTCTCCAAAGGTGCGCCAGAGCCTCAGTTGGTGGTTGATAACCAAGAATCTGCAGAAAGGAAAATCCTTCCTACCAGTTACCTGGAAGGTGGTAACAGATGCCAGCCTTTCGGGTTGGGGAGCAGTCCTGGAAGAGGCGACTGTCCAAAGGAAATGGTCCAGGTCAGAAATTACCTTGCCCATCAATATTCTAATGATTGGGGCAGCACGATTGGCCCTGAGGGCCTGGACGTTTAGATTACAGAATTGTCCTGTCCGGATCCAATCCAACAATGCCACAGCAGTGGCCTATATCAATCACCAAGAGGGCCCAGAGAGAGATGAATCATATCCTAACTTGGGCAGAAAACAATGCATCTTGGCTGGCGGCAGTCTTCATTCCAGGAATAGAGAATTGGCAGGCGGACTACTTGAGTCGCCAGCAGTTGTTCCCGGGAGAATGGTCTCTTCACCCTCATATCTTCCTGACAATATGTCAAAGATGGAGGGGATTACAGATGTAGATCTGTTTGCGTCCAGGTTCAACAAAAAGATTGACAACTTTGTGTCAAGAACAAAAGATCCGCTAGCATGCGGAACAGATGCATTGGTATTCCCGTGGAATCAATTTTCACTGATTTTTGCAGAGATCATAAAGGTGGCGGTAGGGGACCCATGGACCCTACTACCATGTCCAGACCTTCTCTCGCAAGGTCCGCTATTCCATCATACCTCACAAACGCTAAATTTAACGGTTTGGCTATTGAGACCCACACTCTGAAGAAGCGTGGGCTGTCAGGTTCAGTGGTATCTTCCTTGGTTAATGCAAGGAAGCCGGCCTCCAGAATCGTATATTATAGAGTCTGGAAGGCATATGTCTACTGGTGCGAATTTAAGGGTTGGCACCCCAGGAAGTATGTCATAGGTAGAATCCTTGACTTTCTACAAATGGGGTTAGAAATTAGGTTGGCCTTGAGTACTATCAAGGGCCAGGTCTCGGCCTTATCAGTATTATTTAAGTGACCATTTGCTTTGCATTCTTTGGTTCGTAGCTTTATTCAGGGGGTAACACGGCTTAATCCTCCGGTTAGGTCACCCCTGAACCCTTGGGACTTGAATTTAGTTCTGTCAGCATTACAGAAACAGCCTTTTGAGCCGATACAACATATTCACTTGGTCCTTTTGACAAGGAAGCTAGTTTTTCTTTATCATACATCACGGGACACAGGGCAGCATAGTAATTACTATGTGGTTATAGGCCACCTTTTAGGTGATGGACACTGGCACACCCTAAAACAGGAAGTTGCCTCCCTATATAACACCTGTTTTTTTGCCAGTGTCTAAGGTGTTGGTCACGAATGAAGATATGCTCTGAAGAGCTCCACTAGAGGCATCCTTACTGGATTTAAACAGCCTTCTTAGATCCATCCAAAGTTGCCACTAAGGCCAAGGTGGATGTTACCCAAGCCTCGTATACGAAGCACAAGGTTTTGCCTGTAACGCCTCTCCATGCAGGGCTGGACCCCGGGACCCAGGGCTTTTTGGCCATGCCTACATTACCTAAAGTTTTCTGGCAGGGTGCTAATACAGGTCCAAGGGAGTGGAACCCCGATAAAAAGGGACCCGGTCCTCGAAGGTCTGCTAACGCAGCCCGCCGTGATGGGTGAAGTTTGGATCTGTCTGTTACAGCAGTATCCTGCAGCGAGGATAAGGTAAGGGAAGAAGCCTAGGAACTGTAAAAAGTCCACCTGTGGTTTATATCTTCCATGAGTAAAATGTTGTATGCCTTAAAGTCTCCACTAGAGGAAGTAAATGCACATACCTTGATATGTTGCCCTCAGTCAGCTCAGTGTCTTGCTAAAACAGTATGTGTGTGGTCTCAGCAGCCAGGGGGGATTCTTAATTGAACAAAAGATGGCATGTTCCTCTCCCCCCTGGGGGAACTAAGGGGCTGGGGGTACAGCAGCAGTTTGTACACTCTCTTCAACCCCCCCCCCCCGGGGGGTGCGGCGGTGGCGGCTCCCTGTGTTGTATTACCTTACAGCTTTGCATGCCGAAACGGAGTCAGTGAAGATTCCCCACATATGCATATCAGTGTTAGATATTGTCCTGCCATCGCCCCAGCCCTAGTCCATACTTGCTTTTTTATTATCAGGCGATCACAGAGCCTCCTGTTCTACAGGTCTGCACTGGCGGACCCGAATGCCGTCCGCACGTGCGCACTGCTGTTCATTTGAAATGGTGGGGGGGGCGGATTATTGATGAAGGGGCGTGGCTTAGACACGGCGCTGTGTGTGGGACGTAGCGTCCACGTAGATCACACGGCGCAGGCGCGATAGGGACACGAGCAGAGCACGCACCTGAAGCATTTAAGCAGACGCTTCTCATGGACAAAAGATCTCTATCAGATAAACTGAAGAGATGTAAGTCTGACACATAGGACACAGGAGCGCTGGGGCATGTAAGGGATGCATACAGGCATTTCCAGTACAGGAAATACATTGCTACTCAGCACCAAGCTGAACTTTATAGCGGCATTGTATGCTAGACTATTGCTCGGCAAATAGTGCCTCTGCTTTTGTGCTTAGCACTATGACTTCCAAAAAAAAAAAAGACACCATAAAAAAGGTACCAAAAATTCCAACCCAGGCACTGGGATCTCCAGTCGTGCCTCCACACTGTCATCCTCTCCGGAAATACCAGATATGGCAAGCCAGGCGAGTCATTAGAACCAATTGGTGTGCAGCTGCTTCTCACATATCGGCCCCTGTATACGTGACTGAAGATGCATTTTCTTCCGCCCTGCAGGGCCTAGAAGGAAGATTAGCGGTTTTAATCGCATCCTCCATCCAAAAGAATAGGAAGCGTGTTAGATCCCCCTCCCACACCTCAGACCCCTTACCAAGGGAACAGTGGGTACAGGATGAGGTGTTACCCTCAGGCGATCAGGAAGAAAAACAAACCGATTACTCCTCTGCAGAGGAAACAACGGTAGATGGACCCTTTTCAGCCTCACAATCTGAGAAATTGCTGGTACAATCTGTTACGGACATGGTTCGTTCTACTTTCATGTTACCCCTAACGGAGTCTGCTGAAAGTTCGGTTTCTTCCTTGGGTTCTTTAAAACCTTCACAACTTTTCATGTATTTCTTGTCCATGCATTACTAGAAAAGCTTATTTATGCTGTATGGGATCACCCAAGTAAGCATTTTCTCCCTCCAAAGAGATTCTCGGTTCTCTATCCCATGAAGGAGAAATTCACCAAAAAATGGAATGTACCAGCAGTTGACGCTGCGATTTCCAGTGTGAATAAAAGTCTAACTTGTCCAGTAACAATGCACAAATGCTTAACGATCCAACAGATAAAAGGTTGGAATTCTTGTTGAAATCCTTTTTTTCCTTGGCAGGGGCCGTTACTCAGCCTGCAGTCTCTGCAATAGGCATCGGTCAGTCCCTAAAGGACCAGTTTATACAGGCCCTTAAGGGAGGTCCCTGCACAACAACCCTGCGATTTGGCCAAACTACCAAAAGCATTATGTTTTGCCATAGACGCCATGAAAGACTCTATTCACCAGGTGGCCCTGCCTTGCGCTTGTGCTAGTACACATGTGTAGGATCCTGTGGTTAAAAAATTGGTCATCCAAAGTACCTTGCAAAAGGCTCCTGACTGGTTTTCCTTTTCATGGGGATTGACTATTTGGGGATGTTTTG
Organism: Lithobates sylvaticus; assembly: GCA_028564925.1. Lineage (NCBI taxonomy): Eukaryota > Metazoa > Chordata > Amphibia > Anura > Ranidae > Lithobates > Lithobates sylvaticus. Next base: position 136,846,439 of record CM053031.1, read on the forward strand.
GACAAATGCATCCAAATGATTTCTAGTGAAAAAGGTACTCTTTTGCCAGTCAAAAGAAAGTATAAACGCCCTTCATTTAAGGACTCTTCTCCTGCGCCAGGGGCATCCACCTCTAGGCAGATTCTAGAGGAAAGCTTCTGGGTCAGGCCCAGGCTCAAAAGAAGTCCTGAGGGCGGAAACCTGCAAAGCAGAATTCTAAAGCCTCATTATGAAGGGGGGAAGACTTCTGCAATATTCAGAAGTCTGGCAAGAGGAAATTCAGGACAGATGGGTCATCTCCAGGTCTAGGATACAAACTAGAATTTCGTGAGTTTCCGCCTACAGCCACATCACACTGAAAGCGTCTGATCTCAGAGGCTAAGCAGGGTTGGGCCTGGTTAGTACCTGGACGCAATCTTTGTTTCGGGCACTAGACCAATTACTGGCTCAGAGGGTGATCATACAATTCCCCACAGAAGAGCAAGGTTTGGGGTTTTTCAAACTTCTTTACGGTACCAAAACCGAATGGAGATGTCAGACCCATTCTAGATTTTTTTTTTCATCATACTTACCTGTAAAATCCTTTTTTTTGAGTACATCGTGCTTGCTACAAACCTAAAGTACTTCCTGTATGGGTGGGGGTTATATAGGGGATCACTTTCTTGTCTAAAGACCTTTTGGTCTACCAGTGTCCATTCACCTGGAGATGAAGTATAACCCAGCAGGTAATGAATATTAGCCTAACTCTGTGTCCCATGATGTACTCAAAGAAAAGGATTTTACAGGTAAGTATGACGAAAAAATCCTCTGAAGCCGCCCCGTACAGCGCGGCTTGCAAAACGACTTCTGTATAGAAGTCCATGCAAGCCGCTCCAAAGTCGCCCCAAAGTAGTACAGGAACTCTTTTCTAAGTCAGAGCGACTTGAGTCGCTCTTATTAGAACGGTTCCTTTGCAATGCATGGAGCGCGACTTGTCAGGCGCCTGACAGGTCACCCCTGTGTGAACTGGCACTTTAAGGTTGCACAAGTAGAACTATCACAAAAATTTAGCAATTTTGCAAACTACATATCAGTAAAAACTGCAAAATGTATTTGCACAATCTAAATCTAAATAATCCACATTTTGGAAACTCAAAATGCACACTCCAGTAAAACTTAATTTAGCAAACAAAATGCCCCAACATTTTTTAACCAGTTAAAGTGGTTGTAAACCCTTACAAACCACTTTGACCTACAGGTAAGCCTTGATTACGGCTTACCTGTAGGTCCAATAAATATCTCCTAAACCTGCATGGTTTACGAGATATTTAGAAAAGAAAAGGTACCGCTATCTACGGCGCATGCGCCATAGACGGCGGCGCGCTGAGCATGCCGGAGATCATGGTGATATGCCGCTCTCGTGCGCATGCGCGGGAGTGACGTCATCGCGACAAAAAGCGCTGGAGCAGCGAGACCCGGAAGTCACTCCGGAATTGATGGCGGCGGTGGAGGACGTGGATGAGGATCGCTTCGGGGGCTTCGTTCTCAGGTAAGTTATTCATAATGAGCTAGTATGCTATGCATACTAGCTCATTATGCCTTTGCCTTGCAGGTTCCATTTTTTTTCCCCCCCAAGGAGGCTTTACTTCCTCTTTAACACCCTAGGTAAGGATGAGTGAATCTGTGTGGGTACACTTTGCAAACTGTATCGAAAATCTTGTTTGAAGTTTGCCAGTTTTTGGGGTTCGGGCGCACAATCTAATTTGATTCTGTTTATTTGTAAAGCTAATAAGCAAGCTATTGTCAATCAAAAGGTAGGGGAAGATGAACAATGCCAGTGCCAAAATGTAAAAGGGGTCTCTCTTTCTACACAGAGTTGTAAGCTCTTTCTAACAGCTCCCACACACGTTGTTGTGAGCCCACCCTTTTATATAATGGAGGCTGGGTTAAGCATTCCTTTTTAAATTATTAGCAATTGCAACTCGAGGCAAACATGGCCCGCACACACGCATTGGCGTGAACTGAGCCTTAGAATTTGGTAAGCTAACCCTGCTTGGTAAAGGTGTCATTTGCATATGCTCTTTGAAGGTGAGCTCCTATTTGGAAAATCTCTTGAGGAATGCATTGAGGCAGTTAGAGGGAAGGTGGTTCTGGCCACACTATCCCCAATTACACCTTCCTTTTGATTTGCCCTCCTCTACTGCATATGTGTATGTGATCTGTTCACCCCCTCCAGCCATCTTCAGCTACCACAATTTAAACCATTTGTTGCAGACCCTTAACCTTTCAGCCCACTGGACTGTTCAGAAGCTTTCCTCACAGTTTAGGTTGGCCTCCCACCCCTAGAGGTGGGCAAAATCTACTGCCATTTGCTCTAGCTTAGCTTAAAGAAGTCTCAGCTCTTTATTTCACTCTGTATTTTGGAAGCGTAAACAGTGGGGTTGATTTTACTAAAGGCGAATCCACTTTGCACTGCAAGTGTATTTGGAAGTGCAGCCGCTGTAGATCTGAGGGGGACATACAAGGAAAATAAAAAAACAGTATTTTTGCTTGTACATGATTGGATGATTAAATCAGCAGAGCTTCCCCCTCATTTCAGCTTTTCCCCTCAGATCTAAAGCGACTGCACTTTCAAGTGCACTTGCAGTGTGCTTGTAGTACAAAGTGGAGTTTCCTTTAGTAAATCAACCCCAGTGTGTCATGTTGATCTCCTCTCTCTGTTGTTTTCTACTACCTGTTCCTACTGGCTGCTTTACAAAAAGCACAGTTTTCCTACACCTCCTTGCAGCTTTAGAATCACAAGTGGTGGTAATTTCCTTCCCCTTTAGGAAGAGTTACAAGTACTTTCTTAATCCTGTAGAGAAGGGGTCGTCAACCCCTGGGCCGTGGTATTTCTGCAGCCTGGACGTGGGTGCGGGCGGGTGGCCGGCATGAGACACGCGGACAGGCGCCATAAGAGAGCCAGGCGGGCGGCATAAGACAGCCGAGCGGCCAGCATATAAGAGCTGGGTGGATGGAAGAAGCAATCAGGCAAGCAGAGATGACACCATCTCTCTCTGCCCCCCCCCCCCGCATCACCGCTCCTCCGCATCGCCGCTCTTCTGCCCTCACAGCCGGTGTCCTATCAGCCTCAGTGTCAAAGGTGCGGCGGGGAGCAGAGAGATTATATCATCTCTCACTGCCTGCCCCGCATCACCGCTCTCCTGCTTTCATTTGGAACCCACCGGTGCACAGAGGCCTGCCTCTGATAAATGGACCAATGCAGTGGTGGCAGGCAGTGTGGCAAGTGACATTCCACATCTGGTGACAGGCAACATGGCAGGTGGCGTGGCAAGTGACAATCCACATCTTGTGTTAGGCAGCATGGCAGGTGACGTGGCAAGTGACATTCTGCATCTGGTGACAGGCAACGTGGTAGGTGGCGTGACAAGTGAGAATACATATCTTGTGGCATGGCAGCTTGGCAAGTGACATTCCGCAGCTGGTGGCAGGCGACAGTGGCAAGTGACACGCTCGGTTCTCCCACTGATTCTGCATTATGGTGAGTTGAACTATTTTTTATTTATTACTACAATGTAATAATAGAAATAATGCGCTTCAATTGCCCGGACACCATATCAAGCATGGTGTCGTGCTGATTAAAGCGCTGACACTAGCCATTGCCCGTGAAAAATTGCTTACCCCCCCGCATGCAAGTTTTTTTTCTATCTTTAATGGCAAATGCAGTGTGATGGGTTATACTTCACATCAATTCACACAGTAATGTAGTCTTTGTATTACTGAAAAAAATCACCACACACTGGTGCTGTGTAACTATGCCCTTATTTACACCCTGAACTTTATATCCCAGGGTGCCTTGGAGACCTTTTACTACAAGGTTTCTGAGACTTCTTCTTTGAACCAATGCCCAAATGCTGATTCTCACACTTTTCCCTTTCGAATTGATCCTTTCTCAGGTGCCTCCCCCAATCTTGTAAATTTTTGGATTATTTGTGGCTAATCCTATTCACATTCTCTTTTCATTATAACATTTTTGTTTTGTCTGGTCCCATGTTTAGAAACATACTCTTATTCTACTCCAAGCCCTTGGCTTGGGTGAAATACATGGGCTACAAATCTCCCAGCTTTCCTATCTTGTGCGATTTGACAAGCCTGCCCTACTATTCATAGTTGCCATGGAACTCTTGGCAGAACATGTTAGCTTGAACCCTAATACACGCGGAATCGCATTAGTAGGTGTGCACCACAAAATGGCAATGTTTGCCGATGATGCATATGTAATGTCTACGCAAACCTCACTTCCTATATGCTCTCTTTTGCATAACCTTACCTCCCTCCCGGGATTAGATCTCCTTAAATGTCTCTCTATCCGATACCATTCTGTGACTTTTGCAAGCCCACTTCAATGACCCCCCTTGGGTCATCTGGGGATGCATCCACTCGATCAAAATGACCTTTCTCCCAAAACTCCCCTATCCTTTTCGAGTTATGCCCATCCTGCCCCCCATGTGCTTCGCTCTTTACAGCGTCTTATCTTGAAATTCATTTGGAGTTTGACCAAATCGATAATAAGTAAATTAGTAACCTATAAACAGAAGGCCGGAGTAGATTTGGGGTACCGAATGTGACCAATTATTATAAAGCCGTGCAAATCGCACCTTTTGGTCCAACTGTTTGCGGGTAACCTGGTGCCTGCATGGACCTACACTGATCTGGTCCCTAAAGTGGTTTAGCTCACATTGTTTGGGAAATACTTGGCAGGTCTCATTTCCCCACATCTTCAACTGTCCACTATTCCTTCCGGGCCTTGACAATCCACTCCACTATAACTGGTGGCGCTCCACAGGCCTGATAACGGTTTGCTCACTGCTATTCACACGGAGAATATGCACATTCCAGGACCTGAAAGACACGTATGACATTCCTGAATCTGAAAAATTCCATTATATTCAATTTTGACATTTTCTGGAATCTTTAACTCGGAACCATGATTGGTCTACGTCCTCCAGTTTTAAAAACTAGGCGTCGTTCATACCCAATGACTCAAGGCCTAGTTTCCTCACTATACACCTAATTTTTGAATACATCCATTGTTCAACCACCTTCTTATTGTGCACACTAGGAGCAGGACCTTGGCACTGTGTAATCTCCTGAGGACTGGACCAAAATTTGGGAGGTGTAATTCCACTGCTCACATAACGTTGTGGCATTGGTATTACACTCCTGCGAGAATTGCAAAATAACTTCCCACATATCCATGCTTTCAGGAGTGCTCAGACCTAAGCAATATGACACACATACGGTGGATGTGCCTCAAAGTCAAATGCCTATGGATCAGAGTCTATGTCTTGATCAATACGATTTTGCACTCCGATCTGGGCAAAGACCCCTGGGAAGCTTTACTACATAAGCCTATGTTAGGAATGACAAAATGGGAATGTGTTCTAGTGCCCCATTTTTTTGTGGCCACGAAACAGACAATATAGAAAACATAAAAAATGTCGCTCCTTTTGTTTGAGGAGGTGAAAAGACGGGTACATGTTTGGCTAGTGATGAAAGACTTTAAATGTAGGAAACTGCCTCTGATATACCATACCAGTCATAGTCTCCCTGAGGGTTTCCCGTCCCCCCGCCATCCCCTCCATTTGTTGCATTGTGTTACCAATGTCTGTATGTTTATTGCATGTATGTATGCCCCAACAGACGGTCTGGATACATGAAGCAGCACCCCATGCTTCTGTGCTTTTTGTAATTTTTCATTGTCCTCTTTTCAATAAGGGGTTCTGCAGTGGGGGTCTCAACCCCCTTTTTACTTTGCTCTGCCTCCTGGTCACCCATCTACCCTCCGCTCCCGGTGGAACCTTTGCTGTGTTTGGTTCACAGCATTAGAGATTTAGATGTCATCTCCTAACTTGTACTCAATTTATTTCCACACTGACATGGTTTTTCCATAGATGCACATACAAACCAATTTCGTCTGTCTCCTAATGAAGTGGGCATTGTCCCGCGAAATGCATAGAGATTACAGTGTCTGCAAACAAACAAGGAGTCATTAATTATGTTGGTATCTTGAACGTATATTGGTGTAACTGTGACCTTACTTTTACTGTGAACATGTATATGCTTTTTAAGTAAATTGAAATAAATTTTGTATTTTTATACATTTAGAAAATAGGTGTGCTAATCCAATAAATTCACAGTGCAAAAATTAGGACATAAAAATCCACTCATACAAATAAAAGTGTAATATTTGATAAAAAAAATGATATATAGTAACTGACCAAATCTAAAAATATATAAAAAAATATATATGATTCAGTCCAGTCTAAAAAATATGTAAATAAGTGTCCAACTGGAAGACCCTTATGAAAAAGGGAATTTGGTGAACCAAATAAAAATTTCAGTGTTCTTCAAAACACAAATAACATAGAATGTGAATATCCCATCACAACATAGATTCACTTCTTACCAGACGGTAAAGGTATCAAGCCCTGGATAATAATCCCAACAAGCTCCAACAGGCTGAGCTGTAGCAGCAGATCCAATTCATCAATAGACCCAGGAACCTCCGTATCGATGGAAGGGCAGAAACGGTGAAGGTATCAACTACTGGATAATAATTTCAACGAGCTCCAATGGGCTGGGCTATGGCAGCAGATACAATTCATCAATATTTCTGTCTGCATGGAATTGCAAGTCTTTCTCTCTGCATGGAATTATCCGATCAGTAGTCTCCTTCCTACAAGGGGGAGAACTTCTGGCGTCTATTGACATCTAGGATGCTTATCTCCATGTGCCGTTCTTCCCCACTCACCAGAAAATCTTAATTTCCAGATTGTAGCTCTACCTTTTTGGGCTAGCTACTGCACCTCGAGTTTGTATAAAGATCCTGGCCCCTCTTTTAGCCAGGTTAAGGGCTCAAAGAATCATGATACTAGCCTACTTAGACGATCTACTCTTGATAGGTCAATCGGTCGCCCGTTTAAATCTCTGGTTACCGCAGTCAGCTACCTGGAATACTTGGGTCGGATCCTCAACCTAGTAAGATCCTCCTTAAAACCATCAAGGAGATTGCAGTACTTAGGGCTGATCATAGATACAGTCCCACTAAAGGGTATTTTTACCCCAGGAAAGAATCGGTTCCTTAAAGGAACTGATTTGGTCGGTCAAAACAAAGAAGAATCCTGCTATTTATCTTTGCATGTTTATTGGGAAAGATGGTGGCTTCTTTGAGGCCGTTCCTTATGCGTAGTTCCATTCAAGACTGCTGCAAAACAGTATCCTGTCAACATGGAACAAGAAGATCCAAACTCTGGACTTCCCGTTGCGTTTAAGGTGCGTCAGAGCCTCAATTGATGGTTGATATCCAAAAATCTTCTAAAAGGAAGATCCTTTCTACCAGTTACCTGGAAAGTGGTGAAAAATGCCAGCAATTTGGACCGGGGAGCCGTCCTGGAAGAAGCGTCTGTCCAAGGGAAATGGTCCAGATCAGAGATGACCCTGCCCATCAATATTCTATAGATTTGGGCAGTACGCCTGGCCCTGGAGGCCTGAACGCTCGGACTATTGTCCTGACACATCACCCTGAAAGTGCCCAATCTCGTCTGATCTCGGAGGCTAAGCAGGGTAGGGCCTGGTTGGTACCTGGATGGGAGACCACCTGGGAATACCAGGTGCCATAGGCTCAATCCGACAGTACCACAGCTGTGGCTTACAGTGGGGATTGAAAGTTTGGGCACCCCAGGTAAAAATGTGTATTAATGTGCATAACGAAGCCAAGGAAAGATGGAAAAATCTCCAAATGCCATCAAATTACAGATTAGAAATTCTTATAATATGTCAAAAAAAGTTACACTTTATTTCCATCATTTACACTTTCAAAATTACAGAAAACAAAAAAATGGCGTCTGCAAAAGTTTGGGCACCCTGCAGAATTTATAGCATGCACTGCCCCCTTTGCAAAGCTGAGACCTGCCAGTGTCATGGATTGTTCTCAATTATCGTCTGGGAAGACCAGGTGATGTCAATCTCAAAGGTTTTAAATGGCCAGACTCATCTGACCTTGCCCCAACAATCAGCACCATGGGTTCTTCTAAGCAGTTGTCTAGAAAACTGAAAATAGTTGACGCTCACAAAGCTGGAGAAGGCTATAAGAAGATAGCAAAGCGTTTTCAGATGTCAATATCCTCCGTTCAGAATGTAATTAAGAAATGGCAGTCATCAGGAACAGTGGAAGTTAAAGCAAAATCTAGAAGACCAAGAAAAATATCAGCCTGGACAGCTCGCAGGATTGTGAGAAAAGCAATCCAAAACCCACGTTTGACTGCACGATCCCTCAGAAAGATCTGGCAGACACTGGAGTTGTGGTACAATCACCAAGGGGGCACGAGAAGTCGTGCGGCCCAGAAAGAGGTAAATTTCTTTCTGTCTTAGGCAGAAAGCAACATTCCTTGCCTATCAGCAATTTCATTCCAGGAATGGAGAATTGGCAGGCGGACTACTTGAGTCGCCAACTCTTGTTTCTGGGACAATGGTTCCTTCACCCGGCATCATTCTGTCAATATGCTAAGGATGGGGAGTTCCGGACGTGGGTCTATTGGTGTCCAGGTTCAACAACAAGATGGACAACTTTGTGTCAAGGACAAGGGATCCGATGGCATACGAAACAGATGCCTTGGTATTTCCATGGGATCAGTTTTCACTGATCTATGCTTTCCCTCCTGTTCTGCTTCCGCGCCTTTTTCGCAGGAGCAAGCAAGAAGGCAAGGAGGTTATTTTTGTTGCCCAGGAGATCTTGGTTTGCCGAGATCATAAAGATGGTGGTAGGGGACCCTTGGTCCCTACCACTGTGGCCAAGACCTTCTTTCTCAAGGTCTGGGATTCCATTCTTCCTTACAAACGCTAAATTTAACGGTTTGGCTATTGAGACCCACATTCTAAAATAAGACCGTGGGCTGTCAGCTTCAGTAGTTTCTACTTTGTTTATGCTAGGAAGCCAGTCTCCAGTGTCATATACTATGGAGTCTGGAAGGCATATGTCTCCTGGTGTGAATCCAGGGGTTGGCACCCCAGGAAAAATGTCATAGGTAGGATCCTTGAATTCCTACAGATGGGATTAGAAATTAAGCTGGCCCTGAGTACTATCAAAGGCCAGGTATCGGCCTTATCGGGGTACTTTCAATGACCACTTGTTTCTCACTCTCTGGCTCGTAACTTATTCAGGGGGAAACGTGGATAAATCATCCAGTTGGGTCACCCCTGAATCCTTGGGACTTAAGATTAGTCCTGTCGGCTTTACAAAAACAGCCTTTTTGAGCCAATACGGGATGTGTTTACCTTGGTCCTCTTGACGAGGAACATATTTTTCCTGGTTGCCATATCTTCTGCAAGAAGAGTATCCGGTTTGGCTGCTCTTTCGTGTAAAGAGTCATATTGGATTATTCTTAAGGATGAGGTTTTATTGTGGCCTCATCCTAATTTCCTTCCGAAGGTAGTGCCATGTTGTTTTTATTTCAACCAGGATATTGTTCTGCCTTAATTTTTTTTCAGAACTTCGTTCTCTTAAAGAAAGGTCACTACATTCCCTTGATGTGGTGAGAGCGGTCAAGGTGTATTTAAAGGTGACCACTCAGATGCATAAAAACAAATGTTTTTTGTTTGTGTTGCCTGACGGTCCTAAAAGAGGACAGGCAGCATCGGAATCTACAATTCCTAGGTGGATTCGTCAAGTGATTATTCAAGCTTTTGGCTTAAAAGAAGAGAATTCCTCAGTTTTCATGTTAAAGGCACTCCAGCAGGGCCGTTAGTGCTTCTTTGGCAGTGCATCACCCAGCCTCCCATGGCTCAGATCTGCAAGGCCGCAACTTGGTCTTCAATCCATACATTTACCAGATTCTATCAGGTAGATGTAAACAATCATGAGGATATCGCCGCTCTTGGTGTCCTACTTTTGTTGTCTCCCTCCCTTCAGTTGGCATTGCTATGGGACATCCCACATGGTAACTACTATGGCTCTGTATCCCCTGATGTATGAAAAGAAAACAGGATTTTTAAGAAACAGCTTACCTGTAAAATCCTTTTCTTTGAAGTACATCAGGAGACAGAGGTCCCTCCCTTCTTTGGTATACACCTATATTGCTTTGCTGCAAAACTGAGGTACTCCCACCAGTGGGAGGGGTATATAGGGAGTGCACTTTTTAATTTGGGGCGTGCCAGTGTCCATCACCTGAAGGTGGCCTATAACCCACATAGTAACTACTATGGCTCTGTGTCCCCTGATGTACTTCAAAGAAAAGGATTTTACAGGTAAGCTGTTTTTAAAAATCCTGTTTTTCCCCACTGTACATATATACATATATAGATATATTTTATGATCAGTTTTCCGAGCCTAGACAGATACAACAAACACGAAAAAAAAGACTTGCAGACATGACACAGACCTGAGGCGTGCCCTGGTCAGGACGCCTAAAAGGGGGTGTTTATTTGAACAACAAGTTACATCACTGGGCTAACTTAGCGAATGCTTGTGACATTTCTACCTGAGGGTTTGGAACGTACTGAGAAAATCAAGAGGACTTCCACCTGCCCAACCTCCTGATGACATAAACCTCTATCAAAGATCTCGGCTGTGGCCAGATTGTCAGTGGAGAAATGACTGTTTGCCCTACCCAGGTATAACCCCAAACCTGAGCTGCTGCCACTATGGGAAACAACTCAAACAATGACAACGCCCTACTAAACCTGGGGATCAGCAAAATCTTATGAGGCCATGGACCTGTAATCCAGCGGGGGCCAAAAATGGCTGCAAATCTGGAAGCGGCAGCATCTGTAACTACTTGGAGAAGAGGCAGAAGCTACCGGAATAAACATCGACACGCTGTTAGTCATTCAGGAACCCCCACGTGGCCAGATCAGAGATAGACGATTGATCTAGTCTAAGGACTTGGTCCAGATCCTGAGCCTGAAGTAAAAAGCCAGAAGCCGTGATATGAAAGATCGACCCTGAGGAAGGATCCTCATAGCACAATTAAGCATGCCCAGTAAGGACTGCAACTCCTTTTTGTACCAACCTGCGAACGGGTAAAAACAGAGCTGGGTCTGTGTGCAAGGTCCTGCCCCCTTAGACCGGCTCGTGTGATAATAGATTGAATCAGTGTTCCGCCTATCACAAGAGCCGGTCTATGGGGGCGGGACCTTGCACACAGACCCAGCTCTGTGACATACGAGCGCCGGAGGACAGAGGGAGGTGAGCGCTGTGTTATCCAGAGGCGGACATTAGTGGGCACAGAGGCTGCAATGGGCACAGAGGCTGCAGTTGGTGGGCACAGAGGCTGCAGTTGGTGGTCAGAGAGGCTGTAATGGGCACAGAGGCTGCAATTGGTGGGCAGAGAGGCTGCAATGGGCAGAGAGGCTGCAATTGGTGGGCAGAGAGGCTGCAATGGGCAGAGAGGCTGCAATTGGTGGGCAAAGAGGCTGCAGTGGTGGGCAGAGAGGCTGCAATGGGCACAGAGGCTGAAATGGGCACAGAGGCTGCAGTTGGTGGGCACAGAGGCTGCAATGGGCACAGAGGCTGCAGTTGGTGGGCAGAGAGGCTGCAATGGGCACAGAGGCTGAAATGGGCAGAGAGGCTGCAGTTGGTGGGCAGAGAGGCTGTAATGGGCACAGAGGCTGCAATTGGTGGGCAGAGAGGCTGCAATGGGCACAGAGACTGCAATTGGTGGGCAGAGAGGCTGCAATGGGCAAAGAGGCTGCAATTGGTGGGCAAAGAGGCTGCAGTGGTGGGCAGAGAGGCTGCAATGGGCACAGAGACTGCAGTTGGTGGGCACAGAGGCTGCAATGGGCACAGAGGCTGAAATGGGCACAGAGGCTGCAGTTGGTGGGCAGAGAGGCTGCAATGGGCACATAGACTGCAATGGGCACAGAGGCTGCAATTGGTGGGCAGAGAGGCTGCAATGGGCACAGAGGCTGCAATTGGTGGGCAAAGATGCTGAAGTGGTGGGCAAAGAGGCTGCAGTGGTGGGCAACGAGAGGCTGCATTTATGTGCAATGGTCAGGCTGCATTTCATGGGCACTGGTAAATATTTTAGTACACCATTTGGTTCAGAATATTTTTTCCTCCTCTAAAACCTAGATGCGTCTTATGGGCAGGTGCGTCTTATAGAGGGGAAAAATACAGTGTGTGTGTGTATGTGTGTGTGTGTGTATATGTATATGTATATATATATATATATATATGTGCGTGTGTGTGTATATATATATATATATATATATATATATATATATATATATATACACTGTATCTCACAAAAGTGAGTACACCCCTTTCTTCTCTCTTTTCATGTGACAACACTGAAGAAATTACACTTTGCTACAGTTTAAAGTAGTGAGTTTACAGCTTGTATAACAGTGTCAAATGGCTGTCCCCTCAAAATGACTCAACACACAGCCATTAGTGAAGAAAACACTGGCAACAAAAGTGAGTACACCCCTAAGTGAAAATGTCCAAATTGGGCCCAATTTGCCATTTTCTCTCCCTGGTGTCATGTGACTCGTTAGTGTTACTAAGTTCTCAGGTGTGAATGGGGAGCAGGTGTGTTTAAATTTGGTGTTATCGCTCTCTCTCATACTGGTCACTCATGGCAAAGAACTCTCTGAGGATCTGAAAAAAAAAATTGTTGCTCTACATAAAGATGGCCTAGGCTATAAGAAGATTGCCAAGACCCTGAAACTGAGCTGCAGCATGGGGGCCAGGACCATACATCAGTTTAACAGGACAGGTTCCATTCAGAACAGGCCCTCACTATAGTCGACCAAAGAAGTTGCGTGCACGTGCTGAGGGTCATATCCAGAGGTTGTCTTTGGGAAATAGACGTATGAGAGCTGCCAGCATTGCTGCAGAGGTTGAAGGGGTGGGGGGTCAGCCTGTCAGTGCTCAGACCATACGCCGCACATGGCATCAAATTGGTCTACATGGCTGACATCCCAGAAGGAAGCCTCTTCTAAAGATGTTGCACAAGAAAGCCTGCAAACAGTTTGCTGAAGACAAGCAGACTAAGGACATGGATTACTGGAACCATATCCTGTGGTCTAATGAGACCAAGATAAACAGCTTTGTTTCAGATGGTGTCAAGCGTGTATGGCGGCAACCAGGTGAGGAGTATAAAAACAAGTGTGTCTTGCCTACAGTCAAGCACGGTGGTGGGAGTGTCCTGGCCTGGGGCTGCATGAGTGCTGCCGGCACTGGGGAGCTACAGTTCATTGAGGGAACCATGAATGCCAACATGTATTATGACATACTGAAGCCAAGCATGATCCCCTCCCTTTGGAGACTGGGCCACAGGGCAGTATTGCCTTCAGAGACTGGGCCAGAGGGCAGTATTACAACATAACGAACCCAAACACACCTCCAAGAGGACTACTGTCTTCTAAAGAAGCTGAGGGTAAAGATGATGGACCGGCCAAGCATGTTTCCAGACCTAAACCCTATTGAGCATCCTCAAATGGAAGGTGGAGAAGCGCAAGGTCTCTAACATCCACCAGCTATGCAATGTCGTCATGGAGGAGTGGAAGAGGACACCAGTGGCAACCTGTGAAGCTCTGGTGAGCTCCATGTCCAAGAGGGTTAAGACAGTGCTGGAAATTAATGGTGGCCACACAAAATATTGACACTTTGGGCCAAATTTGGACATTTTCACTTAGGGGTGGTTTTGTTGGCAGTGGTTTAGACATTAATGGCTGTATGTTAAGTTTTTTTGAGAGGACAGCAAATTTACACTGTTATACAAGCTGTACACTCACTGCTTTACATTGTAGCAAAGTGTAATTTCTTCAGTGTTGTCACATGAAAAGATGTAATAAAATATTTTCAAAAAATTTGAGGGTTGTACTCAGATTTTAAAAATGTGTGGAAGAGTGGGCCAAAATCACACCTGAGAAATGCATGTGACTAGTTTGTCCATACAGGAGGTGTCTTGAAGCTGTCGTTACCAACAAAGGATTTTGTACCAAGTATTATGATATTTCAGGTAGAGTGTTCAATACTTTTCCCTGGGTCATTCCATTTTTATTACACATAACTTAATTTCTGAACTTATTTGTTTCGGTTTCTTTGTATGTCTTTTCATGTCAATGGCACCTTTAGAAATAGATTTACCTAGAAAAATGGTGACGTGTTCAATACGTTTTACCCAGTGTATGTGTGTGTGTATGTATATGTGTGTATATATATATATATATATATATATATATATATATATATATATATATATATATAGCGTGTATGTGTAACTTTATTTATCTTTCCACATTTCCCAAAAATGTGTGGCAAAAAATTTTTTTTTTTCAAAGGAATAGCTGTGGCTTTTCTAATAGCCTCTTAGAAAATACCTTCCTTGTAAAATGTGGTGATTTTGTGGGTGTTTCCACTGTCCTGGTGCTCCAAGGCCTCCAAAATGTGATAGGTATTCAGGAAATTAGATGCATAATGTATGCCCCTAGAATGCCTGAAGGTGCTCCTTTTGATTTAGAAAGTATGCCTATGCTGTGTGTGAAATGAAATACTTATAATTTTTTAGGTAATGCTGTGTGATTGGGAACACATAACAAAACTTTGGCTGAGGTTTCTCAAAGGTGTCTGCAAAGGTGGAAATATGTACAATTTATAAAAGGGTGCACTTGGCCAATATCGTGAAAGACTGCAGCACGGAAAAAATCCCTGGATTGGTGGGATGTGGTAAATATGGTATTAAGTGTAAAGTGCGCTGTCAAAACTAAGTGTATAAGTTCATAGACTTGTATACAAATACCAAATGTGTGTAAACAATTGATACAAAATGATAAAAAACTTGAAACAAACCAGTGAAACAAAGTCTGAAAAACAAGAGTCCCGAAATGAAATAAAAAAACTATACAGGTGCAAAAAAACCCTGAGTGAGTTCAAAATTATGGTTATGTTAAAAACAACCTTAACCACTTCAGCCCCAGAAGGATTTGCCCCCTTAATGACAAGCCATTTTTTGCAATACAGCACTGCGTCGCTTAAACTGACAATTGCACAGTCGTGCGACACTGCACCCAAACAAAATGTACGTCCATTTTTTTTTTTTTTTACCCACAAATGGAGCTTTCTTTTGGGTGGTATTTGATCACCTCTGCGGTTTATTTTTTCTGCTATAATACATATCCATAAAATAAAAAAAAAAAAAATGTATTCATTAGTTTAGTCCGATATATATTCTTCTACATCTTTTTGGTAAGAAGAAAAAACGTAATAGGCATATATTGATTGGTTTGTGCAAAAGTTATTGTGTCTACAAACTACAGGATAGATTTAGGGACTTTTATTTATTTTTTATTGTTTTTACTGGTAATGGCGGTGGTAATGGTGGCACTGCGACATTGCCGCGGACAAATCTGACCCCAAATGACACTTTTTGGGGACCAGTGACATCATTACATTGGTCAGTGCTATAAAAATGCACTGATCAATGTAAAAATAACACTGGCAGGGAAGGGGTTAACACTAGGGGGGCGATCAAGGGGTTAATTGTTTTCCCTGGGTGTGTTCTAACTGTAGGGGGGATGGGCTTACTGGAACATGACAGATTACTGTTCCCGATCACTGGGAACAGTAGATCTGTCGTCATCTGAATCACCTTGTTTACATAGGCAGTGCCCCATTCTTCCTCTCCTCACGGCAGTCGCCATCAGACATTAAGTCCGCGGGACCCGCGGGCACGTGCCCGCTATTCTTCTTGCACGTATAGGTATGTCGGTTCGTGCAGGAGAGCCGACCTGCTGCAGTATATCTCTGCGTGTGCTGGTCGGCATGTGGTTAATAAAAATATTTTATAAAAAAATGTGTCCATCTGTGAATCAACTGCTATGGATTCAATGAAATATGTCCATCCAAAACAATCCAAGAGTAAAGTTTTAGTGCAAACATATCCAAAAATACTTCACCACCATGCTGAGGAATAAATGGATGGCAGCTTGCCAGATCCAAAGATCCTAAAAGGATCTATATGCGTATGTCTCCACACTGGGAAATCAGCTGTAATCACTTTTTGTGAAATCAGCTGTTTTCCTTGTATGTGTGTGTGTGTGTCCCCACCAGGGTAATTCAGCTAGTTATGAAGTGATCAAAAATAAGCATGTAGGAGAGGTAGAGAAAAACTCATAAAGCATTAACTTTTTAAACAGAAAAGTTTAATAAAAAGTTGCATTTACAAAAAATTTGATAAACTAGCACAATAGTGTGAGCATGACCGCCTGCAGTAAGGTCTGTGCTTTAAAATGCCACACTGCTAGCGCCTTGTCTTTAGGATCAAAGGTGTAAATATACTTTAAAGTTATACTACAGTATTTAGGTTTATTTTTCATAGTCCAGTGTTGTATATAGTATCATTACACAACTATAAATTAATTTAACAGATTTGAATGGGTCATAGCTACCAAATATGTTTTGATGTTGTTTCAGTAATGTACACATTTGACCCTGAATTTGAAATAGAAGGGTTAATATTTTCTATTAATGTAGTGAGAACATTCTACAGCCTTCTACTGAGAATCATGCACAGTGTCTAAAATTACTCCTATGTCTGTTTTTTAGTTTTCAGTGGAATGTGAATTTTTAAAAGAAGAGTTGAAAACCGAGCAATTGCCTGTTACACATGCCCTTTCATTTGGTATGTACATGTGATACCTGTTAACACAATTTAGCAATGTTTTATATAACCGACTATTCTATAGCAAAAAGTTTTTGATTTTAGGTATAACATAAAGGTGTACAGTAAAATATACAATATTTTTAGATATCTTTTTGAAACTGAAGGTGTTTAACATCAGCAGCTGTATTTCTGTCAACAGTGCTGAGTTCATACTTTAGGAGTTAAAAGTATGAACAATGTAAAGACCTCATACAGTGTACTACCTCTTCTAAAACCTTAAAGCAGTTCTTCACCCTAAAAAATAATTAAGTCATCAGCTATAAATACTGTAGCTGCTTACTTTTAATAGGACATTTATCTGTCTAGGGATCCAGCGCTGTCCTCACCTGGCATGTTACTTTGGGAACCCAGCTGTGACTGCTTGCGGCTTCCCACTGCACATGCGCAAGCTGTGCTGCGCTTTGAGAACGGTCTTCCTGTGATGTGTCCAAGAAGGATGCGCAAGAAGGGCGGGGGCTGTCAAAACCAGATACCCATTCCCTCTCCCCTCCCCCCCCATAAATTAAAAAGCGCCAAAGCTTAGAGGAGGGGGGAGGAGGCAAAGAAGCAGAACTTCCCCTTTTCGGTGTAATTCCGTTTTAAGGTTAGATAAGGGTCATAAAGTCATTATTCCAAGAAACATCTGAAGCTTGCTGGCTCTTTTGCGCTTTTATAGGGTCTTCAGTAAAAGCAAACCACTCCTTAACCACTTTGTTACCGAGCCTATTTCTGAGATTTGGTGTTTACAAGTTAAAAACATTTTTTAGTGCTAGAAAATTACTTAGAACCCCCTAAACATTATATATATATATATATATATATATATATATATATATATATATATATATATATATATATATATATATATATATATATATATATATATATATATATATATATATATATATATATATATATATATATATATATATATATTTTTTTTTTTATAACACCCTAGAGAATAAAATGGCGGTCATTGCAATACTTTCTGTCACACCGTATTTGCGCAGCGGTCTTACAAGCGCATTGTTTTTGGAAAAAATACACTTTTTTTAAATTAAAAAATAAGACAGCAGTAAAGTTAGCCCAATTCTTTTTTTTGTAGTGTGAAAGATAATGTTACGCCGAGTAAATTGATACCCAAGATGTCACGCTTCAAAATTGCGCCCGCTCGTGGAATGGCGACAAACTTTTACCCTTTAAAATCTCCAAAGGCGATGTTTAAAAATGTTTACAGGTTGCATGTTTTGAGTTACAGAGGAGTGGTTTGAACACCACTTTCATATGCAGGCACTAATCACGTATGCGTTCGCTTCTGCGCGCGAGCTCGGCTGGACGGGGCACGTTTTAAAAATTTTTTATTTTTTTTTTTTTATTTTACCTTTTATTTTTTCACTGTTCTTTAAAAAAAAATAAAAATTGTGTCACTTTTATTCCTATTACAAGGAATGTAAACATCCCTTGTAATAGAAAAAAAAGCATGACAGGACCTCTTAAATATGAGATCTGGGGTCAAAAAGACCTCAGATCTCATATTTACACTAAAATGCAAAAAAAAAAAAAATGTAATTTGAAAAAATTACAAAAAATAACATGTCCCTTTAAGAGGAAGTGAAGTTTTGACGTTGCTTCCGCCCTGCAGTAGAGAGACAGGTGGGGGCCATCTTCCCCAGCTGCTACCATAACAACGGTATTTCTCTTTAAAGACCGGACGTTCAGGAACGTCCTAAGGGAAGGAAGTGGTTAAAGTGGATTATATCCTCACATATACCCAGTGAAGTGAACAGCTCCAGATGATACACCGAGATAAAAACGAATCTCCCTTCTTAAGTGCCTTGAAAAAGTATATATATATATCCCTTGACATTTTTCACATTTTGTCATGCAACAACCAAAAACGTATATGTATTTTATTGGGATTTTATGTGATCGCCCAACACAAAGTGGCACATAATTGTGAAGTGGAAGGGAAATTATAAATGATTTTCAAAGTTTTTTTACAAATACATATCTGAAAAGTGTGGTGTTCATTTGTATTCAGCCCCTTTTAGTCTGATATCCCCCGAACTAAAATCTAGTGGAACAAATTTGCCTTCAGAAGTCACCTAATAGTAAATGGAGTCCACCTCTAGGGTATAGCACAACTGCAAACCTACCAAGACATGGCCGTCCACCTAAACTGACAGGCCAGGCAAGGAGAGCATTCATCAGAGAAGCAGCCAAGAGGCCCATGGTAACTGCAGAGATCCACAGCTCAGGTGGGATAATCTGTCCACAGGACAACTATTTGTGCACTCCACAATCTGGCCTTTATGGAAAAAGTGGCAAGAAGAAAGCCATAAGAAGTCTTGTTTGTAGTTTGCAAGAAGCCATGTGGAAGATTGTGCTCTGGAAAGATGAGACCAAGATGTAACCTTCTCCCTTTGCCTTTCAGGACAGCACCATGGAGAGAGCGCAGCCACCATGCCGTCAGTTTTAGTGTTTTATCCGCCATGGTGAAAGCACTACTGGGGAGCTAGAGAGGGGCTGCACTTTCTCCATGGGTTAGGGAGTGGCAGTACCTTCTGGCTTTTTCCGTTGCTGTGACCAGTCCAGCAGCCCCCCCCCCCCCCCCCCCCCCCCCCCCCCCCCCCCCCCCCCAGCACGGGAGGGAGATGCTCCGGTGTCTTCTTTCTCCTCCGGCTCATAGGAATAATGGCCAGTCTGAAGAGCCTGCTCCAGGTGCTCGGAGGCCGTGGGTGTGCTGAGAGTGCATGCCGAGAGAAGCTGAATCTTCTGGCTGGGGCTTCCTTACGTCCGTCCCTCGAGCACGGGGACGCCGTAAGGATTTGAACTTTAAAAAGCTCAAGAGTTGAAGCTACCACTGGGCTGCAATGGAATCAGTGGGAATGGCGGATGCAGGTGCTCAGAACCCCAGCCAGGCCCAGGCAGGAGAGGTACAGTGGTACCTCTTATCCTTACACTCTGGTTGTTTTCTTGCCTTCCTACAGGGAAACCTGTGGCTGACTGTTTAAAGTGTTTGTCTTGTTCAGCAGGAATGGGGAGCTCTATGTGGCTGGGTTCTTCCGAGGGGTCGCCGCCCCGCCCCCCCCCCCCCCCTCCAATCCTCTGCCTTCTACTTCAAAACAGGTTGAAAGTGAGTCAGAGGAAGGGAGAGTTAGTATTCCCCCCCTCAACATGGGATTCAGAGGAGGAGACAAATAGAAGTGGAAGGACCTTAAATTTGAAAATGCATTTGGGTAACAAAAATAGGAATGCAATCTATAAACTGGGGGTAGAACCTCTGGGGGAACCTAGGATGGAAAAGGACCTGGGTCCTAGTAGTAGATAGGCTCAGCAATGGCATGCAATGCCAAGCTGCTGCTAACAAAGCAAACAGAATATTGGCATGCATTAAAAAGGGGAACCAACTCCAGAGATAAAACAACAATTCTCCCGCTCTACAAGACTTTGGCCCGGCCGCACCTAGAGAATGCTGTCCAGTTCTGGGCACCAGTCCTCAGGAAGGATGTACTGCAAATAGAGCGAGTACAAAGAAGGGCAACAAAGCTAATAAAGGGTCTGGAGGATATTGGTTATGAGGGAAAGGTTGCGAGCACTGAACTTATTCTCTCTGGAGAAGAGACGCTTGAGAGGGGATATGATTTCAAATTACAAATACCATACTGGTGACCCCACAATAGGGATAAAACTTTTTCGTGGAAGGGAGTTTAACAAGACACGTGGCCACTCATTAAAATTAGAAGAGAGGTTTAACCTTAAACTACATAGAGGGTTCTTTACTGTATAAGCGGCAAGGATGGGGAATTCCCTTCCACAGGAGGTGGTCTCAGCGGGGAGCATCGATAGTTTAAAAAAATGATTAGATAAGCAACTAAACGAACACAACATACAGGGATATACTTTTTTCAACCTCACCTACTATGTAACTATGACCCGGAGAAGGGGCAATTTTTTTCTCGGTCTCTAAAAAGGAGATTTCCTTTTGAGCAAGAGGAGTCTTTCATCTGGAATAAGAAAAAGATTGATGCGGCCTTCTCTCGGGTCTCAAGGCGTACTGATTTAGCCTTTGAAGACATGGGGGTTTGGTTCTCAAGGATGCAATGGCCAAAACTGCAGACTCCCTCCAAAGGAAGGCCTGGGATTCCTCCCTGTCCAATCTGAAGCCGGGCCATGGCATCTACGGTAGTGGCAAAACCTTGAATGCTGGGTGGAACAGCTTTTAAGGGCATGTAGAGGCAGGCACTTGCAGAAAAGATTTATTAGAGTCCTTCCCTACGCTCCTAAAGGCAGTTAAGTATGTGGCTGATGCCTCTGCAGAGTCCATCAGGATGTCGGCAAGATCCTCCGCCCTTATCAATTCTGCTAGACGGGCCTTTGTGGCTCAAAACTTGGTCGGGGGACTCCGCTTCGAAAGTGAAACTCTGTGGGATGCCCTTTACAGGGGACTTGCTCTTTGGGCTGGAATTAGAAACCGTACTGGAGAACGGCGGATAAGAAGGCCTTTCCGCAAAATAAAAAATGAATCCCTTTTGGGGTTGTTGAAAGTCCTTTTCAACAGCCCCAAAAAGAGAGAGCAGAGCCAAAAGAGACCTTGAAATTCCCAGAGGGGTAGAGGTGGGGGGGGGGGGGGGGTGCTCTTCAGACCCCCAGAATCAGTTGCAAAAAAGCAATGACAATCACCTTTCAGTAGGCTACAGGCTTTCTTTCCAGTCTGGAAAAAAGCAACGACGAGTCCTTTTGTGTTAAACATCATAAGGCAGGGGTACGAGCTAGAGTTCTCTCAGACTCCCCCACATTGTTTCTATGTAACAAAGCTCTAAGGAGATCAGGAAAAAAAACACTGGCTATGACATCCCTTCTGAGGGAACTGATGCAACAGGGAGTTATCATCCAGTTCTCCAAGGAGCAGGAGGGAGAGGATTTCTATTTCCACATATTTTTGGTCAAGAAACCTTCAAGAAAATTCTGCCTGATTCTAAATTTGAAAATCCTGAACAAGTCAATAAGATACAAGATATTTCTGATGGACACCATCTTTTCAGTAAGAAATCTGCTCACTCCCAACTGCTTTATGGCGTCAGTCAGCTTAAGGGACGTGTATGTGTACATCCAATTGCAGAATTGTCTCAGAGGTTTCTACATCTGGCAGTCAACCTGGGAGGGGAGATTTCTCATCTCCAGTTCAGGGCCCTACCCTTCATTCCTCCTCGCCCAGGGTGTTAACAAAGGTCTTGGCGGAGTATCCGTACGAAGGGCCATGTTGTAGAACTGAAGGATTCTGACTAAAATGAGAATCACAATTTTTTTGCTTAGAAGATAGATTACGATTCTCGTGGCGTAACATCATCTTTTACATTAAAACAAAAAAAAATTGGGCTAACTTTACTGTTTCGTTTTTTTTTTGTTTTTATTTGTGTATTTTTTCCAAAAAAATTGCATTTGTAAGACCACTGGGCAAATACAGTGCGACATAAAATATTGCAGCAATTGACATTTTATTCCCTAGGGTCTCTGCTTGGGGGTTCCACGTAATTTTCTAGCAAAAAATATTGATTTTAACTTAAGTGTCGGAAAAAGATTTAGACTTTAAGTGGTTAAACTTCCTGCATTTACACGTTGTTAAAAACTTGGCAGACTGCCTGGATTTTTTCTTTACACACACAGTTTATCCCTTTGATCTAAGAAGGAAGAGTTAGTTACAATGTTTCATTTTAAAAACTTGGCAGACTTCCCGAATGTTTTCTTTTGACAGTAAGCAGATAAGGCCCCTTTCACACGGACGGACCGTCTATCCGTTTTTCTTCCATCCGTCGATGGACGACAATGCATTCTTATGGGCAGACGGATGAACATCCGTCACCATCAGTTAACCTCCGCTTCCGTTTTTATCCGTTTTTTTAAACGTACAAGGCTACGTCCAGATCCGTCAAAACGGATATTAACTGACGTTGACGGACATTGTCCGTCAACGTCCGATCCGTTAAGATCCGTTTTGTGTTTATCTGTGAACTCAACCTCTTAAAGGCACAGGCACACATATAAACGGAACAAAACGTATACAAAAACGGATGAAAAAACGGACGTAAACGTGTGCATTTACGGATGTAAGCGGACAAAAAACGGATGAAAACGGACATTAACGGAACGGATGAAAACGGATGAGACAACGGATAAGAACTGATACGTTTTTGACGTGCCTAAACTGACTGCGTCCGTGTGAAAGGGGCCTAAGTCTCTCCACTTGTTATATGAAAGAATCGTCAAACTCTGCAATATAGATCGTCAGGGGGGTTGAATCGAGATCACGATTTTTTAATGATTAATTATGCAGCTCTACCATGTCGGTACTGGGACTATTTACGCAGCAATTCCAGAGGTGCAGTGGGCCAGACTACATGCTCGCCACTTTTAGTGGGATATACTTCAAAAATGGTCCCATCAAGAGTCGCTAGAAAAAAAGTTGGAGGCAAGATCAAAAAGGTCCCTATGGTAGTGGGAGGGGGTCAAAGGAACCTCTCAAGGGGTCTTCCCTGGATCTTTCAAGTATCCAAGCGTGTAACAGACGCAAGTGCATGGGGATAGGGAGCCCATCTCGAAGGACAGAAAGCCCAGGGAGAATGGTCCAGGGCAGAAGCCAGGAGATCCTCAAACTGGAGGGAACTGAAAGCGATTCACCTGAGTCTTTTGGTATTCTGGCGGTCCTTAGAAGGTCATCGTGTGCAAGTTGTCAGACAACATGACAGCTGTGCTCTGCCTGACAAAACAGGGAGTAACAAATGGACCACTTATGGAGACGGCGCATCAGATCCCATCTTGAGCTGAATCCAATCTAGCATCACTAGCCGCAATTCACCTGAAGGGTACCCAGAATTTCCTAGCTTTTCTCAGCAGAAACAAAGTAAGGGAGTCCAAGTGGTCATTGAACCAGGATATATTTCTGATGATTACAGAGAGTTGGGGGCTGCCTCAGGTAGATTTGTTTGCGAACCAGGGGAACGCAAGGATGCCTGCCTTCTTTTCATGCCAAAGAAAGGAGCAAGCGTTGGGATTGGATGCTTTAGCCCACAGATGGGACCTTCCCCTGTCCTACGCTTTTCCCCCGTTCCAGTTGATTCCACGAGTACTAGCGAAATTCAGAATAGAATCCACAGACTTTATTCTCATTGCACCCCACTGGCCAAAAAGGCTTTGGTTCTCAACACTATTGAGCCTATCAGCGAAGCCCCCCTGGAGACTACTGTTCAGGGAGGATCTTCTGAGTCGAGGTTACCTCCATCATCCAGACCCAGCATACCTTCAACCTGTCATCCTGGTTTCTGAGGAGGACCTGTTAAGACACAGAGGCTTGTCTGAAAGACTCATCAACACACTTCTGTCAAGTCGAAAGAAGGTGACCAGGTCAATTTATTATAAAGTCTGGACGTGTTCTAACTGCTGGTGTTGCAGCAAAAAATTTGATTTCAGTAGTTTAATTTCTGTTCTAGAGTTTCTCCACCAGGGTATGGAGAAAGGCCTAGCAGCAAGCACCCTCAAGGTGCAGGTGGCAACATTATCTGTTTTTCTGAAGAAAACTTTATCCAGGGAGCCGTTTTATTATTCGTTTTTTTTTTGTTTTTTTTTAAGGCCATAGCCAGAATTAGGCCAGTGTCCTTGAGAACTTTCCCAAGTTAGAATTTATCTTTAGTTCTGCAAGGCCTCACAAAGGCGCCTTTTAAACCGTTAGAAGATGCTTCCTTGAAACAAATTACATTGAAAACGATTCTCCTAGTAACCTCAGCCCGCAGGATTAGTGAGCTGCAGGCCCTATCAAATGCTGAGCCCTTTTTCAGATGCTTCCCGGACAGAATCATTTTGAAATCAGATCCAAGTTTTCTTCTAAAAGGTGCCCTCCACGTTCCACCGCACGCAGGAGATCATACTACTGACATTTTGTCTAGCACCCTCAGGCCCGGGAGAAGAGCCTTTTCACAATTTTTATTTTTTTGGTGGCAACACCACTTTAAGCATGTTGTATATAGATAGAAGTGATTACTTGTACACTAACCTAAAACTATTAAGTTTCTTGTAAATCAATAACTAAAAATACTATTAAAAACCCACACTACAGTGTCTCACATAAAATACCAATAAAATACATTTGTTTTTGGTTGTAACATAAAAAAAAAATTTGGAAAATTTCAAGGGGTAAGAATACTTATTCAAGGCACTATATATCTGCTGTCTTCAGCTTTATATACTGTTTAGAACGTTAGAATTTTCTCTTCCTGATTCACCTTTGGGCGTGGATTCTTGCCATACACTGTAAGACAGCTGATTGGAGGAAAGGCACACACCCCCTCCACATAGGCAGAGACTTGCGGAGCTGTGCTGTGAATAGCCCAGCTCTCTGCTTATCTATTTATAGCACCCACCCTGACACAAAATTCAGCCTGGTTTTAGCCAGTGTTAATTTTGGCAGCAAATTTTGATTTTAGTTTTAGTCAGGCTTTTGACTAAAATGCCATTTTAGTTTAAGTAGTATTTTAGCCATCTGAATTGTGTTTTTTTAGTCCTATTTAGTCGACTAAAATCTCCAGTACGTTTTAGTAGACTAAAATCGAATGGGTTTAGTTAAATTGTAATGCATTATTTAAACATTTCTGTAGAATTTCCAAACTAATTATATACTCCTGGAGTAAAAATCTAATAGCATGTTGAACATGCTCTACAGACACTGATTTAGCCTTTCTGATGTATAACGACACTGTTTCACACTGTGGTGTTTTTCAGGTGCTTTTGGGCTAAAAATAGCACCTGTAAAGCGCCCGAAAAACGGCTCCCCTGCAGTCTGTGTGAAAGCCGGAAGGCTTTTACATTGAGGCGATGCTCTGGTAGGACGTTAAAAAAACTCCTGCAAGCCGCATCTGTGGCGCGGTGTATGCAGCGCTCTTGCCTATTGAAATGAATGGACACCACTGCTGAACCGCCGACAAAGCACCACCGCAGCAGCGGTTTGTGGGTCGTTTTAACCCTTTTTCGGCCACTAGCACCCCGCTAGCGGCCGAAAACCACCCGCAAATACGACAGTAAAGCACCGCTAAAAATGTCGGCGCTTTACTGCCAATGCCCCAGTGTGAAAGGGGTTAAAATAAAACCAAGTTTCATAAAAAAACGAAAATTGCTATTTGACAAACAGAAGTGCAACTGTAAAATACAAAAAACTGTAAACTCTATTAGCTGTAATGCCACTGTGCACATATTACCTGACTATATTACCAACATTTAATATTTAAGAAAAAATATAAGAAAAACCTTTTTCTTAATTTTTCTCTTTCAGCAGCTTAGTAGATGCCCCTTACTTAACCTTGCGGTAGTGCAATACATGTTTAAACTTTAATGGGCTATTATTACAGGCTCTGGATGGAATTGTGTTGCTGATTTAGAAATGGCCAGCAGAGTAGTGTTTTGTACATTTTGTATTTTAGTTTTGGTCAGTCTTTTGGCTAAAATGCAATTTTAGTTTTTGTTCTGTCTCTAGGACAGAGAGCTAAACCTTCTTGCTGTATAAACTTCAGATACCATATTTTTTCGATCTTAGATTTATTGGAACAAGGCAGGTGAAACTACAAATTGATAAAATAAACATCAATCTGTACAATATTGCATATAGTAAAGAAATATTGTTCTACAACACAGAATGAGATAACAAGAACCCTTTTTAAGCTCACTGAGGGGTGATGGCGAAAGATTGAAGAAACAGCCTTACTGTCTTTATGTGCATTCCTAAAATGGTGGCTGACTCACTTCCTCTAGAGAATCTCCCAGAATGCACTAGTTCCTAACAATTTTATTAACGCATTCTAAGAAACTACAATGTGTAACTAAACGGCAGTTAAAGCTATACCAGAAAGGAACAGTAGGTGGCATCTGCGCTCTGCATATAACCTGCTTGGTATACATCACACAAAAACCAACATATTAATCGCATAAATGTAGGTAAATTGAATAAAACCCAGTGGGCAGAACACTCCCCATCTGACGTCATGTGACGTTACTAACAGTCTTCTGCAAAAAGCAATAGAACAAGTTCAGCCACTGGAGTTAGGAATATTTTGGCCTCATTCTGCTGGAAGACCTTGACTTCAACTTTACGGACATGCTTGTCCTCACTTGGCAGTACTCTGGTGACCAGACCTAAAGGCCACTCATTGCTTTGTATCTGGCAATCTCTCATGAGCACAATGTCACCAGATTTAAGATTAGGTTTTTCACTGTGCCACTTTCTCCTTGGTTAAGAGTAGAGATATATTTTTTCCTCCACCGACTCCAGACGATATTGGCAAGGGTTTGTACTTGTCCCCACTGATGTTTGTATAAAGGTAATTTTCACAAAACTATGCAGCTGGAGCACCAACAAGGCCAGTCTTTTGAGTAACATAGCAGGTGTTATAATCACTGGATCTTCAGAGTCACTTGAAATTGATGTCAAATGTCTGGCATTAATGATGACTGTGACCTCCGCCATAGAAGTCACTAGGCATTCATAGGTAAGCCTTGCAGTTCCTACTTGCAAAGAGATGGAGTCCAGAATTCTGCAGGCTATGCCTATCATCCTTACCCAAACACCTCCCATGTGAGAAGAGTGAGGTGGATTGAAAGTCCATGTGCAGCCTTGCCTATTCAAGTATCTTTCTACCCTGAGAGTGTCCAAGTTGGAAGGAATTTGCAGTTCCTTTACTGCTCCTACAAAGTTAGAACCTCTGTCAGAGCGAATGAGTTTCACTGGGCCTCTGATTGCAATGAAACCTCTAAGCGCATTAATGAAACTTGAAGTGTCCATTGATTCAATCACTTCAATATGGACAGCTCGAATAGACATGCAGGTGAATATGTCTGCACTGCGTTTACGGTTTGACTGTCCCCCTTTGATGTACCGGGTGGCGACAGACCAGGGACCAAAAACAAGTCCAACATTAGTGAAAGGCGGATCCATGCTCAGTCTGTCAGATGGTAAATTGGCCATCTTTTGTGTCTGTAACATTCCAGGAAATTTACGGCAGATACCACACTTGGAAACCTTGGAAACCTGCTCACTATCCACAGTCCAGCAGCTCATAAAGCTCCTTCAGTTGGCCCTGGTGTTTTGTTTGGTCATGGTAGTATTGAACGAGTAAGTAGGCAATATGGTGGTGACCTGGAATCGCTAAAGCATGTTTCTCTGAAAACTCTAACTTGCCTTCTTTTAAACGGCCACCTACACAACAGGCCATTTAACATCAAGGATTGAATCAAGCATCTTAAGGAAAGCTGTCTTTAGGAACAGGTTTCTGGTTGGCAATGCAGTTAATTTCTTTGGCAAAGACTTATTTCTGTACACAGAGATTATCCTGTTTTTAGATTGTTCTAGGTCAGCTACTGTGTAGACCTTGTTACAGTGGTGCCAACCTCTGCAGTTGTCATGAGTTAGTGGATCACTTTTGTAGGACTGAGCTATATGGGAGAACCTGCTAAAATGGTGGGTTTTAAACTGGTTGAGAAAAGTTGTTGTAACTGAGGTAGAAACCTGAGGGTGGATTTACTGATCCTTGTCTACATCTAATACATTAAATATGGCAAAGTCATTAGTGTTGCAGTCTGGACTGTGCAGAAAGGTGGGACCTGTGAACCATGAAGTACTTTCGGCGAATTTCTTCAAGTGCCTCCTTATTGTGCATCTTGAAACAGCCACACCACATGTTTTTAGAGAGTCCTGTATTTCACCTGAAGTTATTTGTGGGTTTTTCTTTGCATCCCTTACAATTTTCCTGGCAGTTGTGGCTGAAATTTTAGTTGGTCTACCTGACTGTGGTTTGGTTTCAACAGAAACCCTCATTTTCTACTTCTTGATAAGAGTTTTCTCAATTCCTTGGATATCTTTTTATATCCCTTTCCTGTTTTATACAGTTCAACTACCTTTTTCCCGCAGATCCTTTGACAATTCTTTTGCTTCCCCATGACTCAGAATCCAGAAACGTCAGTGCAGCACTAGATGACAGATACAAGGGTCTGTCAGGAGTCCAGAAACTCATTGACCTTTTTATATACACATACTAATTACAAGCAAACAGATCACAGGTAAGGAATGTTACCTTTTAATAGCCATTCAAACCCCTTTGTGTCAAATTGTGTGCATGTTATCAGGCCAAAATCACCACAAACTTATGAGCACAACTGTGTATGGGTGTGTGTGTGTGTGTGTGTGTGTGTGTGTGTGTGTGTGTGTGTATATATATATATATATATATATATATTATATATATATATATATATATATATATATATATATATATATATATATATATTATATATATATACATACACATACACACACACACACACACACACACACACACACACACACACACACACACACACACACACACACACACACACACACACACTATATTACCAACCATATTGTGACGCCTGCCTTTACACGCACATGAACTTTAATGGCATCCCAGTCTTAGTCCCTAGGGTTCAATATTAAGGTTGGCACATCCATGCACACATATATACATACACAGTATCTCACAAAAGTGAGTACACCCCTCACATTTTTGTAAATATTTTATTATATCTTTTCATGTGACAACACTGAAGAAATTACACTTTGCTCCAGTGTAAAGTAATGAGTGTACAGCTTGTATAACAGTGTAAATTTGCTGTCCCTTTAAAATAACTCAACACACAGCCATTAATGTCTAAACCGCTGGCAACAAAAGTGAGTACACCCCTAAGTGAAAATGTCCAAATTGGGCCCAAAGTGTCAATATTAAGTGTGGCCACCATTATTTTCCAGCACTGCCTTAACCCTCTTGGGAATGGAGTTCACCAAAGCTTCACAGGTTGCCACTGGAGTCTTCTTCCATGATGACATCATGGAGATGGTGGATATTAGAGACCTTGCGCTCATCCACCTTCCATTTGAGGATGCTCAATAGATTTTAGGTCTAGAGACATGCTTGGCCAGTCCATCACCTTTACCCTCAGCTTCTTTAGCAAGGCAGTGGTTGTCTTGGAGGTGTGTTTGGGGTCATTATGTTGGAATACTGCCCTGCGGCCCAGTCTTCAAAGGGAGGGGATCATGCTCTGCTTCAGAATGTCACAGTAAGTGTTGGCATTCATGGTTCCATGAATGAACTGTAGCTCCCCATTGCCGGCAGCACTCGTGCAGCCCCAGACCATGACACTTCCACCACCATGCTTGACTGTAGGCAAGACACACTTGTGTTTGTACTCCTCGCCTGGTCGCGGCAACACACGCTTGACACCATCTGAACCAAATAAGTTTATCTTGGTCTCATCAGACCACAGGACATGGTTCCAGTAATCCATGTCCTCAGTCTGCTTGTCTTCAGCAAACTGTTTGCAAGCTTCCTTGTGCATCATCTTTAGACAGCATGCAGACCAATTTGATGCAGTATGCAACGTATTGTCTGAGCACTGACAGGCTCACTCCCCACCCCTTCAACCTCTGCAGCAATGCTGGCAGCACTCATATATGTCTATTTCCCAAAGAAAACCTCTGGATATGACGCTGAGCATGTGCACTCAACTTTTTTGGTCGACCATGGCGAGGCATGTTCTGAGTGGAACGTGTCTTGTTAAACCGCTGTATGGTCTTGGCCACCATGCTTCAGCTTAGTTTTAGGGTCTTGGCAATCTTCTTATAGCCTAGGCCAGTGATGGCGAATCTTGGCACCTCAGATGTTTTGGAACTACATTTCCCATGATGCTCAACTACACTGCAGAGTGCATTAGCATCATGGTAAATGTAGTTCCAAAACATCTGAGGTGCCAAGTAGGGGTGCAACGGATCGTTACCGATCCGTGATCTGAACGCGATCTGTTCGCTGCCTCGGCCATAGGAAAGGCCGCGACTTCGGCCTAGCTCCGGAGTGGCGGACATCTTGGTACACCCGGCAGCGGCCGCTGTCTCGTCAGGAAGTGACGTTTCGTCACCACCATCTTGCTACATCCCACACTCCTGCACAGTAATGATAGAGTGAGAAGGGGGCAAGCCGACATCTTGTTACAACCCCCGGAGTTTTAGATTTCAGAGTTATTTTCAACACAAAACGGAGCTTATATGCTTAAATAAAGTATTTGTAAATCTGACGGACTGTTTAGATGTTAAATTTTAAAAGCAGCAGCAAACCTGCTAACCTTACATGGTTGCTAATGTGACAGAACACGTCTGATTTTCACATTTAACATTTAGTTTAATGTGAAAATCAGAGGTGTTCTGTCACATTAGCAACCATGTAAGGTCAGCAGGTTTGCTGCTGCTTTTAAAATTTAACACTTAAACAGTCCGTCGGATTTACAAATACTGTATTTAAGCATATAAGCTCTGTTTTGTGTTGAAAATAACTGAAATCTAAAACTCCGGTGGGTGTAACAAGATTTGTCTTTTTTTGCTGATCCGAAGAACGATCCGATCCGTGAGTTTTTTGATCCGTTGCACCCCTAGTGCCAAGGTTCGCCATCACTGGCCTAGGCCATCTTTATGTAGCGCAACAATTCTTTTTTTTTAGATCCTCAGGGAGTTCTTTGCCATGAGGTGCTATGTTACCAGTATGAGAGAGTGAGAGCAATAACACCAACTTTAACACAACTGCTCTCCATTCACACCTGAGACCTTGTAAAACTAATGATTAACATGGCAACGGGGAGGGAAAATGGCTAATTGGGCCCAATTCGGACCTTTTTCACTTAGGGGTGTACTCACTTTTGTTGCCATTGGTTTAGACATTAATGGCTGTGTGTTTTTATTGGAGAGGACAACACATTTGAACTTTTATACAAGCTGTACACCCACTGTTGGGTACCTGGTCGTAGAGCCTGACTTGTAGGAGAAGACCTCTCATACAACGCTGGTTCACGGGCCACTGGAGTGGGGACAGTGGTCACGTGTGCACAGTGGGGTAGGAGTGCCTGGATTGTTTGTAGAGGAAGGCGTTGGGATCAACAAGGAGGTCCTCCAGAGATATCTGTATACAGGTGGCAGGGTGTGAGACTGCAGCTGTGGATGATGAAGCTGGACACAACAGAACCAGGCAGCAGATAGATCAGGCAGACGGCAATAGACAAGGCAAGGTCAAAACAGTCCGGGTTGGCAACAGCAGATCAAACGGATGAGGGTAGCAGGCACTGGCAGAGTCGGTAGGCAGGCAGGAGTCGGCAACGAAAACCAGATGTAGGCAGAGTCAGGCAGGCCGGGTCGGATAGGAGAAGGCAGAGTAGTCAAACGGAGCCGGGTCGGTAACAGGAGATGGTGGTTCAGAGCAGGCAGGTTTCAGGTACTTGGCAACAGATAGCTGAGACAACACCGCACTGGCTGAGTGTCACTGCTGGGTTTTTAAAGGCCGTTTTGGCGCCAATTTGCGCCCTCGCACACGCGCACCCGCCGCGCACGGAGAGCCCGAAAACGTGTGTAAGTAGGCACAAGCTGCTGCGCAGGCTGAGGGAACACCCGCGTGCACGTGTGCGCGCACGCATACCTTTGATCGGAACTGGCATGTCCTTGACACCCACTACTTTACATTGTAGCAGTGTCATTTCTTCAGTGTTGTCACATGAAAAGATATAATAAAATATTTACAAAAATGTGAGGGGTGTGCTCACTCTTGTGACATACAGTGTTTGTGTGTGTGTGTGTGTGTATATGTATGTATGTGTGTATGTGTATGTATGTATATATATATATATATATATATATATATATATATATATATATATATATACACACACTCATATTTCCCACATGTGTGGCTTTTTAAATCACAATTGGTGTCTGTGTATAAATAGTCAATGAGTTTGTTAGCTCTCACATGGATGCACTAAGCAGGCTAGACACTGAGCCATGAGGAGGTAGAAAAGAACAGTTGAAAGACTTGCGTAACAAGGTAATGAAACTTTACAAAGATGAAAAAGGATATAAAAAGATGTCCAAAGCCTTGAATATGCCAGTCAGTACTGTTTAATCACTTATTAAGAAGTGGACAATTGGGGGCTCTTTTGATACCAAGCAAAGGTCAGGTAGACCAAGAAAGATTGCCGCCATTGAATTGCTCAGGATTAGGGTTGAGCAAACCCGAACTGTAAAGTTTGTGTTTGTACCAGGCTTTTGGGTTTTTGGGTCCCGGGCCCGAACCCGAACAATTTACTGTATGTTCAGGTTCGAGTTCGGTGTTCTGCAATGTAATGGCTGCTTTTTAAAAAGCTGTAGGGCAGCCAATCAACATTAGTTTAACTCGTGTGCCCTTAGAAGCCATCACAGCTATGCCTACTAATGGCATGGCTGTGATTGGCCAGTGCAGCATGTGACCCAGCCTCTATATAAGCTAGAGGCACACAGCACAGCACATCACTCTGCTATAGATAGTGTAGGGAAAGGTTGCTGCTGCTGCTTTGAGGGAGAGAATTAGATAGGAGTCCTGATTCAGAAATCTATTCTAATTACTCAGCGAGCTACCTTGATTTTCTTGTGTGGGTGCAGTGCACAATCTTTTTACACTGCCCCAAGCCCAGTGCCAGAGAAAAGGTAGATAGTGTAGGGAAAGGCTGCTGCCCTATTGAGGGAGAGAATTTGATAGGAGTCCTGCTTCAGAAATCTAATTACTCAGCGATCTATCTTGATTTTCTTGTGTGGGTGCAGTGCATAATCTTTTTACACTGCCCTGAGCCCAGTGCCAGAGAAAAGATAACTTTTATCCGTCTGTTAGGTTGGCGTCGGCAGGCATTTTTTGCAAGCTCAGTGCACCAGCACTACATATGTTACTATGAGATACAAAAACACCCATTTAGGGCAAAAATAAATATTTTGCAGTGTTTTCTGCATATCTGTAGGTGTGAGATACACAATTTAGATCGTGTTCTTCTATTCAAAAAAATTTTTTTTTGAATAGCATTTTCTGCATATCTGTACGTGAGACATGGACCCTTTAGATATTGTTGCTCTATTCTGCTATTCTAAAAACACCCATTTAGGGCACGATCCTAAGTTTGAGAAATGTGAGGAGAACGTCAAAGAAGGGACATGGCTCCGGTCGTGGTGCTGTTGGTGGAGCTCCTGTTGCAGGGAGAGGACGTGGTCGATCTGTGCCAGCTACATGCACAAGTGAAACACCTTCCTCAGGTGCGAGTAGGTGACAGAGCCTGCAGCTGTATTTGGTCGGGCCTAATGCGGCTATACGAATGTTGAGGCCAGGACAAGTACAGGTGATAGTAGATTGGGTTGCTGACAGTGCCTCCGGTTCCTTCACATTGTCTCCCACCCAGTCTCCTGCTGAAAGATCAGAGTTGGCACCTGCAGCTGATGTCCATCAGTCTTTCACCTCACCCCAAGCAGTCTGAGCCCAAATCATGCAACAGTCTCTTCTGCTTTTTGATGACTAGCAGGGTTTCCCAGGGCCATCCACCTAGCCCTGCCCCAGAAGTGGAAGAGATTGTGTGCACTGATGCCCAACCACTTATGTTTCAAGATGAGTACATGGGAGGACCATCGCAGCATGTCTTGGTTGATGACGAAACACAGGTGCCAACTGCTGCTGCTTTCGCAATTGTGCAGACCGACAAGGAGGGCAGGGGTGAAGACTGGGTGGAATATGATGTGGAGGACGATGAGGTCCTCGACCCCACATGGAATTAACGTCATGCAGGTGACCAGTGTAGTTCGGAGGAAGAGGGGGTGGTCGCACAGAGCCACCAGCACAGCAGAAGAGGGAGCAGGGTGCAAAAGCGGAGCGTTTTTCGTCCCCTAGACAGTACGCCTGCTACTGCCCAATGCAGCAAGGGACCGAGCAAACCAAAGCCAGGTCCAAGGAGTTCCCTAGTGTGGCAGTTCTTCAGACAATGTGCTGATGACAAGACACAAGTGGTTTGCACGCTGTGCAATCAGATTCTGAAGCGAGGCATAAACGTTCTCAACCTGAGCACAACCTGCATTACCAGGCAGCTAAGTGCAAAGCACAAGCTGCAGTGGAGTAGACACCTCAAAAAACAAGAAAGGTCTCTGGCTCCTCCTGCTTCCTCTTCTGCTGCAGTCTTGGCCTCCTTATCCACCTCTGTAGTGACAGTGGCACCTGCCAACCCGCAAACGGAGGATCTGCCAGCAACACTACCACCTGGGTCACCAACCATCTCCACAATGTCCCATGGAAGCGTTCAGCTCTCTATCTCCCAAACACTGGAGCGGAAGAGGAAGTACACCCCTACCTACCCACAATCCCTGGCCCTGAATGCCAGCATTTCAAAATTCCTGGCCTTTGAAATGCTGTCATTCCTTCTGGTGGAGACGCAGAGTTTTAAAAGCCTGATGGCATCGGCTGTCCCGCAGTACGTCGTGCCCAGCCGCCACTACTTTTCCAGGTGATTCATCCCTTCCCGGGACAACCAGGTGGGGGACAAAATCAGGTGTGCACTGCGCAACGCCTTCTGTGGCAAGGTCCACCCAACTACGGATGCGAACGAACGGTCAGGGACGTTGTATCTCCCTAACAGCACACTGGGTAAATGCAGTGGCGGCTGGGCCTGAGGCGGATAGCAGTTTGGCGCATGTCCTTCCACCACCGAGGATTGTTTGCCTCCTGTTGCTAACTCCTCCTACTTCGCTTCTTTATCCTCTACCGCCTCCTCATCGGTCAGCGTAACACCTTCACCACCAACTTCCGCACAGCCAGGGGTAAACGACAGCAGGCAGTTTTAAAACTTTCCTGTTTGGGGGAAAAGCCCCACACCGCGCAGGAGTTGTGGAGGGACATGGAACAACAGACCGATGAGTGGTTGGTGGCAGTGAGCCTCAAGCCCGGCCTGGTGGTGTGCTATAATGGGCAAAATCTCGTAGCAGCTCTGGGCCTAGCCGGTTTGACGCACATCCCTTGCCTGGCGCATGTGCTGAACTTGGTGGTCCAGAGGTTCCTTAAAAATTACCCCGATATGCCAGAGCTGCTGCAGAAAGTGCGGGCCGTCTGTGCGCACTTTCGGCATTCTCACCCTGCTGCTTCTCGCCTGTCAATGCTGCAGTGTAACTTCGGCTTTCCCGCTCACCGCCTTATATGTGACATGCCCACAAGGTGGAACTCCCCCTTGCACATGCTGGCCAGACTGTGCGAGCAGCAGCAGGCGATAGTGGAGTTTCAGCTGCAGCACGCACGCGCGAGTCACTCTGCGGAACAGCACCACTTCACCACCAATAACTGGGCCTCCATGCGAGACCTGTGTGCCTTGTTGCGCTGTTTCGAGTACTTCACCAACATGGCCAGTGCTGATGACGCCGTTCTCAGCCTTACTATCCCAGTTCTATGCCTCCTTGAAAAAATGCTTTGGTCGATGATGGAAGAGGATGTGGCACAGGAGGAGGAGGAAGAGGGATAATTTCCAAGGCTTTCAGGGCAGTCATTCACAAGTGGCTTTGAGGGTGGGTTCCTGCACCAACAAACGCCATGTACATAATTGTCCAGCAAGGGTACAGTTCTGGAGGATGACGAGGAGGAGGAGATGGAGGAGGAGGAACCATGTTCACAGCAGGGTGGCACCCAGACCAGCTCATGGCCATCACTGGTGTGTGGCTGGGGGGATACAGAGGACACAGACGATACACCTCCCACAGAGGATAGCTTTTCGTTGCCTCTGGGCAGCCTGGCACACATGAGCGATTTACATGCTGCAGTGTCTCCGCAACGACCGCCGACTTGCCCACATTCTAACTGGTGCTGATTACTGGGTGGCCACGCTTCTGGATCCCCGTTACAAGGACAACGTACCGTCCTTAATTCCCTCACTGGAGTGTGATCGTAAGATGCGCGAGTACAAGCGCACGCTGGTAGACGCGCTGCTGGTGGCATTCCCACTTGACAGCGGGGGTATGGTGAAAGCACAAGGCGAAGGCAGAGGAGGAGGAAGAGGTCGCCAACACAGCAGGGGCACCGCCAGCACCTCAGAAGGCAGGGTTAGCATGGCCGAAATGTAGAAAAGCTTTGTCAGCACGCCACAACAACCAGCACCACCAGCTGAGATGGAACGTCTTAGCAGGAGGCAGCATTTCACCAACATGGTGGAGCAGTAGGTGTGCACACGCCTACACGTACTGAATGACGGGTCTGCCCCCTTCAACTTCTGGGTCTCCAAATTGGCACATGGCCTGAGCTTGCCCTTTACGCCTTGGAGGTGCTGGCCTGCCCTGCAGCCAGTGTATTATCTGAACGTGTGTATTTAGCACAGCAGGGGGGGCGTTATCACAGACAAGCGCAGCCACCTGTCCAGAGCCAATGTGGACAAGCTCATGTTCATTAAAATGAACCAGGCATGGATTCCAAGGGACTTGTCCGTACCTTGTGCAGAATAGACCTGTATACCGGTGTTCTGACAAACTGTCCGGCCATCGTACTGCGCAGGCGCATCGCTTGCGCAGAAGGGAGGACAAGGAGATTGTGAAAATCTCAGAAGATAAACAGCGCCTGCTCAGTGAGTGCAGGTTCAAGCCCCACCATCCAAGTGGGCGTACGGTAGCACATAGTAGCAGGGCCCCTCGCGGGCTCGCTTTGCTCGCTGCGCTTCGGGGACGGCCTCGCTTCACTCGGCTTGAACCTCGGATGGTGGGGCTTGAACCTGGACTCACCGCGCAGGCGCCATTCATCTTGGGAGATTTTTGGAATCCCCTTGTACTGCGCCAGCGCAGTACAGGGCGGACACTATCCGACGGGGGACAGAATTGGACACATCACCGGCCTTACCCAGCCATTGTTGTATTTTTGATCTTTCTCACTCTTTTGGGGTGTACCCTAATTAAAAAAAAAAAAATTTAATTAAAAACAAAAACCGGTGTTGGCTACCTCGTCCTCCTCCACCGCCGCTTCCACCTACACCGCCACCTCAACCTCCTACTCCGTATGGACCTCGTCCTCCTAGGTCAGGATTATTATTTTAAATTTTTTTCATTTCAAAGTATTTTATTTTGCCACAAGCTTATCGATTTAAATTGAATATTTTTTTCCAGAAAGGGCGTATTCTGGGGCATTCCCACCATATGTGTGGCATTGTGCCGTTGAGTTTCTGAGGTTCTTAATGACTTCCTGTACCTCTTCTTCTGAGAAGGGGGCCTCCAGCATATTATTTTTTTTTATGTTATTTTAAGTTATTTTCCTATCCACATTTGTTTGCAGAGCACTTGCCATGCTCTTAACAACATTTTGCTGCCATTTGCAGCCCCCTCTAGTCCTTTCCATTAGAGCCATTTTAGTCCTCAAAAGTTCGGGTCCCCGTTGACTTCAATGGGGATCGTGGTCAAGTTCAGTCCCAAACTCGAACTTTTTTGCGAAGTTCGGTCGAACCCGAACATCCAGGTGTCCGCTCAACTCTACTCAGGATACAAATAAAAACCCACAGGTAACTGCAGGAGAAATACAGGCTGTTCTCCAAAAAGACGGTGTGATAGTTTTTAAGGAGCACAATTCAACAATACTTGAGCAAAAAAGAGCTGCCAGAAGGAAGCCTTTACTACTTACACACACACTAATTGTGATTTAAAAAGCCACAAATGTGGGAAATTAACCTTTTTAATTGACATTTTAACCTGTGTGCGCCACCTTCTGTGTCAGTACCAAGGCCAAACATTCCAGGGTATGTAAACTATTTATCAGGACCATTTGGGTTATTTCTGTGATTATAAATGGCTTCATGTGATTGCTATCCTTTAAATAAAGCAGTTTTTTGGCATGATATTTTCAATATTAATGCAAAAATTTCTGCCAGGGTATGCAAACATTTGATGTGTGTGTGTGTGTGTGTGTGTATAGATTATATATATATATATATATATATATATAATCTCATACATATACAGTGTTTTATAAGCACTGTTTTCAGGGGCGGACTGACCATTCGGCCACTCGGGCACTTCCCGAGGGCCCCGGGCCACTAGGGGGGCCCCATCAGGGTTGCCAGCCTCAGTAAAACCAGGGACAGTATGTAAAAATCTGTGTTTTTTTTTTTTTTTTTTTCATCTGTTTCTGAAATATCCCTTACCGACATCCTTTTGGTCTAAAAATCCAGAGATTATAGCTGCCCCACCTCTCCAGTACCTTCTCAGTCTATAGAAACATGTCTGTGTATACTGCGTGTACGTGTATGTGTATACTCTGTGGTTGTATACTGTGTGTGTGTATACTGTGTTGCCCCATAATCTCTGATTGTCTGGGGGCCCCATTACCTCCTATTGCCCGGGTGCCCCATGAGTTGTCAGTCCGCCCCTGACTGTTTTATAAGCAGGATTTGTTGGCAGAAAAATCTCATGTAAAAATGCAGGTTATGTTTCAAATGACATTACATATACAAGCATAAATGTTTTAATTCATCCTCTTGTAGCTGCCAGTGTTTCAATGTATGCATATCTGTACTTGCACAGATACATGCAAACATTACGGGACTTAAGCATACAGTTTTTAAATTATTATATATTTTTTAATGGCTTTGAGCACATAGCTGCATTGCAGATCGTTATGCAGATGTGTGCATTATCCCAAAGACAGCAATGCATTTGTTTTGTGCATAGAGCAGTGCACATGACCACAAATAATGCGCAGTGCTTGTTCCAAACAAACGGGGGGGAGGAGAGGTTTCGAGCTCATGGAGGATGTTACAAGGAGGCATAGAAACGCAGTAAGAAGTGAATTCATGAAAAAAATGATTATGAGGCATTAGGCAGTTGATATGTATTAATATGTTTGGAGAATAAGGATATTGTTTAGTGTCGCTTTAAAGCTATTTCAGAAGTTGCAGGAAGTCTCTATATCAAATTTATGTTTTTGTTCAATATGTGCGTGAGTCATGTCATATTGTAACATACTGATAATAGAGGATGTATTGATGGCTGCCCATACAAAAGGTGTTAGTTATTTGGTTCTTCTTTTACTTCATAGAGCAGAGCTTTGAGGTGATGCTGGTTGTATTCACTGTGGTCAGGCCCCAGGAGATCTCTTTTATCTATATGGAAGTGCTGGTATGATATGGGACAGGAGTCAAACAAAATAATTTAAGTTTTAAACAAATATTGTATGTAATCTACCGTGTAGCTGTATTCTGGGGCATCTGGATGTCCCAGAAAGTCAAGCTAGCATGAGATTGGGGTTCTTGCAAGGAAATAAAAATTCACAAAAGTGGAGCTCTGTACATCTGTCAACAGTAGGAAAGTTGATATCATTAAAATAAAACAAAAAAAAAAAACAGGTTTTATATTTACCTGCTTTGTGCAATGGAATTCCACAGATCAGCCCGAACCTCCTCTTCTGGGGTCCCCTTCTGGCGCTCTTCTTCTCTGACAAGTGCTCACCATAGAAAGCCATTTCCACTCATGTAGACTCGCTCCTAAGCGGTTTTGCCTGCCTTTTTTAGATGGACAGCGGGGCTCTGCCCCATCCCCCACTCCTATGTTACTGACTTTGATTGCCAGAAGTGGGAGCCAATGGCTCCTGCTGCCTTAACAAAGCATGTGAGACCAGGAAGTGAGGGAACAGAGCCATTTCGGAAGGGCACAGCGCTGGCTCAAATGAGGGCTCAGGTAAGTATAAGTGGGGGTAAGGGGGGGTTACTACTACCTCAACCAGGTTTGTCTAACTTTTTGACCTTTCTGGGCTATATTCGAAGAAGACGAAGTGTCTTGGGCCACACATAAAATACACTAACAATAAGGATAGCTGATGAGCAGAAAAAAGTCACTGATATATAGATAAGTAAAACTATACAGTACATTAACACATACCAAAGTAACAAAAAAGGGGTTAATAAAATATGGGAAAATATATACAGCGTGTAAAAAGTAATGAACACCTCACTATTTTTTTAGGTAAATATATATATTTTTTTTAATTCTTTATTTGAGAAAAAAAAAAAAGCATACGTTGCATTTTCTAAATGTTACTTTTGCTTTAATATAGTCATTAGCACTTTCTGGAAACAAATGTTTTTATTATTATTCATCTTACTATATATCTAGAAATTCTAATTCACTGATGTATACCAACATATGCAATTGTTTGTTCCGTATTGTCTTTGTATTTTTCTCTCATAAAATTCAATAAATATTACTTGGGAAAAAAAAGCATACAGTGGTACAGAGATCACAAAAACATTGTATTTAGGTTCACCTCGACGGGTCCGACCCCGTAAAGCAGACATCATGGTACAACTGGTAACTTTAACAAGTAATCGTAAACTGGGTAACGGATCTCGGGGTCGAGAAGCTAGCCCAATCCCGTATAATTTTAGATGTTCAGCATCAATTTATTCTTAATGGCAAGGGCGATGAGTGCGACCCGCGGGTCAAACCGCTCATAAGAAGAACAAAAAAAGGAAGCAAAGCAGGAAAAAAGGGGGGAGGGGCTAGGGGGGAAGGAACCTTCATCCAGTCTCTCCATCAATATCCTGGTACTCGTCCCAGACTTCTCCATTTGCGGAAGAATTAAATTAGCAGCCTTGCATACTCCTCCGAGTAAAAGAACTCGAGCCAATAGAACCATTTCTTGAGGAACTGCTGGGTCCCCTATCTGTGGCCACTAGGTCCTCCATTTGTTAATATCGGCTAAATTTTTTAACCAGAACGCCACTCCCGGAGGCTCCGTCTGCTTCCAAAACAGGGGAATACAACTTTTTGCTGCTGTGACCAGGAGAGGTAGGATGGATTTCCAGTAGGTCTTACTCGGGATTTCATGATGGTGTAAGAGAAAGAACTTGGTAGTCCTGGGCAGTTCCCGATCTGAAAACTTCAGAATAATGTGGTGGACCTCTGTCCAAAAGGGGTCAGGGCCCGACATGCCCAGAAAATGTGTAGCAGGGAGCCTGGTTCCTCCCCACACCTCCAACATAAGTCCGAACTCTGAGGAAACATCTGGTGTTTGCTGACTGGAGTGTAGTACCACCGAGTCAATACCTTGAACCCTGCCTCCTGATGGCTAGCACACACGGAGGTCTTACATGTGAAGAGAAAGTCTCCCCACTGTTAGCTGGAGTCCCAGATCTCGCTCCCACTTGGCGATGTAGGGAGGTCTGGACCCCTAGGGGGGTGAGATGAGTAGTTGGCACTGGCTCTTGTTCCGAGCATAATAGCTCAAATGGCGCCGGAGGGGGGGCTGTGATCTAGATCTGTGAGCTGGAGCTTTTGCCAAAAGGAAAGGTTCCCTAAAAGAGGGTCTTCCATGATGTTTTCCCTGGACATCCACTTTCCATTGTTGATGAAGTGGTGGAGCTGAGATCTTTTGATCTCTTTCAGGTCTTGGATGTCCCAGGCTGAAGACTGGATTTCGGATTATGGGGGTAAGCGGTGAGGGGATGGGTGCGACTGAGTCATCGCAAAAAGCTTTTTTGGCGATCCGTGATCATGTCTCACCCCACCGTAGGATGGTTTATGACCCGGTTTGGTAAATTCTTCTGACACCAAGCCAACCCCTCCAACTCTGTTCCCGTCAGGAGCTGCTCCACTTGGACCCATTGTTTTAGCGTCTCGTGGCAACACCAGTCTATGATTCGCGTTGTATGACAGGCCATGTGGTAAAGATTCACATCTGGAAGAGCCATTCCGCCTAACAGCTTTGGGAGTCGTAAAATCGACTGGGCCAGCCGCGGGGGTTTCTGGGCCCAGATGAACTTGACGAGCGCTCGATTCGCCGCTCTAAGAAAGGCACTCGGAATCCTAACTGGGAGGGCCTGCAAGTGATATAGTAGCCTAGGCATAATGTTCATTTTTATTATGTTGCATCTTCCAAACCAGGAGAACATACCGTTCTGCCAAGTCAGAAGGTCTTTTTTGATGTCCGTCAATAGGGGGGGAAGTTGAGAGGAAAGATATTCTCTGTCCTACAGGGCAGAAGCATGCCCAAGTATTTAATGTAGGATCTTGCCCATTTAAAAGGGAAATCTGCTCGTAGCAGAGTGTCTATAGAGGCCGGCATGGAGACGTTTTCTGGTAATTAACCTTAAAGAAGGACAACGCTCCATACTTCTTCAGTTCTGTCATCAAGCTTGGTATAGATACCAGGGGATTGGTTACGAAAAACAATAGGTCATCAGCAAAAGCTGCATTTTATGGGGACAGAGTGGCACTCTGTAGCGAAGACCCAATATGTTTGGGTTCTTTTTCACCGTACGGAGGAAGGGTTCCAGGGTCAAGATAAATATCAAGGGACACGGGGGCAGCCCTGCCTCGTCCCATTAGCTATTCCAAGGGGGGAGGAGAGGTGGCCATTCACTTTTACGTGAGCTGAGGGTCGGGAGTAGATGGTGTGTATATCCAGTTCATCATCCGCTGGCCTAGTCCTATATGACGGAGGGTCTCAAACAGAAAAGGCCAGTGCACCCTATCAGGAGCAGCATAGGGGTCCCCCGTGTTTTAGCTGCATGGAGAAGCTTAATCGCCTTCGTGGTGTTAACCCTCGCCTCCCTCGAGGGTAAAAAATCCACCTGGTCCGAATGAATAAGCATTGGGATCAACTCCATCAAACGCATTGAGAGGACCTTAGTGAAGATCTTTAGGTCCACGTTGAGGAAGGATATTGGTCTATAGTTTCGGCAGTGAAGAGGATCTTTGCCCTCCTTGGGGATCAGCAAAATAAATGCCTGTAGGGTATCCTCAGGGGGGAGCACTCCCTCTCCCGCGTCGTTATATGCTGCTAGAAAATGTGGTAGCAGAAGGTGGTCTTGTGATATGGAAGCGAGTATCCATCGGGGCCTTGCCATTTTGCATTTGGGCTATGGCTAGAGTCACCTCGTCCCCAGAAAGACATGCCTCCAATGCCGTCAGTGCCTCGTCAAACAACCTAGCCAGGCCTGATTTTTGAAAATGGTCCCATATGGCCTCTCGCTCTAGGGACTTCTCCCGCTCCAAAAATTGACGCGGCAAGTTGTACAGTGAGGTATAATACTTGCAGAACCGGTCTGCGATCTCATCGGTGGTATGCACCTTGGAGTTTCCATCCCCCATTAGTTCAGGAGTAAAGGCTCACGCAGGTTGTGCTCTCGAAGCCCTCGCTAGTAGTTTACTGCATTTGTTGTTGTGTTCGTAGAAGGCATGTTTACATTTTGCGATAACGGTCTTGGCCCTGACTAAGGCCAGGGATCTCAGATGATTTCTCAGGATGGTGAGGTCCACCAGCGCCCGGGTGGCTAGGGATTGTTTGTGAGTGGCTTCCAGGGCCCTAATTTTGTCTAAAAGGTTGAGAGTTTGCTGGGCTCTTGCCTTCTTGAGGCGGGAACCAATCTTTATCAGGAGTCCCCTAATGGTGCACTTCTGGGCCTCCCAGACCATCAGGGGAGCACTGTCTGTCTGAGTCTGCATTGGAAGAGCAAAAACTTCTCAGTTCCCTGGACACTTCCTCCACGACCTCGGGAGTTTGGCTCAAGGAGTCATTAAGCTTCCATTGCCATTGTTTGGGCGCAGGGGGTAATCGATCGATCTATAGCCACAAAGACCGGGGCGTGGTCCGAGAAAGTAATGGAACCTATAGAGGTGGACTGCACCCTTGAAAGGGGAGATTGAGGCAACATAAAGATGTAAATTCTGGTGTAAGAGTCATGAGGGTGCGAGTAGCCCCTCATCCTCACTCTACTGGTCCCGCAGCACCCACAAAGTCATGGAACGTATCAATATACTGACTCCTTTACACTTTACACCAGATTCGGAAGAGCATTTGAGGTAGGCGGCCGTGAAGTAGCGATCATGAAGTCTCAGTGTTCTATCGGCACGAAAATGGGTCTCCTGGAGGAAGCAGATGTGCGCTTTCATATGTCTCAAGTTAGATAGCACCATGGTGCGTTTCTCCAGGTCTAAGAGGTTCCAGGGAGCCCATGGACCAAGTGGGGAGAGAGAAAAAAAGGGAGGGAGGGGTGGGGGGGAGTAGGTAGGATAGAGAGAAGAAAGAAGTAGGGTCACTGATAGGTCAGTGAGTGAGCCCCACCAGCTAGTACGCCACTGGCGTGGTAGAGACCTAGTCTCCGTTCACCCCCAAGGCTCCAAAACTGAGCTCTCGATGGGGTGCT
This sequence comes from Lithobates sylvaticus, assembly GCA_028564925.1. Lineage (NCBI taxonomy): Eukaryota > Metazoa > Chordata > Amphibia > Anura > Ranidae > Lithobates > Lithobates sylvaticus. Next base: position 136,891,153 of record CM053031.1, read on the forward strand.
GCCCTATGTGGGGAAGGTGGTCAAATACAGCAGGGGCCCAAACAGTTGAGAACTAAGAATAGTAACTCTAACTTTCTTTGTTCCAGGAGAACCCTCCGCGCCTGCGGATCCATACCTCCACGTCCGGACGAGAACGGCATCGGGAGTCTTTAAGGGGGCCCCCAGTACCAATCTGGTGGGACGGGCTATCCGCAGGCAGGGGTTAGCCCCCTATTGAGTAATGGCAGGACACATCAGCGACGAGCATAAATGCAGACATTTCTGAGCTATAGAGAAGGAAAAGTTAAATCGGCAACAGCATTGCCCCCATAGCAGATCTTAGCCCCCCCCCTGGACACTGTAATGACAGACTACAGCCGCCCAGCACAGGCTGTATCGGGGTCGAGGGGGTACACTTCCACTGATGGGGCTCCCATAAGGATGGTCCGCTCGGGGTACCAACCTGTGTAAAAGATGGTCTCTTGGGCACCCCAGGCAGAACCTAAAGAACTGCTGAGTGCTGAGCTGGGCGGCCCCTCCTTAAAAATCAAATACACTAGTCCCATTCCCATCACACATCCTATAACAACATATCATCCCACCTGCCCCCCACCCAACCATAGAATGCGCCATGATAATGACTTCTTGCATAGCAGAGTGTGTTTATGATTTGAGATGTTTGGAGTTCTGTTCCCTCAGGCAGGGCTGGTCCCACCGTGATGTGAAAGGCTGTAGTCTGTGGTCAGATAACCCATAGTGGCTGCTGTAGTTTCCAGTTGGGTAGCGGGGGTTCTGAAACCACCATAGCTGAAGCTAACCAGACTTCCCGAGGTACCAACCCCACCATCCCTTCGGATCATTCCCCGCTATGGGATGATGGCAAAGTTTTTCACCTATGAATGTGAGTGTGCTGGTAACACAGAGCATCAGACCTACTTCAGAGGTATTGTGCGGTGATCAAGGAGAGGACTAGTCAGTTTGCTATGCATGTCCGGCTGTGGGGTAGAGGGCAGCGGGGATAACAACCCGGAACTCCGATTGGGATAAAGGGGAACAATGGGTGACCCAGGGGGGCCTTGCAGACAACACAGATTCATCCGTGGGCAAGGAACAAGCTCATTCACATGTCTCAGTTAACCTATGCTACTTGTCACTCATGTGAAGGTGTCTTTGGGAATCATGGCTCCGGATCGCCCCTCCCGATCGGAGTAGGCTCTCTTCGTCTGCGTCTAGAAGAGCGGCGTGGTAGGCCCGAAGGGGCCGCCTGAGGTGCCGATTGAAGTTCTCTGCTCGGTATAGGGCTCAGTCAGTCCTGCAGCGGGATCGGTTCCATCTCCAAGAAGTCAAACGGGTCCGGGAGTTCAGCATGGCGCCGTAAGGTGAACGAATCATTCCCTTTGCGGATAGTCAGCTGGATAGGGAATCCCCAGCGATATGGCAGCTCAGCATGGCATAACACTTCTAGCAATGGCTTCAGCATCGCTCTCCTCAATAGGGTTGCTCGGGACACATCCGGATATATTGAGATGTGCGCCCTGTCAAAATCCACGGACCCTTAAACCATGCCGCTCTCATGATCTGTTCTTTAAGTCTGTAATGATGTAGGCGGCAGATTACATCGCAGGGCTCTTCTACATCCACAAGCTTAGGTCCAAGCGCCCCTTGCACCCTGTCAAACGCTATAGTTGCTGGAGGGTCTTCGTCTAGAACTTTGTGTAAAATTGCTTGAACAGTCTGTTATGCCGTGTACACACGGCCGGACTTTTCGACAGCAAAGGTCCGACAAAACGAATCCGTCTGACAATTTGATTGTGTGTGGGCTTCATCGGACCTTTGCTGTCAACAAAATCAGACGGACTTTAGAGTTATAACATGTTTCAAATCTTTCCGACGGACTCGAGTCCGGTCGAAAAATCCGTTCGTCTGTATGCTAGTCCGGACGAAAACCGACGCTAGGGCAGCTATTGGCTACTGGCTATGAACTTCCTTATTCTAGTCTGGTGGTACATCATCACGTTCAAATCCGTCAGACTTTGGTGCGATTGTGTGTGTCCAAGTCCGTTCGTTCGGAAAGTCCGTTGGAAGTCCGCCGAAAGTCCGTCGGACCTAGTCTGCCGGAAAGTCCAGTCGTGTGTACACGGCATTAGATTCTCTAGGCCCCTTCGCTTCGGGTAGTCCCCGGAGCTGCAGATTTTGGTGGCGGCTCCGGTTCTCTAGATCTTCAGCGTGTAGTTGTACCTCTGCCAGCTGGTCTTGCTGCCTCCGTTGCGCCCGTTCCAGCTGTGCCACCTGGGTCTCCAATGCACCCATCGACGCCTCCTCTCTGGTCAGTCGGTCATCTAAGCCATGTACCTCCCGTGAGAATCTCCTGGAGGTTTCAGCGATGCTGTTCCTCCACTCTCAACACCAGTTCCTCCATGTCCGATTTGGTGGGGAGAGCCCTTAACGGGGGGTTGGATGTCAGTCATCCCTTGATGGCTGTATGGAGAGTCCAGCGCTGGACAGATTGCTGGGTGAGGAGTCTAGGAGGGCCATGATCCCCCATCAGGGGTTGCGAACCTGGGTTGTGTGAGGACGCCATTGCTGCGGAGGGTGGGGGCGATGGCCTCAGGAACTGTTCTGGCTCTTTCTTTAAGAAAACGGTCAATCTGGGTCATTGTAGCCGCCTTAGAAGATCCCCTGTATTTGCCTCTCCTGCGGTAGCTCATGGCCGGTGATAAAAGGGCTGGAAAAGGGCATAAAAGCCTTGATCAGAGGGTCTGGAGTAGGGAGCTAATGCAACAAGCGACTTCACTCTGCCACATCCAAGCCACGCCCCCGGTTAATATATTTCTAAAGGTGCTATTGACATGAAATTTTCACCATATGTTGGTAACAACCCATGCAACATATACATGCAAAGAGACCAAAACAAAAAGTTAAAAAATTAAGTTATGTCTTATAAAATGGAATGACACAGGGAACAAAATATTGAACACATGAAGAAAGCGAGGTGCAAAAAGGCATGGAAAGCCAAGACACTAGCTGAAAGCACTGTTAGAGCCATAAGCCAAAAGTTTCACCATAAACCGTCCACGACCAGGTTCTCTTTCCAAGATTTCTGACAGAACAATGAAAAGAATTATCAGAAGAGTTGTCCAAGAGCCAAGGACAACTTGTGGAGAGCTTCAGAAAAACATGGAATTAGCAAGTACAATTGTTTAAAGTTTGCTGCACAAGATTTAGACAAGCCTGTAAAATAATGGGAGAATATAGTCTGGTCAGGTGAGGCCAAAATTTAACTCTTTGGATGCCATAATACACACCATGTTTGGAGGTCAAATGGCACTGCACATCACCCCAAAAATTCCCCAATACCAACAGTGAAGTTTGGGGGCGGGAACATCATGGTGTGGAGCTATTTTTCAGCAAGACATTCTTGATAAAAATCTGCCATCTACAAGGATGATGAAGATGAAACGTGGGTGGACATTTCAGCAAGAAAATGATGCCAAACACAAAGCCAAGGAAACTCTCAATTGATTTCAAAGAAAGAAAATAAAGCTGCTAGAATGACCCAGCCAATCACCTGTCTTGGATCCAATAGATAATCTATGGAAAGAACTAAAGTTCAGGGTTCATAGAAGAAGCCCACGGAACCTTCAAGATTTGAAGACTGTGTGGAAAAATGGTCCGAAATCGCACCTGAGTAATGCATGCGACTAGTTTCACCATACAGGATGCATCTTGAAGCTCTCAAACCAAAACAAAGGTTTTTGTACAAAGTATTACATACATTTCAGTTAGCGTGTTCAAAATGTTTTCCCTGCGTCATTCCATTTTATTACACATAAGCCATGTGGGGGACACAGCAAACGTGGAAGAAGGTGCTCTGGTCAGATGAGACCAAAATTGTACTTTTTGTCCTAAAAGGAAAACGCTATGTGTGATGGAAAACAAACACTGCACATCGACCTGAACACACCGTCCCCACCGTGAAACATGGTGGTGGCAGCATCATGTTGTGGGGATGCTTTTTTTCAGCAGGGACAGGGAAGCTGGTCAGAGTTGATGGGAAGATGGTTGGATCCAAATACAGGGCAATCTTAGAAGAAAACCTGTTTAGAGTCTGCAAAAGACTTCAGACTGTGGCAGAGGTTCACCTTCCAGCAGGACAACAGCCCTAAACATACAGCCAGAGCTACAATGGAATGGTTTACATCAGGGGTAGGCAACCTTTTGAGCACAGTGTGTCGAAAAATGTTTTCAAAGAAATTGAGAGCGCCAATCAATCACAAAAATTAAAGTAAATGCTGTAAACTACTTCAATAAGGCCCCTTTCACACCTAAGCGTTTTTCATGCGGTGCAGCGCTAAAAATAGCGCCTGTTCACCGCATGAAAAAATCCTGCCCCTTTAACTCCAGTGTGAAAGCCGGCGGGCTTTCACACTGGAGCGGTGCGCTAGCAGGATGACAAAAAAAGTCCTGCTAGCAGCATCTTTGGAGCGGGATAGGAGCGGTGTATTCACCGCTCCTATACCGCTCCTTCCCATTGATTAGAATGGGACACCGCGGTGAAACCGCGGCAATACCGCCGCAAAGCACTGCTACGGCGGCGCTCTGCGGGGGGTGTTTAACCCTTTTTCGGCCGCTCGCGGTGCGGTTTTACCCCCCGCGAGCGGCCGAAAAAGGGTTAAAACGACGGTAAAGCAGCGCTAAATATAGCGCTGCTTTACCGTCACCGCGGCTCACCGCCCCAGTGTGAAAGGGGCCTAATAGTGATAAATTAACATCCTGCACTCTCTCCCCTCAGATCAGCACCAATTCATGCACCTTTACACCTCAGATCACTGTCCCCCCCCCCCCTGCACATCTGCCCCACCACTGTACCCCCCTGCACATCTGCCCCGCCACTGTACTACCCTGCACATCTGCCCCACCACTGTACTACCCTGCACATCTGCCCCACCACTGTACTACCCTGCACATCTGCCCCACCACTGTACTACCCTGCACATCTGCCCCACCACTGTACTACCCTGCACATCTGCCCCACCACTGTACTACCCTGCACATCTGCCCCACCTCTGTACCCCCTGCTCTTCTGTCCCACCGCTAAACCCCCCCTTCTCATCTGCCCCGACACTGAACCACCCTGCTCACCTGCCCCACCAATGTACCCGCTTTCTCATCTGCCCCACCTCTGTACCCCCCTGCTCATCTGTCCCACCACTTGCAACCCCCTGTACATCTGCCCCACCAATGTTCCCCCTGCTCTTCTGTCCCACCGATTAAACCCCCTTCTCATCTGCCCCAACACTGAACCCCCCCCTGCTCATCTGCCCCTCCAATGTACCCCCTTTCTCATCTTTCCCACCACTGTAAACCCCTTCTCATCTGGCCCAACACTGAAACCCCCTCCCTCTGCTCATTTGCCCCACAACTTTACCCCCTGCTCATCTGCCCCATCTCTGTACCCCCCTGCTCATCTGTCCCACCACTTGTAACCCTCTCTACATCTGCCCCATCTCTGTACCCCCCTGCTCATCTGTCCCACCACTTGTAACCCTCTCTACATCTGCCCCACCAATGTTCCCCCTTTCTCATCTTCCCCACCACTGTACCTCCCTGCGCATCTGCTCCACTGCCATACCTCCATGCTTTTCTGTCTCACAGCTGAACCATCTCATCTGTCCTAAAACTGAACTTATCTGCTCATCTGCCCTACCACTGTACCTCCTGCACATCTGGCCCACCTCTGTTCACCCTGCTCTTCTCCCCAACCATTGTAACCCCCTGCTCATGTGTTCCACCGCTGCACCTCCTTTCTCCTCTGTACCCCCCTGCTCCTTTGCCCCACCTCTGTAACCCCCTGCACCTCTGTCCCACCAGTTTCTCCTCTGCCCTGCCACTGTACCCCCCTGTACATCTGCCCCACCTCTGTACCCCCTGCTTTTCTGTCCCACTGCTGAACTCCCTTCTCATCTGGCCCAGCACTTAAACCCCCTCCCCGCAGACCTAAAGCTAATTGCGAATCTGTGGCAATAATTGAAAATTGCAGTTCAGACATTCTTCATCCAATCTGACAGTGCTTGAGCTATTTTGCAACGAAGAATGAGCAAACATTTCACGCCCTAGATGTACAAAGTTGGTAGAGACATACCCAAAAAGACTTGCAGCTCTAATTGGTTCTGCGAAGTATTGACTCAGGGGGGCTGAATACAAATGTACACCACACTTTCCAGATATTTATTTGTAAAAGAAATTTGGGTGTGAATACTTTTTCAAGGCACTGTATTTTACCCGCTGTATATTTGTATATACGACAATTGAGTAGTTATATTATTATGATGCTACCTCTGTTACTTGATTTATCAAACTACATTCATATATTTAATTTCTCTTTCACAGTTTAACGATGTTATTATTTATCACCATTTTGCAGGTTTTTCATCAAGTAATATAAAGATCAATTCTTCTGGATTGCTTCACGTTTTGCAACTTCAGGGTTTCAGCAAGGTATACACTATAGGTGTTTGAGTAATCATTAATCTTTGTATTATATTTGGTATTTATATTGTAATTTTGCCTCAACACAGATCTATCAAGCATTTGACATCCTGATTGAGAAGAGCTGTATGGAGTCCAAAGGCAAGTAAAATGTTTGTTTACTTCTGTTTACCAGATTGTCTAGTACTGGTCATTGTACCTGAATAAAAAACGTAAAAAGAGAATGAAATGATTTTTACATATGCATTTGCAAGTTAAAGTGGTTCTGAAGATTTAAGGTTTTACTGTGTCCAGGAGCCCACCCTTATACTTATATATATTATATATATATATATATATATATATATATACCTTATACCCCAGCCCTTTCTCAATCCAGCACCGTGGCTGAGAGCAGAAGCTCTCTCCGCCCCTTTTCGCGTCATGGGGCAGGTTGAAAGCAGTGGGAGCCATTAGCTCCTGATGCTGTCAATCAAATCCCAATGGAGCTGGAGTTGGAAAGGTCTGGGGAAAATTTGGGAAAAAAATGCTTGTTTTCTATTTGTTTTTTATTTTTTCAAAGCCGTGTTTTGTTTGTTTTTTGTTTTTTCTTGAAAAGTAGAAAAAAAAGTGTGGAATATGTTCTTTTACAATGATAAATAATATATCTGACATTAGTATTCAAACTATATAACACCAATAGCTTAACCACTTAAGCCCCGGACCAATTTGCAGCCAAAGGACCAGGCCCCTTTTTGCGATTCGGCACTGCATCGCTTTAACTGACAATTGTGCAGTCGTGCAACGTGGCTCCCAAACAAATTTGGCGTCCTTTTTTTCCCACAAATAGAGCTTTCTTTTGGTGGTATTTGATCGCCTATGCGGTTTTTATTTTTTGCGCTATAAACAAAAATAGGGACAATTTTGAAAAAAATTCAATATTTTTTACTTTTTGCTATAATAAATATCCCCAAAAAATATATAAAAAAAAACATTTTTTTTTTCCTCAAATTAGGCCGATACATATTCGTCTACATATTTTTGGTAAAAAAAATCGCAATTAGCGATTTATTGATTGGTTTGCGCAAAAGTTATAGCGTTTACAAAATAGGGGATAGTTTTATAGCATTTTTTATTAATATTTTTTTTTCTAGTAATGGCGGCGATCAGCGATTTTTATTGTGACTGCGACATTATGGCGGACACATCGGACATTTTTGACACATTTTTGGGACCATTGACATTTAAAGAGAAATCAGTGCAATTTAAATGCACTGATTCCTATGTAAATGACAATGGCAGTGAAGGAGTTAACCACTAGGGGGCGGGGAGGGGTTAGGTCAGTGTGTGTGTGTGTGTGTGTGTGTGTGTGTGTGTGTGTGTGTTTTTTTTTACACTAGGGGGCGTGGCTTTACATCTGACGTCACTGATCGGCTTTCCCGATGACAGGGAACAGCCGATCAGTGACAGGCAGTGTAGGAAGCACGGGGAGAGGTTTGTTTACACAGACCTCTCCATGTTCTTCAGCTCTGTGACCCGATCACGGGACACCAGCGGCGATTGGGTCCGCTGGTCCCGCGGCTGCGGTCACGGAGCTCAGGACCGGGTCGCCAGCGCGACCCACGGCTGGGCTCTTAAAGGGCAACGTAAATGTGCAGGAGGCGGTCCTTAAGCGGTTAATGACAGATTTCTGAGACTGTCATTAAAATATTTAAAGTTCAGCTAAAGACAAGAAAATCCTGGAACACAATTCAAGTAGCACTGTACTTCTCAATGCACTTCTCAAACAAAAAATATGCATTTCTGCCACTAGAGGACATTGCAGGGGGATGACATTTATTTAGTTTGCTTGTGGGCTCCATCGCTTCCTACAGTTAGTTGATTATTGGCATATAGTAGATAAATTTGTCTGACAAATTAGTTTATCTTTTTTTAACCTTTAAATAATTCCTATTAATGTTCACCATCATAGCATAATGTTTACCTATAGTGTAATCAGTAAAAATTTTTTTTTTTTCCCTCTCAGTAAAGTTGCGAGACCAACATTTAGAGTTTGGTAACCTTTCCACAGTGCAATTTTTTTCTGAGAGCAAAGCTGCATATATTGTGAGAAAAAATATTATTTTCTAAATGCTACAAGGATGGCAAAGCACATCCTGGCATGCCAGAGGTGCCCTAAAGACATGAAAACATTTTTATTTTGTTTTTGCATATTTAAGCATTTTTGTTTGTATACCCATGTTCTGATTTTTTTTTTTTTTTTTTCCTTAGCTCCGCTCTCTCTAGAGCTGCACGATTCTGGCTAAAATGAGAATCACAATTTTTTTTCTTACAAGATAGATCACGAGTCTCTCACGATTTTCGTGGCGTAACATCATCTTTCACATTAAAACAAAAAAACTTGGGCTAACTTTACTGTTTCGTTTTTTTTTTTATTCATTGAAGTGTATTTTTTCCCAAAAAATTGCATTTGAAAGACAAATACAGTGCGACAAAATATTGCAGCAATTTACATTTTATTCCCTATGGTCTCTGCTAAAATATATATAATGTATGGCGGTTACAAGTAATTTTCTAGCAAAAAATATTGATTTTTAACTTGAGAAACAAGTGTCAGGAAAAAGATTTAGACCTTAAGTAAATACTTTTTCAGTATACTACTTCAGTATATTTGATGCTGTCCTTTTTTTTTTTTTTTGTGATACGTGTTTTTATATACATTTATGTACAATTGTATGCTTATAGTGCTCTTTTGTATTTTTGTATGTTTTGATATTTGCAGCCACCCCTTTTTCGGGTGATGTGCCCCTTGGGGTTGACCATGTTACATAGTTGCATAGTAAGGTTGAATAAAGACACCAGTCCATCCCGTTCAACCTGAGGGAGTGTGGGTACGTGTCTACAATTATCCTTATTTAAGGTACCCATATAGCGCCATCGATTTTACCCAGCGCTCCACACATACATTGCACACTCACATCAGTCCCTACCCTCAAGGAGCCCACAATCTAAGGTCCTCAACTCACATTCATATACTAAGGCCAATTTTGGACAGAAGCCAATTAACCTACTAGCATGTCTTTGGCGTGTGGGAGGAAACCGGAGTACCCTGAGGAAACCCATGCAGGCAAGGAATAACATGCAAACTCCAGGCAGGTAGTGTCGTGGTTGGGATTCGAACCAACGACCCCTTTTACTGCTAGGCGACAGTGCTACCCACTACACCACTGTGCCACCCATGTGATTTGGACTATTTAAGCTGTTTTGTGTCACTTAATAGCTATGATTAATGCCTGATGACCAAAACGCGTTGGCTTTTTTGACTGTTATTCACCTGCAATAACAAAGTATTGTGTTAGCTGACTTCCATGGCACCAGCATTTCTTCCTTTTTTGCATGGTTGATGAAAGTGCGAGTAGCTTTTCCCTCCAGAGTTCTCATTCCAAAAACACTTTCTGCTGCTTCTGGATCATCACAAAGTGTTTCTTCACCAGCAGCATCTTCAGGTAAGGAAGTGTTACAAACCACTGCCTCCCAAAAATACACAATCCCTTCATTTTTTTTAGAGAAAATTACACTTGAAAATCAGAACATTGATCAAGCTCTTTATAGAGCAATATATGCTTCCGGATCAGCATTGTCAATAACTGAAAATGCATATTGTCAGGATCAGGAAGCTTTTACATTATTATGAGGGAAAGGAAATTGAGTCCTCTCCCAAATGTATGTATCAATTACAGCTTAAGGTTTATCCCATGTGGTCATTGACTGTCTTACTCCTCATGGGCATAAAATGTACTGAGATGCTTGTCTCATTGTGATGCCATGCATGCCAACCTCCCCCTCCTCCCCCCACTACTTCCTTACCTTCTCTTCTCTTTCCTCATACTCTTTCTAATTTCCTCTGTTAAATCCTATGCAGTTTATCTGCCTTGAATGTAAACTTACTAATATATATTTAAATGACCAAGTGACATTTATTTAGTCCCCTAGATGTTTATATACATAGAATTTGTATTATTGAGTACTTCTGGGCTAGCATTTGAATATTCCCTGCTTTGGAACGTACTCATAGCATACGTGTAAAAATGCGTAGTTTCAAATGAAGGTTTATGTTGATTGTATTTCTTGTTTTTCTATCAATAAACATTTATTAAACAAAAAAATATGAGGGAAAGGGAGGTGGTTACCTGTTCTCACGTATAGTTAAAAAGGTTCTAAACATCTACAGTCCTCGTTAATTCCATTTGGAATACAAAATTTAGAAAGCAAGGTAAGTATAAAACTTTTATATAAACTTCATTTCACATTCCCAATGTAACAAAATTATTTCAATTTGTAAAATTATTTTTTTTTTTTTTCTGAAAATGTCAAATTTTTCCAGGAAAATTTTTTTTTCCCTCCATGGCTTCAAAATTTCCAGAAATTTTACGTCTCTAGGCGGGACCAAGCCTGCTGTTTGTGTCTATAGACAGAGGCAGCTGGGCTTGGGACCAAGCCCACACGAGTGTCTCCATAGGAAGGGGCTTCCTGTGGAGAAACTCACAGAAGAGGAGGAGCCAGGAGCAGTAGCTGTGGACTCTAGAAGAGGATCAGGGCTGCTCTGTGCAAAACCATTGCACAGAGCCGGTGGGTATAGCATGTTTATTATTTTTAAAAAATCACTTTAAATGTATATGCTTTATTTTTGTTTTTAATCCCACGTTTAATTTTGCATCATTGCTTCCAATAGCTGTGCTGTAGTTTTGCAGACAAGCCTTTTAGAGGGGGGATCTATATTTACCTGTGAAATACAGTTGGGTAGGTTTCTAATCAACCTGCAAATTGTAGATGGTTAGCAAGCATTTTCCAACTTGCAACTCCTGCTGTATTCTATCTAAAAAAGTGTTGGGTAGCCTTCTATTTTTTTGCCTGTGTTAACAATTGGGCAACAACGGAGACCACTGTGCCAGTGGAGTTATAGGTTTCAAGGCATAGGGGTATAAAAAAACTTTCTTAGACCTTTGAGAGTGGGGGCAAGTATGTTTCAGAATTCAGGCCCTAGTCCTGTTGGTTCCTTTAAAACATTATTAAAAATGTGGATGAAGTTTTGGCCACTAAAGCTTTTTATTTAATTTTACAGTAGCAACATATAATACTCACCGTTCATTACTGATGTAGTGTTTCTAGAGATGCTTGAAACCAATCCTCATATTCCAAAATGAACTTGATTGTAATATTCATGCAGCCTTAGCAGGGCAGGGACAAGGGATGGGTAGGAGGGGCGGCTGCCCTGGGCACTGTGGTATCATGTTAGGTTTGGGGGGGCACCACAAGGAAATTTGGGGCGGAGCTAAGAATTGTTCTAGGAGGGAACATTTGGGGAGTTGTTGTGATTTTAAGGGCTTTGTGTTGAGATGGGAGATGGAGGAAGAGGATTTGTACTAGTAGGGATGATTTGGGGGCATTTGTGCTAAGGGGGGAAATCTGTGGGGGATTTGTGCTAGGATGAGAGATTTGGAATGGGGGGAGAATTTGCACTCAGAAGAAATTTTAGGGGTAGAGGATTTCATTTGATGTGTGCTGGGAGCATATGTTGAATGGTAGGATTTGAGCTAAGCAATTTGGCATGCTCGCCCTGGGCTCCAGATGACCTTGTCCTGGCACTCAGCCTCAGCATTTATATGAGACCATCAGTACATACTGACGTGTCATTAGATCGTCGGAAACTGTTCAAAGTTTGTATACACCACTGTTCTTCCACTCAAATATTATTTGTTATGCTGTTTCTACTGAAATGGGGCAATTGCAGTTGCTGTACAGGGGCAATACTTTTTTCTCCAGTGATAAAGTGTTTGAAGTGTGGAAATATTACGGACATGATAGGATAAAGGCCAGTGACCTTGAATCCTATTTTTCCACACTGGATTATTTATGCTGCTTTCTTACCACAACGGAAACTACTTATTGTGAAAATGTTCAGAGAGATGCAGGATTTATAAGCAGTGGCACAGTGTCAAACTACTTAGCATATTTGTTTGCATTGCACTGTGCATTCATGTACACCTGTGTTTTGGCCCTGACATATCAGTGTCATGCACATTACTTAGTGCTACCCTGCTTGGATCTGATTTGTGTCATCTCACTTTGCAGAGACCTGCTTTCACTTTGATCCTATTTCTCTGGATTAGGGTAAAGCATTCACTGTGATTTAATGTGTAATGGGAATAAAACATCAAAACTTCCTGCTGTATATACAGGCCTAAAAGGTCAGAGCTTGTGTAGGACTTTTCTTTACTGAAAATTCAAAGCTGCTTTGCACAGCTTGTATCATGAAGACAGTTTGTATGAAAGCCAAGTGCCACACTAACTTTCCCATGGAGGATTCTGCCTGCAGTATGGTGACACTTATTGGTCTGTCCTCTTTATTTTGTTTCATTACACACTCTTCTCTTTCCTTCCAGTACCTATGGGAGCAATGGAATGGTCGTCTTGTACACAGTGTAATCTGTGTCCTGTCAAGTGGCAGAATCCTTTTGGTTTTACACACCACTCCATCTTTTTTTTTTTCTTCAATGTTCACACCTAGCTCTCCTTGCAGAAGCTCTCAATGTCAATAGTACTAGAAGCTTTTTCACAACCAACCATACACTTTCATGACTCCTGCAATCCATACATAGGAATGACTGAAAAGTGGAAGGTCGCCGCTGTTCCACTCTAACTAGCAAGGCCTATATGCAAAGGAGATACAGAAAGTTTAGAGGACATGAATTCTTGTAGCAATCTAAACATTCTTCACATCAAACATTACTTTTAAGCAATTGTTACAGTAATAAATGTTTGAACAGAACCTGATCTTCATGCAAAATAAATTTTTCTATGGTAACTTTTTTTCTTTTCAGAAAATACACCTAATATTTTCAAGTTGCATGTACCATGGTCACATGAAGATATAATTAGAACATCCAGGTAATTTTTGTGTTCTAATCCATGAAATGTTTACATGCTTTAGTCCTAGAACAAACCACCATCTAGTAAATGTAGCATTGATCCATTTAAAATGTGTGGCTGTTAGGTTAGTGCTTTATTTAGTTCACAGAGCTCAGGTACACTGTGCTGCCAAGTAAGAAAGGAGAGAGAATCAGGAAGATAAGGCACTTTGCTTTTGTCTTCCCAGAAGCAGAGTTTTTTTATTTCCGTTTCCTCTATCCCCTCAGCAGTAAAAATGGGCTTGGGCATGTTCGCTCGAACCCGTTGGGAAGCTGTCAACGCACACAGCCAATTATAGGCAGCGTGTGTGTGCAGCTGCCGGTCGGGAAATGCTTCACTGTCTATGATTGGTGGTGTGCATTGACTGCTTCCTGGTGGATTCGACCCTACCACGGTCAAGTCCATGGCTACTCAGCAGCAGCATACCTTTTATTATATTGTCAGCAGATTGGCCTCTAGTGACCGACTCACTGCTCAGAATCTCTGCTCAGTGCCAAGAATAGAAGACAACTGAGGCTGCACAGAACATGATGGTAGAGGGAAATACTGGATTTTAAACCGCATAGGTACTTATTTTAGTGTTTTATTTGTCATTAATGCAAAAGGGTCCAGCAGGAAGCAATCTGTCAAAACCTAAATTTCTGATTAACGTTCCACTTATAAGCAGTATTAAACCCAAAAGCAAACATTTATTATATTGCAGCTTACCAATTCTTAGATGTGATGACTGTGCATACGTTTTTTTCTTTTTTAGACTTTTTTTTTTTATTTTCACCTGGTGATCTAGCCAGTAAATCTGTTTTTTCAATGGCATAAACTGTCCTGTAGATGTTGCAGGGTTAGGACAAACTATTTACCACTGAGAGTGATGCTTACAATGATCAGCTTTTATTTATGTAGAACCTTTATCCCTAAAGGAAATAAAAAAACTTCCTGTAACTTCTTATAAAGTGTGAGCTGGCGTTTTGGCTTCAATTTGTTAGTGTATCTAATTATGCTAGTACAACACACCCCTCCCCCCAGACTGAAAATGCTGCTGCCCGAAGGGGCGCAGTGTTCTTTCATCCAGAGTGGGGGCACTCTCATACAGGTAGTGTGTTACTGGCCAGATCACAAAGTGAAAACTGAGGGGAAAAAAAAGGAAAACTAATGCAACCAACATATCTATTGTTTGTAAGCTGCGATATACTACAGTTTTGGGTTTACGATCATTTTAAGTGGAAAGCTGCCATAACATGATGATAAATTAGTTTCAGATGTTTACAAAACTGACACAATATACTGTCCAGGAGTGCAGGAGGATGTGTCACAAATGCAGAAAATACAAATCCTTTTATAAATGAAAGGAAGACAGATTTGTATCAGATACCGTATATACTTGAGTATAAGCCGAGGCGCCTAATTTTACCACAAAAAACTGGGAAAACTTATTGACTCGAGTATAAGCCTAGGGTGAGAAATATGCAGCTACTGTAAGTGGAAAAGAGGGTCAACAATGCCCATTTGCAGCCTCACTGTGCCCATTTGCATGCCTCACTGTGCCCATTTGCAGCCATAGGTCCCCTAAACTTCAAACTTGGTAGTTAAGGGTTCCTAGATGCCCCCTCTCTGCAGCCAAAATTTGGGGTCCTGAAATGACATTGCTGCAGATGGACACAGTTGACCGACTTCGGGGCCCCCGTATCTTGGGGTCACTTGGTGCTAGGAACCCCAAATTTGGTGTGCAAACCCAGAGGGACTAGCACACCCACTGAAGCCGAGATACGGGGCCCCAAAGTCGGTTCGGAAAATGTCAAGCACTTTTCTGCAGCAGAGAATGACATTTTCTTACCCGACTTTGGGGCCCCATATCTCGGGGTCACTTGGAGCTAGGAACCCCATCATTATGTTGTAGTGCTGGTTCCACTGAGTTTGCACACCAAATTTGGGGTTCCTAGCACCAAGTGGCCCGAGATACGGGGGACCCAAAGTTGGGTCGGAAAATGTCATTTTCTGCGGCAGAAAAGTGCTTGACTCCAGTATAAGCCGAGGGGGGCATTTACAGCACAAAAAAATGTGCTGAAAAACTTGGCTTATACTCGAGTATATACGGTAATTAACTTTCTTCCACTAATAACAGAAGACTTGCACTTGGCTTCAGTGGGTGTGTTTTTAAGACCTATTGCAACTTAACCACTGCAATACCTTCCTGTTAACAATTGGTTAACAAAATGGCAAAAAATATCACGTTGGGGTGTCTGTTTTCCAAAAATAGGTAATTTTTAGGGTTTTTTATAACATCACAGCAGTTTCTATATTTTTTAACAGAGGTAAGGGAAATTTTTTTTTCAAAATGTTACTTTTTTACTTTAGGACTTCGTTACACTTGTGTTTGGGGACTGTAAAAATGCATGACTGAGCTGCATTTTTGCTGGCTGCCAACCACTCCATCTTAAGCTGCAAAGGCAGCGGAGGGGGGAATACATATGCTGCAGCCGCAATGCTTTGTATCGTCATGTAACAGTGTACCCATATGAAATGTTTGTCCTTTTTTTCACACAAATAGAGCTTTCTTTTGGTGGTATTTAATCACCGCTGGGTTTTTTATTTTTTGCGCTATAAATAAAAAAAATAATGAAAATTTGGTAAAAAAAAATAAATAATTTGTTGTTTAAATTTATTGAGTATTGGCACTGAGCAGCGCTGTGGACTGGATCTGTAGTGCCCACAGCGCTGCAAACGATCTCTCCCTCTCCCACTGTACCGATCAGTACAGAGAGGGGAAGGAGGAACCGGCGTCATGTCATGTTTACAAATGATTCTCCGTCATTTAACGGAGCGATCACGTGGTAAACGGCCGCTATCAGTGGCCATTTACCGTGACCCGGGATGTTTCTGGGTGCGCGCCCCAGTGGCTATGGCCCGGTCGGCATGTGGTTAAAATACACCATTGTGCACACGTATGTATTACATATTTTTTTTTACCTAAATATTTTAATATATTTTCCTACCATTTCCTATCAGTGATGCACATCTCAAGCTATTTGCCAAGCTTCATGATCCACAACCACAGAATGACAGTAGGATGGTAACCTTAATGCTCTACACATCTCAAGATTGCAATTATGAGGTAAACAACATACTTATTTGCAATATTATATGTATGTTTTATTTTTATATACTATTGCTATAATAGATCTGTTATGGTTTAATGCATAATCTACAGTTCCAGGTTTTCAAATAAAAGGATAAGTTCACCTTTCTGAAGATGTTACATGTCACACCTATATATAGGATGTAACATGTTCAGCATCTCCCCCCCCCCCCCCCCCCCCCCCCCCCCCCCCCCCCCCTCTTGGGACAGCAAACTAAGGGTCTTCTGCCCGCACTCGCTGTCACATTCCTTTGAATCAAACTACAAGGGCACTGTTGAGTGCTCTAAGTAGTTCATTAAGCTTCCTATCATGTGTAACTGCCTGCCCAGAATCTTAACTCTGGGCTCATTCTATACAAGTCTTGACTTTCAGATAAAGTCAAGCGCCCAAGATATTATGTAAAGAGTGTGCTTCTCTGCTTGTCATGATGATCATTAGAGAGGCATGTGCATTTTTGTTCGTATTTTTATGATTTAACGTAAGCAGATAATGTTGCCCTTTTCTGGTCTGTTTAAATTGCATTCATTTGAATCGCATAAAACATAGCACAAAAAACACCATACCATAGATAGACTTCAGGACAGGAGGACAGTTTAATTTATAAAAAGTTAATTAACAAGGAAACACATTTCCGAGGTTATAGAAGACTTCCTTCATTAGGACTATGAAGCATGGAAATACAAAAAATTCCAATAAATACAGCAGGTAAAATAACTATTGTATACGTCACCATTTTTCTAGGTAAATATATTTCTAAAGGTGCTATTGACATCGAACCTTCACCACATGTCGGTAACAACCCATGTAATCCATACATACACAAAAACCAAAACAAATATGTTCAGAAATTAAGTTATGTGTAATAAAAATGGAATGATGCAGGGAAAGAGTATTAGACACATGAAGAAAGGGAGGTGCAAAAAGGCATGGAGAGCCAAGACACCAGCTGAAATCTATCAGTAATTAGTAAGCAATCCTGCCCCTTGTCAGTGCAAATTAATATCAGCTGGTTCAGTCTCAACTGATGGCCTATAAAAGGGTGTCTCCTTACCACGGTGTCACACAATAAACATTCAATGATGGGTAAAAGCAAAGAGCTCTCTCAAGACCTTTGCAACCTTATTGTTCAAAAACATACTGATGACATTGGTTACAGAAGGATTTCTAAATTTCTGAATGTTCCAGTGAGCACTGTTGGAGCCATAATCTGAAAATGGAAAGAACATCATTTCATCCTCACAAGTTTTCTGACAGAGCAGTGAAAAGAATTATCAAGAGAGTTGTCCACGAGCCAAGGAACACTTGTGGAGAGCTTTAGAAAGACCTGGAATTAGCAGCTACAATTTTTTCAAAGAAAATGCACTCAACCACCATGGCCAGTGTGCACACTCACCACGCAAGACTCCATTGCTGAAGAAAAAGCATATTGAAGATCCTTTAAAGTTTGCTACACAACATTTAGACAAGCCTGTGAAATACTGGGATAATATAGTCTGGTCAGATGAGACAATTTAAGTCTTTGGATGCCATAATGCACACCATGTTTGGAGGTCAAATGGCAATGCACATCACCGCAAAAGCATACGGTACTGACAAACTTCATATCTTGAAGGAAGGATGAATAGAAAAATGGACCAAGGCATTCTTGATATAAATCTGCTGCCATCTACCAGGATGATGAAAATTAAACGAGGATGGACATTTCAGAAAAACAATGATTCCGAACACAAAGCCAAGGAAACTCTCAATTGGTTTCAAAGAAAGAAAATACATCTGTTAGAATGGCCCAGCCAATCACCTGACTTGAATCCCATAGAAAATCTATGGAAAGAAGAGTTAATAGAAGAGGCCCACTAAACTTCAAGATTTGAAGACTGTGTGGAAGAATGGGCCAAAATTCCATCTAAGCAATAGATGTGACTAGTTTCTCCATACAGGAGGCATCTTGAATCTGTCATAAAATAAAGAAATGGTGCAATAACATAAGTTGTGGATTCTATTTGAGCCAGCTGCTCACCCCAGATAATTTTCTAGAAAAAAAATATATGGTTTTCCCCGTGGGGTTTTTAGGCAGAGATGAAGACCATTTGTATGAAATCATAAGTATTTTATTTTTCTAGATCAAAAAAGCGACAAACTAGAAATTGTATATAAAGTGTTAAAATGCGAACTCTGGTTTACAAACGGCAATAATTCCAATGAGTACAAGCAAATACATACAGAGAAATATGCAACATTGTAATATACTTGCAAAATTAATAGGAAAAAGTACACATTTCATGAAAGGTTCATTTGTTGATAGTACACCCCTCAACCCCGATGCATTTTGACCATATTGGGTCTTCTTCAGGGGGAAGATGCATGAGAAAAGGGTGGGTGACTTTGTTGCATCTCTGTGAAACATCAAAGGAAACTTGTCAATTTTTACAATGTAATAGTTTATAGTATGTATTTATGGTGCTTAGATGGGCAGTTTCATATGTTCCATATGTATCATATTTACCCTTCCGTTTTGGAATCTGTTGCTCGAACCAGAGATTTATTTGTATTAAAAGCCAGATATTTACTTTTATTTGGGGTTCTTCCCTTCCCCATGTAGTGGGAAATACGGGGGCTGCAGGGCTGGTGGAGATGTTGGTGGGTATCCCCGGGGACTCAGAGGGATACATATCTGGCTTTTAATACAAATAAATCTCTGGTTCGAGCAACAGATTCCAAAACGGAAGGGTAAATATGATACATATGAAACTGCCTATCTAAGCACCATAAATACATACTATAAACTATTACATTGTAAAAATTTACAAGTTTCCTTTTGTTTCACAGAGATCCAACAAAGTCACCCACCCTTTTCTCATGTATCTTCCCCCTGAAGAAGACCCAATATGGTCGAAATGCATCGGGATTGAGGGGTGTACTATCAACAAATGAACCTTTCATGAAATGTGTACTCCTATTAATTTTGCAAGTATATTACAATGTTGCATATTTCTCTGTATGTATTTGCTTGTACTCATTGGAATTATTGCCTTTTGTAAACCAGAGTTCGCATTTTAACACTTTATATACAATTTCTAGTTTGTCGCTTTTTTGATCTAGAAAAATAAAATACTTATGATTTCATACAAATGGTCTTCATCTCTGCCTAAAAACCCCATGGGGAAAACCATATATTTTTTTTCTAATTCATTTTTTTTCTTGAATCTATCATTACCAACAAATACAAAGGATTTTGTACGAAGTATTAAATACGTTTCAGTTAGCGTGTTCAATAATTTTTCCGTGTCATTCCATTTTATTACACATAACTTAATTTTCGAGCTTTTGTTTATTTGTATTGAAAATTTCATGTCAATAGCACCTTTAGAAATATCTTTAGTTTGGCTCCAGTTAGCTGACTAGACTGTTTGTGGGTCCCATCCCGGATACACGTAGTAAAGAATCAATTTCCTCAAATTGGGACTTTAAAATGGACCACAGACAGTATTCACAAATTTGTTAGTGTATCAGACATAAAAGACAAAATAATTAGGACAGTAAAAACAAATACATAAAGTTGGGGCGAAATGTACAGCCAGTTGAAAAATGAAACACAAACTGTCAACGACAAAGTCCAACGCGTTTCAAAAACACATAGTGTAGATCTTCAGGGACTGAAAGAGGGCTTGAAACTTCCAAAGTTTCTATCCATGTAGTTTCTATCCATGATGATAGAACGAATGTCATCAGGAATACATACAAACACATCGATGTACATATTAGTTATCATACAGTTTATGCATCGATAGAGGAGCATGCATATTTACAATAAAGCCATGAATTAAAACAGCTGATAATACTGACCCCAAATATAAGCTTTCTACCAAACAGAAATGTCTTATAGGATGAAAGATAAGTGGTCCGTCAGTGCCATGCGTGATTGTCGGCCGCAATGTCTTAAGTCAAAATGTTTTGCATAGGGCTCAAAAGGGTCTCACTGCAACATATCAAATAGATATAGGCAATTATTGAATTTTGTGTAAAACAAGGATATGTGTCAGAGCGAAAAATAGGCATTGTCCACAATAGTCACGTATTGACCATGCCTCCAATAAGTAGTGGCTTCAAAAAGTAGAGAGCGTTCGTTATCCAAGGGTGTATTGTGACAAGAGTTTAGACAGTCTTAACCACTTGCTTACTGGGCACTTAAACACCCTTCCTGCCCAGACCAATTTTCAGCTTTCGGTGCTCTCACATTTTGAATGACAATTACTCAGTCATGCAACACTGAACCCAAATAAATTTTTTGTCCTTTTTTTTCCCACAAATAGAGCTTTCTTTTGGTGGTATTTGATCACCTCTGGGTTTTTTATTTTTTGCGCTATAAATGAAAAAAGACCGAAAATTTTGAAAAAAAAAAAAAAACGCATTTTTCTTTGTTTCTGTGATAAAATTTAGCAAATTATTAATTTTTCTTTATAAATTTTGGCCACAATTTATACTGCTACATATCTTTGGTAAAAATAACCCAAATTAGTGGATATTATTTGGTCTTTGTGAAAGTTAGACTCTACAAACTGTGGTGCGAATTATACAAAATTGATCACACCTGATGTACTGTTGACCTATCATTTCTTGTGACCCGAACAAGCCAGGAAAGTACAAATACCCCCAAATGACCCCTTTTTTGAAAGAAGACATTCCAAGGTATTTAGTAGGAGGCATGGTGAGCTTTTTGATGTTGTCATTTTTTTCCCACAATTCTTTGCAAAATGAATTTTTTTTTTTTTTTTTTTTTTCTTACAAAATTTTCATTGTAATAGGTTATTTCTCTCACATGGCATGTGTATACCACAAATGACACCCCAAAATAAATTCTGCTACTCCTGAGTATTACGATACCACATTTGTGGGACTTTTCCACAGCCTGGCCACTTAGAGAGGCCCAACATGCAGGGAGCGCCATCAGGTGTTTTAGGAGCATAAATTACACATCTAAATTGTTGACTACCTAGTACACTTTTGAAGGCCCTGGAGCACCAGGACAATGACACGTGACACTGACGTGGCACTGATGACAGATGGCACTAATACGGGGCACTGATGACACGTGACACTGACAGATGGCACTAATATGTGGCACTGGTGACAGATGGCACTTATACGTGGCACTGATATCATGTGGCACTAATACGTGGCACTGATGAGAGATGGCACTAATACGTGGCACTGATGACAGATGGCACCGATATGTTCATCTCTCCCTCCTCACACGCTGTCTGTGTGAGGAGGCAGAGCGGCGCTGAGAGATGATCTTATATGTTTGCATATGAGATCATCTCTCATTGGACACGCCGATCTCGCTGTAAACGGCCGCTGTGATTGGCCGTTTACAGCGATCTGTGATCCAGTGATATGATCTGTGATATGTGTGGCCAGCACAGAACTTCCCCGATGCGCGCTCTCAGGAGCGTGCATTAGGGAAGTAAACAGGAGGACGTCCAGGGACGTCCGCGCTGCAGCCGTCTTTCGGCTATAGCGCGGGCGCGTAGTGGTTAAGGCCCGTACACACGATCTGACTTTGACAACAAACATGCAAATTAGCTGTTTTAAGGCAACATCCGACCGTGTGTACGCTCCATCAGACAAACTTTTTCGGTTTTCATCTGACTTTTGTTGGCTGTGCGAACGGACAAACTTTTTGGCAAGAAAAGTCAGATGGAGCAAAGTCCGATCGTGTGTACACAAAACCATCAGACTTTTGTACAAAGTAGAAGAAAAAATTAAATACCGCGCTGAAAAACTAAAAAGTGAGTTGAATACTAGGAATATGGCTGCAGCTTAAATTTGTAAGATATGTACAAACACCGTAATCATGAAATAGAAGAAAAGCTGCGCAAAAAATTAAACTAAAATATACAGTGACAAAAATAAATTACTAAATATTGCACCAGATAATCACTATAATGAACATTGAATCACAATAATAAATTAATATGCAATACGTGATGAATAGCCATTCCTCAAAATCAGGAGGATAGTGAAAAAATTATATATGAAAGTCCAGTGAAATAAGTGAAAGTGATGACTTCATAAAATTCTTCTGTGCAAACAAAACACTGGTACTTGTGAACCTCCACCACACAACCTATGCGCTTACCAGAAGGCAAGCAGTGTAAAGCCTGTAGTATTAGATCAGCATCCAGACATCAGATCGACAATGGCAGGAATTGGCTGTGAGTGCACTGAGGACAAGCCAGGGGATCCCAACTCAATAGGCAGACCAGCAAGCAGCGATCACGCTCTCAGTGGAATAAAAACTCACCATAGTGTAAATCCATAAAAAAAAACTATTTGTAGCCAAAAATATTGCACTTACAAGGATAAAAGCTCATAAAAGGAAATGCCGGCCGGCTTGCAGACACCCGTCCTAGACGGTGATGATGTCAGCACATCTCCCTCCCGACATACGTTTTGTCAAAGAGTGACTTAGTCATGGGGAATGGGCAACGCACTGACTCATCGCCATAAATATAATCAAAGACAACCAAGCCTCGGTTTGATTCACACACAACCAAGCCTCATTATGAACCATGAGTGGCCGAACGGAATCGCCTGATTCGAAACTCGGACGAATATGGAAATAAGCGTGACTTGGATCCCCATAAACAATATGTATGTATTATTTTTAATAAATAAGATTAAAAAAAATATTATCAATATATATAAAAAGGATTAGTGGACAAGAACATAAAAAAAGCTTTAGATTATTATGGCTTGAAACATCGTATGTGAACACAAAAATGATTATCTGTGTTCACAGCCATAACACACCAAAAGAGTGGTGAGAATAAAAACACCACAGTGTCACCTAGTGGGGCAAAAGGATATTGACACCCTCACCCACTTAATGTGACAATCAATCAGTTTGCCAACGGGAAACCTATTAACACCAAATGAAGAAGGAAAGATGCATATACATCATATCCAATCAACTAGCCTCTATGATATAAAAAAAAAAAAAAAAGGTCCATTAAGGGGCCTGACAGAGGACAACAAAACTTGCATAGAGCAACATAAAAACACCAAACTCAAAAAAAATTTGGAGGGGAGGGGACAATTGGAAAGAAAACCACTCAATAATCATCCAAGATTATATAAATGGTATAAGGGGAGATTGATGGTAATAGAGGAAGCCCATAAAAATGTAATTGGTATACCCACTCAGGGTTCACAACAAGTTCACATAATAATCTCAATTTATGAGTTATCAATAAAAGCATTAACATCAATATCTACGTTCAACCCAAAAGGGGTGTAACATTTTAGTTTATAAATCCAAGTCATCTCAAGTCTCGAAATACCACAAACCAAAGAACCTCCTCTCCAATGGGAGATAAACCTATCAATCCCAAAGAAGATGGTCTTGGCCGGGTTCTTGTTGTGAACTTCCAAATAATGTCTGGAGACTGGATGCTTGGGAAAACCATTATTTGTCACATGCTCATTAAGCCTGACCAAGAGGGCCCGCTTAGTCCTGCCCATGTATTGCAGCCTACATGGGCACTGGAGCAGGTACACAACCCCCTTGGTGGAGCATGTGATAAAAGGTTTGATGTCAAATTCTCTCAGGGTACTAGAAGATGTAAATTTATTAGTGCTTCTATGTTGACAGACACTCAACGAGCAAACCCTACAACTCCTACATTGATGAAACCCAGTTAAGTTTTCCAAAAAAAAACTTCTAATGGGGAGGGGGGAGGGGGGTCAAGAACATTATCTGCTATTCTACCCCTCAGGGAGGAAGCTCCCCTAAAAATAACTTGAGGTTTGGCGAGAAGAACAGTATTCAAAACTTGATCATTGGTCAGTATATGCCAGTGTTTCTTAATAAGTTTACCAACATTTCTATGTTAAATGGAATACGTGGTAATAAAGGGAACAGAGGGTCTCCTATCAACATTTGGGGGTCTCTCTCTCAGCAAGTCCTTCCTATCAATTGCGGATACTTCTTCTAAGGTTCTACCAAGAGAGACTTCAGAGTAGCATTTTTCAAGGAATCTTTTAGTCAGGACATCTGCCTGTAAGAGGAACTCACTGTTATTTGTGCAGTTCTGTCTCAGGCGTATGTACTTGCTTTTAGGCACCAATCTCAACCATGCCTCATGATGGCAGCTATCAACTGGGATAGATGAGTTGCGATCTGTACTCTTGAAAAAGGTAGCAGTAATGAACTGATTATGTGACACCCCAATTTTGATATCCAAGAAACTAATCTCAGTCTGACTAGCTTCATATTTGAGGAGAATACCCCTAGTATTAACATTTAGCTCATCCATATAAACATCCAGATCAGCCCGGCTACCATCCCATAGGAGGAGGATGTCGTCTATGTACCTAGCCCACAGCACCACTTGAGGTTCCTTATGGGCATAGATGACATCCTCCTCCCATAGGACCATAAAGAGGTTTGCCAAACTAGGGGCATACTTGGCCCCCATTGCTACCCCTCTATCTTGTTTATAGAACTGCCCACCACACCAGAAGTAGCTTCTAGATGCCGCAAACTGAAGCAACTCCATGACAAAGGTAATCTGCTTATCGAATAAATCGGAGTCTCACCTCAGGAAATACTCAAAGGCAAACAATCCTAAGTCATGTGGTATGACCGTATATAATGATGTGACATTTTGTACAAAGTACAAACACGCATGCTCAGAACCAATGCAAAAGATCAGACAACAATACAGAAGTTGACCAAAGGGTGGCGCCGGAGTAATTGAATATCCTCTTTTGAGGTGTCGTCAGTACGTTGAAACGGGCACACCCTTTGTACAAAAATCTACGGGAAAGTTTGTACAAAGTCTGATCGTGTGTATGAGGCTTTACATATGCGCGAGGCTTTACATATGCGCCTCCACATACCAACAATCAAATGCAAGGGGATCAGATCCTCATGTGGCCTAAGGGATAGCGGTATAAACAGTGCCAGTTAGACACATAGTAAAGATCCTGGCATGTACTATATGGTGTGATCCCAAACTACCGCATAAATGGCAGTGCGGGGATCACATCAGAAAAAGTATCCAGATCTAAAGTCAAAATCAAAAGGAAACTAACCTGGTATGGCTCCTTCCGTCAGCCCGGTTAAAGAGACTGACGGGTGGAGCATTGGCGCTGTGTATAAGCCCTGTTGATTGCCATGTGATTGAAGACACCTGGATCCCCAGGTTTGATTCCACGGCGTCAGAAGCATATGACCTCAGTGTTGGGAGCGTCAAAATGGCACCCCTGTGGAACGGCCCAGCGTATGGTGTACCAAGATGGTGCCCCTGTGGAATGGCCCAGTGCATGGTGTACCAAGATGGCGCCCATACAGGGCGTCACATGGCCACGCTGCATGTCCATGCCGGCGTGGCTACGCTACGATGCGTTGTGGTGTCACCAGGCAGCGCGGACATTAGCGAGCAGTGGACTAAATTAGTCAACCATAAATAGTGGGGCTCTCTAGTGGTCAAACAGCATATGGCAGATACTAATAACGCATACAATAGAGTGAAGGCTCATCAAAGAATGAATACCAGGAGGCTTAGGTGGACTGAGGCAGTGTAATTTTATGGGGCCAGGACACTGCGGACACACACATTGCGAGACCCGGACAGAACACCCAAAAACGGAACTGGGCTAAAATACAGTGTGGTGATGAACCGATCGCCCTCACCACACGATATTGTCAAATGCTTTTTGGGGTACAAGTATAGCCGCAGACTTGATGCCAAAATGGGTACCAGAAAAGATTCAGTTATTGTTATTGTGAGGGCAAAACAGAAACAACAGATGGGATCAGCATGTACAGTATACATAATGTGGATAAACATATATATATATATATATATATACCCTAGTAACCCATCAAGTTGACCATGCATAGAACTACCCAAAGTAAGTCTGTTCAATCCAAAGCCAACAGGGGCGTTTCATCAGAGCGAATGAATAGTTAAAAAAGAGGAAATTACTCCAGAAGTACAATATCGAAGAGGGGAAAGGGTGGAAAACATGTTAAAAGGAAAATGTATACGGCCAGGGGGATGTGGGTATCTAGAAAGTCAAACCTAATCCATCTCTGGATCCCCAGTGACGAAGCCCTCCAAAAATGATTTGAAGTAAATCATCTTGTTGAGTCCCGGAAATGAAGTTGCATTCATTTTGAAGATCCAGCGTTGTTCACGATGTAGTAAAGTCTTGTTCCAGTCAACCCCCAAACCCCCCCCCCCCCCCTCGATTCCTGGATGTACCCTATCGAGTACTAGAAATGTAATATTTGGAAAAATGCCGCCATGAAAATGTAATGTATGGCCACCCAGTGGTAGATCTAAATTGCAAGATTTCATACTAAGGCAAAATGCCTAAGTGACTGTTAAACATTAGTATCCATATATTGGCAATAGCCGCATCTTCCACGTTTGAACGTACCATGTCTCTTGCATGGATCCCTAGCACCCCCCCTCCCCTATATTAACTGGAGACAAGTTTGTCCTGCAGAGATCTTGCTCTACGGAAAGTGAATGCTGGGCGTTCCGGGAAAAGTGGTGCAACTATGGGGTCTAGTGTTAGAACGTGCCAGTATTTGTGTACGATATTCTTAAAACAATCCTGTTGGTTAGAAAAACGAGTGATGATCCTCATTTAGCCATCATCTTTTTTTTTTCTGAACTTTGGTTGCATATAGCAATTCTTGCCTTGTTTTAGATGTTGCTTTCCTAAACGCCTTTTTGAGGCATTTATGAGAGTATCCTCGCTCAAGGAGTCTTGACCTCAATTCGTCAGCTTCCTTTTTGAATGTAACCTCGTCTGAGTAGTTGCGTCTGATGCGCAAATACTGACCAAATGGTATAGATTTGACTGATTATTCAGGTGAAAGCTGGTATCTTTGTGGATGTAAATATATATATATTACATATACAGGGGGTCCCCGGGTTACAAACAAGATAGGGACTGTAGGTTTGTTCTTAAGTTGAATCTGTTTGTAAGTCGGAACAGGTAAATTTTTTCAGTGTAGCTTCAGCCAAAAAATCTATTTTTATGTTTTTTAGATAACATAGAGAAGGGTTATCACCCCCTGTAACATTTGTTTTGCTGTCTGTGCCCCTGTTCAGAAGATTTCACCTCACCTTCTGTCCCAATGACAATTGGATTTTGAAAATTTTGGGTTGTTAGGGAAACATGGACTGGTGATAAAGCATCAGTGGAGACACCTTTTTCCCATATTAACTCTTACAGGAGTGAATTTCCCTTCCTAGGGGTGGATTTCCTCTCACTTCCTGTTGTCTCCTCCTATTGTAAGTAGGAGTCGTTTGTAAGTCGGATGTTTGTAAGTAGGAGACACCCTGTAATAGTATTTATAGAGAAGGCTAGTAAGCCAGTATAAATAATCCTTCAGTAAGGCTCGGTTCACACTGGGATGACCTGTCAAGTGACTTAGCCGCCTGACAAGTCACGCTCCATGCAGTGCAATGGAACCATTCTAATCGGAGCAACGTCGCTCCGACTTGTAAAAATGTTCCTGTACTACTGGGGGCCACTTGCATTGACTTCTATTAAAGAAGTCGTTTGCAAGCTGCACTGAATTTGTGATGTGCAGCTTTAAAGTCGGACAAATTTAAAGCCGCCCCAGTGTGAACCAAGATTAAAGGTGGATTGAATGCTTTTGTCTATACATATTTGAACAATGTTTTTTATCTTAATCTATGAATTGTCTCCATACAATTGCTAGTATGATGTCAGTAAATTGCTCTTTTTTTATATTTTAAATGGAATATTTTGTCATGTTATTTCTAATTATTTCAATTCCTTGGAAATATCTTTTGACGTTTTTCCCTAGGTAACAATTTATACATCCTTTTTGCAAATGATCGGGCAGGTGAGTAAAACTGGTCATTTACATTTTACACTGTTGCATATAGGCTTGGCCATAATGAGCAACATGCAAAACCACTACATATTTATTTTAATCAGTTAGCTTGCACCTTGCATAGGTACAAACTTTCAAACTTTGTTGGTGATGAATAAATGTACTTTAAAGACCTATGCAGTAATGCATGGTAAAACTGACATTTTACAATGCATTACTGTGATACCCACACAGTGTGATGCATTGTTGTGCCTTTCATTTTGAGTGACTAAAATTATTTGTAGCTAAAATTTAACATGCAACTTAAGCAAATACCAATTTAAAAAATGTTTTTAATTTCTAGATGATTAGATTCCATGGGGCAACACTTCCTGTGTATATCGTATCCAATTTATTACTTGCATATGGAGCACAGTTGTATGCGCTATCCATCAAAGGTAGAACATTTTTATTTACTGAACTTTGTTAGTTGTTTTCAGATTTGGTATGTACACTTTAGGAGCATTTTCTGAACTTATCCCTCAGCTCTGTAAGACTAGGGCTGGCGATATTTAACGTTTATCGGATTATCAGAGAAGTTGTTTTATTTTATTTTTATCACAAGTTTCACAAAGTTACATATTTGAAGTACAGATAAGTGATCTGATGGAATAATGGTGGATGAAATCAGATTTGACCCAGATCACCTCAACCATTGTTCAGTAAGGCTAACTCTCAAGTTACAGAACCTGTATAGATGTTTAAAAAGCAAGAGGGTCTGGGCCAAACTCACTGTTTTTACAGGAAAAGTTGAGATTTGCATGATTATTCTGCCAATATATCTGGATATAATGATCATTTGGTAATGGAGTTTTGATACTTATGCATTTTTTTTAAAATCATAGGCTCAGTTTGCCTTGCCAAGGTTTGTTATGGTTTTATTTTAATGTAAATGTTTAACACATTTGTTAATATTTTCTTTAATTGTGGTCAGGTCTAAAATAAAATGTTTTCAGCTATACAATTACATATAACTGTTTAGTATTTTCATATACGGACATTTTCTTGGTGCGTAAAAAACGCCGCCTCCCCCAACGTCTTCTGGGGAAAGCACTGATTCAGACTCTGGCCCCGCTGTGACTGGCGGCCCCTGTCCTGATGTATCGGATGCGGAGCAGGACCGTTCAGACAGTGTGAATGACTCCGTGTCCGGGTCAGTGCAGGAAAAAGCGCTTGAAGGAGCACTTATTACAGCAGTGCAGGATACCCTAAAAATGGAAGATACGGCGGGGGCATCTACAGAGGTGTCGGTCCCTTTCGGGGTCCCACAAGCCGGCCCGCACGCCTAAGGTGTTTCCTTACCTAACTTATTTTGATAAGTTTATTTACAAGGAATGGGGAAAACCGCAGCGGGCAATGGTGTGTTACCCCATTGAGGAGAGGTTCCTGAAGAAATGGACATCTCCTCCGATTGTTGACCCCCCGGTATCCAGGTTAAATAAAGTAACCACGATTCCGGTGGAAGGGACTTCTGCTTTCAAGGACCCTGCCGACAGAAGGGCCGAGGCGGTTGCCCGGTCCAGGTTTACCGTGGTGGGGTCAGCATTGCGGCCAGTTTTAGCCACGGCCCTGGTATCGCAGACGCTGACTGAATGGGCTAAATTGTTGCACCGTGAATTGGAGAAGCAACAGGCTTCCCCGGTCTGCGTGGAGCTGGCAGACCAGTTGGTGCAGGGCCTTAAGTATGTCTGTGATGTGGCTTTAGATACGGCCCCCTTGCTCGCTAGACCCTCAGTATCCGCAGTAGTGCTACGTCGCCCGATTTGGCTAAAATGCTGGTCTGCGGATCAGGCATCTAAGAAAGCACTGGCGGACTTGCCCTTCCAGGGAGAGAGGCTATTTGGAGCCTCGCTGGATGACATTATTAAAGAGGAAGTAAACCCTGATGGGTTTACTTCCTCTTTGTTTCCCTGCAAAAGTAAAGCATAATGGACTACTATGCATCGCATAGTAGCCCATTATGTGCCACTTACCTGACACAGGAGCCAACGATGTCACTGCTGTCCCCTGTTGCACGAAGAATCCATCTTCCTTCCGGGTATCGCTGCTCCAGGACTGTGAGTGGCCGGAGCAGCAATGGTGTCACTCCGGCGCATGCGCCCGGGAGCCGTAAGTGAAGGCATGTTTGCCTTCACTTGCGGTGCGCCTGCGCCTTTGTCTACGGCGCGCATGTGCCGTAGACAGTGGTGCCAATATTTCTGTAAATATCTCCTAAACCTTTTAGGTTTGGGAGATATTTCTTGGACCTACAGGTAAGCCTTAATCTAGGCTTATCTGTAGGTCAAAGTGGTCTGTAAGGGGTCTGTCCGGTCCTGGACCTCAACAGCTTTGTTAACCACTTTCGGACCATTTTGCTGGCTTAAGACCAGACCACTTTTTGTGATTCGGCACTGCGTCGCTTTAACTGACAATTGTGCGGTCGTGCGACGTGGCTCCCAAACAAAATTGACATCCTTTTTTCTCCACAAATAGAGCTTTCTTTTGGTAGTATTTAATCGCCCCTGCGGTTTTTATTTTTTGCGCTATAAACAAAAAAAGACTTTTTGCTATAATAAATATCCCCCAAAAATATATAAAAAAAAATTTTTCCTCAGTTTAGGCCGATGCGTATTCTTCTACATATTTTTGGTAAAAAAAATCGCAATAGGCGATTATTGATTGGTTTGCGCAAAAGTTAGAGCATTTACAAAAAAGGGGATAGTTTTATAGCATTTTTATAATTTTTTTTTTTTACTAGTAATGGCAGTGATCAGCAATTTTTTTTGTGACTGCGACATTATGGTGGACACATCGGACATTTTTGACACATTTTTGGGACCATTGTCATTTATACAGCAATCGGTGCTATTTAAATGCACTGATTCCTGTGTAAATTACACTGGCAGTGAAGAGGTTAACCACTAGGTGGCAGTGTAGGGGTTATATGTTCCTAGAGACGTGTTTCTAAGGCCCCTTTCACACTGGGGCGGGAGCCGCAGCGACGGTAAAGCAGCGCTATATTCAGCGCTGCTTTTCCGTAGTTTTCGCCGAGGTATTCGGCCGAAAAGGGGTTAAAGTCCCCCGCAAATTGCCGCCGTAGCGACGCTTTGTGGCGGTATTACCGCGGTGTCCCATTGAAATCAATGGGTAGGAGTGGTGAATACACCGCTCCTATACCGCTCCAAAGATGCTGCTAGCAGGACTTTTTTTACCGTCCTGCTAGCGCACCGCTCCAGTGTGAAAGCCCGCCGGCTTTCACACTGGAGTGAATGGGGCCGTTTTTTTCAGGCGGTGAAAAAGCGCCCCAGTGTAAAAGGGACCTAACTGTGGGGGGGCGTGGCTATGAGCTAGTGAATGCTGATCTCTGCTCCAATCACAGGGAGCAGAGATCGGCGTCACTAGTTGCTAGGCAGAACGGGGAGAAGCTGTTTATTTCAGCATCTCCCTGTTCAGCCTTCCCGTAAGATGAGTCCACGGGATCCGCAACCAGACTCACGGGTGCCCCGACCGCCGGCATCTTAAAGGGGACGTACCTGTACGCCCTTATGCCTGTCCGTGCCATTCTGTCGATGTTCATCGTCGTGCGCCGGTCGGGAAATGGTTAAAGTACAAAGGTTCAGGATGGAATCAGTTCGCTCAGTGGTCGCTGCACTCCATCAGGGGGATTTTCTGGCATCCCTGGACATCAAGGACGCATACTTGCATGTCCCCATATGCATCAAGCATCAGAGGTTTCTGCGATTTGCGGTCGGGGAGGATCACTACCAATTTGTAGCTCTCCCTTTTGGCATGACTTCGGCACCGAGGGGCTTCACCAAGGTGCTAGCCCCAATTTTGGCTTTGCTGAGGCAGCGAGGGATCGCAATCGTGGGTTAGGTGGACGACCTCCTTCTGAGGGGAGATTCCACCTCAGAATTAAGGGAGTATGTGGCAATCACCATGCAAACTCTTCAGGAGTTGGGTTGGGTACTGAACCTACAGAAGTCAGTGTTGGTGCCGACGCCTGGAATGTCTGGGCTTGCTTCTGGACTCCTCAGAGGCAAGTCTTTCTCCCTTCAGACAAGTTGCAGACTCTTCAAGCTGCGGTAAAGTTGTTGGTGTCCCGCAGGTGGTCGTCGCTGCGCTTTTGCATGCAAGTCCTGTTTCTCATGGTAGCCACTTTTGAGGCGGTACCGTATGCTCAATCTCACACTTGAGACTTGCAAAAGGAGATATTGTGCAAATGGGACAAGATGTGGAGAGGCACCGCCTGATTGCCCGAAGCTCCAGTACATTGATCGGCAGGCGTGATTCCTCCTGGGTCCACTGACCTTGGTCTGAATGTACGCCCCAAACTCCCCCCCCCCAACGGTCAGGCTGGCGTCTGTTGTGATCCCCGTCCAATGAAGAGGAAGGAACGACTTCCTGGACCGAAGGGCCGGTGACCTCAGCCACCAGAGCAGGGAATCCCTGACTAGCTGGCTCACCCGAATTTGACAATCCAGGGACGAGTTGGACAACGCCGTGGCGGTGGCGTATGGCAACCATCAAGGAGGAACAAGGAGCTCGGCTGCAGCACTGGAGGTTACTCACATCCTGCGGTGGGCAGTGCGGCGCGTGCCGGCTCTGTTGGCCGTGTATATTCCGGGCATGGAGAACTGGCAAGCGGACTACCTAAGTCATCAGATGCTGGACCAGGGGGAATGGTCACTCCATCCGGATGCATTTCGGCTCCTTTGATAAGGTGGGGCACGCCAGATGTGGATCTTCTGGCTTCTCAACTCAATCGGAAGGTACAGAGGTTTGTGGCCAGGTCAAAGTATCCCTGGGCGGACGCGGCAGACGTGTTGGTGGCTCCATGGGGGCATTATCGGCTGATTTATGCCTTTTCCCCACTCTAACTTCTACAACGTCTGCTTCACCGAGGTGAGGCCGAGGGGATTCCGGTGATTCTGATGGCCCCAGATTGGCCTCGGCGTCCGTGGTACGCCGACATAGTACGAATGGTGGCGGATGTTCCTTGGTCGACTGCCGATGCGAGAGGACCTTCTGTCGCAAGGTCTAATATTTCATCCTGCTTTACCGTCACTGGCTTTTACGGCGGGGCTGTTGAAAGCCAGGTGCTAAGGGACCGAGTTCTGTCGGATTCGGTAATATTCACTATATTGAGGGCACGGAAGTCATCTTCTCAAAAGATTTATCATCGTACGTGGAAGGCCTACATGTCCATGTGTGAGGAGATGAGGTGGCGTCCTCGTACATATTCACTTTCCAGGATTCTGCTGTTTTTGCAGCGAGGGGAGGATCAGAAACTTGCATTAGGCACCATTAAGAGGCACATATCAGCTTTGGCTGTCTTTGTTCAATGACCCTTGGTGGCTCATTTATTGGTGAGTACGTTTGTTCAGGGGGTTCGACATGTGGCCCCTCTGATTCGGCCACCGCTACCTCTGTGGTATTTGAATCTGGTGCTCTCGGCGCTTCAGAAACCGCCGTTTGAAAACATTAGGGAGATTCCCTTATTGACACTCTCTCAGAAGGTGGTCTTTCTAGTGGCCATTGCATCTGCCAGGAGGGTTTCTGAGTTGGCGGCCTTGTCTTGCAAGTCTCCCTACTTGATCCTCCACAAGGATAAGGCGGTGCTGCGTCCGCAGCCTTCGTTTCTTCCAAAGGTTGTTTTGGCCTTTCATCTAAATGAGGACATTGTGCTTCCATCCTTATGTCCTCGGCCGTCACACCCTAAAGAGGTGGCTTTGCATTCCCTGGACATGGTCCGGGCTCTGCGGGTGTATCTGTCTGCTCCTTTTCGGAGGTCGGACTCACTGTTTGTATCGGTGGCTGGTCCAAAGAAGGGACTGGCGGTCTCATCGGCCACCATCTCTCGGTCGTTCAGACAGACTGTAGTTCAGGCTTATGCCATAAGGCGGCGGGCGCCTCCCTTTCCTGTCACAGCGCATTCTACCAGGGCAATCGGTGCCTCTTGGGCTTTCCGACATCAAGCGTCTGTTTCTCAGGTGTGTAAGGCGGCGACCTGGTGGCCCATTCACACTTTTACTAAATTATACAAGGTTGATTTGAGTGCATCTTCGGATGCTTGCTTCGGCCGCAAGGTTTTGCAGGTGGTTGTTTAACCACTTGCCTACTGGGCACTTAAAACCCCCCTCCTGCCCAGACCAATTTTCAGCTTTCGGTGCTCTCACACTTTGAATGACAATTACTCAGTCATGTAACACTGTACCCAAATGAATTTTTTGTCCTTTTTTTTCATACAAATAGAGCTTTCATTTGGTGGTATTTGATCACCTCTGGTTTTTTTTTTTTTTTTTTTGCGCTATAAATGACAACATTTTGAAAAAAAAAAATTTTTTTCTTTGTTTCTGTGATAAAATTTTGCAAATTATAATTTTTTTTTCATGAATTTTGGCCACAATTTATACTGCTACATATCTTTGGTACAAATAACCCAAATTAGTGAATATTATTTGGTCTTTGTGAAAGTTAGAGAGTCTACAAGCTGTGGTGCAAATCATAAAAAATTGATCACAACTGATGTACTGGTGGCCTATCATTTCTTGCGACCGGAACAAGCCAGGAAAGTACAAATAACCCCCAAATGGCCCCTTTTTGGAAAGTAGACATTCCAAGGTTTTTTCCCACAATTCTTTGCAAAATGAAGATTTTTTTTTTTTTCCCCCACAAAATGGTCATTGTAATAGGTTATTTCTCTGACATGAAATGTGTATACCACAAATAATGTCCCAAAATAAATTCTGCTACTCCTCCTGAGTACTATGATACCACATGTGTGGGACTTTTTCACAGCCTAGCCACTTAGAGAGGCCCAACATGCAGGGAGCGCCATCACGTGTTCTAGGAGCATAAAATACACATCTAACTTGTTGACTACCTATTACACTTTTGAAGGCCCTGGAGCACCAGGACAATGACATGTGGCACTGATGGCAGGTGGCACTGATGGCACATGACACTGATGTGACACAGTGCCATCTGTCATCAAATACGTGGCACTGATGACAGGTGGCACTGGGTACAGGTGTCACTGGGGACAGGTGGTACTGATAGGTGTCACTGGGGACAGGTGGTACTGATAGGTGGCACTGGGAACAGGTGTGTTTCACTGTGTGTGTGTGTTTTTCACTGTGTGTGTGTGTGTGTGTCTTACTTACTTTTCAATGACGCTGCAGCACAGAAGCTCTCCCTCCTCACACGCTGTCTCTGTGTGAGGAGGGAGAGACGGCGATGAGAGATGATCTCATATGTTTACATATGAGATCACCTCATTGGACACGCCGATCAAGTGCTAAATGGCCGCTGTGATTGGCCATTTAGCACGATCTGTGATTGACTGTGTCCAAGGGAGAAAATGTACTCACTGTAAAATCCTTTTCTCTGAAGTTCATTGACGGACACAGCACCCACCCCTCCTATCTCTGTTTGTTTTTAATTCTGACGAACTGAGCTGCTGGATGCAGTGTGAGAGGTCATAGCCAGTAGGACCGCCCCCTGGGTCAAGAAGAGCTGCTGTGTCCGTCAATGAACTTCAGAGAAAACTATTTTACGGTGAGTACAAAAATCTATTTTTTTCTTTCATTTAAAATAAAAAAGATGTTAGTTACCTGCTCTGTACAGGGGTATTGCACAGAGCGGCCCCAAACCTCCTCTTCTGGGGTCCCCTGTCAGCGATCTCTGCTCCACCTCTTATCTGTGTGCCATCATAGGAAGCCACTTCCTCTGGGGGCAGACATGTGAGTACATTCCAGAGCCAGGCTGTGTGCGTCCATGGATGCACAGCATGGCCTGACCCCAATCCCCGTTCCCTCCTTATAGGATTTGACTGAGAGCAGCTGGAGCCAATAGTTGGGCAAGCCTGTGAGAGGGGAGAGAAGATTTGCAGGCAGACAAAGCGTTTGATCAATGTGGGACCCAGGATAATTATTTGCGGGTTGGGGAGGAACCACAACTGGGAGGTATTTTTTACCTAAATGCATAGAATGTCATATGACTCCTGGACTTTGGAGGTACCTGAATTATGCCTGCAGCTACAGGCATCATCCAGATATCTTTTTTTTTTTTTTCAGCCAGCCATTCCCTCACATGTGAAAGCCATCATAGCGGCTGTTTAGCCACTTGATTACTTTTACAGGCAGCAAAAGGGGATGCCCCCCCCCCCTCCAGCCGCCCTCCAGTGCTTCTCCAGTCTCTCCCATGCGATCGGGACCCAGAGAATGAATCTGTCAGAGGTGGCGGTTCACTGCCATTTTTTACTGGAAAGCCTGAGATCGATTTTTTTTTCTCAGGCTTTCCAGCATAGAGGAGAGATGTGGGGACTTATAATAGACCCCGGATCTGTTCATAAAGAGGACCTGTCATGCCCTATTCCTATTACAAGGCATGTTTACATTTCTTGTAATAGGGAAAAAAGTGATCAAAAAAATAATTAAAGGGAAAATGTAAAAAGTTGTAAAATGTAAAAAATTAAATAAAAATAAAATAAACACAAAAAAAAAAATGTAAAGAGCCCCCATCCCCTTGTGCTCACACACAGAAGTGTACGCGTATGTAGGTCACGCCCGCAAATTCAAAATTGCACATGAAGTATCGCTGCCAACGTTCGAGCGAGAGCAATAATTATAGCACAAGACTTCCTCTGTAAATCTACACTGGTAACCTGTAAAAATTTAACGTCACCTATGGAGATTTTTAAGTATCATAGTTTGTCGCCATTTCACAAGCTTGTGCAGTTTTAAAACTTGACATGTTGGGTATCTATTTACTAAACATCTTTCACATTATACAAAAAAATTGGGGTAAATAGTGTTTTTTTTTTTATTTTTTTTTTTTAAGTGTTTGGAAAAGTGCTGTGCAAATATTGTGTGACATCAAAAATTGCAACCACCATAATTTTATTCCCTACGGTCTCTGCTAAAAACAATTCAATTGGGGTTTTTTTAGTAAATTTCGAGCAAAATAAACAGATTTTTTTACATACACTATATTATCAAAAGTATTGGGACGCCTGCCTTAACATAAACTTTAATGTCATCCCAGTCTTAGTCCTTAGGGTTCAATATCGAGTTGGCCCACCCTTTGCAGCATGGTAGTTCCTCCACCCCAAATTTGCTCTGGTCTTTATGGACCTTGCTTTGTGCACCGGTTCATATCATTTTGGTGGAGGGGGGATTATGGCGTGGGGCTGTTTTTCAGGGGTTGGGCTTGGCCCCGTAGTTTCAGTGAAGGGAACTCTTAAAGCGGAAGTAAACCCATCGATTTAACAGTCTAAAAAAAAAAAAAGGCATGCCGTGAATGCTAACTGCACATTGGCTGTGCTCTCAACCATACAGTCAAACCATCCAATGGCTGGTGTCATAACGGATCACATGTGCAGCGTTGTGGCAGTTGAAGATTAAACAGAGGCAAAGATGGCAGCTTCCTTGGCTGAAAACGATAGGGGGGTTTACTTCCACTTTAAGATGTAAGCATACCAAGACATTTTGGACAATTTCATGCTCCCCAACTTTGAGAACAGTTCCTGTTCCAACATGACTGCGCACCAGTGCACAAAGCAAGGTCCATAAAGACGTGGATGAGCGAGTTTGGGGTGAAGGAACTTGACTGGCCTGCACTGAGTCCTGCCCTCAACATGCTGGAACATCTTTAGAATGAATTAGAGAGGAGACTGCGAGCCAGGCCTTTTTGTCCACATCAGTGCCTAAACTCACAAAGGTGCTTTTGGAAGAATGGTCAAACATTCCCATAGACACACCTTAACCTTGTGGACAGCCTTCCCAGAAGACACCTGTTATAGCTGCAAAGTGTCAGCCAACTCAATATTGAACCCTACAGACTAAGCCTGGAATGCCATTAAAGTTAATTTGCATGTAAAGGCAAGTGTCCCAATACTTTTGGTAATATAGTGTATATGACAAAAATGTCAGAATTGGCCCGGTAGGCAAGTGGTTAAAGGCTAAGCTCACCTTTGAAACATGCATGTTCCACCTGTTTTTAGGGTAGAACATGTAACATGTTCCAGCAATCTGCACGGCTGATTTCCACAGTGAAACCCCCCCCCCCCCCCCCCCCCCCATGACAGCGGGGAATCTTTTCAATAGTGCTGCAGGGAGGGATTCCCTTATCAACACTGACTGACTTAGGCCCCTTTCACACTGGGGCGGGAGCGGCGTCGGCGGTAAAGCAGCGCTATATTTAGCGCTGCTTTACCGTTGTTTTAGCCGCGGTATTCGGCCGCTATCGGTGCGGTTTTAACTCCCGCTAGCGGCCGAAAAAGGCGGCGCTTTGCGGCGGTATTACCGCGGTGTCCCATTGATTTCAATGGGTAGGAGCGGTATAGGAGCGGTGAATACACCGCTCCTTCACCGCTCCACAGATGCTGCTAGCAGGACTTTTTTTTGACCGTCCTGCTAGCGCACCGCTCCAGTGTGAAAGCCCCCCCGGCTTTCACACTGAAGTGAATGGGGCCGGATTTTTTCAGGCGCTGTACAGGCGCTATTTTTAGCGATGTAGCGCCTGAAAAATGCCCCAGTGTGAAAGGGGCCTTACTGAAAATCACTCATGGAAAGAAAGAAAATCAAATCTATGGGCTGCTTTAATTTGCACCTGCTTGACTGTTCATAATTTTTTTTCAGGGCACTGCTTGGAATTCGATGCAACGTTGGATATGGCTGCCAAGCCTTACAAAGTTGACCCCATTATAAATATTTGCAGGTTTCTTTTAGGGTAAATCACTTTTTTTCTTTTTCCCTTATTGTCTTGAAAAAGTATTTATACGTCTTGAAATTTTGTCATGTTAAAACCAAAAACATAAATATATTTTATTGGGATTTTATGTGCTAGATTTTCAGGGGTGTGAATACTTTTTTCAAGGCACTGTTATATATTTTGAAAGTGACTGGTTTCATTATACATGTATTGCTATGTTTGTGTAGGCATACATATTTTAATATTTCATAAAATATAGTAGTGTAAGGTTTTTTTATCAGCTTAGAAAAGTACAAGAACATGAGTTTTCTGGTCATCTGCATTGCCTTAATCCTGTTTCTCACTATTGATTAGGATTGCGATGAAAAAGGTCAGTTAGTGTTTTTTTTTTGGTTTTTTTTTATTCTTTCTTTTTATTATTTTTCATATTGCAAAAATTAAAAGCATACAGCATCATGAGTTAACGTATAATATCACACAATGCAAAGACACAATTGTTGTACTATATTCCTTCTCCCTCCCACCTACCCTACCTGACCCACCCCCCTAGCACACATCACACAATCATTATCTATACATGTCTTCATATCTATTGTCTGTCCATATAACTGAAGAGGAAGAAAAAATCCCCTCCATAGATAAACCAAAGATATAAAGAAGAGACCACAAAAAAAAAAAAAAAAAAGGCAGAGATAGGGGCATGGTGGCGAGCAGGAGAAAATTCCCCTCAGCTCACCACTATCCCCTCATACAGGACACCCCATATCCTCCAGCCAAGGTCTCCACATTTTATCGATCTTCCTGAGGTTATCTTGCCTAATATACATCACTCTCTCGCTCCATCCATTGAATTGATTGTTTCAATCCAATTCTCCACAGTCGGAGGGGTCTGAGCCTGCCATTTCTGTGCAATTAGTTTTCTTGCTTGGAACATACATCTCAAAACTGTCACAATAGGCATGTCTTGGCCTCAGGTTCTAATGAGTTGCTAACATTTTTATTTATTCTAGTAATTATCTCCACCCAGTATCTAAAAATCTTTGGTCACTTCCACACCATATGGATAAGGTCTCCTGTCGCCTTACACCTGGGGCACTCATCATTTTGTTTCCAACCAAGTTTAAACATTTTTGGGGGGTATAGTACACTCTATGAATTAGAAACAGGTGAGAAAGTTTCTGCGAAGGGGAAATCGAGACCAGGGCACCTTGTTCTAAAATGTTATGCCATTGTACCATAGTTATTATCCCTACGTCTTTCTCCCACCTCTCTCTACTCTTAAGAGGTCCCACCCCACTTATAATTATATCCCCCAGGGAAGCATACAACTTGGAGATTAAACCTTTAGTTGAGGCTGGATTAATAATTTTCAGGAGTACGGGGATCTGGGTCCACTCCATACTTTGAGACCTGAACTGTACTTGAATGGCGTGTCTAATCTGCAGGTATTTGTAAAGTGCCTTATTTGATCTAAATTCCTGTCTTTGATCTAAAAAAGACTTCACGAGGTTACCCTCATATAACTGGATTAAACGACTAATAGTCAGTTAGTGTTAGAGCTGAAAATGTCTGACAGATTGCCGAGACTGCATCCATTTACTAAAGGAATTTAGACCTTTTTTTTTTTATATATATTTTTTCAGCACGCTCCCTTGTACCTGGGACAGTTCCAAGAGACTGGAGTATTGTGGATGTAGTATAGAACTGTTTATGAAGAGTAAGAGACTAGATACAACAAATATATCTAGTAACACTGACTGAATTATGGTGTGTGTATTTAAGTGGGAGTAAACCCTTCTTTTTTTTTTTGTACCTGCATGTAATAAGGCTCACCTGTAGGTACAGTGAACATCTCCTAAACCTGCATGGTTTAGGAGATATTCGCACTGCATGCAGCCGGTGATGTCACCGGCGCATGCTCTCTGAAGGGATGGCATACACATGGGCGGGAGTGACGTGATCCCGGCACGGCCGGAGGACACGAACCAGGAATGAAGTCTGGGTGAAGATGGAAGGCCTGTCAGCAGCGACAGCGCACCGCTGGAAGGCTTCGTTCTAAGGTAAGTATTTCATAGTGTGCTAGTATGCGATGCATACTAGCACATTATGCCTTTTTATCTTTGCAGCGTTTAAAAAATAAAAAAAATGCTTGTGTTTACTACCACTTTAACCACTTCAGCCCTGGAAGGATTTACCCCCTTAATGACCACGCCATTTTTTGTGATACGGCACTGCGTCGCTTAAACTGACAATTTGTCACAACAAGTACTTACCGAGGCCGAGATGCCGAGAGTGGTAAACCCTTGCAACTGCGCGCACCCCGACCCCCCGGAGGTGGTACAGGGAACGGGTGGCACGCGGAAGCACTGCCCACCAGCAAGTGTAATTCAGAGGAGGGCTGAGGAGCTGAGCCGAGCCGAGGTTGAACTGGAGTTCAGTAGCTGGCAGAGAGTCCTAAGCAAAGTAGAAGGGAATCCGGGAGGTAGCAAGAGGTCAGGCACAAGACAAGTAGCAAGTCCGTTAAGCAGGCCAGGGGTCAGATCCGAAAGACAGGCAGAGGAGTCCGTTAGGCAGGCCGAGGGTCAAACATGTAGAGGCAGATTAAGAGAAGTCTGTATAAACAAGCCAAGGGTCAGATGGAGGAGAGAGCAGCAAAGTCAGGGACGATCCGGGTCAAAGTCAGGCAATCAGGAGGTAGTAGCAGGAAACGGGCACAAACTGGAAGCTGACAACAAACCAGCATCCCTATTGGATGCCAGGGCTGCTTGAAATAGTCTCACCATAGCGTGCGCCATGGTGCACTTCCGTGCGCCAATGCGGATACCCGTGCGCTATCGCGCACACTCGCGGGCCACGGCGCGCACACGCGCGCCGTTGTGTACGCGTGCGCCGTACTATTGGGCCGCGCACATATGTGCGCCAGAGCGCTAAACCGCCACGCACGTGCGCAGGGACCTGGCGAGCATGGCTTCCGTGCGCCAATGCGGATACCTGTGCGCTATCGCGCACAGGCGCGCCATTGTGTGCGCACGCCGCACCATTGGGCCGCGCACATGTGTGCGTCGGAGCGCTAAACCGCCACGCACGCGCGCAGGGACCCCAGCGAGCATGGCTGGAGAGAGGCCTTCTCTGACACAATTGTGCGTTAGTGCGAAGCTGTACCTGAACAAAATTTATGTCCTCCCCCCACAAAAAGGGCTTTCTTTTGGTGGTATTTGATCACCTCGGTTTAGGCTAATATGTATTCTTCTACATAGTTTTGTTAATCGCAATAAGTGTATATTGATTGGTTTTCGCAAAAGTTATAGGGGATAGATTTATGGAATTTTTTTTTTTTTTTTTTTTTTTAAATAATGGGGAAAATGGGGTTATTCCACAGCTGGACGTGGACGAGAGGATAGTGTAGTAAGTTTGTATCTCTGAGCCTTAGACCCCCCCCCCCCCCCCCCCCCCCACAAAAAGGAGAGGATTACCCTATTAAGCTGCTTAAAAAAGGATCTAGGTACCCACGTTGGTGAATTGCTGAAAATGTACATAAATTTGGGCAAAATGTCCATTTTAAGCAAATTGATTTGATCCAGTTGGGATAAGGGCAAGTTTCTCCATGCCTTAAGCTTGAGTTTAGACTCCGCCAACACTGGAATCAGATTATTATCAACATACATTTTTTGCATTACGGTTTACTACCACCCCTAGATGAGTGAACAATGTTACCCACTGCGGATGCCGGTCCCCAAGGCCTGGACAGCGGCATCAGAATCAATTGTAAAGAAGTGACTTGTGCCAATTCACTTTAAGACCTGTGAGAAGTCTTGCATGACCTGGAGAGCACCCTGTAAGGAGGGGCCAGCATAATTAAAAAACAGGAGTTAATCTGCGCAGAGAGCAACATTCTCATCCAACCAGCCAACTTGCAGACCTCGGATAGCCAGGGAAACACGCAGAGCCTCTGCGTTTGGTTTCATTGCCAGGATGGGGTTGAGGGGCAACCATGGCAGACTACTGCAGTAGGCCCATCGTACAGCAATTGTAGCAAGGCAATAAAGTGTAGGGGAAAGCCTATTATCAACACCTCCTAAAGGTAGGGCCACACCACGGCGTCACAAGCCCTCTCTGTCTAAAGAGGACATTACCCTTGTACCATTATTAGCGTGAAGTGCATGGATATTCGTAAATAACCTGTGGATGTTGATATCTCTTGATTCATGGGGGGTGAACCATGTGTGATCTGAGTCTAAAGGGTGTTTAGTAGGCGACTAAGCTTCGTTTCAGGAGTTTCGTAAGAGTTTCAAGGT
Source organism: Lithobates sylvaticus (assembly GCA_028564925.1). NCBI lineage: Eukaryota > Metazoa > Chordata > Amphibia > Anura > Ranidae > Lithobates > Lithobates sylvaticus. Next base: position 136,934,622 of record CM053031.1, read on the forward strand.
CACAATTGAGGAAAGCAATTGGCCTGTATGATGCACATAATGATGGATTTGGGGTGCTTATGTATCAGAATAATATGTGCTTCCTTCATGGACAGCGGAGTGCATCATTTGCTAGACAGGTAGAGTAAGCTGTGGCAAGGGTGGGAGCCAAAAGCTCCACATAGGTTTTGTAGAACTCTATTGGAATCCTGTCAGGACCAGGAGCCTTGCCACTGAGGAATGACTGGATAGCTATCTCTACCTCCTCCATCGTGATGGAACACATGAGGGACTCGCCTTCTGAATCCAAGAGCCATACCAGTGCAACAGGATCTAAAAGGACGGTGACCACGGCTGGACCCAAATCCTGGGGGAGAGAAGATGTATACAGATTGGTATAAAATTTAGCAAATTCAAATAGTATATCTTTCGGAGAGGTGAGTAAAATACCACCTGAGGAATGCAAGGCTGTGTTAGTTGTACAGGGTCTGTCATTCTGCGTGTGTAAAATTATTTTAAAGGTTTTGGACAGCACTAGTATTTTGATGTGTAAGGTATTCTAAGGGTTGTTTTACAAAAATATATGGTAGAAGATATTCTAACTTTGGAGAATTGGATACCATCTGTCTTTTTCATAAACCCACTCAAACTGACATTATCAGTTCTTAGGAGGAGCGTTTAAAATTAAAATCTAGATGTTGTGAACACAACTGATGTCATATTTGGATTCTACAAAACCACTTGATACTCCTCCTCCATAGGAGCCTAATGCAGACCTTGAGAATAAAAAGGTCTATAAAAGAACATTTGTACATGTGCTTTCTGTTCATGTACAAACATTCTCTGCATAATCAATATCGGATAATGTTGACATTGATGTACTGTAAAGATCGGTACTGAGTAAAGTACTTTTCACTCTTTTAATAAGGATGTGAAGTAGTTGAAAGGGATGCTTCATATAATTGTGACACACATTATGTTAAAGGAAATCTGCAAAGAGAGAAGCACAAAGACTGCCGTTGGGGACCTCTCCTTGCTGGTTGCCATGCGAAGCGTTGGTCTTATTTCTTTGTGTCACTGACTTGACAAAACTATGCAGGCTAGGACTTTCCCTTGATTTCTCTGATCTGCTTACTTGTTCTGTGTCAGTGACTCCGAATTATAAAACCAGTGGATCAACATAACAGCCTGGCAAGTAGCTTTTGCAGAAGGTCAACAATAACAACCACTTTGTTACTACTCTCGGGACTGGTTTACTTTAAAAGAACTTAAAGCGTTGGTTACCCCCAACACTTCATATTCCTGATATGTGCCTGCTGTACCATGTACTTGCATGATAAAGTATCCTATTCTTTTTGTATTGCTTCCTTTATGTGAAATCCCTGGTGTTCCTGTAATGCCCTCTGCTTTCCTAATTAAAACCTGACCACACAAGCAGTAGAGCACACAGTGGTCAGTTCTCTAGCTATGCTGGGAACTCAATGTGCTCTCCTCCAATGATCAGACTGGTCCTGACATGCCCGTGCTGCACAGCCACTCACTGGGAAGCTCAGTGTGCTGCTGCTTCTCTCCCCCAACGTAGGCCTTTAATTTGACATGTTGCCTGGAATTGACATTTAACTCCTTCAGCCTCAACCTTCAGCAAAATGATTGATGTTCCTGGCAGTGTTGGTTGCTGTATTTAACAAGCTGCTAGCAATTTTCAAAAGTTTTCAGAAAAACTCAATAAAACCAAACTGAAAGATTCTTGAGATTTACTGAAAACTTTTGCAAATTGCTAGAAGCTTGTTTAGTACAGCAACCAACACTGCCAGGAACATTGATAATTTTGCTGAAGGTTGGAGCTGAAGGAGTTAAATGTCAATTCCAGGCAACACGTGACACTAGTCACTGCAACTATACTAAAATCAATCATTCATCATTATTAAAGAGATTGTAAATTATCACCTTGTGAAACAACCCCTTCAGTTTAAAATATAATTTTTTGGGGTGTGCACCCCCCTCCCCCCGTTGATTTATACTGTTGTTGCACATATGTACCTACATAGTGAAATAGGATTGTCTTTAGTATGCTGCGAAGATAATTGATTTTTTTTTTTTTTACAGGTATGAGTGGTTCAAAAATACTTGGGACAGCATTGGGTTGCCACAGTTGGACTCATCTGAGCTACATTCTCTAGGATTTCTATTTCCTGTGGCATCTCTGTTACTATTCATGTTTGGAACTGGAGTAGCCTACTGGAGTGGATTTTTTTTTAAGTTCATAATTGGAATAGTGGCAGCAGTGTGGACAAGGGTTAAAAGGTTTGAGTCAAAAATCCCATGTCTATTACAATTGTAAATATCTTTCTTGCAAAAAACTGAAGTTGCCTAATTCTGCAGTAGTTTTCTTTTTGGTACGCCTCAATAGAAAATGAAGAAAACATGTAAATATTGATATGACCGCTATGTGATGACTGAATTACTCAAATCTCTTATTGTGATTTAGGTGTCGATCCCAAGTCTCACAGCTGATCTCAGGTCATTACCAGTTTATGAAACAGGTAATCAGCGGAGAACATGTTCTCCACTGATTATCGCAGCACAGTGAGAATCTGTAACTGACTGTCACAGAAACGGCCAGTGTATGAAGGTGCGATCTCGACACCTCACTGGCGTTTTGTGACAGAATTCTCACTTTCTGATTCACCATCTCATGAGGTGGAGAATCGGAGAGAGAAGCACGAAGCTGGCTGAGTATTCTGGAGAAAGCAGGAAGTCTTTTGATTTCCTTTTTTCATCCAGTGACTGAACAGTCAGAGCACATCTTCCCCCACCTTTACACACCCCAAAACAAGCAAGTTAGGAATCTATAGTGTGTGTGTGTGTGTGTATATATATATATATATATATATATATATATATATATATTGTGTGTATCTATCTATCTCTGTATATGTATATGTGTGTGTATATATATATATATATATATATATATATATATAGATATATATAGATAGATAGAATATATATATATATATAATAATAATAATTGTTTTTTTTTTTTTTTTTTTTAGATGTTCGTGTCTCTGGCTGGGTTCACGCTTGTGCGATGCGTGAACCAGCATGATTCCTGTGTGGGTTTCCACATCGCACCTGCATTGACATCTGCACACCACTGCGGGTGTCAATGTAAAGTTAATGACACCCCTAGATCATTTCACAGATCGCAGTGCACACCCCTCACATTTTTGTAAACATTTTCTTCTATCTTTTCATGTGACAGCACTGAAGAAATGACACTTTGCTACAATGTAAAGCAGTGCGTGTACAGCTTGTAAAACAGTGTAAATTTTTGGTCCCCTCAAAATAACTCAACACACAGCCATCAATGTCTAAACCGCTGGAAAAAAAAGTGAGTACACCCCTAAGTGAAAATGTCCAAATTTGTCCCAATTAGCCATTTTCCCTCCCGATGTCATGTGACTCGTTGTGTTACAAGGTCTCAGATGTGAATGGGGAGCAGGTGTGTTATCGTTCTCACTCTTTTATACTGGTCACTGGAAGTCCAACAAGGCATGTCATGACAACAAACTCTCTGAGGATGTGAAGAAAAGGAATTGTTGCTCTACATAAAGATGGCCTAGGCTATAAAAAGATTTCCAAGACTCGTAAACTGAGCTGCAGCACAGTGGCCAAGACCATACAGCGGTTTAACAGGACAGGTTCCACTCAGAACAGGCCTCGCCATGGTCGACCAAAGAAGTTGAGTGCACATGCTCAGCGTCATATCCAGAGGTTCTCTTTGGGAAATAGACGTATGAGTGCTGCCAGCATTGCTGCAAAGGTTGAAGGGGTGGGGGGTCAGCCTGTCAGTCCTCAGACCATACAACGCACACTGCATCAAATTGGTCTGCATGGCTTTCGTCCCAGAAAGAAGCTTCTAAAGATAATGCACAAGAAAGCCCACAGTTTGCTGAAGACAAGCAGACTAAGGACATTGATTACTGGAACGATGTCCTGTGGTCTGATGAGACCAACATAAACTTATTTGGTTCAGATGGTGTCAAGCGTGTGTGGCGTCAACCAGGTGAGGAGTACAAAGACAAGTGTATCTTGCCTACAGTCAAGCATGGTGATGGGAGTGTCATGGTCTGGGGGCGCATGAGTGCTGCCGGCACTGGGGAGCTACAGTTCATTGAAGGAACCATGAATGCCAACATGTACTGTGACATACTGAAGCAGAGCTTGATCCCCTTCCGTTCAGAAACTGGGTCGCAGGGCAGTATTCCAACATAACATCTGTGGGGTATCCTCAAATGGAAGGTGGAGTAGCACAAGGTCTCTAACATCCACCAGCTCCGTGATGTCGTCATGGAGGAGTGGAAGGGCACTCCTGTGGCAACCTGTAAAGCTCTGGTGAACTCCATGCCCAAGAGGGTTAAGGCAGTGATGGAAAATAATGGTAGCCACACAAAATATTGACACTTTGGGCCCAATTTGGACATTTTCAATTAGGGGTGTACTCACTTTAGTTTTCAGCGGTTTAGACAATAACGGCTGTGTGTTGAGTTATTTTGAGGGGACAGCAAATTTTTACTGTTATACAAGTTGTAGCAAAGTGTTATTTATTCAGTGTTGTCACATGAAAAGATATAATAAAATATTTTCAAAAATGTGAGGTATTGTAAATAACTGTTAATGATTCTTTATATATACATATATATATATATATATATATATATATATATATATATATATATATATATATATATATATATATATATATATATATATATATATATATATATATATATATATTATTCTACCTGCATTTAAATGCTATTATTAATGTTATTTTATATCATTTTTAATTTATTAGTAAATAAAATTTTGTAAACACTGAAATATGGTTTTACCCATGGCATGTTCTATTACAGTTATACGGGGATTTATCAATTATGAAATATATTTTAATTTATTAATAAATATTTATACTTGTATACTTTATTAAAATTTATTTTTTAATGATTATAAATGTATTTTACATTTATATGAATGGTCTATAGCTGCATTACATATGTGGATTACATTAATTTACTATACACCATTCACATTTAAATATATAAGTATATTGTGTAGGGGGATTTTAACTTTATTATTTTATTAATATGTTGGGGAATAATGTGTGCTGATTTTGTGTTCAACTTTTGTATTTTACACCTTCTTATACTGTAATCCCACTACATCACGCAAGATTACAATGAGAGGAGCCGTTCTCAGGAGTTCCCGACGTTTGTAGCTCGCTTTTCAACTCAACATGAGAAGAGAGCTACAGATCATCATAAACAGGCACTCAGAGGAGAGCGATCTCCTCTGAGAATGCCTGAGAACTGAATAGCGGTATTTTACTGCAGTTTCATAAAAGGACACCTTAGTGATCGGCGTGTGACATGTAGATACCCTTTTTTAAAGGATAAGTTCACCATTGGTAACATTTTACATTTTCCATCTGTTCCCTAACTACCACCCCCCCTCCCCCATGACAGAAGGCCAGGAGCTTCTCCTCACACCTGCTGTCACTATTTGTAGCTGCTGACTTTTAATATTAGGACATTTACCTGTCCTGGAGTTCAGTGATGTCGGCACCCCAGCCGATGTTTACATCAGCTGTCGGGTGCTGCCGTTGACGGTAAGGGAACCCGGCAGTGAAGCCTTGGGCATTTTCATTTCTAAACGGTGCAAATTCACTCTAAAATCTGAATTCAAAGACCCAGAAGGGAGATATATACTCATAGTAGGTGAAACTCTAACGCCAAAGCTGGAGGGCACGGCAATTTTTGGGGGTGATTTGAACACCGCATTTGACCAGGGACTGGACAAGTTGCGTCACCCTGGCAAACGCCTCACTAGACCCACTAAACAAAGCCTGCGCATAGCCAAGCTGATTTTCCAACATTGGCCCGTTGATATTTGGAGAGAAGTCAACCCTACTATGCAGGACTTCACACACTACTCTAACCCCCACAGTTCATTCGCGAGAATAGATCACATCCTTGTTCCCTCAGCCTCTATTCCACTGACGAACAGGGCCTACATTAAAGATGTAGTCTGGTCGGACCACTCCTTGGTAATCATGACACTTCGACGCCCGGTGGGTAACAAACCCTGTAGGCGTTGGAGACCTAATGAATCCATCCTTTTGAGTGATTCAATCAGAACAACGGAGATTGAAAATAATATCCGAAACTACTTTCTCACTAACGACACACCTGACATTACCCCTACATGCCTTTGGGCTGCTCACAAGGCAGTATTCGGAGGTCATCTGATCCAAATAGCCTCTCAAATTAACAAGACTAACAAAGCTAACATTGATGAGTTAGATTGGGATTATTCAGCTCTAGCAAAAAAAAACACTGAGGTCAGTCCCCACTACTAAATTAGACACCGCCAGGATGGCATTGAACCTAGCACTGACTACTAAGGCAGAAAAGTGGATAAGGTGGAATAGAGCCATATTCTATTGCCAGGGGGATAAAATTGGTTCTATGCTGGCAGGCAGACTTACCCCCAAATTTAGGTCCCCAGCCCTCCCCAAAATTAGAATTCATGGTGGCACTTTGTCCCAGAACCCCCAACGCATCATGCAGAAATTCCACAACTTCTATAAATCTTTATACAGCGGCGACCATGGCCCTTCTCAAAAAGTGATAGTTTCCTTGACAACATCCAGATCCCTAAATTAGAGGACAGGCACCATCAGAAATTAGACGCCCCTATCTCAGCTGACGAAGTATGCGCGGTTATTAAAAATGTAAAACCTTATTCGAGCCCCGGGTCCGGATGGATTCTCCGTACGCTACTACAAATCTTTTTCTACCACACTAGCCCCATATATGGCTCGCTTCTTCAATGCGCTCAGACAGGGGGGTCAGTTGGACGCTTCACTTAACATGGACCATATCACGGTCCTTCCCAAACTAAACAAACATGCCAGCTCGGTTAGTAACTATAGACCAATATCTCTCATTAATAATGACTTAAAGATTCTGACTAAAATCCTTGCAGACCGCCTGGCCTCCTTCATTAGCTTATACATTCACAAGGACCAGGTGGGTTTCATCCCAGGGAGACAGGGTCCTGATCAGACTCGCTGTGCTATAGACATAATCTCACTTCTTAATTCTAACTGGGATAAGAGCTCTCCCAGACAGGGTTGCCTGCTCTCCCTAGATCTCCAAAAAGCGTTTGATTCTGTTCATTGGCCATATAGAACGCTGGGGATTCGGAGACTCTTTCCTTAATGTCATGCATGCCCTCTACTCAATCATTTCGGCTCAGGTGCGTCTGCAGGGATTTTACTCGGAATCTTTCCCCATATCTAGAGGCACAAGACAAGGTTGTCAGCTTTCCCCGTTGATTTTTGCCATAGCAATCGAATCTTTAGCAATAGCCATTAGAAATAACCCAAGCATACAAGGCATCCAATGCGGTTCCCATTACCATAAATGCGCTTTATTTGCGGACGACATCTTAATGTTTGTCTCATCCCCACTGACCTCGCTCCATTTGCCGACTTCTAGACGAATTTGGTGCAGCTCCGGGCCTTAGAGTCAATTACAATAAATCCCAGGCTCTTAATGTCAACATACCTGCTCCTCTCCTGGCCAGGATTAGGGATAGCTTCCGATTCTCCTGGAGCCACTCAACAATCTCGTACCTGGGGATTAAATTAACCCCCAGGATTGATCTCCTCCATCAAGCTAATTAACCATCACTTTACCAAAAACTGGAGGAAGACTTAATCCGGTGGTCTGGGCTATCCTTATCTTGGCTAGGCAGAATCAATACGATAAAGATGACATTGCTTCCCCGCATCCTTTACTATTTCAGAGCACTCCCAATCCCCGTCGACGGATCTCGTCTACGGAGTTTCCAAGCCAAAATCATCAAATTTATATAGGGTTAAGGGGGGTCAAAGATTTTCTAAATCAATTCTATTTAGATCTAGGATGGAGGGGGGTCTTGGCCTCCCCAATCTGCTTTGGTATTTCCAAGCAGCTCAACTTGCACAATTATCAGCAGTTTACTCTTGTTGGGAACAACCTGACTGGATACACATTGAAAGGTGGGCGGTCCCCCTCCACACTCTTGACTTTCTTCTCTGGAGCCCGAAAAAAGGAAGACCTCCAATTCTATCCCCTACACTCTCGCACTCCTTTGCTCTTTGGGACGGCTTGAAAACGAACGGCCTACTAACCTCACCCACAGAACGGTTGTCACACCTATTCCGAAATCCCGCATTCCTCCCTGGCCTTGACATAAAAGCCTTCCAATGGTGCCTCGACAAAGGGCTTTACAGAATTGGACACTTCCTCAGACCACTGGGACCAATCTCCAAAGCATACTGTGTCAGCAAGCTCGACATGCCACCATCTGAGCTCTTCAGATTTTCTCAGATTTCTAACTTTTTACACAAAAAGTGCAAATCACTACCTAATGGTCCCCAAATAACGTCCTATGAAACGTGGTGTAGCCAAGCTTATGAGCAGAGGGGTGGAATCTCTGTAATTTATAAAGCACTGTCCTCAACACAATCCAAGACACCTTACATGCTAGCTTGGGAAGAAGACCTGAAACACTGGAAGCTTGATACTTGGCACAGACATTTTTCCCTTTCCTACAAAGGCATTCTCAATCTCTGCCTCAGGGAGGCTAGTGTAAAAGTAATGACCAGATGGTACCTAGTTCTTTCGAAGCTAGCTAAAATCTTTTCTTCAGTGTCACCCCTCTATTTTTGGGGCTGCAATCTGAGAGGTGATATGCTCCACATTTGGTGGACTTGCCCCAGAATACGCCAGTTCTGGCACAAGATATTCACCTGGATAAGCAAAATATCCACAATTTCAGTCCAAATGTCCCCACTAGTAGCGCTCCTCAATTTCCCTGTGAAGGGAGCATCCTGGAGTACACAACGCCTTATTTACTTTATCATCCTGGGAGCCAAACTCACACTGGCCAAGGCTTGGAAACAACCTTCGGTTTCCACACTACTGGCTAAAAGGAAAATCTCCTGGATCATGAATCGGGAGAAGATGGCAAGTGTACTCCTGGATCGCTCGGATAAAATCACAACCACCTGGGAACCTTGGGCATCGTTCATGGGTGTTGCCCTTTCACTTTGACCTTGAGTGAATCACGGTCTCACTCACCCCACTCCAGTCGACTCCTGCCTGCTCTACCCTTACCCATTCTTTTCTACTTCTTTCTGCTTCTTTTTCCTTCTTTTTCCCACTGTTCTCTTCTTCCCGCTGATCTCTGAGCTTTGACCTTCTGTTAATTGGTCTGTTAAGGTCAGACTAAATCTAGACACTAGTCATGTCTCATCAATGAATAGGTCAGACCCTGAATGTTAAAACACCTTGGTATAAGTTCTTACTTACTTTAACTAGTTACTATGGGCTCTGTAGCCAATCCGGGAGCTGTTTGGAATTCTCCCTTAGTTATACAGTTCACTAATCTTACTTAAGGGTCTCTTCTCATTAGGTATGTGGCCTCACTCCTTTTTTTTTTTTTTTTTACACAGGTTTGTGCAGCTTACGGTTACTTTCACCACGGTGGTGTTGGGGGATTGGGGTCTCGGCCACAGCATGATCCCTACTGGGGTGGTGGAGTCCTCTTCCCCTTGTCACCCCACCAGCCCGGGTCACTACTTATTGACCATCGAGACCTTGCTGGACATTAGGCCATTTTGTTTGCTCTTCATGACCACGCCTTATTTAACCAATGTGTATACTACATGTATGAATCTTATGCATTCCTTTTCTTTTGTTATAACTATGGCCTTGTTGGTCAACTCAGGGATAATGTCCCTTGTTATATCTTGTTTTCACTTGATGCATTGTTTTCCTGTTTTATTCTGATAAAATAAAATATAACGAGAAACTACCAGTTTTTAACACACGGTTGACCTTCGGGTAAAATTGAAAGTTTTGCATTACTTCACCCCTATCCTAAAATGGAGAATAGAACCCTTATCTTAATTATACAGTATAGGAAACGGATCAGATATTCATAGGCCTTGGGCTATAGGCTGTTACCTTCAGGTGATTGGACACTGTCAATGCTTTTGGACTAGGGATCGACCAATATCGTTTTTTTTCGGTGCCGATATGATGCCATTATTTCGGCCACCCCTCCTGCCGATAGCCGAAATTATTTGCCAATATTATTTAAACTTTTCAAAAATAACACAAATTATATGCACAAATCTGGTATAAAACTGAACATGTTAATGTTTATTAAAATTAAACATTAAGGGCTCGCCGTTCACATGAAAACTGATGGGAGAAAAACGCACACAGATTTCAAAACTGACATCTGTCTGCAGGTCTAAAAGTAAACAACTGGAAAATATAAAGTGCTTGAAAAATGATAACTTCTTAAATGGCTTCCTAAAACATAGATTCAATTGAAATCACCACTGCAGTGCAAAAATCTAGACAATAGACAGGACACAGTGACACTAAACTTTCTTCAATACTCCCAGTTAAGTAGAACAATATTATAGTGCAAAAAGCATAACATTTCAGCATGTTCACCTGTTAAACAGGTTCTGTTTTTTTCATTAATTGCTGCCACTTCACTGAAAACACGCTCACTTAGTACAGATGAAGGAGGAGCAGAGAGGTATCTTCTAGCATGAGAGGCAAGTCTTTTGTAGCGTGACTCATTTTCTTTCCACCACTGAAGAGGATCACCACTTCTGTCAATTACTGGTTCCTTCAAATAGAGATGAAGTTCATCATCCAGGTTGATTATTGATGCACATTCAGAAGAATCCTCCGCATGAGGCCCCAATAACACACTGAAGATGGCATCAATTCGACCACGATGAAGATTCACTTCTGCTCGTTGTCTTATTTGATGTTTGGTTTTGCAGTCTCCTGCTCTTCCAGAATAGTAACATGCTCTTCCAAACTTGACCTTTCTGCAGGAACCTCCAGCAGCTCGTTTTGATCTTCTGTCAGCCATTGTTTTGCCTTGGCCAATACATCATCAGAAGAGAAAGCATGATTCTAGTATTGAGGATCCAGAAGACTTGCCAGCACAACATTTTTATTCTGTTCATGCTTCTCAAAACGTTTGGGGCTGTCCCTTATGACCTGCCCAATTGTTTTAATGCCATGTGTGTTGGGTCCTTCATTCTCTTGAGGAAGCATCTTCAGCATTCTCACACATGGGATGACAGATGACACAGATGAGTCGTAATGACTCGCCTCTAGTGTCACTTCCTCTATGGGGAGGAGGGTCTCAATGACATTGGCTACAATGTCCCACTGATCAGCAGTAGGGCAACTATATCCTCCATGTTCGCCTGAATAGATGCTCAGAGCTCGCTTCTGTTCTAGCATTCTTTGCAGCATGTGAAGTGTTGAATTCCAACGTTTCGGAACAGGCTGAATTAGGCTGTTTTTGCGTAGGTCAAGGTCTGCCTGAATGCACCTCAGTCGCTGCTTGGCAAGGACTGAATGGTGGAAATGGCCTGCGCACCTCTTTAGCATGCCAATTATATCTTTCAAAGCTCTCTGGCTTGACAGACCATTTACTACAAGTTGCAGGGTGTGTGCCATGCAACTGAGGTCTGACACTTCAGCAAGCCTCATTCCTTTCACCATGTTTGCGCCGCTGTCACGAAGCACAAGAATCACTCGGTCTTTGTTTATTCCCCAGTCTTGAAGCATGCCTAGAAACATTTCTCTAATGTACTCCCCAGTGTGGGATCCTTGCAACACCAATTGCCTTTTTGTCCATTTCTACTGTCAATGAAGTGGCATGAAAGATTCATTAGTGACTCTGTTGGTCCTGACCAGCAGTCAGTCGTGAATGAAAGTGAGTTGCCAGCATGCTCTGGTTGCAGCATAGCCTTTACATTCTCAAATACCTTTTGGTGAATCTTTCCCAGCATTTCGGTTCGATAATACTTTTCACTCGTCAGTGGGTACCTTGGCTCAGCTATGGACATCAACCGCTGAAATCCAGAGTCAGACACCATTGTAAATGGCTGGTTATCCGTAACCCTCATCTCTGTGATTGCTTTGTCCAGCTGTTGGGATCTTCCATCTGAATTTAGCCACTTAGCTTTTTTCTGAAACATATCTTTTATTGTTGTTTGGTGGGATTGTGGTATTTCACTTTGTGATTGTTTTTCTCTGTGCTGCATTATATAATTCAACATGATACACTCTTAGATGGGCCCAAAGATTTGATGTGTTTTTGTTTTTTGCAGTTTATCCCATGCACACATTGTTTATGCAAATAGTCCCCGACCACACTTTTACTTTTTGTCTCTGCATTCATCTGCATTGGAATTTGAAAGAGGTTAAAAATGGCAGGCACAAAAAAAAAAAAAAAATGGCAGGCACCCTGCTGTGGGTGGTCTTGCTGGCTGGCACCCTGCTGTGGGTTGTCTTTCTGGCTGGCACCCTGCTATGGGTGGGCTTGCTGGCTGTCACCCTGCTGTGGGTAGGCTTGCTGGCTGGAACCCTGCTGTGGGTGGCACCCTGCTGTGGCTTGCTGTCTGGCCTGGTACCCTGCTGTGGGTGGGCTTGCTGGCACCCTGCTGTGGGTGGGTGGCTGCTGGCTGGCACCTTGCTTTGGGTGGCTGTTGGCTGGCATCCTGCTGTGGGTGGATGGCTGCTGGGCGCCTGGTGTGTCCATCCATGAGGCGAGGGAGGCCTGTCAGACTCAGAACATTAGGCCCAGTGCGAGGAGGCATAATGACGTTGTGTGTGTGTGTCCCAAGCGTCCCTGCACACTGGGTCTGCGGGCTTCTGGGCCCCAAAAGGATGGCTGCAGTCTGCGGACACCAATATCAGTCTAGTTTGTGACCGATACAGACGTTTCGAAAAATGCTGATATCGGCCTGCAATAATCGACCTTCCCAATAACCGGTCGATTCATATTTTGAACATTACCCCCCTTCCCCTCAAGCATTTCCCTGTAAACCTGCCCCCATCCATGGGATCTCCATTATAGAAATCACACAGTACAGGATACAGATAATATATTCATACACCATGTATCTTTAGGTGATTGGACACTGGCAAGTGTTTGAGGACACGCACCCCTGGGACGTTTTTCCTGCAACTCTACCCCACTCTGTGAGTCCTCAGTTTTCTTGGATATTCTAATTATCTCTTGGTCACTGTTCAGGCTAACTTTTGTCTTCCCTCCACTCCATATTCTTGCTTTATACACAAAATAAAGCAAAAGTGAAAAAACGGTGATTCTAATTGCACTGAACTCGCCCAGTAGAAGCTGGTGCACAGACATACTCGGTCTACTAGCAGACAACCCCTGGTCTTTTCTTAACAAGCCAGATCTGCTATCTCAAGACACTCTGTTCATCCAGTCTTTAATGGCATTGTTGTTGAACTCAGGTTTTAAAAGATATTTCTGAGTCTGTGATTACCATCTTGCTGATGGCAAGAATAGCCACTTCCATTAGGATCTGTTATCATACCTGGAAATCTTATTTTGCCTGGTGGGAATTTAGTCAATTCAGTCCCAGAGATTACTCTGTGCCTCACATTCTGGCCTTCCTACAAACTGGTCTGGACCAGAATTTTGCTCTTAGCATCTTAAAGGGCTGGTATTGGCCTTCTCTTCCTCCAAAGGCATCTGGCTTTGCACTATATTATAATCTTGTAAAAATCTGTAGTGTCTCTTGTTTTAGCATCCTATGCTTCCCTGAGACCTAAAATTTGTTCTTTCTGCAAACCACCCTTTAAAACTACCAAGGATATTCCCCAAGTTGCCTTTTTGGTAGATATGTCTTTCAGTCGTGCTTTTGAACCAGTGGCTCTTTCATGTATGGAGCCCTTTTTCCTACTCCACAACAAGGTAATTTTGTGCTCTGCTCCTAGGCAACTAAAAAAAAAAAAAATGTCTCTACATTGCCTGGACCTAGTCAGAGCCATTCGAGTATACCCTAAAGCTACTGTCTGGCGTAGCAAGGATGGCAAGTTGGAGTACAATAAATACTTTCATGCGCCATTACACATGGATGTCCTTGAGGGATTCTGGCCGCTTTGGGGCCACAATCATTTCTTGAGTTTATTCCCTCCTGTGTTGCTTTTTATTTGCTTGTTCTATACTATAGTAGGCTGATGTGAGGAGATCAAAAAAAAAAAAAAAAGACATAGGCGCTCAGTGTGCAAGTGTGGGTTATAAATATAATTGCTGGATAGGGTATCTTTATATTATAAAATACAGTAGATAATGTCCAAGTCCACTTTGATAGAAAATATTCAGAAGAAGTATAAAAAAATATATAAAACAGTGCAAAATCCAAATAAAAGATTTGATCTATTTTGCTGGATGAATCATCAGGTGGAAAATAGGCTCTGTGCTGGGGGCTGCTTTTCTTCAAGAGCGAAGCCGACTCAGTAGTAGAGGAGAAAGAAAAATAGAACAGCGCCAATCAGCATACAAGCTCTTTAACCGCTTCCCGACCGCCTCCTGTAGATATACGTCAACAGAATGGCACGGGCAGGCAAAAGCACGTACCTGTACGTCCCCTTTAATTTGCCTGCCCGGGGGGCGCGCGCGCGCGCCGCCAGCTGCACGTGCGCGACCCGGTCGGGAGCTCCGTGACCACGGCCGCGGGACCAGCGGACCCGATCGCCGCTGGTATCCCGCGATCGGGTTACGGAGCTGAAGAACGGGGAGAGGTCTATGTAAACAAACCTCTCCCCGCGCTTCCTACACTGACTGTCAGTGATCGGCGGTTCCCTGTTTATCGGGAACGCCGATCAATGACGTCAGACGTACAGCCACGCCCCCCTACTGTAAAAAAAAACACAACACGTCACACTGACTCCTCCCCGCCCCCTAGTGGTTAACCCCCTAACTACAACTGTCATTTACATAGGAATCAGTGCTATTTAAATAGCACTGATTGCTGTATAAATGACAAATGTCCCAAAAATGTGTCAAAAATGTCCGATGTGTCCGCCAAAATGTCGCAGTCACAATAAAAATCGCTGATCGCCGCCATTACTAATAAAAAAAAAATATTAATAAAAATGCTATAAAACTATCCCCTATTTTGTAAACGCTATAACTTTTGCGCAAACTAATCAATAATCGCTAATTGCGATTTTTTTTTTTTACCAAAAATATGTAGAAGAATACGTATCGGCCTAAACTGAGGAAAAAAAATTTTTTTTATATATTTTTTGGGGATATTTATTATAGCAAAAAGTAAAAAATATTGCATTTTTTTCAAAATTGTCGCTCTATTTTTGTTTATAGCGCAAAAAATAAAAACCGCAGGGGCGATCAAATACCACCAAAAGAAAGCTCTATTGTGGGAAAAAAAGGACGCCAATTTTGTTTTGGAGCCACGTCGCATGACCGCGCAATTGTTAGTTAAAGCGACGCAGTGCCGAATTGCAAAAAGGGGCCTGGTCCTTTGGCTGCCAATTGGTCCGGGGCTGAAGTGGTTAATAACAAGTAAACATGTCATAATAACACTTACATCTGGGATCAGAGAAGTCTGCATACAAATAGGCTGTGGTCACAGGTGCACCGCCGGAAAGTGACAAGAAAACTACATTTCTGGCAAGATCAACAAGCATTTTTTGCACTTGCTGAAAATGTTCTCTGCCTAAAAAATGAAAACGAATGCAACAATCACATCAATATATTACATTTCTGTATTTAGGTTTACTTATCCTTTAAAGACACAACTGTGTTTCTAGCAGTTTTGCCAACCTACCAGAGTTAAATTTACTGACATGACACTCAAAATTTACTGGCATTTCCAAAAGTTCCAAACTACAGTTTTAAATGCACGTTTTTAGTATTTAGGCTGCAAATAAGTACAATATGCAATTAGCAATGTCATTTATGGCAAAAAACATGCTTCTTCTTTTATTTTTAATATAGTAAGTATGTAGCGCAGGGACAGGACTCGGGAGGGCAAGTAATTCGTATATAGACACACACACACAGGAAATTGACTCTCACAGTGACACTGACAACAGTGTGCAGCAGAAGCAGCAGCACAGATGATGACACCTCACCGACACTTGTCCCCTCCTGAGTCTCTCTCCACGTCAGGTAGTGCCTTCGGTCCACTCCAGTCCAAAGAGCACTGACAGTCCCACTTTCGGCTTGCCTTGCTCCCATCCCGCAGACCTGCACACGAGGCTCTGGCCCTTGCACCATGACCTCACATGAAAGTAAAGCCCCTTTCACACTGGGACGGGAGCCGCGTCGGCAGGTTTTAACGCTGCTTTACCGTCTTTTTAGCGGCGCTATTCGGCCGCTAGCGCTGCAGGTTTAACTCCCGCTAGCGGCTGAAAAAGGGTTAAAACCACCCGCAAAGCGCCGCAGGAGCGGCGCTTTGCCGGCGGTATAGCCGCGCTGCCCCATTGATTTCAATGTGTAGGAGTGGTTTAGGAGCGGTGAATACACCGCTCATTCACAGCTCCAAAGATGGTGCTAGCAGGACTTTTTTTACCGTCCTGCTAGCGCACCGCTCCAGTAAGCGCTATTTTTAGCGCTGTAGTGCCTGAAAAACGCCTCAGTGTGACGGGGGCCTAAGGCACTACCTTTGCCAGACCTGCCCCCTGCTGGCGCTGCCTGAACACACTGTAGCAGGCATTTCGATGGTCTGGGCAAGCTCCGTAACTGTGTGTCACAACCATATTTTTTACTGGCAACCTTTCCCTGTTGCAGGAGAAAAGTGCCCCTTTTTTTTTTTTTTTTTTTACTGTCTGCCAGTAAAAATACTGACTGTTGGCAACACTGGTTTCTAGACTTTGTGTACAAATCTGGCATATAGAAATGTGTTTTCACACATTTTTCTTACATTTATTTTTCCTAGAGATGCAATGATTCCAAATGAAAGCAGAAATTTTACAAAGATGGTTTTCGTAGAGGCTTTATTATTTTCTCTTCTTTGTTGGAGGACTTGTGGCGCATTGAGCATTTTACTTGTTTTTATTCGCTACTTTATTAAGGTGAGCCTAATGTTTTTTTAATGTATGAAATAATTTATTTTTATATAACTATATATTTTCAACTTGGCGTCTCCCTTTTTACCTCTGTCACCTCTTTACCTTTTTATGTACACTGTGGAGCTTTACTAAAACTGGGACACAAAGAATCTGGTGCAGCTGTGCATAGTAACCTATCCGCTTTCAGACATCTAACAATGCGCAGCTGCACCTGATTCTGTGTGAGCCTGTTTTTGTAAATCCCCTCCCTTTGTCTTTTTCCCATCTATGTACCCCTTCCACCTTTGCCTCTATTTTGTCCCTTTTTCCTTGTTCCAACCAGTCTAAATCTGGCCCTAGATCATGTAAAACTTAGCCAGTTCAGCAGGAACTGGGCAAATTTCAATCCATGTGTGGTCATCCATGCTTGATAGAGGTCAATCATTCGATCGACACAGAGAATTTTGAAAAACCTTTCTTAATAACCACTTAAGCCCCGGACCAATTGGCAGCCAAAGGACCAGGCCCCTTTTTGCGATTCTGCACTGCGTCGCTTTAACTGACAATTGTGCGGTCGTGCGACGTGGCTCCCAAACAAAATTGGCGTCCTTTTTTTCCCACAAATAGAGCTTTCTTTTGGTGGTATTTGATCGCCCCTGCGGTTTTTATTTTTTGCGCTATAAGCAAAAATAGAGCGACAATTTTGAAAAAAATGCAATATTTTTTACTTTTTGCTATAATAAATATCCCCAAAAAATATATAAAAAAACATTTTTTTTCCTCAGTTTCGGCCGATACGTATTCTTCTACATATTTTTGGTTAAAAAAATCGCAATTAGCGATTATTGATTGGTTTGCGCAAAAGTTATAGCGTTTACAAAATAGGGGATAGTTTTATAGCATTTTTATTAATATTTTTTTTTTTTTTACTAGTAATGGCGGCGATCAGCGATTTTTATTGTGACTGCGACATTATGGCGGACACATCGGACATTTTTGACACATTTTTGGGACATTTGTCATTTATACAGAAATCAGTGCTATTTAAATAGCACTGATTCCTATGTAAATGACAGTTGTAGTGAAGGGGTTAACCACTAGGGGGCGGGGAGGAGTCAGTGTGACGTGTGTGTGTTTTTTTACAGTAGGGGGGCGTGGCTGTACGTCATTTGCATCCTGCCCAGCGTCATTTGCAACCTGCCCAGCGTCATTTGCAACCTGCCCAGCGTCATTTGCAACCTGCCCAGCGTCATTTGCAACCTGCCCAGCGTCATTTGTAGCTTGCCCTGTGTCATTTGCAGCTTGCTAGTGTCATTTGCAGTTTGCCATCGTTTAAATTTCCCGCCGCGAGACAAACCGCGCATGCGTGGCCGAAAAAGACCGAACCGCGGCCGAAAAAGGCCGAGCCGACTGTTCGGCTCCGCTCGGAGTCCCGCCTCCCTGCTGTTTCGGGAGCGAGCGCAGGGAGGCGGGACTACGAGCGGAGCTGAACAGCCGGCTTCGGTCTTTTTCGGCCGCTTCGGCTTTTTCCGGCCTTTTTCGGCCGCGGTCAGCCTTTTTCGGCCGCGGTCGCCATTTTTCGGCGCCGCAACCGATTTTTGTCATTTTTTTTTTTGGGGTATCGGCGTATAACACGCACCCACGACTTTCCCCCCGATTTTAAGGGGGAAAAAGTGCGTGTAATCTAATCAAAGAATTGAGGCATATTTATGTCATCAATATACAGACATATACAGTGCCTTGCGAAAGTATTCGGCCCCCTTGAACTTTTCAACCTTTTGCCACATTTCAGGCTTCAAACATAAAGATATAAAATTTTAATTTTTTGTGAAGAATCACCAACAAGTGGGACACAATTGTGAAGTGGAACGAAATCTATTGGATATTTTAAACTTTTTTAGCAAATAAAAAACTGAAAAGTGGTGCGTGCAAAATTATTCGGCCCCTTTACTTTCAGTGCAGCAAACTCACTCCAGAAGTTCAGCGAGGATCTCTGAATGATCCAATGTTGTCCTAAATGACTGATGGTGATAAAAAGAATCCACCTGTGTGTAATCAAGTCTCTGTATAAATGCACCTGCTCTGTGATAGTCTCAGGGTTCTGTTGAAAGCGCAGAGAGCATCATGAAGACCAAGGAACACACCAGGCAGGTCCGTAATACTGTTTTGGAGAAGTTTAAAGCCGGATTTGGATACAAAAATATTTCCCAAGCTTTAAACATCCCAAGGAGCACTGTGCAAGCGATCATTTTGAAATGGAAGGAGTATCAGACCACTGCAAATCTACCAAGACCTGGCTGTCCCTCTAAACTTTCAGCTCAGACAAGGAGAAGACTGATCAGAGATGCAGCCAAGAGGCCCATGATCACTCTGGATGAACTGCAGAGAACTACAGCTGAGGTGGGAGAGTCTGTCCATAGGACAACAATCAGTCGTACACTGCACAAATCTGGCCTTTATGGAAGAGTGGCAAGAAGAAACCCATTTCTCAAAGATATCCATAAAAAGTCTCGTCTAAAGTTTGCCACAAGCCACCTGGGAGACACATCAAACATGTGGAAGAAGGTGCTCTGGTCCGATGAAACCAAAATCAAACTTTTTGGCCACAATGCAAAACGATATGTTTGGCGTTAAAGCAACACAGCTCATCACCCTCAACACACCATCCCCACTGTCAAACATGGTGGTGGCAGCATCATGGTTTGGGCCTGCTTTTCTTCAGCAGGGACAGGGAAGATGGTTAAAATTGAGGGGAAGATGGATGCAGCCAAATACAGGACCATTCTGGATGAAAACCTGTTGGAGTCTGCAAAAGACCTGAAACTGGGACAGAGATTTATCTTCCAACAAGACAATGATCCCAAACATACAGCAAAATCTACAAAGGAATGGTTCACAAATAAACGTACCCAGGTGTTAGAATGGCCAAGTCAAAGTCCAGACCTGAATACAAATCGAGAATCTATGGAAAGAGCTGAAAACTGCTGTTCACAAACGCTCTCCATCCAACCTCACTGAGCTCGAGCTGTTTTGCAAGGAAGAATGGGCAAGAATTTCAGTCTCTCGATGTGCAAAACTGATAGAGACATACCCCAAGCGACTTGCAGCTGTAATCGCAGCAAAAGGTGGCTCTACAAAGTATTAACGGAAGGGGGACGAATAATTTTGCACGCCCCACTTTTCATTTTTTTATTAGTTAAAAAAGTTTCAACAATCCAATAGATTTCGTTCCACTTCACAATTGTGTCCCACTTGTTGGTGATTCTTCACAAAAAATTAAAATTTTATATCTTCATGTTTGAAACCTGAAATGTGGCAAAAGGTTGAAAAGTTCAAGGGGGCCGAATACTTTCGCAAGGCACTGTAGCTGGCAGGAAAAAAAGGAGCAAAATGTACAACAGAGACAAAATATTATTTTCCTAAAAGGGACATCTACACTGAGCAGTGATCAGTGAAGATAGTTTTATCTAAATGTTCACAATGTAAGCAGGGTACAAGTAGCAAGTTAAAAATGCAGCAGCCAAAACCTACAGTAGAAATAGTGAACACTTGTACTGAAAATGTTGTGTTTTTTTACAATAGGTTACTTTGTATAACACACCACTTAAAGCTGAGTACACCTAATATTAAATTGCTAATTAACCATTTCATTTCTTATACCTGTATATGGACCAGAGCAATTTTTGCATACTGTATATGGGCCTTTTACATTGGCAGTGAATTTGTAATTAACCACTTCAGCCCGGATGGTTTTAGCCATTTCCTGACCAGGCCATTTTTTGCAATACGGCACTGTGTCGCTTTAACTGACAATTTTCCCAAAAATAGAGCTTTTTTTTTTAATGATATTTGATCACCTCTGTGGTTTTAATTTTTTATGCTATAAACAAAAAAAGGCCGACAATTTTGAAAAACAATATTTTTTACTTTCTGCTATAATACATATCAAAAAATAAATAAAAATGTCTTCCTCTAATTTAGGCCAATATGTATTCTGCTACATATTTTTGGTTAAAAAAAAATCCCAATAAGTGTATGTGGATTGGTTTACACAAAGGTTATAGCGTCTACAAACTATGGGATAGATTAAGGGACTTTTATGTTTTTTTATTTTTATTTTTTTACTGGTAATGGCAGTGATCTGCGATTTTTAGCGGGACTGCAACATTGCGGCAGACAATTCTGACCCTAAGTGACACTTTTTGGGGACCAGTGACACCAATACAATGATCTGTGCTAAAAAAAAAAAAAAAAAAAAATGCACCGATCCCCAAAAAATGAAAAGGTGAATTAACATCCTACATCCTCCCCACTGCAGCTGTGACTGCCCATGCATCAGTCCGAGGATTTATAAGACATACACTCTTTTCTTGGTGCTTACGGATAGATCAGAAAAATACCTGTTGGTTGCATGCTGGCAGTTTCATGTTTTCTGGTTTTAGAACTTTAGATTACAGTGGATTTATTTTAGTTTTTTTTGTTTTTACACTGATTTACAAAAATAGATGTTAAATGTTTATAGTCAAAGTGCAAATTATTAAAATTCATTAAAAATGAAAAAAAAACACAGCATCACTGATTGGTTGTACTGTAAAAGTATACACCCCTTCAATATGAATCATCATTGGTGTAGCAGTTTCTTTTCCAAAGTCAAATGGGTAAATAAAAATCACTGATGTGTAGTAGAGGGGTTTCAAGTGAGTGTAGTACGATTTAATAAAAGTGGCATAACATACAGACGAAAGAACGCTCCAATAACTCAGTGAAAAGATGACTGGGGATTTCGGAACAAGCGGTATAACTTCCCTTATACCCTGCTCTCAGCGTCAACCTATACAGTACAGGGACATTAACCCTGGATTTTATGTTGGGAGGCTGGAGTGCAACTGCAGGTTGCTTCAGCTTACAGAAGAGCTTCAGGGACCCCGCTGCAGTGAGTAAGGTAAGTATTTTCTTCTTAATCTCTCACTCCTAAAATAAATTGAGAATTTACCCTTGCATTGTGGAGGGGCCCTGCTGCAAGGGTGGATTGCTTTATTGTCATGGAGTTGGGCTTTAAATTTGAATGGGTCCATAAGAAATATAGATCATGAGACAGCTGTAAATCTGCCTATAAAAATCTGTCCACAAAAAGTGATTGTGCAAAGAAACTAGTAAGAGAGATCCCCAAAAGACCTATTACAAATCTCAGGGAGTTACAACCTCCCTGGCTGAGTTTACGACTATGTGTATACAGGTTGGACTATGACCATGTTCTTCACCAGTCGTTTTTGAGAGCATAGCAAAAAAAAAAAGCACTGTTAACTATTCAGTTTGGATGTTATAATTTTTTTTGCAGTATCCATTTAAAAAAAATCCTAACTTTTTAATAGGTTGTGAAGATGCAGTCTGAACTTTGGAGACACCCTCTGTCAAACAGTGGAGTGAGTACATTGTTTTATATTTTATACATTAAAGCTGTGCTTCAAAAAGTAACTTGTGTTTGTAGTAAATGAATACTTGATGCAAGCAAACTGTAATGTGTATAGTTCTCAATGTAGACTAAAGGCTCGTACACACTATAAGAAAATCGGGTGAACATTTTCTTCCAAAGAATTTTGGTATGATTTTCATATAGTGTGTACACAACTTTCGACAGCCGATTACAAATTTTTTTACGAAAATTCCCGAAAGACAAACTCCAACATTTTTCTCGTACAGGAAGAGAACGAAAGATTTTAGTTTTAATGTGTACCATTTTCGTACAAGAAAAATCTGAAAAGAAAGACTGTGCATGATCAAAAACAATAAACCAAAAAAAAGCCTTTGTTGTACGAGAATTTTTGTATGAATTTTAGTTCATCTGTTCCGATTTGCTGTGAAACAACGAGGAAAATCGGACAATCATACGCCCGATTTTCCTATAGTGTGTACCCCACTTTAGATTTACTATGGCTATTATTCCGATTGTAAAATACAATAGCTATGTTTTCCTGTTTGGGAGCATTTATAAGGATGAGAATATGTACATTTTATATATATATATATATATATATATATATATATATATATATATATATATATATATTTAATATTATACACATACTGTACATACAACCCCGATTCCTAAAAAGTTGGAAAACTGTCTAAAATCTACATGAAAACAGAATGCAATGATTTGCAAATCTCACTCTGGGTGGGAGCATATGCTGCTCTAAAACCTGGATATATCTTGCACAATTGATTATGCCTTTTCAGATGTGCCGGCTGTCCATTCCATACTAATGCACCCTCATACCATCAGAGATGCAGGCTTTTGAGTGGTGATAAGAAGCCAGGAGATCTCCTCTTTAGTCTAGATGACACGGCACCCATGGGTGCTAAAAAGAATGTCAAATTTAGATTAGTCTGACCACAGTTTTCTTTTTTGGCAACAGATCATTTGAAATTACATTTAGATGTGAGAAGATAGAAGCATTTCTGTGTCCATGTTGAGATATGATTTCTTCTTTAGCTTTAACTTGCATGTTTGGATCAATATATGTAAATGCGCCAAGAATAGGTGGAGCTAGGCTCCACATCCCAAATTGTTAGAAAGAGGTATAAATGGGAAAGGGGAGACTTTTAAGGTGCCAGAAGCAAAGAACTATATCATGTATAGTAAAAATACCAAATTGTTATACTTTTTTATTCTGATATATTAAATACAATCTCCAATTGAAGTTTTGTAGACTTCTGTACAGCATCTTCACTGCAAAAATTACATATTTGTGATAAATTGCATATTTATGGAAGTCTAACTACTGTACATAAACATCGTTCTCGTCATGTTTCGCTAGACTGTATAGCTTCTTTAGCAGATTTGTAGACTTCTGTACAGCATCTTCACTGCAATGTATAAAAAACATATAAGACAAAAATATACTAGTGACAAAAAAGACAGATTTCATTAGTTAAACATCTTTATATAAGAGAAGGCACGGAATCAGTTGCAAAAACTCTTACCCCAAAAGAAACTGCGCTTGGGTTAGCATGCAAACATATCCGGGTCAATAGGTCGACATTTTAAAGGATACAGCAGGTCATAGAAGGACCATAGTGCCCATATAAAAATTTGTGGAATATCAAAATGTATGCTGTAACATATACATGTCTATAGCTGTCCTTTTTGTTAAGAAAGAGAAACCCACTGGGTGAGCCACACTGCTAAGTACTATTTAGTAGTAATAATGATTACCTAATGTATAGGAAACCAATTAAAATTGTCAACCTGCAATGTCTTTTTTCAACCACTGGAGGGAGCCCAAGAGAAGGCTGAAAATACAGCAGAAAAGGGATCTGTATTAAACCTTCAGTGCTTCCTAATGAGGGACTGAGCTAGAGAGTGAATGTATGCAGCCACAAGAAACTCCTAACTCGCTAGTAATCACAGCAAGGAAAGACCAGAGTAATCCAAGGTCCAGGTGCACAATAGCATAAACTTCCATAGATCACATTACTTCCAGTTACAAACCAATCAGATCTGCAAGGCAAAACAAACATTTGTCATAGCAAATTTCACAGCATTTACCTTTGGTTTGTAAAGAAAAGGGGTGTGGCTCCCAAGTAGGTGAAGGGTGTATGGTCTAGGTCATTGGTCATCAACCCTGTCCTCAGGGCCCACTAACAGGCCAGGTTTGCAGGATAACTGAAATACATCACAGGTGATATAATTTGCTGCTCAGTGATTGCAGTATTCTAGTCTGCATCTCCCCAAGGTAATACATAAAACCTGGCCTGTTAGTGGGCCCTGAGGACAGGGTTGATGACCACTGGTCTAGGTAATCTATTGCCATGCAGGGCTATTTAGAGTCCTCCCACTTGCAGGCTATCCTGGATTCCTCCCAATCAAGTGTGGACACCAGGGAATGCCGATCGTGCATGCGTGGACGTGATGACGTCATCTGCAAGTATGAGAACCCGTCAGCCATCTTGTAAACTCCAAAACAGCCTTCTAATAGTAAAAGGAATAGGAATAAAATATAACGAACAATCAAAGCTTATAGGTAAAGCCCACAATGGGACAACACAACAGAAAGCCGACTCCAGCCATAGTGGAATACCACCAATAATATCCCTAAAGAGCCAATAACCTTTTATTCGCATAAATAAATTACATATTTGTGATCAGAAAGACCTTGTATTAGGGGCCAATTGCTGAACACCTTGCCTTCATATTCAGGACTATTTCAAGATGGGGAAATAAATGGACGGAATGGGTCGGCACTCAAAAACAGCACCTCCCGAAAGGGCCAATTGATAGCCAAGACAACTCCACGGCCGTCCATATGACCACCCATACAGTGTGGCGGGACCAACAAAACCCGATTATTAGATATGTGCCATCATCATGGATGGTATTAGCCAACCAGGATAATGTATAGTGCAGCCCATATGTCATCATGGCCTATACATTTTTGGGGGGGCGTAATTTTAGAAAAAGGGTTTATAGCTTATGGCTTCATGTAACCCAGGATATCTGGTAGACGATAACGTGTAGATCCATTTGGTCTCACATTGCAATAAATATTTGTCATTATCCCCACCTCGCTCAATGAGGGGACATATGCTCTAGAGCAAAGAATTGTATTGCTTGAGCATTGAAATTGTGATAGAGACCAGAGTGGCAACTAATTGGCATTTCCAACTTTTTCTTGTGTATCAATGAGATGTGGTCACTAATACGATGGAAAAATGGATGCTTGGTCTTTCCAACGTAAAACACGCCGCATTCACAACTCGTATAGTACACAATTCCTATGAATTGGCAATTAGCAGAAAATTTAGGTCTGTAAGTTTGACCATTTGGCAAGCTGATTTGATCAGCAACCATTATATACTGACATAAATTACACCTGCCACATCTGGTGGTGCTAAAGGTTTTGGATCTAAACGGTTTCCTCTCAGCAGAGTGATGACTATGAACCAATTGATCGCGTAGGGATTGTGATCTTCTGTATGTGATTTCGGGATAATCTTTTACATACTTTGAGATAATGTCATCTGCTGCCAGCAGATGCCAGATTTTTCCCTTATTATTCCCCAAATTTGTCTATGCTGCCCTGAATATCGAATGTTCTGTCTTACATTGGAACTTTGTGATTTTTTTTTTCTACTTTTTTCTTATTTATTAACACCTCTTTATTTTGGGTGCTTGCTCTCTGATGGGCCTTTTTAAAAGTGGTATTGCTATATCCTCGTTCCCTAAGACGACACTGCAATGCCCTAGCTTCCTTTTCAAAATCCTCTTGTTTGTAACAGTTCCTCCTCAAATGGAGATATTGACTGTATGGAATACTGGATATCAATGGATTGGGGTGCGAGCTGGTTGCATGGAGAATTGTGTTTTCCTGCGGATGGTTTTCTATATAGCGTGGAACCTAGACTACCATCTTGATTGATATCGATTTGTATGTCCAAAAAGCCTTTTGGTCATGGTCATAGTGAATTTGAGATTGAAGTCGTTGACCCCAATCTTATCAATGAAAGTTCCCAATTCCCTAGATGTCACAGTCCAGATGATGAACACATCATCAATAAATCTTCTCCAGATTAGGATGTTACCCAGAAGGTCCTTTAGATCATCCCTGGAAATAATCCCCCCCCCCCCCCCCCCCCCTCCAGGTTCAGGTTAGCATAGGATAGGGCACATCGTATCCCCACAGCGACCCCCTGCACCTGGAGGTAATGGAAACGGCCAAAAAACACATTATTCATGAGAACAAATTTGAGGAGGTTCAAAATAAACTTGTCATAGGGACCTGATGTGCTGCCACGCTCAGATAGGAAGCCTTCTACAACCCGAACCCCCTTGTCATGAGGGATAGAGTTGTAGAAGGCCTCCACATCAACCACAACCAGCCAAGCACCTTCCAGTACATGAATGTTGTCTAGGACCCGGATCAGGTCACTAGTATCCTGAATGTGAGACAGGAGTGCAGTAGCATGAGCACGTAAGTAATTGTCCACTAATTTGCTTGCTGGCTCGGTCAAACAGCTATTGCCAGAAACGATCGGTCTACCTAGTGGTTGAATCAAACTTTTGTGGATTGTATGCAAAGCGTATGGGGTGGGAGTTTTTGGTGTATTTACATTCAAAAATTCCAATGTTTTCTTATCAATCAGGTTATTTAAATGAGCTTGGGTAATGAGGTTCCTAAATTTAGTCATCGTTCTGCTGAGAAAAAGTTCCTATATTGGCCTGTACCATTCCCTGTTGTTTAGAAGGTCCATAACCATTTGTTCATAACGGTCAGTATCCCTTACGATTATATTTCTACCTGTCTGACTGTTTTATCACAAGTTGGTTATTATTCTTCAAATCTGAAATAGCCTTGTGCAAAGCTGGATCTAGATTTAAACTCCCACGGGAGTTTACGCCACTTTGTAACACACACTGGTCCCAGCAGACAGTGCGGACGATTCTCATTGCGCTGCGCGACTCGCGCATGCGCAGTAGGGAACCGGGAAGTGAAGCCGCAACGCTACACTTCCTGATTCCCTCACAGAGAATGGCGCCGGCAGCAGCATTCTTCCACCTGTTTTTTTTCAATCTCTTTGGTCACTTGTTGGGTGAATGCCCAAATGTTGGGGTTGGCCTGTAATAGAGGAATTGCTCATGATCTTGGTTTATAAAGCTGAGGAGGAGGCAAGCAAATGCTCTAAGATGTTTTGAGGCTGCATTCACACCTGAGTGTTTTGTCGCCTAAAGCCTGAAGCTACAAAACGCTAGAGGGGAAAAAATACATTATTCTCTATGGAGATGGTTCACATCTCCACTCCAAAACGCCTGAAGCTCAAACAAGTTCCGTATCCTTTTTTGTCACTTGAATCGGGCAGATTTGGGCATTTTCTTTTTACATTAGTGACCTTTTGCTCTATACAAAATCGCAGCAAAACGCAATTCGCGCGATTTTCTGCCTGAAAACGCTACACTCAGGTGTGAATGCAGCCTGAGTGATGGGGGATCCACCAATCTCATCTAGTGAATTGGAAACCAATTTATCAGAGGGGTTACTCTCATCCCAAAGCTCCATCTTTAAGGGACTTCATGTCTTCCATGATGAATTCCCTCCAGATCTCATTCTCAAGTGACCTGGAGGATGAATGTTTTTTGTCATAAATTACTTTGTACATCAGTTTGCATGCAAACAAATCTACATCTTTTATTCCAAACGATCGACTTTTTGAGTTGGACAGAATGCAAGGCCAAGGGCATAATGTTCTCTGACGAATAATCAGATTTATGCCCTTGGCCTTGGACTTGCATTCTGTCCAGTAATCAATTTATTTTTATTTTATTTATATTAATTATACAAGGATAATATCGTAAACAATATCATCAAAGCTGCTAGAAGAAAAAATATATAGCAAAACAAAACTTGTGTATCAAGCAAGGTCACAGTAAAAAAATCTTTTTATTCGTATAAATTTTGAATAAATCGAAGTATACATACAAGGATATACATACAAGGACATACATACAGTGATGTCCCATAAAGTGACTTTTGTGATGGAAATCCTTGTTAAATCCTGCTCCCCCCTGTGTGACTGTGCTCACTTCAAGTAGTGAAGTGACCGCATAATTAAGTTTGGTCCACATAAGCTGTTGAACCACTCCTGAGCTATGTTAGTGAAACCGCTAGACGCTAATGCTGATGCTAATTACAGACGATGTAAAAAAAAAATATAAAGATTTACCGGCAAAAATAATTTGTGAAAAAAACAGCTAGGGGATTCCATGTTGATCAGGACAAGGGCCTCTTCCCAACAACCCTTGCCCGGTGGTTGTCGGAGGCTGCGGGCAGGGGGCTTATCGGAATCTGGAAGCCTCCTTTAACAAGGGGACCCCCAGATCCCGGCCCCCCACCCTATGTGAATGGGTATCGGGTACATCGTGCCCCTACCTATTTACCAAAACAGCAGTGAAAAGTTAAAATCCCCCGGTGTCGGTGTCTTCTTCCTCTCCCTCGCATCGTCGCCGCCTTCTTCTTCGCCATCGCCAGTTACACGCTAAAAAAAAAAAAAGCTGGTCTTGTCGTGAAGCTGTGTTCCTCTGTTATGTTCCCCGCTGTCTGGCGCCTCTTATATAGGCATGGGGAGTGGCCATCCAATGATGTCGCACAGAGAGCCCGCCCCTTGTGACGTCACATGTCAGAAGGGGCAGGCTCTCCGGGCGGCGACATTGGTTGGGCACGCCCCATGCCTATATAAGAGGCGCCGGCCAGCTGGGAACATAACAGGGAGGAACACGGCATTGCGAAAGACAAGCTATTTTTTTGTTTTTTAGCGGGTAACCGGCGATGAAGAAGACATCGGCGAGGAGGAAGAAGAAGACATCGACACCAGGAGATGACAGCACAGGGATAAAACGGCGTCGGTAGAAGGCGAGGGCATCGGGAAAGACGACACCAGGTGAGACGGCAGCTCAGAGCTATTTTACTAATAAAGGAATTACCAAAACTTTCGGGGCCTGGTATGGACCTGGGGGGAGGGACCCCAGGCCGTTTTTTTTTCGCAAATTGTTTTGCCGGCAATTTTTTTTTTTTCAACTCAGCGGGAACCTCGCTGACAGCTGATGACTCATCGGTTGTTAGGGATGCAACGGCTGGCTTCCCGACACCCTCCTTCGTAACCAGCTTTATACAGTGTGTTTTACAGTGCTTTAAAAAAAAAACATAAACCGCAAAATGCATGAAAACAGCATGCAAAAACGCTGGTTTAACCACTTGCCGACCGGTCACTGTATATATACGTCATTTTTTTTTTTTTTTATTCCATTTAAAGCGGGATTCCACCCTAAAGTGGAACTTCTGCTTTTCGGAACCCTCCCCCCCTCCGGTGTCATATTTGGCACCTTTCAGGGGGGAGGGGGGTGCAGATACCTGTCTAAGACAGGTATTTACACCCACTTCCGGGCATAAACTCCCACGGGAGTTTACGCCACTTTGTAACACACACTGGTCCCAGCAGACAGTGCGGACGATTCTCATTGCGCTGCGCGACTCGCGCATGCGCAGTAGGGAACCGGGAAGTGAAGCCGCAACGCTACACTTCCTGATTCCCTCACAGAGAATGGCGCCGGCAGCAGCAGAGAGCCGAGCGATTGATCGGCCTCTGCTGCCGACATCGCTGGAACCTGTGACAGGTAAGTGTAAATTTATTAAAAGTCAGCAGCTGCAGTATTTGTAAACATTTTTTCCAGGTACAGTCCCTCTTTAAGTCCAAATATGAGATCTGAGGACTTTTTGACCCCAGATCTCATATTTAAGAGGACCTGTCATGCTTTTTTCTATTACAAGGGGTTTACATTCCTTGTAATAGGAATAAAAGTGATCAATTTTTTTTATTTTTTTAAAACAGTGTAAAAATGTATAAATTCAAGTAAAATAAATAAGAAATTTTTTTTTTTTTTTTAAAACACCCGTCCCGACGCGCTCGCACGCAGAGGCGAACGCATACGTGAGTAGCGCCCGCATATGAAAACGTTAGTCAAACCACACATGTGAGGTATCACCGCGATCGGTAGAGCGAGAACAATAATTCTAGCCCTAGACCTCCTCTGTAACTCAAAAGATGCAACCTGTAGAATTTTTTAGATGTCGCTTATGGAGATTTTTGAGGGTAAAAGTTTGACGCCATTCCACGAGCGGGCGCAATTTTGAAGCATGACATGTTGGGTATCAATTTACTCGGCGTAACATTATCTTTCACAATATAAAAAAAAATATATATTTTTTTTTATTATTCAAAAAAGTGATTTTTTTTTCCAAAAAAAAGTGCACTTGTAAGACCGCTGCGCAAATACGGTGTGAAAAAAAGTATTGCAATGACTGCCATTTTATTCTCTAGGGTGTTAAAAAAAAACAATATATAATGTTTGGGGGTTCTAAGTAATTTTCTAGCAAAAAAAATGTTTTAAACATGAAAACACAGAATCTGAAAAACAGGCTTGGTCCTTAAGTGGTTAAAAACGCAGCCCCGTAGGTGTGAACCTAGACTTAATACTGTGACATTTATTTATTTGATATGTAATGTAGATGATGATATATTTAAAGTCTTTGCACTTTTACAATGTTTAGAAGCAGCTTTTCATGGATTTGTCGTGCTCTGCTCATCTTTACTTCTGAGATACTGACTCTAAGATGCTCTTTTTATACCCAGTCATGTTACTGACATGTTGCCTATTAACCTAATTAGTTTCAAAATGTTCTTCCAGCTCTTCCTTGTTAGTACCACTTCCTTTGCCAGCTTTTTGTTGCCCTGTACCAACTTTTATGCTTATTATGTGTTTTTTTTTTTTCTCTTAAAATTGTACATTTTCTCAGTTTAAACATTTTAAAAGGTTTTCATCCATTTTCTTTTTTTTAACATGTTCTTTATTGAGACACTTAGTTATGGTGCAACAATTGTAGCAGAGAAGTTGCAAACAATACAAGGAAATTGACAATATCACTTCTGACCCAAAATAGTAAGGGTCTAGTATGTAGGGTATTTTTTTCTTTAACTGGGGGGGGGGGGGGGGGGGGTAATAGGGATGAGGGAGGGGAAAGAGGGAGATCAGGAAAGTGGTAATGGAATGGAGTGAGACAGTGTGTAAAAGTTTTAGAAATATCATCTTATGCTCTACAGTGTACAGTAAGCAGTGGTCTTTCCCGGATGACTCAATTCGGGGCAGGCGATTAGGCAGATAGATGACCCTCCTCTATGGGGAGGGTCATCAGGGTTTTATCTATTTTCTATTGTGAATACAGTATGGGTTTATGAGATTTGCAAATCATTGTATTCTTTTTTATGTAGATTTTACACAGCAGCCCAACTTACCCAGATATACAGTACTGTAAAAAAGTTTTAGGCAGGTGTGAACATTTTTTGTAAATTAAAAATGTTTTCAGAAATAGAAGTGTTGTTAGATTATCTATTAACAAAATAGAAGGTAAATGAACAGAAGAGAAATTCAAATCAATATTTGGTTTGACCACCCTTTTCCTTTAAAGTAGAATGAACCACAGATCTTCTGTGGATGTAGGCTGCCTCAAATCCTTCTGTCTCTTCATGTAATCCCAGACAGACTCGATGCTGAGATGAGGGCCCTGTGGGGGCCAAACCACCACTTACAGAAATCCTTGTCAATTTACGCTGAAGATAGTTCTTGACATTGGCTGTCTGTTTGGGGTCATTGTCTAGTTGCAGAATAAATTTGGGGCCAATAAGACTCCTCCCTGTTCGTGTGGCATGAGAAGTATCTTCCTGTATTTCTCAACATTGAGGATACCATGGATCGGGCAACACTGAGGACCGTAGATGCAGTGGTCAGCCAAGGAAACTTAATGCAGCAGATGAAAGACACATCATGCTTCCCTTCGACATCGGAAGATGTCCAACAGTGCCATAGCCCAAAGGGGTTAAATACTAAATTAAGCCTATAGCCTCTTTTTGAACCATGACTATGATCTTTTTTTTTCACTTAGGAGAAATATACCATCTTCATTTCTTCTCTTTTCTTTATATATTTTTATATTATCATAGGTGTGCTGGTACTTGATTAATTGGTACTCTACTACTCACTAGGAGACATACGCCACTCTACTTCATGAAAAATGTCCATGATCTACTCCCTCTGCTCTCTCTCTCCACCTCGCTTCCAAAAATTTCCATCCATTTTCAGACTTGCATTATATTTTATGATGAGTGTGTTTTGGAATGAATGTTTTTTATTTTATCAACCACTCGGCCAAAATTTAAAAATCGATTTTTGTTAGCCTCCTGAAATGTAACTGTGCTGTCTTGATACATTGATTTCTTTAAGATGGTAACGCCTAAATAGAAAGGCAGTGGCCCTTTAAGGGCGTAGCTTTGGAAATGGAGGAGTATCCCTATTATTATAAGCCCACTGATTAGTCCATTGCATCATTCTGAGGAAGCTCACACAGCTGAACATGAACATGT
This sequence comes from Lithobates sylvaticus, assembly GCA_028564925.1. Taxonomy (NCBI): domain Eukaryota; kingdom Metazoa; phylum Chordata; class Amphibia; order Anura; family Ranidae; genus Lithobates; species Lithobates sylvaticus. The sequence goes on from CM053031.1 coordinate 136,967,558, forward strand.
GCATGAACATCACGGTGTTTAGCAGCCTAGCCTTGGGCCACACACATGCAGCTTCCATCAGCTCCACTCATCACCGCATGAAGCGGGGTAACTACGAAGAATCGGCGTGCATTTACATCTCTAGTCAGGCAAAGGATGATTGTTTCAACCACCTGAACCGTCCTAGAGACTGGCTTTTTTGGACATCTGAGGAGCTAATCTGTATTGGATCAAGGAAGCAAGCAGCATGGCGGGTGAGATTGTTTCAGGGACGGTGCAGTCCCATTATCTAAATCACTTTTTATGCATTATATATGCTAAGTACTGTATCATCGAGCTGTGCCATCTTCCTGCACCAAAGGACAATATATCTATATTACATGCCCCTTTATAGCCAAGTGCAGATGCCGTTTATATCTTCAAGCTCATCTACACATATGTGTATGTGTCAGTAACTTTGATCTATACACTGGAGTATTGACTTCACTGCTGACCTAAGCATACTGCTGATTTTCCAGATTGACATTTCCGTCTTTCATGCTGTGACACCATTACTTTATACTCAGGGGACACCTGATTTTTTGGTATATCCATACCTCTTGTCACTGGAGGCTGATTTTAGACTTTCAACATTAAGTCTCACACCCACCCCTCCCTCGTATGTGTGAAGAGTGTGTGTGTGCAGATAAGCCCGGGCTGCTTTTTTTTTTTTTTTTTCATTTTAATTGCGACAACGTTATCATGATGTTTTAATAACGGTGAAGGTTTTTACTGTCTTTTGGCTACTAGCCACATGTTATTGAAATTGTTTCTTTTCTCAATAAATACATTTTGTATTTATACCGCTGAGAGTTCCATACTGAAGAACCTTTGCAAACCTTCTTGGTTTGTTTCCTTTTTTCTGTATACTTTGTTTGGCTTTGGGAACCCCAACTTATTAAGTTGAGTCGGTAATTTACATATTCTCTATTTTACTATGTGTATTTTTGAAGGTTTTACAGCATAGCATACACCAGGGGCAGCCTGTCCATTAAGGGCAGACATGCGCTGCCACCCCCTATCCATGCATCCAGCCCCTTTCAGGATGCCGGACCATGGATTCCAATCCGGGGTGGGTGTTTTTTTTCTTTTTTGAAAGAGCGATTAGGGCCAGAGGCTCTAATAGGCTTCAAAATAGGGTGGGCTCCAGGCGCAGAGCACTGCGCTAGGAGCCCACCCAGGTGTGTGAGAATAGCGAATGAATATTCCCTATTCTTACACTGAATCGCCTCTCCGCTAATTAGGAAGCGCGAGTCTGAGAGACATTTCCTGATTGGCCGAAAGGAGAAGTGTTCTGATTGGCCGAGGAGGAGGGAGTAGACAAAAGACGCCGAGCAGGAGAAGGAGAAGCTGCTCTTGATGCCTGTGGAGGAGAGCAGGGGAAGCACCCCATGATTGCCCGCCATGAATGGGGTAGGTGTACCGAACAAATTACCACCAGCCACCACTGGCATACAGATTGCAGGGTTCAGGAGTATAATATACAACATATATAGTGCAGATTCCAGAAGTATAGTGTACAACATAGCAAATACAGTGCAGGGGTCAGGAGCATAATATACAACATAGTGTACACAATGTGCAAGTAGTGAAAGCCATGCAGGGTCAGTATAAAGTATAACATATGAAAAATACTCTAAGTCCGTGCTTAGGATCTGAACTGCAGCCTCCCAGAAAAACACTACACACAAGTGTGGAGTAAAATAATAGAAATATTAAATGAGGAATAGTGGCGCTGTTCAAAGTAAATGTGGGGAATGAAGTCCCTAAAATGTTATCACTATGCACGATGTTTACTAAAAATAAATCATGTGACTAGTGTGTAACAGATGAAAAAAAAAAAAAAAAAATATATATATATATATATATATATATATATATATATATACGTATAATTAATATGATGTGATAATAATGGTTATCCACACTATACTCCAATCCAGTGTAATGTGCAAACCTACTTTAAAGTGACTAGGTGCGATGACAACAATTATAATAATAATAATAAATAAAGTTGTATAAATAATGGATGTCTGTGAAAAGATTCCTTATATATTGTAATGCGAGCAATAAATATATATATATATATATGTAAACCAAAGGTGGTAAAGGATATTTAAAGTGACTCCGTGAAAAAAGAATAATAATGATAGGTAATGATAAATAGTAAAAAATAATAATAGGTAATAATAAATAGTAAAAAATGGTGAATGAACAAATTCCAATGAAAGTCTGTATAAACGAAATGGATAAAGGGCACAATTCTGTGTGTACTCAACTATGAGTATTAAAATAATGTTCCTTCAGAGAATGTCCCAAGATAAAGAACAAAGTGAAAAATTTAAGTCCTGTGTGGTTCTTAAAATTCAGAAATCCTGTAACAACATATGGCTTCAATGGGCGAACAGATGACTCATAAACGGTGACTTTTGCAGTGCTCCCCTCCTTCCGCAGAGTGACCCCTAATGTGAAAACACTCACCAGAGTGCCTAACCCCTGCAGGGGTAATAGGCATGTAGTATCCCAGATGTATGATAGGAAAATCCTCCTCTGTAGGGGTGTCCAAAACCGTTCCACTCTCCAGGGGTAGGGGGTGCAGCAGCGATATGGTCCGTATAAATATGAAAAAATGACACTAATAGTGTAATTCCGCAAACCCAATGGGTATTTTATTCAAAGATAAAAGTGTTTTAATAAAAAGAGAATGAGCCTGCAAGGCTATTAAAAACAATGGGCAATGTGATGACGGCACCACAAAGCCCCGGTCTGTCAGCTCACGGGCTGAGCGAAACCGGAAGCCGCAAACAGGAAGTGACGTGTACCAGGGTATCACCTTACGCGTGTTTAGTCATTGGACGTCGTCGGAGGTGATGACTATTTTGCTTCAATTGTCAGTGTAGAATATTAGTTTAGTGTCAGTCTAGGGAAAGTGTGAGTGTAGTGAGGGGGACCATCATTCAGCTTTGCATAGTGTGCAGCTATAGTAGGGACAGCTCAGATAGTTTCACTGTAGTGTAGTGAGACCGTGTCATTCATACATACATTAGTGTAGAGTAGGGACAGCTCATATAGTTTCAGTGTAGTGTAGTGAGACTGTGTCTGTAATCTTTACAGTAGTGTATAGCTAGAGTAGGGACAGTTCAGATAGCGTCAGTGTAGTGGTGGTTAAACACCATCTATTTGATTGCGTTACTGCCAGTTTAGCGCCATATACAGTTCTGTACGTCACTGTACGTTTGGCGCATTATATTGCAGTATATTTTATAGTGTATCCGTGGAGTACTCAAATTAAAATGCACCAAACACCTCTTTACATTAAAGTGCATCTACGTACAGATTTCAACTTCTTCTTTACATTTGTTTTATAAGCACCGCCCCCTCCCTCCCAATAATGTCTGGGAGGTCAACAAGGAGAGGCAGATGTTCCCTTGGCACTGTAAGGGGGCCAACAATAAATGTGTCCACAGGCAAAGGTGGACGTGGTGGTCAGTCCTCAGGTAGGGCATCGTTTCCTCTGTTTAGTGAGTTTGCCCGTGCTATCCAGCCACAGCATGCAGAGGTGGTAGTGGACTGGCTCACTAAACCTTCCTCGTCCTCCTCATCCTCTGTCACGCAAGCAGAGACAAGTGTGCAGTTGCCAGAGTGGATAAACCTGCCTCCTTGTCCACATCTATTCCTGCCATAGCCCCAACATCAGCCATTGAGGAGTCAGCTGAGCTATTTGACCACAGCGTCAGGCACTTTCTCCTTGATGATGCCCAGCTATTACTGGATTCAGATGTTGGTTCTGAGGTTGAGGATGACAGGAACATGAGCCTAGAGAGAGGGAGGGACACTGGTAGACAAATTGGCATTCATGTTTCCAAAGCCGCAGCGTATTGCCAAGTTGTGTCCAGTAATAATGATGGAGGAAATGATGAGGTCACTGATGCGACTTGGGTGCCAGATAGAGCAGAGGAGGAAACTGAAGGTGAGGCGGCACAACCTTAAGGAGGCCGACATTAAGAAAGAGAGTAGAGAGCAGCCACCCTATTCCATCACATTCTGCAGATGTTATCTTCGGGCCACTCCCCAAAGCTCAGCTGTCTGCGCCTTTTTCAGCATATCTGCAGCAGATCGCACCGTTGCTATCTGCAAACTGTGTTTCAGGAACATCAAACGTGGCAAAAACACTGACCATTTGGGTACCACATGCTTAACAAGGCATTTAATGTCCAACCACTGTGGCAAGAGCCACACAAAATGGGCACAAATCTGTCCCTCCTCCTCCTCCTTACCCATTTCAGACTTCCCCTGCTATATCGAGTCATTGCCTCTCAGCAGCCTCCACTGACAGGGATGATGGTATAGCACAGGGTGTCCCAGGTCCTAACAGCACATCTGACAGCAGCACACCACCAGCTGTAGACTGTAGCCGGCAAATTTCTCTGCCCCATCTGCTGCAGCGGGAAAAAAATACAGTCCCTACCACCCACCTGCCCAGCATCTTAATGCAAGTTTGTCAAAGCTGTTGGCTCTCCAACTTTCAGCCTGGTGGATTTTGCCCCCCCTTCTGTAAATTCGCACCGTGTGCTGTACCACAATGGCAGGTTCCCAGTCGCTACTACTTTTTCACGTAAGGCTGTGCCATCTCTCTACCATTACATGGAAGGGAATGTTCTGGCATCGTTTGGCAAGGTAGTCAGCCGTAAAATCCACCTTACTTCTGACACGTGGTCCAGCAAGCATGGGCAGGGATGATATATTTCATTGACATCACACTGGGTAACGCTGCTTGCAACTCGAAAGGATGCAGGATAGGGCTCGGTGCTGCAGCTTGTGGTGCCCCCACTTCTCCATACAGCTGGTGGTGATGCCAGACCTGTGAGCTCTTCCCCTCCTCCACCACCTCCATGCCCTCCTCTGCAGAATTGTGCTATGAACATCAGGTACCTCCTAAGCATTCAAAGGACTATTCTCAGAGTCAGGCTAAAAGGTGCCATGCAGTGCTTAAGCTGGTGTGTTTAGGGGACAGGAACCACACCGGAGCATAGATTCTTGCAGCTCTGCAGGGACGCACCCAGAGGTGGTTCACACCACGCCAACTGGAGCTAGGAATGGTGGTGTGCGATAATGGCTCAAACCTCCTGTCCGCCCTTAGACAGGGAAAGTTGACACATGTGCCATGCCTGGCCTCAATTTGGTGGTGCAGAATTTCCTAAATATGTACCCAGGGTTGCAAGATGTGCTAAAGCTGGGCAGATGAGTCTGTAGCCATTTCAGGTGGTCATACACAGCCAGTGCTCGGTTGGCTAAAATTCAGCGGGAAATCCACCTGCCCATAAACGGCCTGATTTGTGACATGCCTACCAGGTGAAACTCGACTTTGTCAATGCTGCAGCGGCTATACATGCAGTAGAGGGCCGTCAACCTGTGCGAATACGGCGCAGCAACAGGCTCAGGCCGCCTCAGCTTTTTTTTCCCCATGCCAATAGCTGATCACTGCACTGTATTGTCACCATTTCAGGAGGCCACAAGGATGGTGAGCCGTGACAGTGCATGCATCAGTGAAACAATCCTGGTGTGTTCATGCTGGAGCAGACTCTGTGTGGCATTATGGACAGGGCACTGGAGGCGGAGGAAGAGGAGGACTTCCGTTCCTCTCAAGGCCCACTTTATCCAGACACCATAATTTCTATGTCACGGAACACAGCAGGAGAGAGGGGAGGAGGATGCGGAGGAGGATTCGGAGGAGGATTCTGGCACTTTTATAGGCTTCGAAGAAGAGGAAGACACGTGTCAATCTGAAGGCGATCTAGATAATGGGGGTAACCAGTGCACTCAACCAAAAACTATTAAATCAAATAAGGAGAAAAATGGAAAAGGAAAGCAGCCAACATATAAGTGATCTCACACTTGTAAAGGTAAAATTGAATGAAGAGGGTATGTGGCGCTAACCCTTATGTAAATCAATAAATAATCTAAAAATAATCTAAAATGACCAGTTTGCAAAGCTCAGAGTATCCGAAAGATGAGTGACCTTTCACATAAATAGATATATAAAAACATAAAATAATGAACTAAATAGATAAAATTCCTTAATAGCAATACACATAAAATATTGAATAAATATAAGACGTGTGTATAAAATGAAAAAATATTCAATAAAAGTGATGGTGCTAAAATAACCGTGCTGAAAATAAATATATGTGCTGGGATAAAAATGATGATGGAGTTGGGTTAAAAATAGTGAACACGAAATCTTCTAGCAATAAAAGGTGCACAGTGCAACGTGCAAAATAAGTGAATAAAGAACCAATAGAGAACCGATAAATTGGTTCTGAAAGTGCAAGGGAATTGCAAGGAAATTGCAAGGGAAATTAATGATTGAATGTGCAGAAATATCCAAAATAATGACAAAGTGACCATACAGATGAAAAGAGTGTGTCACTGTAGGTATGGTATAATCAGATGATACCAAAACAATAATATCGCTGAAAAAAATTATTAAAAAATAAAAGTAAAATTTGGTGCACTACAAGTCCCAGCTTGTAAAGAAAAAAATGGCAGAAAATAAACGATAAAGTCCACAATCTGGAACAATGAAGAGCATAATGCTCTGGAATAAGTGAAGGTGAGTAGAAATATTCAGGAATCTTTGTGTTGATCAGTGATGATCCGTGCAGGCAGTGCTCTGTGCTGACTTCAGGGGTGCACCCTACTAGTTCCCCCAGCCTCTCACCTCTATTTGCGGCCCCTACAGGCCTAGTGGAGCAGATAGCCTCTAAAGTGGCAAGCCTGGTCACTTTCCGGGTCCTCTTTCTTATGGGCTCCTATAGGCTTCTATGGGCTCCTATGGACTCCTACTCCGATCCAAAAAGGCACTCCAGGGGTAAGGGGTCACTCACGGGTTAGATCAGCATGTAGGGGTTAAAGGTACAAAGAAGCGCTCCAATGTGTAGTAAAAAACAGATTTATTGAAACAAAAATAATATCCACTCACATTTAAAGTTTTCTTGCATCAGCATAGATGAACTTCCGGTCGCGGCCGCAAACCGGAAGTAGAGCGATAGGCACCTGACTTCCTTCCTCCCTCACTAGTATCGTCACTAGCACACGTGACTTTGTCAAAGGGTAAGGCTGTCAGGTGTCTCTGGGCCTATTTATACAGTGGTCAATTGACGCTGTGCTGACAGCGGTGTAAATAACGACTAAAAGTTGACATTTGGACATACATAGTAGGACTTGATGACATATGCAATCCTAATCTGAGAAAATTAATCTATTTTTATTACATATAAAGGTCTGAAAATAAGGAAATAATTTAGCCTCATGGTTTAATAATAAATAACAATCACAGTGCCATCCAGTGGCCGGAGGTGTAAATTGATTTCTAAAAGTAGGAGAGACTACTCAATAGTGACATCCAGTGGTAGTAGATAAAAATAGGAGAGACTACTCAATAGTGACATCCAGTGGTAGTAGATAAAAATAGGAGAGACTACTCAATAGTGACATCCAGTGGTAGTAGATAAAAATGACCATCAGGAAATATCCTTCATGTATGCCATCTAGTGGTCACTTGTAAGATTGGCCATATTCTTTAAAAATTCCAATTCTATTAGAAGAACTTTGTTAAAATTATGTATAAAAATGTAGTTTCAAGATGTAAAAAGGTCTAATAAAAATATTTTTTAGATAAAGAGACCTTACATAATAAAAAGAGACCCGACTAAAAATAATTAAAAAATAGGGAGAAAATTAATCATATTGGTAAAATCATTAAAATAAATATTAATAATATACCAGCATGTAATCAATAATTGGATATAAAACAATTCAAGTTGAATTCGACATTATGTCCCCATGGTCTGAGTGTACACAATTCATATATCCATCTGGATTCAGCTTGGCTGATTCTAATAATCTTATTGTCACCTCTCCAGTGTGGCTTATATTTTTCGATGGCACATATTTTTAGGGACGAGGGATCTTTTTTGTGATATTTGGCATAGTGCCTTGATAAGCTGTGCTTGTCAAAACCCTTTTTAATGTTTTGGACATGTTCCCGCAATCTCTTCCACAATTCTCTTTTTGTCCTTCCTATGTATTGGATCTTGCAAGGGCACTCCATTAGGTATACTACGCCCTCAGTCTTACATGTTATGAAGTCTTCAATATCATAGTCCTTATTTGTGACAGTAGATGTGAAGGAAGACTTCTTTTTCTTGGGCTCTTTAGTATGTCGACATGCATAACACTTTTTGCATGGGTAGTAGCCCTTCCCCTCAAAGAACGAAAAAGTCTTCTTAGGTGGTGGGTCTAGCACATTTTTAGCCAAATTGTCTCTTAGGGTAGGAGCCCGCCTGTAAGTGAATTTGGGTCTTTCTGGGAGAATGGTACTAAGGTGTTGATCTGTTTTTAAAATATCCCAATGTTTTTTAAAAATTTTCTCTACATGTTTGTGTTGTACATTAAAATCCATTATAATTGGTACTCTTTCTTTATCATCTATTTTTTTGGTGGTATCTTTTATTAGTGCATCTCTGTCTACATGTGCAATATCTTGTATCTTTTCTTCAATGAATGCTTGAATTGTTTTATATCCAATTATTGATTACATGCTGGTATATTATTAATATTTATTTTAATGATTTTACCAATATGATTAATTTTCTCCCTATTTTTTAATTATTTTTAGTCGGGTCTCTTTTTATTATGTAAGGTCTCTTTATCTAAAAAAAATATTTTTATTAGACCTTTTTACATCTTGAAACTACATTTTTATACACAATTTTAACAAAGTTCTTCTAATAGAATTGGAATTTTTAAAGAATATGGCCAATCTTACAAGTGACCACTAGATGGCATACATGAAGGATATTTCCTGATGGTCATTTTTATCTACTACCACTGGATGTCACTATTGAGTAGTCTCTCCTATTTTTATCTACTACCACTGGATGTCACTATTGAGTAGTCTCTCCTATTTTTATCTACTACCACTGGATGTCACTATTGAGTAGTCTCTCCTACTTTTAGAAATCAATTTACACCTCCGGCCACTGGATGGCACTGTGATTGTTATTTATTATTAAACCATGAGGCTAAATTATTTCCTTATTTTCAGACCTTTATATGTAATAAAAATAGATTAATTTTCTCAGATTAGGATTGCATATGTCATCAAATCCTACTATGTATGTCCAAATGTCAACTTTTAGTCGTTATTTACACCGCTGTCAGCACAGCGTCAATTGACCACTGTATAAATAGGCCCAGAGACACCTGACAGCCTTACCCTTTGACAAAGTCACGTGTGCTAGTGACGATACTAGTGAGGGAGGAAGGAAGTCAGGTGCCTATCGCTCTACTTCCGGTTTGCGGCCGCGACCGGAAGTTCATCTATGCTGATGCAAGAAAACTTTAAATGTGAGTGGATATTATTTTTGTTTCAATAAATCTGTTTTTTACTACACATTGGAGCGCTTCTTTGTACCTTTAACCCCTACATGCTGATCTAACCCGTGAGTGACCCCTTACCCCTGGAGTGCCTTTTTGGATCGGAGTAGGAGTCCATAGGAGCCCATAGAAGCCTATAGGAGCCCATAAGAAAGAGGACCCGGAAAGTGACCAGGCTTGCCACTTTAGAGGCTATCTGCTCCACTAGGCCTGTAGGGGCCGCAAATAGAGGTGAGAGGCTGGGGGAACTAGTAGGGTGCACCCCTGAAGTCAGCACAGAGCACTGCCTGCACGGATCATCACTGTGATCAACACAAAGATTCCTGAATATTTCTACTCACCTTCACTTATTCCAGAGCATTATGCTCTTCATTGTTCCAGATTGTGGACTTTATCGTTTATTTTCCGCCATTTTTTTCTTTACAAGCTGGGACTTGTAGTGCACCAAATTTTACTTTTATTTTTTAATAATTTTTTTCAGCGATATTATTGTTTTGGTATCATCTGATTATACCATACCTACAGTGACACACTCTTTTCATCTGTATGGTCACTTTGTCATTATTTTGGATATTTCTGCACATTCAATCATTAATTTCCCTTGCAATTTCCTTGCAATTCCCTTGCACTTTCAGAACCAATTTATCGGTTCTCTATTGGTTCTTTATTCACTTATTTTGCACGTTGCACTGTGCACCTTTTATTGCTAGAAGATTTCGTGTTCACTATTTTTAACCCAACTCCATCATCATTTTTACCCCAGCACATATATTTATTTTCAGCACGGTTATTTTAGCACCATCACCTTTATTGAATATTTTTTTATTTTATACACACGTCTTATATTTATTCAATATTTTATGTGTATTGCTATTAAGGAATTTTATCTATTTAGTTCATTATTTTATGTTTTTATATATCTATTTAGGTGAAAGGTCACTCATCTTTCGGATACTCTGAGCTTTGCAAACTGGTCATTTTAGATTATTTTTAGATTATTTATTGATTTACATAAGGGTTAGCGCCACATACCCTCTTCATTCAATCTGAAGGCGATGGCTTTCCAACCCCAGGACCCTTGGGAGGAGGAAGTTCCAGATGCTGTCATCCTGAGTGACCCCAAGGAGTCTGCTTCTCAAGCTCTGCAAATTTGAGGCTCATGGGCAACCTCATGTTTCAAAGCCTGCGAAAAGACCCAAGAATACGTGGCATAAAGGAGAAGGATGATTACTGGTTGGCAACCCTCCTTGACCACCCTTATAAGGGGAAGGTCTCAGAACTTATCCCATCCCCACAGAGTGCAGAAGATCAAATCTCTTCAGGACACATTAACCGCTTGCCGCCCGCCGTCCTTCATATGACCGCCAGGCGGTGAGGCTCTCGTTCCAGGAGGGCGTCATATGACATCCCTCCCTTTAAACAGGGAATGCGCGCGATCGTGCACGCGGATCCCTGTTCTTTCAGTGGCGGCGTGTCACAGAGACACCGCTCGCCACAGAGGGGGGTGAACAGCCATTGGTCATGGCTGTTTACCACGTGATCGGCCATGATGATTGCCACAGATGGTTCCGCCCCACTGTGCACGGCGCGGGCACGCTGTTGGCGGCATGTTCCGTTGAACACTGCTCGTCACCGACACTGGTAAACAGCCATTGGCCGGCGGCCATCACTAAATGTCAACAAACCACGGTAACGAGACACACGCGATCGGTGTGCGAGGAGGAGATTGCGGTAACCGCTTACAGTGTACACCAATCACACTGATTTCCCCCCCAATAAAGAGGACCTGTCATCACCCATCATAGTACCTGTCACAGTTCATCTGAGTACCTGTCAGTCCATATGAGTACCTGTCGCAGTCCATCTTGAGTACCCGAGTACCTGTCACAGTCCATCTGAGTACCTGTCACCAGGCCATCAGAGTACCCGAGTACCTATCTGCAGCCATCAGAGTACCCGAGTACCTATTTGGAGCCTATGCCTCATAGAATATACGTTGGGGTGTTTGCTTTCCCAAATGGGGTAATTTTGTGGGTAATTCCACTGTCCTGGTGCTCCAGGACCTTCAAAAGTGTGATGGGTAGGAATGAAATGAGATGTATAATTTATGCTCCTAGAACGCCTGAAGGTTCTACTTCAACGTTGGGCCTCTGTATTTCGCCAGGCTGTGTAAAAGTCTCACGCATGTGGTATCACCATACTCGGGAAGAGTAGCAAAATGTATTTTGGGGTGTGATTTTTTTGCTATATACATGCTATGTGTTAGAAATATCTTATAAACTACAAACAACTTTGTGTAAATAAAAAAAAAAATGCGTTTTCATTTTTTTCCACATTTTCCAAAAACTTTGGAAAAAATTAACCATTCAAAAGATTTATTATGCCTCATATATTATACGTTGTGGTGTTTTCTTTCCAAAATGGGGTAATTTTGTGGGCAGTTCCATTGTCCTGGTGCTCCAGGGCCTTCAAAAGTGTAATAGATGGTTAAGAAATGAGATATGTCATTTATGCTCGTAGAACGCCTGAAGGTGTTACTTCAATGTTGGTCCTCTGTATGTGGCCAGGCTGTGTAAAAGTCTCACACATGTAATATCGCCATACTCGGGAAGAGTAGCAGAATGTATTTTGAGGTGTAATTTGTTGTATGCATATGCTGTGTGTGAGATATAACCTGATTATATGACAATTTTGTAAAAAATTAAAAATAAAAACAATCTTCATTTTGCAAAGAATTGTGGGAAAAAATTACAACTTAAAAAAAACTCACCATTCCACTTACTTAATACCTTGGAATGTCTACTTTCTAAAAAGGGGTCATTTGGGTGGTATTTGTACTTTCCTGACTTGTTAGTGTCTCAAGAAATTAGATACACCTGATGTACTAAAAGCCTGATCAGATTTGATCAATTTTCAGTGATTGGCACCATAGTTTGTACACTCTATAACTTTCACAAAGACCAAATAATATACACTAATTTGGGTTATTTTTACCAAAGATATGTAGCAGTATACATTTTGGCCAAAATTTATGAAGGAAAAATTACTAATTGGCAAAATTGTATGACAGAAACAAAGAAAAAGGCATTTTTTTTTCACAAAATTTTAGTTTTTTTTTAATTTATAGCACAAAAAAAAAAAAAAAACACTAGTGATTAAATCCCACCAAAAGAAAGCTCTATTTGTGTGAAATAAAAAAAAGGACGCAAGTTTCCTATTGGTACAGTGTTGCATGACTGAGTAATTGTCATTCAAACTATAAGAGTGCTGAAAGCTGAAAATTGGTCTGGGCAGGAAGGGGGTGTAAGTGCACTGTATTGAGGTGGTTAAAGAGGATTTTATTCAACATTTTTCCTGACTCCAGAAGTTTACAGTGTCGTGGAAAACTTAGTTTTGAGTCTTTTGTTAGTCAAGAGAGGAGCGTTGGAGAAGGCGTCTGCCTAAGTGAGGCATTTCAGAATTTTTTTAGTCCTCGCCGCCCGGGACTGTCAGCTTCCACATCCCATCGGCAGCGTCTGCATCACATGGTGGATGATTACCTTGGGGCCAAAACAGAGATGGAGAGCTTTTCAGCTGACAATCCACTGACTTCAGTCAGGAGAATAGACCACTGGCCAGAACATGCCCAGTATGCTATTGAGTTGTTGGGCTGCCCTGCATCCAGCGTGCTTTCAGAACGGGCATTCAGTGCTGCAGGAGGTTTCGTTACTGATCATAGAACGCATCTGTCCACAGACTCTGTGGAGCGTTTGACTTTTATAAAAAAAAATGAATCAGTCCTGGATTACCAGCTATGAAGCCCCTGATGCCGATGTCACTGATAAGGTATTTTTGGGATGTGGAATCTCTGCAGGAATTCGAGGCTGCCTAGCTTTGAGGGTGTTCAATCATTTCATCTGAATGTTTTTGGTATAGGTTTCATCAGCACAATTAACACCCAAAGGCAAATTTTTCAGCACCTGTTTGACAGGTGCATATCATTGCGATTTTTTTTATTTTTTATGCCTTCATCAAGAGCACCTCTATAGGGTTACGGTGGGAAGGTGCCCCCGACACCCAAAAACGATTTTTACACACCCGTTACTTCTATCCAAAAAATCTCTAATCTTGTTCCCAGTGCACTACATTGTGGCCTCATCCTTCACACTGGCTCTCCAGCTGTTGCCGAGCAAAATAAAGGCAGCTTGCAGGAAATTAAAAATTGAAGTTTTTACACAAACTTTTTTTTTTTTATTGATGCATGTCCCCCAGGGCAGGACCCGGACCCCTATAACCATTGCATGCCCAATTACTTGCATATAAGCCTTCAAAATGGGCACTTTTGATTTGACGTTCAGGTGCCATTGACTTTAATGGGGTTCGTTTTTCGGTTCCGAACTTTTGCGGTGTTCGAAAGTTCTGGTGCGAACCGAACAGGGGTCTGTTCGGCCCATCCCTAATCATTACATGACTTATTTGCACTCTGTGCTATACTATTGGAAAAATCAATACGTGTATTGAACCATAAAAAAAGAAAGATTAAAAAAAAAAAAAAAAAGCTGGAGAAAAAAAAACATATGTATTGTATAGAAGAAAACCTAACTGAAAGAACTAATACATTACATGTTGATTACAGAACATATGATATTTTTATATTGTAAGCATTTTTCTTGTTTCAATGCAGGCTTCAAGGCAGACGCCCAATAGTAAGCATCTTTCAAATGAAAGTTTTGGAACTACAACAGATTTGAATGACTTGGTGCCTACTTCACAGCAAGAAACTTCAAATCATCCGCATTTTGATTTAGACTTCATGACCGCTTCAGACAGCCTGAAGATGCACATTACAATCATGAACTTACTTTTGTGGCTAACCCTGCTGGTTTTACCGTCCTTTATCTACTGGGTAAAAAATCTCAGGTACAGTTCATTTTGGAGGCTTTCCTATTGACCTAAGTGTTTTATCTTGAAAGATGTCAACCTATAAAATGTGAAAAGCAAAGTGATTATCATTAGTGGCTATAGCAGGCGCTAGCAATAATGCCAAGAGAACCCGGCAGGCTGATTGTGCCCAAGTTTATTGATCAACTTGGTGCATTCAACCTGCCCATTAACGGTTTGAATGTCAGCTGGTTCCTTCTGCATCGGACAAGATTCGAACTGTTAATGGCCAGTCTTAGAGTGTCTCTACTCTTGAAGGAGAAGCAACAGAAATGCCTTTTGGACTGCAGCATTGTCAAGGGAGTGGGTGGAGAGGATGCACTAGCCGATTTAGATGGACTTGACTAATGAATTAAAACTGAGCTCCAGCTAACACTTTAACCACTTCACAACCGGCCCATAGCCGAAAAACGGCTACAGGGCGGTTGCTTAACTCTGGGAGGGCATCATATGACGTCCTCCCAGAATTCCCCTCTTGCGCGCCCCCTGGGGCGCGCACTCGAGAACATCCGTGATCGCCGGGTCCAGAGGACCCGACGGATCACGGTAAACGGCCGCTCATCGCGGCCGTTTACCACGTGATCGCGCCGTCAAATGACGGCGCGATCACATGTAAGCAAACCGGCGTCATTTGATGACGCCGGTTCCTCTCCCCTCCTCTCTCTGTACCGATCGGTACAGTGTGAGAGGAGAGAGGAAGGGATCGGTGGCAGCAGTGCTGTGGGCGGGATCTGTAGTGCCCACAGCCTGCTCTGCAGTCCCCACTGATCCATCCATCCATCCATGCTCAACCATCCCTCCATACCCTGCAATACACAGCAATAGCCTGCAGTGTATTGCTGGGTATTGCAGGGTATGGAGGGCTGGCTGAGCGTGGATGGATGTATACCCAGCAGTACCCTGCCATACTCTGTCGTGCCCTGCCATACTCTGTCGTGCCCTGCCATACTCTGTCGTGCCCTGCCATACTCTGTCGTGCCCTGCCATACTCTGTCGTGCCCTGCCATACTCTGCCGTGCCCTGCCATACCCTGCCATCCTCTGCCATCCTCTGCCATACCCTGCCATCCTCTGCCATACCCTGCCATCCTCTGCCATACCCTGCCATCCTCTGCCATACCCTGCCATCCTCTGCCATACCCTGCCATCCTCGCTACGATCGAAGCCAGGATCGTTTTTTTATTTTATTTCAGGCTTTCCAGCCTAGAGGTGAGATGTGGGGTCTTATTGACCCCATATCTCACTGTAAAGAGGACCTGTAATGCCATATTCCTATTACAAGGGATGTTTACATTCCTTGTAATAGGAATAAAAGTGATCAAAAAAAATTTTGGGGGGAAAAAAAGTGTCAAACTAAAATAAATGAAGTAAAATGAACAATAAAAAAAAAAAAATGTAAAGCGCCCCTGTCCCCGTGTGCTCGCATGCAGAAGCGAACGCATACGTAAGTCCCCGCCCACATATGAAAACGGTGTTCAAACCACACATGTGAGTTATCGCTGCGAACGTTGGAGCGAGAACAATAATTTTGGCCCTAGACCTCCTCTGTAACTCAAAACATGTAACCAGTAAAAAATTTTAAAGCGCCGCCTATGGGGATTTTTAAGTAGCGAAGTTTGGCGCCATTCCACGAGCGTCTGCAATTTTGAAGGGTGACATGTTGGGTATCTATTTACTCGGCGTAACTTCATCTTTCACATTATGCAAAAACATTGGGCTAAATTTACAGTTTTGTTTTTTGTAAAGCACAAAACTTTTTTGCAACGACCGCCATTGTATTCTCTAGGGTCTTTGCTAAAAAAAACATATATAATGTTTTGGGGTTCTATGTAATTTTCTAGCGAATAAATGATGATTTTTACATGTAGGAGAGAAATGTCAGAATTGGCCCGGGTGCTCCAGAACACCTGATGGTGCTCCCTGCATGTTGGGGCCTCTGTATGTGGCCACGCTGTGTAAAAATCTCACACGTGGTATCGCCGTACTCGGGAGTAATAGCAGAATGTTTTGGGGTGTAATTTGTGCAATGCATATGCTGTGCGTGAGAAATAACCTGCTAATATGACAATTTTGTGAAAAAAAAGATAAAAAAATCTTGATTTTGCAAAGAATTGTGGGAAAAAATTACAACTTCAAAAAACTCACCATGCCTCTTTCCAAATACCTTGGAATGTCTACTTTCCAAAAAGGGGTCATTTGGGGGGTATTTGTACTTTTCTGGCATGTTAGGGACTCAAGAAATGAGATAGGCCGTCCTTCAGGTGTGATCAATTTTCAGATATTGGCACCATAGCTTGTGGACTCTATAACTTTCACAAAGACCAAATAATATACCCCAATTTGTACTTATTTTTACCAAGGATATGTAGCAGTATAAATTTTGGCCAAAATTTATCAAGAAAAATTACAAATTTGCTAAATTTTATAACAGAAACGAAGAAAAATTCATTTTTTTACCGAATTTTCAGTCATTTTTCTTTTATAGCGCAAAAAATAAAAAACCCAAAGGTGATTAAATACCACCAAAAGAAAGCTCTATTTGTGTGAAAAAAAGGACAAAAATTTCATATGGGTACAGTGTTGTATGACTGAGTAATTGTCATTCAAAATGTGAGAGCACCGAAAGCTGAAAATTGGTCTGGTTATTAAGGGTGTTTAAGTTCCCAGTGGTTAAGCAGTTACAGCAACATTTTTCCCTTTTGGGATAAATATTTACATGAATGAAAGCTGACCATTGTAAGTACCTCTGCTAATAATGATTTTTCTCAAACCCTCTAACTACTTTTGCTTGAAAAATTACAGACTTACTGGCTGAATCAACTGGTGCAAATAAAGGAAAAGCAAAGAACGCTAAGAATTAGTCTAGGCAAGAGGCAGAAACATGGTCAATAAACAGGCCAGGGTTAGTACAGGTAGCAGGCAGAGGCAACACTGCACTAGTGTGGCAGTAATCAAGAACACTGTTGCTGGCTGCTGAGTCACCCCTGTATGCCTGCTGATCATGACCAATTCAAGTTAATGAGGTTGCTTGTGTGGGGTCCAAGGGGTTAAAGCAGGTGGTGAGCAGGCAATAGAGTGCCTCCTCACTGCCTGTCAAATGCTCTTTGAAGCTTGACCTGAACATTCTACAGAGAGCATTGCACACGTGAACAGGTCCTTTTGGTAAAACTCACTTCTGTGGTGGCGATCAAGCACACTGTATCTCGTGTGGCAGTGATTATGGACATTGACTGGTGGCCAATGGTTTTTACTTTTTTTAAACATACAGTCACCAGAGTAGTGCAGAGTCATCATAGTGACAATGTACTACTCAGGAAGGAGGGGCGTAATTATTTTGTTCTACACTATAATTGTTTATTATATTGATGATCACTGTAAAACTATTTAAATAATTTTAACTTTCATGAATGGCCTTTGTTCATTAGTCATGGTTTACTATTGTGATTGCTGTGATTGGCCACAGCTATCACATGGTACAGAGTTGCTATGATTGGCCCTGTACCATGTGATCACTGTGACCAAACAGAGATCACAGTAGTAAACAGTGCTATCATGCATGGATCCCATTCATAACCGTTGTTTACTGGTGCACATTTGATTGCCTTTAACTGACTTATATTAAAGCCTAGACTGGCATATTATGCAGTGGGTATAGAAAATAACCACCCCTTTAAAATAATCATATTTTGTTGCTTTCTTGCCCAAAATGAAGAAAGGCATTTGTAAGATATAAAACCAGTATGTCAGAAAAAAATATACAAAAACAGAATCCTTGTGTGAATGAACCCTAAATGTCATGTTTCTATGGAGTTTACATGGACTTCAGCTGGTGGCTTGCTATTAAACGTAATATGTTAAAGAGTAACTGAACTCCAAAAGTGAAGATTTCCCATGTTATAGGAAACCTTTAAAAATGTTAATTGCATGTAAGTAGTATTCTGCAAATTACCATTTGTCTAGAATTTCACCTGGAAAATAGCAGTGCACTACTTGGTATGTAAGGGTACCTATGCACTGCTGTGTGAAAGTCTAATAGCTATATATCTGCAGTGAGATCCATGGGGCTGCTGTCTCTAACTTCGAGATTTAGAGTGAAATGTGTTGATGTTATTACTGTGCTCAGTTTTCTTGCTTCCGTCATGAGGAAGTAATGCCTTGTCTTTAACCACTACATTTTCGCCCCCTTCCTTCCCAGACCAATTTTCAGCTTTCAGCGCTCTCGCACTTTCACTGACAATTGCGCGCTCATGCTACGCTGTACCCAAATGAAAAAACTTTTATCATTTTGTTCGCACAAATAGAGCTTTCTTTTGGTGGTATATATTCACGACTCCGTTTTTTATTTTTTGCGATATAGGCGAAAAAAGAGCGGAAATTTGGAAAAAAATATATATTTTCTTCTTTCTATTTTAAAAGAAATCCAATAAAATCGAATTTTGTCATAAATTTAAGCCAAAATGTATTCTGCTACATGTTTTTGGTAAAAAAAAATTCCGTTAAGTGTATAATAATTGGTTTGTGTGATCACGGACAGATGTACGCAAATGATCATGTACAGATGTGCGCAGGTGGTCATGGACATGTGTGCAGATAATCATTGGGACATGTGATTTTAGTGGGACATATGTGGGGGACAGGTGTTTTTATTATTTGGGGACATTGTAATAGATACAATACAATACAATCTAGTGCAAAGTTATCTGCTGCTGTTTCTAATTAAAAAGTGTGTACATGCATACAATCTAGAAGAAAAACTCTCTGACACAGCGTTCAGATTGGTTACTTCTTACACTTCTGCTTTATTCCTGGGCAGTGTTAATGTTTTATAAACAAAGATACGTCATTGCTATGTCAGTCTAATAGGTACATCTCATTGGTGGGAAACCAAGAGAAATGGAAAAACGTGATGCTTGAAGGTTGATTGAAGCTGTTTCTGTCGTCGCATACGCATTCTTCTAATGTGTGGGAGGCAGGGGGTACCCGTCATCTTTAGTTCCAAACAGAGAGCCAATCTGTATACTACTTAATAAGTAAGGAGTTGCATAGAAACATGTATACACATTAGCAAATAGACATTTTCTGATTATCAGTATGTACATTACATTCCTTCACAACATGTGTGTTTTACATTGTGTGGTGACACTAGGTTGGTGATCAGTGAGTAAAAAGCTGTAAAAAACAGCTCATACTCACTGATCACCAGCCAGCTGCAGCGTTCTCCTCTCCTCACCGACAACTTCTGTGTGAGGAGAGCTGATTGCCTAGCAACCGGCTCTGTGTTTACATCACATGACAGCTGTGATTGGACACAGCCGTCATGTGATCAGGAGGGCCAATCACGGAGCCCTCCTGCCAATCGGGGATGCGCCGTGTCCAGGTGACACAAGCGCATTGGGATTGCGCCGCTGCGTGTGCGATCCCCCTCCTGAGGGACGTTCCTGAACGTCCACTCAGGAGAGATGGGAAGTGGTTAACAAGATGACCACCTCCATACAAGGACACAGGGAAGAAAAAATCATGCAAGTAAGTAATTGGGGAATTAATTGTCTGCTGCAGGAAGATCACAGGCAATACTGGTGACTAGTCCTTAGCCTTCTGTCTCCCTTTTTTATTTTAGCACAGCTTCCTTAGTTCAGTTCATTGCACAAGCCATTGGGAATCCTTAAAAAAATCTGTGGTACATCCAGGAAATCCCCCATGATCCCCTTTGACCTTTTTAAATTCCAAATTGAGGTGGATTATGATTAATGAACGCATTGTGGCTATTCTCTAGGATAGGCTGAAATATTTTGAGAAAACGTGGGATCCATGGATGATCTACCTCTTGGGTCCTGAACTGGTCGGTGGGACCTTTGGTATACAACGCAGAGCGGATGCACGTCTTATTCTGAGTCCTTTTTGATTTACTAGATGTTTCCTTTTCCTCCTTCTTTTCACGTTCCATTTCTTCTTTTCAGACACTGGTATAACTCCTAAGCAATTGTTGGTCCGGTGCGACCTCATCACCAGATAAAATGGTGAGGGGATTTGATGAGACCTACAGAGTTGATATAGATAGGGACACAGGTTTTGTTCTTACTGGGCAGTGCCGGGACAAGGTCATCCGGTGCCCAGGGCGAAGATGGCTAACTGCGCCCTCCCCTTAAAAAGAAAGAGTCGGTGTCATTTCAAAACAGGAAAATACTTATAAACCATACAAATTTAAATTGGGTTTAATTCGATAGAAAACTAGTTCACTTCCACATTTTAAATATATGTATTAAAGGTACTTAAAGTGCTTTGAAATAATAACGCAGCTTAGCTTCCCCACTGACAGGACAGAGCTCTTCCCAACAATCGGTGGGTGCCGATGGTCATCCATTGGCTGGCACCCACTGATCAGCATCTGCTGTGTATTTTCACAGCACAGCTGAGTCACCGGCGGCGAGCCCATATGCCCCCTACCTGGGAGTGCCAGATTACGTACCTGCTACGTGATCCAGTGCGGCAGAGCCGCCGTACATGTGATACGCAAAGCAAGCCAATAATAATGACCACCCGCATCAGTCCCAGTTTCTGCAGTTATATCCCTCAGCATCGGTGCCAGTTTAGAAAGGGTAGGGGTAACATCTACCTAACATGTGCAATGTGTGTACAGTGTGCTGATTTTTAACAGATTGATTTATTTCTTCTCCCTACAAAGCAGGGAAAATAAACCTAGCAATTATTCCCTCTGTACAGAGCCCTCTCTGGGCTGTGATTGGACATAGCCAATCAGCAGGTCCCGGCTGTGAACCATTGGCTGGGATCTGCTGACAGATTCTCGCTGTGTCAACTCACAGGGGAGTTGACAGGTGAGGGTATGCACCCGAAACAGGTAGTGATGTATGGGTACGCTGTGGTGCCTGTAGCTGCAACCCCGTTGCAGTATATATACTGCAGCCGGTCGGCAAATGGTTAATTACCAACGATAGGCTGAGTGTGCTTTTGCACCTGGCACCAGCCTTCACTTCCCTGTCAGGCAAAGTAATATCCGCCCGATAAGCGCTTCCGGGTCCCAGCGAGGCGTGTTGTCACCGAGAGGCAGGCCAGGAGGCGGGATGGGCAAGTACCATAGAGAGCAGTGAGTGCAACCTAGAGGAGGAACCAACCAGGCAGTGAAGCACATGAACATCTACAGATGAATCGGCTAACTGGCATGGGAGAGGTGAGATTAATAATTACCAATGTTATTTGTAATATGCAGCATGAAGAGATGTAATGTATTGCCACTGGTCACTAATGCATTAGTGACCAGTGTCAGTTAATTAACCCCTTTGTGCTGCATTAGTGGCAGTGGCAGTGGTGTGATGCACATAATTTCAGGTAGCTCTGCAGTATTATGGCGAGGCCGGCGGTAGTTAGTCACAGTTGCTCAGAAAGTTTTTAGCAGCACTTCACCTGCGCCCCCCTTCCTACAGTAAATGGTAAAAAAAACTGACAGGCGGACTTGATGAGACAGTCCGTGTGAAAGGGGCCTAAGTAATGATATTCTATATGTATCAATAATGCATAACAATGTCATTCATGTTTTGTTTGTTAATGCATAGGTATAACATCCAGCTGAACCCTGATCCTATCCGATTACTGGCTATGCCGCTTGCCTTTGCAGTGATAATTCTTATGAACTCCACTGTAGTGTCAATGAAATCCAGGTGTGTATGTTTAAATATTACAAGGTTTATATGTAACTGATCAGTTATGTCATGTTTAATTCTTAGTACTGTATGTGTCCTGTTTGAAAAAACCCTTTCAATGTGAATTTTTGTGAAAAGTCACATAATGAAGTAGCTAACTAAAGTTGGACTTCTCTAAAATATAGGCAAGTTGATTTTGAAGATCAGTAGTAGGAAAAACTCTTAACTATATACTTTTTTACAAAGCCTACTTGATTTGTTTTTCACAGCATGCTAGCTACACATCCTATTGTACCTATTCGATTCGTAAAGCAGACACCATTGGACAGCAGCATTTTCACTCTGGGGAGAGGATAGTATTAGCCTAGCAGATTTAGATGGACTTGATTAACAAATTGAAGCTGAATTACAGCTAACATTTTATAAGCTGGTACAACAAACTGTAATTTTTCATTTTGAGATAAAGGTTTTACATAAATTAATAAAAGCTGACCATTGCCATTTGTCTCAACCCTCCAGTCTAACCGCTACCTTGTCTGGACAGCTTTGTCTGTTAAATTAAGTTGAAAAATAACAGACTTACTGCCTAGATCACCAGGTGAAAAATAAAGGAAACAAGCCTAAAAAAGAAAATGAATGCAGCCACCACCACTAAGAATTTATAAGCTGCAATTTAAATACATTTTTGTTTTGGGGTTTAATACTGCTTTAAAGGGTAAATCCACTTTCAGGAGAAAAAGAATAGCAAACAAAAAATACCATAAACAATTGCCTCATAAGCCATATTGTAATTGAATGTTGATAAAAAATTATATTTTTTTTCAATCTGCAGCACTATAATTTTTCTGCAAAATGTAATGCAATATGGCAACCTCGAGTTTTTTTGTACACCATTGGTGTATGGAACACCCCCAGAAATGCTTGTGTGATTGGCTCACTGATTTCCGTGAAGTGAGACACTCCTAAAAGTTTAAACACTTCCAAAAGGATGCAGACCCTACATTTTCCTTATTAGAAACCATGCAAGTGCATCAGCTGATTAATAATGAAAAAGTCACTCCCATTCAGATTTACTGTGCAGACAACAAACAACTTTTTTCATGAGAACAAAAACAGGTAGGGCTCTGTGACAAAGTTGCCATCTCTGCAATGTGCTTGGATCACCAAAAGGGGATTTTTTTTCTCTTAAAATTTTGGTTACTTTTAGAAAAATTACTATAAGAGTAGTATGAGGACCAAGATTCCCTAAGCGTTCCCAACTAGAGGGGACATAGAATCCATCCACACTTTGCCTATTGACACAGCACTTTCAACAGATATGTATGTGTGTGTGTGTATATATAGATAGATAGAGAATGATGTATATCATTTTTGCAGTAAACTAACCACTAAACAATTCCATATATTAAAGAAATATTTAACCCACTGCCACAATTCTCTGTTTATATCATGTATTCTAGCTGGACGTCTTTTTCACAGTTTAAAAAAAAGAAATCGAAATCCCTTTTTGAAGCCTTGTACAGTTTATTCACGTTACTTTGTTTTACTAGCTCCACACCACAGTGTATGATCAGTGGGCGGGGCTAGCTAGAGATCTTAGATGCAAACTGCAAGATCACTGCTGAACACTTGAGTAGAATAGCAGCCAGCCTTCTCACATGGAATCAGGATAGATGAGTGTTTTCTCTTCTTGTTTTATATTGTAAAAACAAAAATCCTTTTTCATAGCATAAGAAGTATGGGAAAAAATGAATGAAGAGAATCCTCTCTAGTGTGCTGATCACCATCCAATTAACAAGTAAAAAGGTGCAATGCTCATATACCGCAATAATACTCATGTATGGTCCATAATAGTCCAAAAGGTAGGTATCAAGGAAGAGAGTCTGTCGGGGCTGCCACCAGAGGAGACCAGAAGCATATTCCAGTAAACAAGAGAAACAAGGAGACGGGCGCCTCTGAGAATTTATCAAAAACACTTTATAGTAAAGAACAATATCCACTCACATGGAAGTAAATGAGATTGGGTGCATCACTGGAATGAGCAGGAGGAACTACAGGTAGCAGAGAGTCCTTTTTGCTGGCAGGAAGCAGCACATCAAATCACAGGGACGTTGAGGGCAGTGAGTCATCAGATCCTTGCAGAGTTACACCGCTGTAGCTTCAGACCTCTCGTCTGGTCACCGCAAAGATGAAGGACGGCCGTGCAGTGTGGGAGCCAAGACAAGGCTTGGATCGCAAGTGGCGTGGCACAGGATGATGACGTCACTATAGTGCGATGCGTTTCCGAGTGATGCAGTAGCTGCGCTCCTTTGTCAAGCAAGATAGACAGGGTAAAAGGACAATGTTTTGTAGTGAAGGGAGGGTAGGGTCGGATGTGAATAAAATACTATAATAGCAGTGGCAAATGGTGGAGAGGATCAGACATAATAACCGCAGCCGCATTTTATTTTAAAATATTTATTTTACTAAATTGCTTTCCATCTAGATATTAATATACCCACTATATATCTGTGCACCAACTATATACAGTGGTGTGAAAAAGTGTTTGCCCCCTTCCTCATTTCCTGTTCCTTTGCATGTTTGTCACACTTAAGTGTTTCGGAACATCAAACCAATTTAAACAATAGTCAAGGACAACACAAGTAAACACAAAATGCAATTTGTAAATTAAGGTGTTTATTATTAAAGGTGAAAAAAAATCCAAACCATCATGGCCCTGTGTGAAAAAGTGATTGCCCCCTAAACCTAATAACTGGTTGGGCCACCCTTAGCAGCAACAACTGCAACCAAGCGTTTGCGATAACGTGCAATGAGGCTTTTACAGCGTCCTGGAGGAATTTTGGCCCACTCATCTTTGCAGAATTGTCCTAATTCAGTTACATTAGAGGGTTTTCGAGCATGAACGGCCTTTTTAAGGTCATACCACAACATCTCAATAGGATTCAGGTCAGGACTTTGGCTAGGCCACTCCAAAGTCTTCATTTTGTTTTTCTTCAGCCATTCGGTGGTGGACTTGCTGGTGTGTTTAGGATCATTGTCCTGCTGCAGAACCCAAGTTCGTTTCAGCTTGAGTACACGAACAGATGGTCGGACATTCTCCTTCAGGATCTCTTGGTAGACAGCAGAATTCATAGTTCCTTTTATCACGGCAAGTCTTCCAGGTCCTGAAGCAGCAAAACAGCCCCAGACCATCACACTACCACCACCATATTTTACTGTTGGTATAATGTTCTTTTTCTGAAATGCAGTGTTCCTTCTACGCCAGATATACTTGGACACACACCTTCCAAAGAGTTCCACTTTTGTCTCATCGGTCCACAGAATGTTGTCTCAAAAGTCTTGGGGATCATCAAGATGTGTTGTGGAGAAATTGAGACGAGCTTTGATGTTCTTTTTGCTCAGCAGTGGTTTTCTCCTTGGAACTCTGCCATGCAGGCCATTTTTGCCCAGTCTTTTCCTGATGGTGGAGGCATGAACGCTGACCTTAACTGAGGCAAGTGAGGCCTGCAGTTCCTTGGACGTTGTTGTGGGGTCTTTTGTGACCTCTTGGATGAGTCGTCGCTGCGCTCTTGGGGTAATTTTGGGCGGCCGGCCACTCCTGGGAAGGTTCACCACTGTTCCATGTCTTCGCCATTTGTGGATAATGGCTCTCACTGTGGTTCGCTGGATTCCCAAAGCTTTGGAAATGGCTTTATAACCCTTTCCAGACTGATAGATCTCAATTACTTTCTTTCTCAATTGTTCCTGAATTTCTTTGGGTCTCGGCATGATGTGTAGCTTTTAAGGATCTTCTGGTGGACCTTACTGTGTCAAGCAGCTCCTATTTAAGTGATGCCTTGATTGTGAACAGGTGTGGCAATAATCAAGCCTGGGTGTGGCTAGAGAAATTGAACTCAGGTGTGGACAACCACAGTTATAGTATGTTTTAACAAGGGGGGCAATCACTTTTTCACACAGGGCCATGATGGTTTGGATTTTTTTTCACCTTTAATAATAAACACCTTCATTTACAAATTGCATTTTGTGTTTACTTGTGTTGTCCTTGACTATTGTTTAAATTGGTTTGATGTTCCGAAACACTTAAGTGTGACAAACATGCAAAGGAACAGGAAATGAGGAAGGGGGCAAACACTTTTTCACACCACTGTATCATATATAAATGCAAGATATAGATTATATATTTTCAGTATACCAACATCTTCAAAATATCATGTATTTGCTACAAGCGCCAATGTTTCGTTATCTGTGTGTGTTTCTTTGTACTTTGTTGTTTGCTGTTTTTTGTTATCTGTTTACAATTATCAATTTTTCTTTAGTTTTTAAAATTATTCACAATCAGCTTATCAATTTGTTATTTTAATAATTTTTTCTCCAAATTGTATTTATCAACTGCTAGTATTATGTCTGATCCTCTCCACCATTTGCCACTGCTATTACAGTATTGTATTGTATCCCCGCCCCCTGCTTCACTACAAAACATCATCCTTTTACCCTATCATGCTTGACAAAGGAGTGCGGCTACCGTATCACTCGTAGCGCGCGCGCTCGGAAACAAGTCGCACTATAGTGACATCATCCTCCTGTGCCATGCCGCTTGCAATCCAAGCCTTGTTTTGGCTCCCACACTGCACGGCCGTCCTCCATCTTTGCGGTGACCAGACAAGAGGTCTGAAGCTACAGCAGTTGTTGCTCTGCAAGGATCTGATGACTCGCTGCCCTCAACGCCCCTGGGATTTGATGTGCTGCTTCCTGCCAGCAAAAAGTATTCTCTGCTACCAGTAGTTCCTCCTGGGATTCAGTAAAGCGTAAACCCAGCCAAACATTTTTTGTTTCGTTTTGGATAGAACAGGGAAAGTTTTTAGATCTCATTTCCGATTTTACTGCTGCCTGGGGCTCCATTTAAGAGAAATTTCCCCTCAGTTACTGTCACACACATTAACAATCGTTTTACCGGATAGGAAGTGAGGAAATCATCCACACACTCTGAGGCTTACTTGTCAGCTGCCTCCCTTTTAGTTTTTGTTTTGCCTTCCGAATCAGCACTATTACAAAAGAGTTACAACTGAGTTATGTTGAAATGGACAAGCTTTAGTCTTTTTGCAGATTTGTTCCCAACCATCTTTGTTCTTCCAAATTAATTGGCTTTAGAGGTTTCAGTTGCAGAACTGCTTTACTCATGTTTTTTTTTTTTTTTTTTTAGTATGTAGTTGCGTTACTAAAGTACTGATTTAGTATGTGTAGTTTAATGTTATTTACATTGGAAAGGTCATTTTTAATAACATTAATCTGCAGCCAGTTGTGATATTTTACTACTGTGGATTTTTTTTTACATTTTCTTCCTTGCATCCATGGCAGTATTTCTCAGTCTGTAGCTAGTATATTTGAGAATTTTAATTCACTTAATTTTGCTTATGGCTGTTCCAGAGCTTAAAGTTAAATTTTAGGCATCACAGGGAAGAGTTTTAACATTTAGTGAAATACTTGCAAAACATGATAGCACTCTTTTATCAAGTGCACTGTTTTGTGACCCACGATAATGCTTAAGGGTCCCACTCAGGCTATCAAAGTCTGATGCGTTGGATGCCGCTGACCAGCGAGGGTGCAGGCTGAGGTGGGGTCCGGCTAGACCCAAAGCACACTGCAGAAACGGAAGAGATAGCCCGGCTGCCGCACACCTCACTCCATTCTGAGTAGTAAGCAGGTAAAATTCAGCCTCCAATCGTTTCATCCAGGCGATGGGGCGAAAGATGTTGGGGACGTGGCCTGAAGTGCACTGTATTAGCCAGTTAAACAGATTAGAACCAAGTAATGTAATAAAGTGATGAGTGGGGCGCTAATTAAATTGTATATAGGTGGTCCTAGATTATGACCAATAAAATACAATTGAATATAAGTGATCTTAGGTTATCACCAATAGGACACAATCCATCAGTGCAAAATAAAAAATCAATTCAAAATTGCAGTGACATAATAATTCACAAAAAATCACCAGTTAGTTGATCTAGTGCAATCACCAAAACAAAACCAGCAAAAAAATATATATAAAGTACATGCAGTAACCATGCGGATAGTCAAATCCAATCCAAGAAATAAGAATGTTCTTAGATAATGCAAAGTATATCGCAAAAAGCAAAATAAGCACAAGAGAGTCCCATTCATATGATGCAGAAATTGGATATGGCTAATTCAAAAGTCCATCAACATAGAATCCTTGCAGGATGTGACGCTGACTTTTCAATGTGTAAATATACCTCCACCAGAAATCTCAACATGCGACACCCAATTGTGCTGGAAAAATTATTTTGCTTACCAGATCCCTTTGACCACTTTAGTTAAAAAGTAAGTCAAAGATCGCTTGTACAGGTTTATGCCTGCTCACATTTGTGTTGACATGTATTCATAGGGGAAGTCTCCTCTTCATAGACTTGTGCAGTGTATATGGAAAGAGCAAGAAAACATCTATAGTGTAAAACTGTATTTATTAAAAGCAATCTTAAAAATTTAGCCAAGTGGCTCCTTACATAGTTGAGTGCCCGACCCAGCATTGGGGCTGCTCGCCTTTTAAAAAATTATATTGGTTCGCCGGCAGGAATACTCCTATTCTGAGCCGCGGCTTAGGTGTGCGTTCCAGCGGGTCCGACCAGCAACCAGGAAAACCGGACGTGCTCTTGTGCTTATTTTGCTTTTTGCAATATACTTTGCATTATCTAAGAACATTCTTATTTCTTGGATTGGATTTGACTATCCGCATGGTTACTGCATGTACTTTATATATATTTTTTTGCTGGTTTTGTTTTGGTGATTGCACTAGATCAACTAACTGGTGATTTTTTGTGAATTATTATGTCACTGCAATTTTGAATTGATTTATTTTGCACTGATGGATTGTGTCCTATTGGTCATAACCTAAGATCACTTATACTCAATTGTATTTTATTGGTCATAATCTAGGACCACCTATATATAATTTAATTAGCTATTAGCGCCCCACTCATCACTTTATTACACATCATCAGGGAATTGTCTATTCCTTTGTAAGAGAGCAGCTTTTAAATTTTCGTTTTTGTGATTTTTGTCATTCACATTTAATTTTGGCACGCAGTTTACACAATTGATCGCAATTGTTTACCACATAGAACCAAGTAATGATCTGTTGCTAAATTTTGTTGCACTGTACAGTGTATAACATTTATTTTAACTGGAATTTCACTTTTAAGATGGCTTGGCAGGTACAACTATTGTCAGAAAAGCTTCTGTGGGCTGAGTTCACAAAGTAGGGCATGTGAAGTTCGGATCACGTGACTCATTGATTCAAATATCGCATGCGATATTGAAAATGTCAAGTCATTATCAGTTAATGTGTACATTACTGAAAGAAAAATAAATTCATGGTAAATTTCATGTTAACTGATCTAAGAGTCAAAAAAAAGTTAAATGAGTAGTGGTCTAGCCACTGGGGGGGGGGGGGGGGGGGGTAAGTGTGCGCCCTTTCTCCTCCTGAACTATACTAGGTCACATGGCCTCAACTTGGGGGGGGTACCCTGTCCTGGTGGTTGTGGGGGTCTGCGGGCAGGAGGGCTAAAGTAAACAAATTGGTGGGGTCACCCAGGTGACGCCAGTGACCGTGCCTCGGTTTACTTTAGCGGTGGGAACTCGAAAATGCACCTCTTATTCCATCATTTACCTGTTACAAGGATTGACATCTCCGGTTCCCCCCAGAGCTAAAGTAAACAAAGAGGCGGGATCACCTGGTAACATCCTTGACCAAATATGGACATGTCTATATTTGGTCAATGGTGTCCCCAGGGGGACCCCGCCCCTTTGTTTACTTTAATGGTAGGGGGCCTGGGGTGTCATTCAGCACAAGGGAAATTATGGGATTGATCGTTTCAGCCGGCTTCAGGTTTTTTTTCAGGGAGGGTCACTGATTGTTCTTTGTAATTGACGTGGATCTGCATCATTGAATGACGTGATTGACAATGGATGTACAACTTGGGACATTTTTATATTTTTCAAACTTTTTTGATAAAGGACTTGTCAAAAGTTTGGGTGTGTTTATTTCTAGGGTACGCATTTATTTATTTTTTTTTTATTTTTTTTTAACTCTTTCACATAGTGGAGGCGGTATCTGAGGGGCTTCCATATTCTATTCCAGTAAGTCTCCAGGCCGAAAAAACTGGCATCTCTAAGCTAGAACTGTCACATTTAGCATAAGAAGGAATAACAGTGCTTAATGTTTCACTTCCTGCTGTAGCCAGAAATCTACATTGTGGTAAAATAAGGTGTAAACATGCGATAAATACCGCAAAGTAAAAAAAATAAACACATAACCGTTTTTATCGTGCATTTTTTTAGTGGATCATCTATTACAGCGATAAGTACCGCATAAGTTATTTTAACGCTAATATTCATGCAGTATTTTACTCTTAGTGTATTGAGCCCTATTTCATTTTCCTATTTTGAGTTTCCCAGTTTTGTATCGGAGAGGGCTTAAAAATTCATCACACATTACATAATTGGAAAACGCCATTTCATATTCTTGTATCACAGTAGACAGGAGAGTTAATTCTATGACCATTGGCTAATGCTCCACTTTCAGGTGATTGGATACTGCCAAACAGAAAAGCTTGACTCAGACCTACATAACCCCACTCAGTTAGGAGGCCATTCACAGTGGGCAGGCACAGATTTCAGTGTGTGCTAGCTGATTGGGTGCTATGCAGGTCCAGAGCCCAGCCGCTGAAAACCCTGCTGGGTTACCTGAAGTGTAGAAGTGCTGGTTCCTGCTTGGGGCAAAAAGGGAACATGGACGCGATGCAGTGGTTGGCAGGCACTGCTAGAGGGCACTATAGTTCCATAAAGCATAGCATGCTTGGAGGCTCTGAGTCTAGGGGAAAAGGAACCTGGTGGGCTTCACCCCCACATTACTGTTGGGGAAAGTCTTACTTCCACTAACTCTCTAATGCAGCATCCAGTTTCTCACTCACTCCTGGGGCTCCTTCCTTGGGGACCTTTGTGTTCAAAAGTGTATGGAAAAAATCAATATGTGGTGTTGCGCTCCCATGTAAGTGTAATAAATAATTGAGTTGAACTATCCGTGGTCCACAACATAAATACAATATATAGAAGTCAATTGGATGACGAAATATATAAAGATAAAAGAATCAGTAAAAAACAGTGAGATTATAAGTGACAGGTGTGCATAAAAATGCTAAAATCAGATAAAAATACAGTTCAAGTGAACAGGTAATAAATAAATGTGCAAAATATGCTAGAAAATCGCATAAAACGCTAAGCAGCGTTTGTGATGGAGTGAACAAGGTGAAGATGGAAATAAAAGTGTCTATATCAACTTAAATTCATAAAATTGCGAGTGTAAAATTCATAAACGCATGTGAAATTCCAAATCGCATGTGGAATTCATAATCGCATAAAAGTTCATAATCGCATAAAATTCTTAAACGCATAAAAGTTCATGAAACGCATAAGGCGTGAGATGACTGTGAGGAAATATTGAAACAGTGATGCTGCTAAGCTATGGCTCTGCGGCGTTGCTTGCAGTAGCGTGAAAATAACAGTGCTGAAGGGTCTTCAGTAAAGTGCCAGTGTGCTGCTTGCGCTGTGCTGGGGATCTTCGGTGATTATTGACACCTATAGGTGTCCTAAATTATTACCTTACTGCTGCAAGGTAAGCAGCATTGAACGGGAGCCAGGGGGATATGTGACCACTTCAAAGGGGATGTGGATCTGGTCACAAGCCTCTTCCTTTGTTCAGTTCCTTCTCTAGCAATGTGGGCTGGATACCTCTTCACTAGCAGGCAGCGCTCAGCATACATAAGCCATAATGACCAAAGAGGGAAATAAGGGCTATCTAGTGTAGTGTAGTAATTTTAAACACTGGTTTATTGCATTAAAATCAAATGAACACTCTCATTTGTATGTTTGTACACAATCCTGGTAGGAAACGAGCGGCGAGCTCGCGTCTAGAACGTCACGTCCGGTGTCCGTGTATCCTACGTGTGTCGTCACCGTCACATGACTTCATCTGGGAAATACCACCAAAAGAAAGCTCAATTTGTGGGGAAAAAAATGATCAAAATAAATTTGGGCACAACCTCTGCGGTTTTTATTTTTTGCGCTATAAGCAAAAAAAGAGCAACAATTTAAAAAAAAAAACTATTTATTACTTTTTGCTATAATATCCAAATTAATTTTTTTTTTTTTAAACTATTTTTTTCCTCAGTTTAGGCCGATACGTATTCTTCTACATATTTTATGGTAAAAAAAAAAATCGCAATAAGCCTAGATTGATTGGATGGGCGCAAAAGTTTTAGCATCTACAAAATAGGGGATGGAATTATGTCATTTTTATTATAAACATTTTTTTCACTAGTATTGGCAGCGATCTGCGATTTTTATCCTGACTGCGATATTGCGGCGGGCATATCGGACACTTTTGACACTATTTTGGGACCAGTGACATTTATACAGCGATCAGTGCTATAAAATGCATTGATTACTGTATAAATGTGACTGGCAGGGAAGGGATTAACACTAGGGGGTGATCAAAGGGTTAACTGTGTCCTAGAGAGTGATTCTAACTGTAGGGGGAGGGGACTCTCAAGGGGAGGAGACCGATCAGTGTTCCTCTGTTATGGGAACACACGGATCGGTCTCCTCTCACCTGACAGGATGTGGATCTGTGTGTTTACACACACAGATCCACGGTCCTGCTCGGTTAACAAGCACGTGCATCGGGTCCTAAGGGATGCGGCGGGCACACACCGACACCGGCGCGTGCTCTCCACAATGCAGGGAATCCCAGGACATATGATGCCCGCCCGGAGGGACGAAGGGTTCCTGCGGGCATCATATGACTATACAGTGGTATGGAAGTGGTTAAACAAAGTATTAAAAAAATAGATGAAACAAACAAAATAAATACACTTTCCCCTACTCTATTAAAAAAAAATTACGTTTTCAGAAAACACCTTTACTGATGGTCTAGACATGGATTATACCCCTGTTTATAGTCATGGGGATTAATAGACACAGCTACAGTTTACAGTTGGGGAATAAGAGAGGGGGAAAAGGGATCCCTTTTAAGGAGTCTGTCCTCATTCCTGACAATGACAAGGTTATGTTATGCCCAAGACCAACATTTTCTTTATAAGGGGAGTGCTCTAGCACAATGAGGACATAGTCCTAACATCCTTATGCCCTGCCCCAAAGCATCCAAAGGAAATCTCTCTTCATTGCCTGGATATAGCCAGAGCCATTAGTCTACCTCACAACATCAGATTGGAAAGATGGATTCCCTATTTGTCTTGTCCTCAGGACCTTGCAAGTAACGCCCTTCTTCTAAAGCCTGGTACACAATGATAGCGCCGGATGGGAGGTTAGTCCATGTGAGGTTAAACCATGCAAGGTTAGTACAGCGCTTTTCCCCCGCTAAACTGTTGTGTTCTGACAGGGGGACAGCCCCCCGCCAGAACACTCCGATCAGCACTTTTTGCCATTGGCTGAGAGCAAATTTTTACTTTAAGGCACCGTACCTGTAAAATCCCATTGTTGGAGTACAGCACAAAACCCTTCCCATTTGTATCACGTCAATATTGCTTGCTGACATAACTAAGGCAATGCTGTGAGTAGATGCGGTGTGGATGGGGTTATGCAGGGGTGGAGCATTAATATTATTCAAGATTTATATAGCGCCAACAGTTTGTGGAGCGCTTTACAACCTTAGGGCAAACAGTACAGTTATAATACAATTCAATACAGAAGGAATCAGAGGGCCCTGCTCATTAGAACTTGCAATCTAAAAGGGAGGGTGAAGTGATACAAAAGGTAATAACTGTGGGGGATAGTTTAACCCAATGGTCTTAGAATTAAATCTTCTGTGAAGTATTTTACAGCAAGTCAAATATCCTGTACGCTACCTTTTTATAAACAATTTTTTTTTAAATGAGCACCCCAGTATCCCTTCTTTAGCCATCATCCCTTTTAACATAGTATGCTTTCATTCCATAGACTTACTGTTACAAATGTTAACAAAGGCTGTAGGGGGGTGTGCAAGTCTGATGTTTACTGGAAGCAGGGAGAGTGGAAGTTCTCGCCT
Source organism: Lithobates sylvaticus (assembly GCA_028564925.1). NCBI lineage: Eukaryota > Metazoa > Chordata > Amphibia > Anura > Ranidae > Lithobates > Lithobates sylvaticus. The sequence goes on from CM053031.1 coordinate 137,001,709, forward strand.
TAGGACTTGTAGTGTGGCAGACCTAAGAACTATTTTTTTTTTTTTTTTTTTTTTTTTTTTTTTTTGTGCTTTGTCTGCTTAAATACTAGTTCAGTTTTTTCTTTTTAACTTGCTCAATTTCTTTTACAGTAAGCTCTTGAAGACTGCAGCTCAACTCCAGCTTCCCTTTTCTATTCTGATTGTGGCTTTTGGAACTCTACATTTATATAGGGTATCTTATTTTATTGTGTTCTCTTTATTAATACACGCATTGACTTGCTTTCTTTAAAAGTGTAAGTAACAAATTATAGAAAAAAATGTATGCAGTCTTGCAGCCATTTTTTAAGCTTGATGGACTAAGTGCTAAAATAGTTAATACCAAAAATAATTTAAATACAGTTGAAAAATGATCTTTATTTTACATACGTTTAATTGTTTACATACAACAAATATTAATATTTTTTTACTTGAAATTGAACATACAATTTTGTACCATCATTTAGTGTTAAGTATGAAAGAATGTTCATTTCATACCTTGTATAATAAATTCAGGATTTCTTTCATATAAATGTATATTTTTAGAGCTCCTTTTTCTTTTAGTTTACATGACAAAGTATATTTATAGCCTTTAAAATAAAGTTTCAGTACATTAGAGACAAGAAAAGTTGTGGTGTTTCACTTCCAATTCCTACGTCTTGTGTAGTTTAATGACTACTTTGTGCTTGTTCTTAACTTATTGTTGGCTTTAAAGAGAATTGGTCACCATTAAGTAATTAAGTACTGTCCGTGATACTTTTTTTTTTTTTTTATTGGCACTAACATACAATTTTTCTGGACAAGCTTTTGGGGTATGTCTCCTTCTTCAAGGTCCAAGTAACACTCATCCATTTCAGGATAAGGCCACACGTCCATGGGCTTTAGGATCGTGTTACATGAAACCTGCTAAGCCTATCATGCTTTACAACTTGTGGACTATGGGGAAATAGAGTTGTTGCGCACACAGTACTCCAGTATTTCATAGATGCAAATCTGGTCAGAACAAAGATGTCTACATATCTTATGCACACATTAGCAGCCAGGATCAGCAGTGTTTTATAACTATGTACAATTTGTGCCTACCAAAGGTGGACTTGTCTAGCTGGCTTCAGTACTTCAGTACTCAGTAGGCTGAGTAATATGGACATCAGAGGGTTTTGTCGAGAGACCAGAGCTGTGTGCAGGTTCTCCCAATTCTCTTGGTCACCTTATCCCTGCCCCCTATCCAGCACTGCCCTCCAAAAACATTTTAGATGGGAAAGTGGGACAACACACTGGCTAAGTGATTTGCACTTCCGCCTAGCAGCAATAGGGTCATCTGTTCCAATCCCAACCACAGCATCACCTGCATAAAGTTTGGGTAGGTTTCCTCGGGGTACTCCGGCTTCCTTCCACACGCCAAAAACATGCCAGTCGGTTAATTGGTATCTGTCTAAATTGGCCCTAGTATGTGTATGTATGAATGTGATTAGGGACCTTAGATTGTTAGCTCCTTGAGGTCAGGGACTGACGTGAATGTACAATATATATGTAAAGTGCTGCCTAAATTGATGGCACTATATAAGTACCTGTAATAAAAATAAACACTTGAGACAATAAACCCTTTGCTCAGAAGAATTGGTAGTCAGTGTTTGGCTGAAAATAAGGAGCACCCTGTTCACATCTGGAGCCTCCCTTTACATCTAAAAGGTCTGTTTACATCAGAGTCTCCCCTTCACATTAGGAGCCCACCACAATCACATGAAAGTCTTTAGCCCCCTTCCCATCTGGAGCCACCCCTAAGAAGTGGCACTTCCACATCTTTCAGGACAGTTAAACAATGCCTTTATTGCATTTCCCCTACAGGCAAGAGCATAAGGGCAGAGCAGATCTCTATAGTGACAAATCTGGAGTCCCTCTGATCTGATAAGAGGCAGACTTTGGACAATGCAAGTCTTTTCACTGTGCAGTGATGGATGGAATTACATTATTGGTTGCTTGCACGCTAGCAGCATCCTAGCAACCAACAGCAGGAAGGTTTGCTTGTGCTGGAAACTGGAGCGGGAATCCAAGCCTTGAACACAGTCAGCAACCCCTTCTCATCTGGTCATATCCCCAATCAAAAGTAAATTTACAGCCATGACCTGTGCCGAGTTGCCAATATGTTCTGGGTGAAAAAAAGGCCTGTAATAAATGCACTTCTTTTTTTTATTGTATGGGATTTTATATAGTTTGCAAGCATATTCCACTTCTCTATAGGTCATTTGGCTTTTCTTAATTAAATTTTGTTTTATGGCTTATCAAAAATATGTATGCACTTTTTCTCCTAAGGAACATACTTTCTTAGATGTTTTATTTTACTATGACATCTTTCTAAGTGTGTGTGTGTATATATTTTTCAGCTTTGGTGAAGGGAGATTGCTCAGACCCCAAAAAGACTAGGTTCTTTTTTGGAAACATTGTTTTGTCCATGGGATAGACAAAAAATGGAATGTTTTTTGTTTTGTTTATAAATTATATTTTATTCTATAGTTTCTCTCCGTTACATAAAAAAGTATCGTAATCACAAAAGACACAGGCAACTTATTCATACACCACCTTCTGCTCTTTTTTTGTGTAGATGCCCTGGAACACATCATGAGACAAATATTCTCTAATTTCCATTCTTATGCACAAAATATTATGGCTATAGGCTTGGACAGCAAAAGCAGCCTGTAAGAGGTGCCTCACACATATGACCTTTCAGGGAAGACATCGGTTTGGTGAGGCACTTGACCAATTCATAGGAGGTAGAAAGGTTTTGCTTCCTCAAAAGCAAGTACCTAAAACGCTCTAATCGGGAGCCTATAGCCCTTCTAAATGCAGAGCACTTGAACGTTCTAACCAGGCGTCAACTTCCAAATCTAAGTTCAGCCCTTTTGTTTGGCAAAAGACCTTGTCCACAAAGTCCACCAAGCTTTCCCCAAAGCCTTCTTCACAATGAAGGGGGAGCCTCACTCCTAAAAGTGGAGGGACATATGTTGCAATTCGCACCTCTCTGGATCACATTTCAGACTTGTGGGTTCAAGAGTTGAAAACTCACCACCTCACAACTTTTATCTTTCAAATCAACCAAGGACAGTCAGATTTGCAGAATGCCCTGAACCACCCCACCTCTTTTCCCAGGGAGTTCGCATACCAGTACCATTACAGGACAGGTTCAAAAGATTTTACTCAAATCTGTTCACGATACCAAAGCCCAGCAGAGTATTCATCCTATCCTGGACTTGGTGGAATTAAAGTTCTGCTGTTGCATACTGTGACTGTTCATGAACCTGCTGTCTCCGTCTTAAACAAACAGCTCACTGTACCTATTGAAGGTGTGCCTTCTTTCAAAGATTCTTAAAGGCCACTTTTTTTTACCTTTGGAGGCCCAGCAGTGCAACCAGCTCTCGTTGCAATTTCAGCATGTCAAACCGCAGCTAACTGGATAGGGCAATGGAAAATTATCCATATTTTCAGGATCATGCTTTATTTAACAGAGTAATTACAGGAACTACCCTCTGATCTGCTTTTATGTGGATGCCCTAGAACATGTCATGAGAATGTCATTCACATGCGTAGAATCTTGTGGCTAAAAGCCTGAACAGCTTTAACAAGCTCTTCACATGTATGTCCAGGAGGACATCTGTTTGGAGAGACACATGATCAGTTCACCAAAGGGAATGTTTTACTCCCACAGTTGAAGATCCCAAAACCTCCTTACACAGAAGCCTACGTCTTTAAAAAGCAGAGCACCCTAGGCTTTAACTTTAAAACTTAAGCTCAGTCCTTCCTTTTGGTGCAAGACTTGGGCCACTTGTCTGTTATAGGTTGTTTCTCTCTGGGTCATGGATGTCCCAGACCCGTGGGTTCAGTTGCTGAGCAAAGGGGTACAAGACAAGCGTTCAAACCTCTACCCCCTCACTGCTTTCTTGTCTCAAATTAGATCCACGTCCTGCTCGATTACCGGCAATCGCGGGTGCCTGGCGGTCATCGCGACCGCCGGGCACGCGCATCGGGTCCCCAGCTACGCGGCGGGCACGCGTGCGCGCCTCCCGCCCCTAGTGGCCAAAAAGCGAGCGCCATCATATGACGGCGGCCCGCCACAAGAGCTGCACCGTCCCGCCGTCATTTGACAGTGGGCGGTCAGCTACTAGTTAAAGATGTTTATTTAATGTCTTTTCCTCCCTTTTTCTATAGAACAGCTATTAAGCGCCCGATGAAGCATTAATTTGTGAAACTTGTTGCGCAAGCGTTCTACTGTACACCATACAGCGTTGCAAAACTAATGTGATGTTTGTTCTCATTGGTCCGGCTATTTTAGGGATAAAGACATCTATAGAAGTTTACAGATATCTATTTTGCAAAACAATGGTTTTAGTGTGATAAAATAATTTTTTGAACAATTTGTGTTTAATAAATATATATATATTATTTTTTTTTTTTTTTTTTTATAATTGGTGCCTACAAAGTCAATTTCTTTCTCGTGCTCTTTTTGATTTAAAAAATCTTCTGTATGTAGTTGTATGTCTTACCTGGTTTCCACCACTAGAGGGAGTAAGAGGCATACCTGGTGTATACTTGCATGCCTTCCAGGATACAAGCTCAGTGAAGCTGGTCTGTGAAGCCGCTCACCTCCTCCGCTGCAGGCTCTGCCACATAAACTGTAAAGGGGGGATCCCAAGTAGTCCGGTGGTCCCACGCAGTCCTCAGGGGTCCCCTTTCTCGCCACGGCCACCGCCATGTTGGCTCATACGCACGCGCAGGGGGGCATGCTTTTTACAGCAGGGTCGGTGAGGTAGCAAGGTGGGCATGGTTTCAGCACCATGCATGGCACGCAGGTGCAAAGCAACAATTGTTTAAAGTCCAAGTCGCCAGAGCTCTGCAAGTGTGGGACACAGAGCTGTGGGCAGTAGGTATCGCAATGGTCGGATCCTGGCAAACCTAAGACACCTACTCCGCATCAGGTTGTGCAAATTGTAGCCAGTGTTTGTTATAAGACTATAGCACAACAGTGATTGCACTTCATACTAGTACCTCTGCTTTGCAGCTTAGAATGTCTCCTCGTAAGAGGGCTTCAGGGGGAGGTAAAAGAGGCACCAGTAAAATCACTGCCTACATCTGGGGGTTCTGCACATGCATGCAGGACACCAAAGATCTCGGAGGATAGGGATCAGGTGCAGTCGGGTGAATCAGGGGGAAGAGGAGATTATCCCTTCTACCTCCCAGGCCCTCAAAGCGCAGGTGCAATACTATACTGAACTGGTGTGTTCCACATACAGATTGCCCTCTGCTGAGGCTGCCATTTCCCCCTGTTTCCTCACTGGGGTTCTGGAAATCCCCACAGGCTGCGTACGCCTTTACTGGATGAATTTTTGTATGAGGACTGGGGTCACCCAGATGAACTATTTTCTCCTCCTAAAAGGTTTTCTATGCTTTATCCGGAGGAGGAAAGTTTCACCAAGAAGTGGAGAGTCCCAGCCATAGACGCAGCTATTTCTTGTGTAAATAAGAGCCTGACCTGTCCTGTGGACAATGCTCAAGGGTTTAAGGATCCAACTGACAAAAAGCTGGAAACTTCTGTGGTGGGCGCTGTAGTCCAGCCTATGGTCACAGCTACTGGCATGTCCCAGTTCCTCAAGGAACAAATGAAGCAGGTGCTTAGCCTCCTTCCTACTGAGCAGGCTGAGGTTTATGCAGACCTTCCCAAAGCCTTGTGCTTTATGGTTGATGCCATTATGGATTCTGCTCAGCAAGCATCTCACTTCACCCTCCTGCTGGTACACATGCGCAGGTCCCTTTGGCTTAAACGTTGGGCAGCTGAGGCTTCATGCAAATAAATATTTAACTGGGTTCCCGTTTCGTGGAGAACACCTGTTTGGAGATGATCTGGACAAATATATCCAGAAGATTACCAGGGGAAAAAACATGTTACCGGTCAAAAGGAAAAGTAAACGTCCTTCATTTAGACGTTCTCTGTCCCCAGCCCCTGGAGCCTCATCCTTCAGGCAGTGGCGACGGCCTCCCCAATCAGATACTAGGGGAAAGATCCAAAGTCAAGCCCAAGGGCAAAAGAAACCTTTGGGTCCAAAGCCAGGTAAACAGAACCCCAAAGCCTCCCTATGAAGGGGCGCCCCCGCTCGGCCGAGTGGGGGGTAGGCTGCTGCAGTTTGCAGGCGTCTGGCGGGAAGAGATTCAGGACAGATGGGTAGCCTCCACACTGTCTCTGGGCTACAAGCTAGAGTTCCGGGAACTTCCACCAGCTCGATTTCTAAGATCAAGAGTCTCCAGGGATCCAGAGAAATGAAGGCCCTTACTTCTGGCCTTAGAACGTCTATTATCCCAAGGGGTAATTATAGAGGTGGCCCTGGAAGAGCAAGGCTCAGGGTTCCACTCAAACCTCTTTACAGCTCCAAACCAAAACGGAGATGTCAGACCTATTCTGGATCTAAAAGACCTGAATCAATTTCTAGACATTCGTCCTTTCCGCATTCAGTCTGTCCGCTCAGTAGTTTCCACTCTTCAGGGGGCAGAATTCCTGGCATCAATAGACATCAAGGATGCATATTTGCATGTGCCAATATTTCCCACCAAAAGATTCCTAAGTTTTGCGGTACATCAGTGCCACTTTCAATTTGTGGCCCTGCCTTTTGGTCTTGCTACCACTCCTCGAGTGTTCACAAAAGTTCTAGTCCCACCCCTGTCAAATCTAAGGGGTCAGAGCATAACTGTGACAGCTTAGCTGGACGATTTGCTACTCATAGAGCAGTCCATAACATGCCTAAGCTGTGCTATGCACAGTAAGGTACCTGGAGTCCCTAGGCTGGGTCCTCAATCTAGAGAAATCCTCCTTGCAGCCCCTAAAAAGGCTGGAGTATTTAGGCATTGTCATAGACACAGTCCAAAGCAGAGTGTTCTTACCCAAATCGAAAGCCAAGGCCATAAAAGATTTGGCCCAGGTAGTCTCAGCAAGGAGAAATCCCTCTATCCGACTATGTATGAGACTATTAGGGAAAATGGTCGCCTCTTTCGAGGCTGTCCCTTACACCCAGTTTCACTCGAGGCGTTTACAAAGCAGCATCCTCTCTGCCTGGAACAAGAGGGTTCAGGCCATGGATCTTCCAATGTGCCTATCCCCAGGGGTGCGCCAGAGCCTAAATTGGTGGCTACTGACCAAAAATCTTCTAAAAAGGAAGGTCCTTTGTTCCAGTTACTTGGAAGCTCGTAACCACAGATGCCAACCTAATAGGCTGGGGCACAGTTCTGGAAGAAGCTTCCACCCAGGGAAGATGGTCCAGAGCCGAAAGGCTCTTGTCCATTAATTTTCTGGAAATTCAAGCAATTTGTCTAGCCCTCAAGGTCTGGACTTTGAGACTACAGGGTCATCCTGTCCGGATACAGTCCGACAGTGCCATGGCTGTGGCTTATATCAATCATCAAGGAGGCACCAGGAGCCTGAATGCCCAAAGGAGGTAAATCACTTTTTTTCTGGGCAGAAAGGCATATTCCTTGCCTGTCTGCAGTCTTTATTCCAGGGGTAGAAAATAGGCAGGCAGATTTTCTAAGCCGCCAGCAGCTGTGTCCAGGAGAATGGTCTCTGCACCCCAACATATTTCAGACCATATGTCAAGATTGGGGTACCCCGGATGTAGACATGTTTGTTCTTGAGACAAAGCTGTCCATTTTTTTTGTTGAACCTGGACGCAAAGGATCTGCTAGCACAAGGGTCAGATGCCTTAACGATTCCATGGGATCGGTACTCTATGATCTATGCCTTCCCTCCAATTCCGCTTCTTCCGCGGTTCCTCCAGAGGGTCAAAAGGGAAGCAAAGTCGGTCATTCTGGTGGCTCCGGCTTGGCACAGACGACCTTGGTATGCAGAGATAGTAAAGATGGCAGTAGGGAGACCTTGGGTTCTTCTGCTGCGTCCAGATCTACTCTCACGAGGTCCAATATTCCATCCTGCCTTACCCAGTCTGAATCTGACGGTTTGGCTGCTGAGACCCACATTCTGAAAAGCCGTGGGCTCTCGGAATCAGTCCTGTCCACTCTGGTCAATGCCAGGAAGCCAGCCTCCAGGCTCATCTACTATAAAATCTGGAAAGCATATGTTTCCTGGTGTGAACCCAGGGGGTGACATCCTAGAAAGTATGCCATTAGCAGGATTCTTGCTTTTCTTCAATTAGGCTTTGAAATGAGGCTGGCCTTGAGCACCATCAAGGTCCAGATCTCGGCCTTATCAGTATTCTTTCAAAGGCCACTTGCCTCACATTCCCTGGTCCGGGCCTTTGTTCAGGGGGCACTGCACTTGCATCTGCCAGTCAAACCTCCTATGTGCCCATGGGATCTGAATTTATTTTTTTTGCGTTTTGCAAGAACAACCTTTTGAACCATTGCACTAGGCCTCTTTAGTTCTTCTGACAAAGAAACTGGTCTTTTTGGTAGCCATTTCCTCGGTTGGAAGGGTATCAGAATTAGCAGCTCTTTCTTGTAAAGAGCTATATTTGATTATTCACAAAGACAGGGTGGTGTTGCATTCTTGCCCGATTTATTTTTACCTAAAGTGGTTTTAGGATTCCATCTGAATCAAGATGTGGTCCTACTGTCCTTTTTTTTTTCCTGATCCACAGTCTGCGGAAGAGGAGTTGTTACTCTCTAGATGTTGTAAGAGCAGTCAATATCTATCTGCAGGCAACCGCTCAGATACGAAAGCCTGATTGTCTGTCTGTTTATTCTGCCAGAAGGCCCCAAGAAAGCGTCAAAATCCACTATTTCTAGATGGATTTGATAAGTTATTATTCAGGCCTATGGTATAAAGAAAAGGATTTCTCCTTCTCAGAAGGCGCACTCAACTAGAGCAGTTAGTGCCAGAGGTCGACCAATATGGGGTTTTCTCTGGCAGATGCCGATATTTAGAAAATCGCAGCTGCCAATGACAGATATATGATGCCGATTTTTTTTTGGGCCGATATGTTAGGCCGATTTTTTTTATTTTTTTTCCTTCATCTCATAAAATCTAACAGTTAGACCCCTTTCACACTGGGGTGTTTTTCCAGGTGCTTTTGGGCTAAAAAAATAGAGCTTGTAAAACGGCTCCCCTGCAGTCTCAGTGTGAAAGCCTGAGTGCTCTCACACGAGGTGATGCGCTGGCTGGATGTTAAAAAAAAAAGTCCTGCAAGCAGCATCTTTGGAGTGGTGTATACCACTCCTACCCATTGAAATGGATGGGCACTGCTGCCGAAGCACCTGCAAAGCGCTTCAGCAGCGGCACTACACGGGCACATTTAACCCCTTCATCAGCCGCTAGCTGGGTTATTAGCTCTGCTAAAACTAGCAGTGTTTTACCGTCAACGCCTGCCCGCTCCAGTGTGAAAGCAGCCTCAAGTGATACAGAAAGTGTCTTACAAAACAAACCTCCAATCAGTTCACTTGTATGTATAATTTAGATTAAAAAAAATATATATATCTTTATTAACCATCTCAATACAGTGCATTTTCACCCCCTTCCTGCCAAGCCATTTTTCAGCACTGTCACACTTTGAATGCAATTGCGTGTTTATGCAACACTGTACCCAAATGAAGTTGTTAGCATTTTGTCCCCACAAATACAGCTTTCTTTTGGTGGTATTTGATCACCTCTGCGGTTTTTATTTTTTGAGCTATAAACAAAAGAAGCGCAACAAGTTTGAAAAGAAATAATATTTTTTACTTTTTCTACATATTTTAGGTTAAAATAAAAAAGCGTATATTGATTGGTTTGCACAAAAGTTATAGTGCCTACAAAATAGGGGATAGATTTATTGCATTTTTATTATTTTTTTTTAATAGGCGGTGATCTGCGATATTGCGGCAGACACATTTACATAGCGACCTGTGCTATGAAAAAGCATTGATTACTGTATAAATGTGACTGGTCGGGGAATGGGTTAACCACTAGGAGGCACTGAAGGGGTTCATATGTTCCCAGGGAGTGATTCTAACTGTAGGGGGAGGGGGATTGACAAGGGAGGAAACCGATCAGTGTTTCTCTGTATTTAGAGCACACCAATCGGTCTCCTCTCCTATAACAGGACCGTGGATCTGTGTGTTTACACACACACACACACACACACACACACACACACAGATCCACCGTCCTGCTGTGTTACTGGGCAATTGCAGGTGCCCGGCGGACATCGCCTCCGCCGGGCACCGAGTCCCCCCATTAACACAGTGGGTGGCGGGTGCCCCCTGGTGGGCCGAAAAGGCAAGGGCGTCATGACACCCTCCCACCACGAGAGCTGCACCGCCCGGCTGTCAATTGACAGCCGGCGATCAGCAACCAGTTAAATACACAAAAACAGGTAATCAACTTTTGGACCAAAAATAAATAAAATGGGCTAACTTTACTGTTTAAATTATTTTTTTTTTTTTAATTCATTAGTGTATTTTTTTTTTTTTCCCCCACAAAAAATTGTGTTTGAAAGACTTGCGCATATGCCAGGGGTGGGGCCGGCTGCCCTGCCTCTTCTGGCCCTGGGACAGCGCTGCCTGCATAGACTTGGAGGAGAGCAGTCACATGACCATCTATGTAATGTCAGAGCAGTCATGTGACCAGGTCAGTGGGGGAAAAAATAGGATTTTTTTTTTTTTTGTACTCACCGTAAAATCCTTTTCTCTGTAATTCACCGACCGACACAGCTCCTCTTAGCCATTGGGTTGTTATGCCACCTTTAGGAGAATACTAGGCATTACTTGTTATGTAACACACAGAAATTTCCAGTTCCACCCAGGGGGCGGTCCCTTGGGTAACAACCCTGCAGCCATCAGTACGTGAACAAGCAGTATAACGTAAAGAAAAAAAATATAGGAGGGGCAGGTGCAGTGTCAGTCGGTGAATTACAGAGAAAAGGATTTTACGGTAAATACAAAAAAATCCTATTTTCTCTTATATTCACCGACCGACACAGCTCCTCTCTTAGCCACTGGGACATCCCCAAGCAGTGCCAAACGATGGGTGGGAAAAAAAAAAAAATATAAAAAAAAAAAAACTTCATCCACCAGGCCAGTGGGAACTAGTGAAACTTTACCCACAAAAAAAAACCCACAGTGCATGGATAAACCACCACAAAAACAGGGTACCCTCAACAGGCGTGACTACCCACAACCGCACCAAAACTGCGGAATGTAATGCAACAGTGCATTAACTTAACGGTACTGTTTTTCATCGGAAAACCAGGAAAAAATAAAAATATTTCATACTCAATTGCAACTATACGGCTGCCTGCAAAACTTTGCGCTCAAAACAGGCATCAGCCGATGCACTGACGTCTACCTTGTAGAACTTGGTAAACGTGTGGACAGACGACCAGGTCACCGCTTTACACACTTGAGCGACAGACGCTGGGTGTCGGAAAGCCCAAGACGTTCAGATTGCCCTCGTGGAGTGGGCCATGACTGGAAAGCGGGCACCTGCCCCTTCAAGGCGTAGGCTTGTACTACGATCTGTCTGATCCACCTAGAAATGGTGGCCGACGAGAATGCCATGCCTTTCTTTAGACCAGACACCAAAACAAACAGTGAGTCTGACTTCCGGAAGGGAGCTGTGGCAGACAAATACACCTTCAGAGCCCGAACCACGGCCAACGCATGAAGGGCCACCTCCTTAGGATGTGTCAGCGTAGGACACAGGGATGGTAACACAATGTCCTCATTGATGTGAAACGCCAAGACCACCTTCGGCAGAAAAGGTGGTTCCGGACGCAACACCACCTTATCCTTGTGGATAACCAGATGGGGAGACTTGCAGGACAAGGCCGCCAGTTCCAAAACCCTCCTGGCTGATGTGATAGCCACTAGAAAGACCACTTTCTGGGAAAGAGTCAACAGAGGAATCTCCCTGATATTTTCAAATGGCGGTTTCTGAAGCGCCGATAACACCAGGTTCAGATCCCACGGAGGTAACGGTGGACGCACCGGACGGACCACACGTCGCACCTCTTGAACAAAAGGTACTCACTAATGAGTAAGACGCCAGGGGGTCGCTGACAAAAAGACAGCCAGGGCTGATATTTGTCCTTTAATGGTGCTTAATGCCAACCTCTGGTCTACTCCTTGCTGAAGAAAAAGCAGGATGCCATCCTTTCTCGTCCTACATGGAGATGTAAGCCTTCCAGGTACGATGATATATCTTCCGAGAAGAAGATTTCCGTGCTCCCAACATAGTGGGGATCACCGAGTTCGACAGCCCCCGGTCCCTCAGTACCTGGCTCTCAACAGCCATGCCGTTAAAGCCAGCGATGGTAAAAGCAGGATGAAGAATCGGACCTTGAGACAGAAGATCCTCTCTTAACGGCAGTCACCACGGGGCGTCTACCACCAGGCACACTAGGTCTGCGTACCAAGGCCGCTGAGGCCAATCTGGGGCGACCAGACTCGCTGGAATCCCCGCGACTCCCACTCTGCGGAGCAGACGTGGTAGCAGCTTCAACGGAGGAAAGCATAGATCAGCTGATACTGACCCCCCACGGAGCTACCAGCGTGTCTGACGCGTCTGCCCAAGGATCTCTTGTCCTGGACATGAATCTCGGCACCTTCCGATTGAGACGGGAGGCCAGAAGATCCATGTCTGGTGTGCCCCACCGCAGGCACAGTAGCCTGAACACCTCCGGATGCAACGCCCATTCTCCTGGGTCCAGCATCTGGTGACTCAGTCCGCCTGCCAGTTCTACACTCCTGGGATGTAAATGGCCGACAGGGCCGGTACATGTCGCTCTGCCCACCGAAGTATGCGAGCGACCTCCTGTGCGGCGGCTGAGCTTCTTGTTCCTCCTTGGTGATTCACATACGCCACCACAGTGGCGTTGTCCGACTGGATCATGATCGGACGCCCCTGCAGTCTCACTGACCATGTGGAGAGGCATAGCCTGATCGCTCTCAGCTCAAGCAGATTGATTGGCATTTTGGATTCCTCCGTCGACCAGAGGCCCTGAGCCAACTGAACCCCCATCACTCCACCCCAGCCGGATAGACTGGCATCCGTAGTCATCACCGTCCATTTCAGAGGAAGGAATGACTTCCCGGATTGAAGCACCGAGGACCTCAGCCACCAGACCAGTGAATTTCTGACTAGCTGGCTCACCTGGATCTATCGATCCAGGGTCAACTGAGATTTGTCCTATTGTGATAAAATCTCCTCCTGTAGAACTCTGGTGTGGAACTGGGCATACGGCACTGCCTTGAAGGAGGCCATCATGAGCCCCAGGGCTCGCATACAGAAGCGAAGCGACGACCGCTTGCGGTCCATCAGCCGTTTTACTGCAGCTCTGAGAGTCTGCAGCTTGTCTGAAGGGAGAAAAAAATCTCGCTTCCCTGGAGTCCAGCAGCAAGCCTAGGTACTCCAAACGCTGGGTCAGTACTACCACCAACTTCTTTAGGTTTAACAGCCACCCAAACTCTGCACGGTGATCGCAACATCCTCCTCTAACTCTGAGGCGGAAGATGCTCTCAGGAGGAGATCGTCTAAGTATCCCATGATCACGATCCCACGTTGCCACAGCAACGCCAAAACTGGAGCCAATACTTTGGTAAAGACTCTGGGGGCTGATGCCAAACCAAAAAAGGGAGAGCCACGAACTGATAGTGGGCTTCCCCGACCGCAGAAACTTTTGAGGCCGGAGCCATATGGGTATGTGCAGGTACGCATCCTGGATGTCCAAGGACAGAAAGTCCCATTGATGGAGTGCCGCGACTACTGAGCGAACTGATTCCATTCTGAACCTCTGCACCTTCACAAAGTGGTTGAGAGCTTTCAGATCCAATATTGGACGTACCCCCTCCTTCTTGGGAACTACAAACAGATTTGAGTAGAACCCCTGGAAATGTTCCGATTCCGGAACAGGTACAATCACCCTGCGATTCAGCAGGTCCCTTACTGCCCCCAAGAGGGCCTCCCAGGGAAACGGGTATGCTGGAGGGGAAGAATCTGTTCTGCGGCCAAGAGAGGAACTCTATCTTGTAGCCGCAGGAAATCAGATCGCAGACCCATTGATCGGATAGTCAGGAAGACCACCGGGCTGCAAACTCCCAAAGGCATCCCCCCACCCGAGATATGGGGGGGGGGAAGCTTCATGCAGTAGCATTTTTGTTCGTAGGCTTGCGGTTCCAGGGACGTTTCGGTCCTTCCGTGGTCGTCCTGTCGGACTGGGGACGTTTGGCCGAAGCTCCAGGCGGACGAAAAAGCTGTTTATGAGCTGAAAAAGAGGGCCCCTGCCTACGGCGTGGCTCCTTAGCCTTCTTGGCCTGTGGGAGTAGAGTACTCTTACCACCTGTGGCATTCTTAATAATGTCATCCAAAGAGCCGGTCGCCAAGGAAGGGAAGATCCGTCAGGGCTTTCTTGGATGCCTGGTCAGCAGACCAGCATTTTAACCAAATCAAGCGCCTCAGCACCACTGCTGACACTGAAGCCCTGGATAACAGGGGGGAGGGTATCCAGGGCCGCATCACAAACGTACTTAAGGCCTTGCACTAGTTGGTCTGCTAGTTCCACGCCGACAGGAGAAGCCTGTTGTTCACCCAATTCGCAGTGCAACAGTTTCGCCCACTCAGTGTCTGCGACACCAGTGCGGATGCCAGTACTGGTCGCACGGCTAACCCCACCACTGTAAACAAGGCACAAGCTACTGCCTCGGCCTTCCTGTCCGTGGGATCCTTAAAAGGCAGGAGTCCCTTCTACAGGGATCGTGGTTACTTTGTTTAACCTGGATACTGGGGGGTCCACGACCAGAGGAGCTGACCACTTTTTGAGAAGGCTCTCCTCGAAAGGGTAACCCACCGCCATGTATTTGGGGACCGAAAAGGTCCGTTGCTGTCGACCCCATTCCTTGTAAATGAACTTGTCAAAATAAGTAAGATATGGGCACACCTTAGGTGAACGGGCTGGCTTACGGGACCCAAAAGGGACCGCTACCTCAGCAGAGGAATCTGCTGGCTCCTGAATCTTCAGGGTATCACGCACAGCCGTGATAAAAGCTCCAACCAGCGCTTTGTCGCGCACGGACCTGGACTCATCCTCGCTGTCTGAAAAGTCCTGGTCAGCGTCCTCTGACATGACAGAGCAGGGGCCACCAGCCTCAGCAGGTCCCGAGTCTGCGTCAGAACTCTCCCCAGAGGACGGGGGGGGCATGGGCCGCTTTTTAGCACCCACGCTCCATCTTGGCAATGAACGAATTGAGGACTGCTGACAGGGACAAGTTGCAATTGCCTGGATTTCGGGGGAAGAAACACCAGTTTCTGAAGTCATGCTGACCCTACCCTGTCTGCCACCCAAAGGGGACTTAGGACAGTGACAGTCCCACCCGCCTTACTCCTGCCCGCTGAGAGGCCCTTTCCCGCAGGACTCACCACCCTGAGGGGTTCTGCGCTATTCAGCAGGTAGTGCCTGTAGTCTCTGTTGGCTCCCAGGTGCAAAGGAAACAGCTCTGTTTCGGTGGAAGCAGCTGCTAATGGCACTGAAACCGTCCTGTAGTGTGCTCAGGCTCAAAGAAAATGGCCGCTCGTCGTCCAGTGTAAGGACCTAAAACACAGGGAAAATGGCCGCCAGAACACAGCACATGCTGCTGCTAGAGCACACTGAAAAACGTGTTCAGGCTTCCAGAAAATGGCCGCCGACAAAAACAGTGAAAATGGCCACCGAAGCCCATGCCCACACCCAAAATGGCCACCGAATGTGAAACCATGAGGAGACAAACACTTCACAGGCACCTCCAGGGACATGGAGAACAGGACCCAGGACACAACCAGCGCTAAAACCCCCTAGGTGAGAGCCCTGCACAGACACACAGACATGGAGAGAGAGGAGAAGGGGGAGAGAGGGCCCCGGAATCGACCTCCCTAGGAATGGCCAGCCCCACCGAGGCAAGGAGAGCTGTACTTACCAATCCTGAAGAGCTGGGAGACATTCCATTGCAGAACTATTCACTGATCAGTAGAGGATAGCTGCTGGCCTCGGTAAACTGTGACACATGACCGGGCAACTGATGTCTATGTATGCCCCAGAGCATAAAAGCTCACTGACCACCTCTGGAGCTGAGGTTTCGTCGTGGCCTACCGAGCCGTAGCTGCGACCTGCACACGCTCGATGGCCGTACTGGGGAAACTACAAGGATAAGGGTATCCAGCCTGTCACCCAGAAGGGAAGGGGCTGGCAGTGATTTTTTTTATTTCCTTAACTGTAGAGAATGCTGGCAGCGCTGGGGGTGCAGGGGGAGGGAGGCTGTGTACTGTAAAAAAAAAGTCCTTAAGCTTCCCTCTTAAAATTGGGGTGCTTGTTATACGCCGATTAACTTTTTTTAAATGCGTTTTTCTGGATTTGTTATTGTGTCTCGCTGTTCAAATAAACCTACCATTAAAATTATAGACGTATGTTTGCCCACTGACAAATGATTAAAGATCAGCAGATCAAATTCTCTCTCTCTCTCTCTCCAATAACTGACCTGGCTTATTGTGGATCCAAGAGGACATGCTGGCACTATGTTTTTATGCATAGTTGAACAACTAACTTTGTTTCCATGTCCTATGCATGAAAATAGGTACTGGGGTGCAGAAACCAGCAGCAGGTGCTCTGGCCGGATGAGTCAACATTTAAAACATTTGTCTGTAGCAACAGACCATTTGAGGCTGCAAATTGAGTTAGAGATTGTCAGAATCAAATGGTGTCCTAAACGCTGAAAGGTACAGGCAGATACTTATGCATCACGCCATACCACCAGGAAGGCTTGTAATTGGCCCTAAATGTATTCTGCAGCAGGACACTGTGCCCAAACATACAGTAAGGCTCCTTTCACACCGAGGCGCTTTGCAGGCACTAAAGTTCTAAAAATAGCGCCTGCAAACAGCCGTTGCTGTGTCTCCAGTGTGAAAGCCCAAGGGTTTTCACACTGGAGCAGTGCGCTTGCAGGACGCTGAAAAATGTCCTGCAAGCCCCATCTTTGGTGCACTGTAGGAGCGGTGTATTTACTGCTCCTAAAGCACCCCCTCCCATTGAAAATAATGGGGGCGGCGCTTTGCGGGCGGTATTAACCCTTTTTTGGCCGCTCACGGGGGTAAAACTGCCCCGCTAGCGGCCGAAATGCGCCGCTAAAACGGCTTTACCGCCAGCGCACCCAGCGCCTCGGTGTGAAAATAGCCTAAATGTCATTGAGAACCATCTTCAGTGTAAAGAACAAGGAGTCTTGGAAGTGATGGTTTGGCTCCCACAGGGCCCTGATCAACAGTCTGTCTGGGATTACATCAACAGAAAAGGATTTGAGGCAGCCTACATCCAGATTTGTAGTTCGTTCTCCAAGAGGTTTGGCACAAGCTACCTACAGAGTTTCTTCGCAAACTGTGTGCAAGTGTACCTAAAAGAATTAATGCCATTTTGAAGGCAAAGGGTGGTCACACCAAATATTTATTAGATTTCAGTTCTGTTCATATACTTGACTATTTTGTTAATTGATAAAAAAAATAAACCAACACTATTTCTGAAAGCATTCTTCATTTACAGCATTTTTCACACCCAAGACTTTTGCAGAGAATTTCTACATACACGGAAGGGACTCAAAGGGGTGGATTTTCAAAGGGAACGGGTCTGTTACTTAATATTGCAGTTGTGCTCTTTCACAGGTTAAGGGAAAACATGGCACCCCCACTTCATAAAAGTATATCCCCGAAGGGGACTGCAGGGACTGGGTCACACCTGCATGGATAGCCACTGCCCTGGACCTGTATAGCACCCTGTAGCGGCACAACATGCCAAGAAGGAGTGCCTTAAGCAGGATCTAGTGCACAAAGCAGCTTTACAGGCTGGTCCCATTGTTTCCATCATTTTGGTGACATAATGTCTGTGGCATGCCTAGGGTACAGATCTAGAAGCTGCATAAGTAACCAAGTTGGAGCAGACAAAAAAAAAAAAACACACCTATCCATCACTAGCAAAACACTGAGGATAACTCAGTGGGCGGGGTTATATAGATGGGTGACTTTAGAGTTCTACTTGCCAGTGTTTTTACATCTGGAAGGTAATAACATAATATAGTCACCTAAGAGTAGGGTCTGTGTACTGTAGGGAAAAAAAAAAAAAAGTCTGTCCTTGCATTTCTCCATGCACCGTGTGTAAAATGAGCCCTTAGATTAAAGGCAACCTAAGACGCATTTAAATTATGTTTCACTACTAGTTCTGCTTTTAACAGGAATCTGAAAAAAGCAAACAATAGCCTGTGAGGAAGCAGCACTATACCCAGATTACTGGATTTGATGAGAACGCGTTTTGATTTGATGGAATTTCTACACATCAGCAATAATTGATTCCTGGCAAGCCCCTCGATTATTTACTACATTTAAAAATTGTTAATAGGTTTACCTTTACTTTTTTCTTACCTTATCTGACTGATGTTGAACATTTAGAAACTTAGGGTATGCTTTTAAAAATTAACATTAAACCTAAACTTTGTACAAGCAACAACTGCTGTAATTTGTAGAGGTCGACATGGGTTTTTCTCTGGCCGATGCCGATATTTAGAAATCGCGGAGGCCGATATATATATAATTTTTTTTTCCCCCCCTTCATCTCATAAAATCTGACACCTTTCACACTGAGGCGTTTTTCAGGCGCTTTTGGGCTAAAAATCGCGCCTGTAAAATGGCTCCCCTACAGCCTGTGCAAAAGCCCGAGTGCTTTTACACTGAGGCGATGCACTGGCAGGATGTTTAAAAAATAAATAAAAAAGTCCTGCAAGCAGCATCTTTGGAGTGGTGTTAACTGCTCCTCCACCACTCCTGCCCATTGAAATGAATGGGCACCGCTGCAGAAGCGCCTGCAATGCAATTTGGCAGCGGCGCTTCACGGGTGCATTTAACCCCTTCCTCGGCCACTAGCTGGGTTATAAGTGCCCCGCTACCAGCCGAATAGCGTCGCTAAAACGCTGCTAGTTTTAGCGGCGCTTTCCTGTCAACGCCTGCCCGCTCCAGTGTGAAAGCAGCCTTAAGTAATACAGAAAATTTCCTACATTTAAACATTTATTAAACAAAATAAACCTCCAGTCAGTTCACTTGTATGTATAATTTAGATTAAAAAAAAAAAAACTATTAAATGCACAAAAAACAGGTAATCAAAAAACTTTTTTTTTTTTTTTTTTTTTTTGTCCAAAAATCGGCTAACTTTACCGTTTTAGTTCTCTTTTTAAAACCATTAGTGTCATTTTTTCCAAAAAAATTGCGTCATAAAGACCGCTGCGCAAATACCGTGTGACATAAAATATTGCAACAATCGCTATTTCATTCCCTAGGTTCTCTGCTAAAAAAATATTATATATATATATATATATATATATAATTTTTGGGGGTTCCAAGTGATTTTCTAGCAGAAAATGCAGGATTTTTACTTGTAAGCAACAAGTGTCAGAAAAGATTTAGTCTTTAAATGGTTAAACTGAGAACTCCTACACACAGAGTTCAGTTCATTCATAAGTGTAAACATTGTATCTTTTTGGTCTTTTCTTGGCAGACTGCCCAGACAGGAGACAAGTCGCTTCACTGAAGACAAGGCAACTTGCACTGAGTTCTATTACAGAAGTCTTTTGCAAGTTGCGGCTGAAGTTATAATCGGCCTTTATCAGCACAATTGGCCGATGCCGATTAATTAAAAAACGCCAAATATCGGCCGATCTCTAGCAATTTGTACAGTCCATCAGATTGTAATGCACATATATTCAATACAAGATAATTGAAAGAATGAAGCACAACAGACAAAATGCATATAATAATGTTTTTCCAGTTTTATTTGTCATTTAAGTGGTAAAAGCCATAGGTATCAGCAAGCAGCAGGTTTGTAGACCAGCTAGATGGAAAACAGCACAAGTTCACAAGCAGCAGGCTAAGGAACACTGGAAATATATCCTATTCCATCCTTAAGGACCACTTAAAAAAAAAAAAAAAAAAAATGTATAAACTAAAAAAAAGCTAACCACGGACAAACATGTCCAAAATAATCAAATACCCGAAACAAAATTGGTCTTGGCGATATTTGAAATTTACTGTAGTTACAATACATTTTTTATAAACGCATTAAATTACAGCAACTATTAGAAAAAACGATTTAAAAAAAAAAAATACATAATACTGTCACGGTCATTTTTCCCTTGCTTAACTTCCAGTATAAACAAAAAAAAAAAAACACATTCCAAATAATCGAGAGAAAAAAAAAAAAAAAAAAAGGGTTAAATGTGCAGATACAGCATATCATTCTGTAAACTGGATTTATGAGGCTTAATGTACACGGCTTTTCAAAAAAGTGTTACAAATGGGAAAGTAGAATTTACTTAGCTCACAGGTCGTGGTCTAAAAAGGTTTTAAAAAAAAAGATATAGTATAAGGAACAGATTGCTCATTACAATAACGCACTGAGACTGAATGCCTAAAAAAGGAGACTTAAACCTGGACATCTACACAAGTGAAGGGTGTATATGCAGAAGCAGTAAAAAGACCACAGAAATGGGATTCTAGTACATTTCAAGACCGAGATCTGTACTTTAACTCTAAACACTTTTTGAAAGACTAATTTCCAGAACTAACCTTAGGATTTCACAGCAGCCCAGAAAGATCATATTCCAACCAAACTAAAATAATCAATATGTATAGCACCATTATATAGAGCATGTCCCAATAGTATGACGCTGCAAAGCCATGCATGGTAAGTTGGTACACTGCTGAAATAGACAGATAAAATACCTATATGGTGACACCATTCAGGTAGAGCCTAGTTTGTTTTTTTAGATTTTACTAAATTTTAGAAGACACCTTATACTTGGAAATGCTGGTATTAAGGTGCTGCTAGGTTAAGGACAATTTGAATCTAATGTTTAGCTGTTATTTATACAGGTAGTTTGGCTTTCATGACGTTACAAATTGGGTTACATTTTATAAATCCCCGTTTGAGGTAGTTCTCATCTCTCTTGTGTACAGTTGTGTGTAGGAGCAGGAGATGTGCACAGGAAACATCTGTCTATATACACAAAGGCGAATGTATAGCAGACTGTGCACCCTTAACTTTTTCACTAGACTCCATGGTAACAATACGGTTTCTCATCCTAGCAGCATCACACTGCCTTTGGGAGGTGGATGTGAAATACTACAGGGATCAGAAAGATCCGTCTGCACCAAGCTGTTTCCAGCACTATGAATCTGAACATCTCACAACCAACATTTATTCTTCTGCAGTGCCTTGTGTGCAGTTTGCAAGAAGGAAGCTCCAGTTGTTAGGGTTACAATGTACAACAGCTCCTCAATGTTTTGTTAAACGGTATTATAGAAGGTAACCCAGGCTGAAGTAGATAATGAACTTTGGTGCCGAGATCATATTCCATAAAAAACGGTCGTAAAACGAGGTAGCAGTTTATTCTATTAGGATGTGCTATGAACAATGGTGCATTTACCTCAATTTGTGCCCTATGGAGAGCAAATAGTTATGACCTAATCGCTGACAGGAGCAGATCCCGTTGAGCTATAGAAGGTTTATAGGATTAACTGAAATAACAAACTCTCCAGTAAACAAAGCTTTGCGTAATGCCCTGCACATGCAGAGCGACAAGTAACACATTTACATTTTTTTGTACCCAACCATGAGAAATTCAGCTAAAGTTGGAGGCCACAGGTTCCAGGTTTTTAGTATTCCCACAGGGTGGATGAGTCAACGGATTCTGCATTGGCTTTCAAAACTCCAGCATGATCACCCTTCAGGTAGAGGCCATTCACCTTGATCGCTACCTTATTCTGATCACAGAATTCAAAGAAGAAATCAACAGGGGAAGAACTACTGCTGGTAACAGATGTATCACTGCCTACGGTCCAGTATTTGCCTGTGGAGTCTAAGAAAAAAAAAATATATATATTACACAATAGTTAAAAACTGTCACACTAACCATGCAATCCAAATAGACAGTGGGGAGGTTTAAAGTTACATTGTGAAAATACTCGTAAGCCAGTGAAATAATGGTAGGAAGAAAGATGTAAACGCAGACACAAACACCTTGTGACTTAGGCAACAACCCTACTTCCTGGTATAGTTATTCAGCTTCCCATGTCAACTATACCTCCAGCATGCTCAAGGATCAATTTGTCAGCATCACCACAACGCTAATTTTTGCCTAATGTGAACTTTGGTGGCACAAGAGATTGCAAAACTGAACCAAAAGTGATGAAGAAATTTCCCTGGTTATGCCTTATGCCAGAGAGCACTACAAATCTAAAAATGTTTCTATTTCACACATGTTAACATCTGCCGGAATTCTTTTTGTTAATGTTGCTTTTAGGTCCTCGCCTCTACATATAGCAGTTTCTCACATCAAGCAGCAGTGTTGCTCCCCCCTGGCTTCCAGATTTCTGGCTTCCTTACCATGACCAAAATTTCAAGACTATACAGGGCCTTGCAAAAGTAATCACCCCCTTGGCTTTTTACCCATTTTGTTACACTACAGCCTTTAGTTCAAATTTTTTTTTTAATCTGAATTATATGTGATGGATAAGAACACAATAGTCTAAGTTGGTGAAGTAAAATTAGTATACATAAACTATTTTTCCAGAAATTAAAAAAAAAAAAAAAAAAAAACACTGATAATTGGCATGTGCATATGTATTCAGCCCCTTTGTTACGAAGCCCATAAAAAGCTCTGGTGCAACCAATTACCTTCAGAAGTCACATAATAATTAGTGAAATGTCCACCTGTGTGCAATCCAAGTGTCACATGATCTGTCAACACACACACCTTCTTGAAAGGCCCCAGAGGGGATAGCCGCACACTAAAAAACTCACAGACTGGGCAAGGAGGGCATTAATCAGGCAGCACAGGGACTTAAGGTAACCCTGGAGGAGCTGCAGAGTTCCACAGCAGAGACTGGAATATCTGGATGACAACAAGCCGTACGCTCCATACAGTTGGAATTTATGGCAGAGGGGCCAGAAGAAAGCCATTACTTGCAACAAAAATTTTTGCGAAAAGGCATGTGGGAGACTCCCAAAATGTATGGAGGAAGGTGCTCTGGTCTGAAACTAAAATTGAACTTTTCGGCTATCAAAGAAAATGCTATATCTGGCGCAAACCCAACACATCACCCAAAGAACACCATCCCCACAGTGAAACATGGTGGTGGCAGCACCATGCTGTGGGGATGAATAGTTATGCACATTGACTTTTTCTGTTATTTTGTCCCATCTGTTTGCTTCACAATAAAAAAAAAAAAAATTCTTTAAAGTTGTGGGCATGTTCTGTAAATTAAATGATGCAAATCCTCAAACAATCCATGTTAATTCCAGGTTGTGAGGCAAAACAAAAAATGCAGGGGGGGGGGGGGGGGGGGGTGGTGAATACTTTTGCAAGACACTGTAGCCTTTTGAAGCAGTATGGACAAGCACAGGGATGCAGAGTTGTAATGCCAGCACTCACAGGCCTTTAGTAAAACTTGAGTACGAACCCCAGACAACTTGCACCAAGACAGTAATGGGATGGGCTGCATTCACTGAATTTCTTGCAGTTTTTACACAAAGGATCCTAGATTCTATAGCAAACAGTATCTCACCTGTACTCAAGAGATACTTGCCAACTAAAGAAAAATGACCTGCACAAGGTTGAAACTGCAAATTAAAGTACAACTAAAAAAGGACATATTTTTTTTTTTTTTTTTTTTAGTTATGGATAGAGTGGGGAGGGGATAGAACAATTGTCAGTTTTTACTGCCGTCTGTGCCCCGAGAGGAGATTTATCCTCTGTCCTGTTTACCATTATTAAAAGTGAAAGTAAAAGAAAAGCCCACATTTTGGGTTGTCCCCAGAAAATAGATGGGGACATTAGTTTAGTTGACCTGGGGGTCCCCAAGGAATTCCCTTAATTTGCAGACATTTTTGGCTATGGGACAGAAAGTAAAGGTAAATCTATGCAATGGGACACAAGTGGCAAAAAAATAAAAACAAGGGTTAGAACTATTCCTTGCTCTATCCAAAAATGGGATAAAATAAATAA
Source organism: Lithobates sylvaticus (assembly GCA_028564925.1). Taxonomy (NCBI): domain Eukaryota; kingdom Metazoa; phylum Chordata; class Amphibia; order Anura; family Ranidae; genus Lithobates; species Lithobates sylvaticus. Next base: position 137,025,754 of record CM053031.1, read on the forward strand.
AAAAAAGTTTGCCTGTAGTTCTACTTTAACTACTTAAAGACCGCTCACCGCATATAAACTTCCGCAAAGCGTCTCTATTGCGTGAAACAACGTACCTGTATGTTCCATGCACTAGATACTGTGGGGGTGCATGCGCCTGCTGGGGGAGCCAATCCGACCCGATGTCTGCTGGCCACCTGTGATTGCTCCACAGAGGCAGAATGGGGCTCTGCCTAGGTAAAACAAGGCAGATCCCCGTTCTGACAAGTACACCGAGATCTTCTGTTCCAAGTAATCAAGAACATGGATCTCTGTTCTTCCTGTCAGTCCATTCCCCATAGAGTTAGAAAACACTTGCAGGGAACAGTTAACCCTTTGTCCGTTAACCCCATCCCTGTAATTTATACAGTGATCCGTGCATTTTTTTTTAGCACTGATCACTGTATTGGTGTCACTGGTCCCCAAAAAGTGTCACTTAGGATCAGCTCTGTTCGCCACAATCCCAAAAAAAAAAAAAAAAAAAAAAATCCCTAAACCTAGCCCATAGTTTGCAGACGCTACATCTTTTGTGCAAAGCAGTAATTAATGTATTCTTCTACATATTTTTGGTATAAAAAAAAAAAAAAAAAAAAATATCCCAATAAGCCTTATATTGGCCTATAAAAATGATTTTTGGGATATTCTAGCAGAAAAGTAAAAAATTGTTTTTCAAAATTGACAATCTTTATGTACAGCGTTGCACACACGCGCAGTTGTTCAAGTGGTTGTATAGTCAAAATTTTGACTTTTACCTACAGGTAAGCCTATAATGAGGCTTACCTGTAGGTAAAAAAAAAAAAAAAAAAGAAGATCTCCTAAACCTGTACGGTTGCACGCATGCGCACGGGGGATTCTCGGCTGAAAGGCCGGTAGAATCCGAACCCTGCCGGGAAGAAGTCTCCCATGCGCGGGAGTGACGACATCCACTCACAGCGCTGGAGTCGCGATACCCGGAAGACACGCCGAGGCAACATGTCAGCGACCTCGGCGTGGACCAGGTGAGTTACCGACGCCTCGTTCTAAGGCAAGTATTTCATGATGAGCTAGTATGCGGTGCATACTAGCTCATTATGCCTTTTCCCTTACAGATGTATAAAAAAGAAAAAAAAAAAAAAAAGTTTCAGCGGGTTTACTACCGCTTTAAAGTAACGGAGTGCCGTATCGCAAAAAATGGCCTGGTCATTAAGCCTTCCGGGGCTGAAGTGGCCAAGTCTGATGTCTTGCACAAAAACTCTGCGCTTTGCAGCACACGGTTAAAAAAAAAAAAAAAAAAAAAAAAAAAAGAAGGATAAATAGACCTTAAAGGGGTTGTAAAGGCAGTTTTTAATCTTAATGGAGAGGGAGACTGACAGCTCAGTGTCTGAATGGACACAGAGCTGCGGCTCGACTCGGGTGCCCCCATAGCAAGCCACTTGCTGTGGGGGCACGCAACAGGAAGAAGAGGATCCAGGCTGCCCTGTGCAAATCCACTGCACAGAGGCGGCAAGTATAACGCGTGTGATAAAAGAAAAAACAAAAAAAAACAAACACAACACTACTTTATAATCACTTTAATGCATTCCTTGCATGAAGTAGTTAAAAAATGTTTAGGCATAGTCTCCCCCATTACTTACCCGAGGTCGATCCAGTGTTGTGCACGTCTGCAGCTTCTTTCCCCTTACTTCCTGATCTCAAAAGGCATAGGGAATCATTCGCTCGCTCAGGAACGAGCATGCACAACACTGGACAGAGGAGGGGCCAGGAGCACCTGCGGGGGGGGGGGGACATTTCCATTGCACAGAGCAAGTCGATTTTTTTTTTTAAAAGTACCCATTATAATCTCTTTAAGGTTGTAGTTCAGTTTAGATTTGTGTGCATTTTAACAATAACTAGGAGCCTATGGGCCCAGCATGCCTATATTTGAAAGTGGAAGCAGTTCCTGGATGAAGAACTGCCCTTAAAGACATAGTAACCAATTTGGTCTCAGGCATCTAAAAGCTAAATTTGCGCCTTATACAAGGAGAACCTGTACAAAATCCTTTTTTAATGGCACTAATCCCCAGATCTGCTCAACTCCATAAAGCTATGCTGATAGCACGGCAATGCACACATTTGCATCACATCTAATGGTTATGTCCAGTCATGTTCTTTAACCCCCCCCCCCACTTACAGACGGATGGTCCACTATCTTTGGATCCTGGATCTTTTTCAACCCTAAATTTTTCTTCTGCTTTAGTGGTGATGGTAATCTTGTTGCTCTAGGCCTTGCTGACCCCCCCCCCCCCCCCCCCCCCAATTGTCACAACCACTGGCAAAACGCATGCAAGTGCCCTTTTGCCCCATCCTCCCTCTGCTGGCTAGCCGTCATATGCAAGTGAGGGGAACCTAGGGGGTAATCACAATAAAGAGGTACAGGAGTACTGGCAAGCTTGTGCCCAGTGCCACTCGAGGACCATGGAGCCCAGAGCAAAGCCGCTCACCCATTAGATTTACCTAACAGATCACTTATAAATGGCATTTTAGCACATCTCAACTAGGGGGTGCTACGTCCTGAAGAAGCTGGGTTTCCAGTGAAACACATTGACATTGCACAGGTCTGCGACCGACGTCACTCACCAGGCATGCCTCCCACTTCTCCCATCTAACCGGGAAGCCGCAGTGGGACTCCGACACCGCGGCCGGGACACAGACACGTGGAGCACTGCTATCCTGAGCAGTATGCAGTTACCTTCTGCAGACTTTCTACACAGTAGCACTGAGCAGCAAGTCTTGATGCATTGTGATCGTCTCAAGGTTTGACTTGCACATCTACAGGCAGCATTAACAGACAAGGATTATGTTCTGTCCCTGTTTTTGATCGATTCGCTCATGGAGCATAGAGGCTGGATTTAGACGGTTATCACTGGTTGCTCTACTGGCCATCCACTTTGCCTTTATCCTCTGCTCCTTGTCCAATGGGTGCCACGTCTGTTGCTTCTTATATGCCATTTGCTGCCGCCTCTATGCTTGCTACCTGAATCTGCTGCATAGCCCAATTTGCACACTGTTCCATGGTTTTTCTATCGCACAGTATTTTCCTCCATGTGAATTATACGACCTTCCAAATTGGGACAATAGCTTAGTTCACTGAATAGGTATGTCATCAGTTAGGTCCAATGGGGATCCATCCACTCAGCAATACAGTCATCATGGTTCAGCTCGTTTTGGATATTCTCCCCTTGACTGTTCTAATGTACCCTACCTCTGGTGTATCACCCACTTAGGTTTTTTTATGCACCCAGAGACTGATATCGATATTGGCGCTGCGGCATTTACGGACAATTTATCAGCCCCATTGTAACTTGTTAAATGTGTCCTTGCCGTACTGCCATATCGGAGTCACGTCAGGTGGTTTCATGTATACACTGTCCCTCCCAGTCTACTGCCATTGTTAGCTTTATTGGAAATGTTTGAACTGTGTACATGCGAGTGTGGCGTCCGGTGCAATTTGTGTATATTAGACAACGTTGTCATTTTACTGGCGATGGCGAGTGGCTTATTTTTCCATTCTATTGTGATTTGAAAATGTTTACCAATAAATTTTGATATTTTTCTAGATAATTTTGTAGTTTCTTGCATTGGTAACCATACCCTGGTGGCTCATTTATGGTCCTCAGGCAGCTCGGCTAGTCTGCCTTCTTTTTATGTATTGTTCTTTCGGCCATAGAGCCCCACTTTATTATAGTGAGTGGGTAGGTTACTTAAGGTTTCATGCTGAACCTCATTGAGATTTCCCTTTTTTTTTCCAACTCATAAATGGCACCTGAGCCCACCCATAGTCATCACAAACAGGTGCAGTACAAAAACACCACTAGGTGGCACCAAAGCGATGCAGCTTGTGCTGCCTGGCTAAAATAAAAAAATAAAAATAAAATAAAAAGGGGTACTAAAGTCTTTTTTTAACCACTTCCTGCCCAGCCTATAGCAGATTGACGGCCGGAAAGTTATTCTGTTATCCTGACTGGATAACACGCTGGGGCACACAGCGTGTCGATCATGATCTGTCAGAGGCTTCTTACCACATGATCAGCTTATCAGCTTTGAACAATCACAGCTGATAACATGAACCAGGAAGTGCTGGTAAACGGCATTCCTCGGTTCACGTTGACGGAGAGCCGATAGGCGGCTCATCCTGTCCGGGGGGGGGGGGGGGGGGGGGGGGGGGGTCTGTGCTGATAATTAGCACATTGATTATCAGCACAGCCCCTTTAGATGTGGCAATTAGCTGTCAATCAGTGCCCCAATAATAGTGTGTTAATCAGTGCCATCCACCAGTGCCCATCAATTCTACATATCAGTGCCGCCTCAGTGAAGAGGAAAACAAAATTTTATGGCAAACTAAAAAAAAAAAAAAATAAAAAAAATAAAAAAAAAAAAAACTATTCAAAAATTGTCTTTAGTTTGTTTAGCAAAAATAAAAAACCCCAGAGGTGATCAAATACCACCAAAAGAAAGCTCTACTTGTGGGAAGAAAATTATAAAAATGTAGTTTGAGTACAGTGTTGCATGACCGCACAATTGTCATTTAAAGCGTGACAGCGCTGAAAGCTGAAAATTGTCCTGGGCAGGAAGGGGCGAAAGTGCCTGGTATTGTGGTTAAAAAGAAACATGTTAAAAAAAAAAAAAAAAACAGCTGTTTTCTAGTGTACAATCTACCTGGAGATAGCTGCATATAACCAAGACTAAGCCTGTGCCCTTTAATGTAATAAAATAAAATGGTTTTGATCGTAAATAAAATGTATTCCCATTTACCCCCTTAGTAACTGCAATCAGTTCTAACCAACTCCTCCCTTTAGCATTTTTTTTTTCCCAGTTAAAAAAAATAAATAAAAAGGGGGGGGGGGGGGGTTTGTAAGAAGGTATGGTGCATTCCCAAAATGTGACAAAACTGGCCCACGGTTTTAGAAGATGTGAGACTTACCATTGGTGGTACCATATTGGAGGTCTCAATTACAGATCACATAAAATACTGACTTTCTTCTGAAGAAATTGGCTATTAAAACAGGTCAGGAAACTGTTCATATTAGAACAGTAATTTGGAATAGCTTGACGGTAGAAGTCTGCATGAAATCAGACAATGTATGGAGCCAATCTGTTATGCTACAAATGGCACAATGTACGAAAGTTAAGCATTTGTAAAAATAAAAACACCAATTTGTATGATGACATGGATACCGCTAAAGTCTAATTTCTCACGATACGAGAAACCTTTGCATAGACTGGTGATGTGAGTACACCCAATCTTCGTACATATATGGCAAACAAATAACTGTATATTAAAGGTTTCAGATCCACTAACATTTTACTTTCAAAAAGACAAGATGTACAGTATTTCAATGCAAAAATGGCACTAGAATTTGTGGCCGTGTTTGGAAAGGATTCCTTAGTTTAAAACCAAGTTGAATATTTAATTTTATTAAATTTTAGACTTACCTTTCAGGTTGTAGGCCCCATCATTAAATTCCAGTTGAAAGACATCATAAATTGAGCGGTTAGAATCGAGGGTCCCAGTCATTTTACGACAGCCTATGAATCCATGTTCACCCCTTAGGACAATTAGTGGACGGTTGATAAGTTTCATCAAGAAATGCTCCGTTTCCACTACAAAAAAAAATATATAAAGACGTTCAGTCCATACATACATAAATAATGCTGCTACATAGACAGGGAAAGTGAGGGTAAAAAAGGGGGAGGGGTATGCCTGTATATCAAAAATAATATACAGGTGAATGTATCACTAATGGAGCAAGGGAAGAGGCGGAATCCCTATGGGTAGAAACCAAGGGGAAGTAATCCTGGAAGTACGCTATAGGCCCCCTAACCTAAAGGAGGAGGGGGGGGGACCTCCAATCCCAGTTTGGAATGGTGGCAAGGATGCAAAGTGTCAATATAATGGGGGATTTTAGTTATCCAGACAGACTGGGTGGAAGGAATCACGCATTCATCCAAGGCTCACCATTTCCTAAGCGTCTTACAGGACAATTTCATGGGTCAGATGGTAAAAATGCACCAACAAGAAACAATGCGTTACTAGACCTACTGATTATTAACAATACAGACTTGATCGCGGATGTAGAAACATGGGGCAACTTCGGAAACAGTAATCACAGGTCAATTAGTTTCAGCATAAAATCACACAAACCAGGAAACGTAAGGGGAATACAAAAGACACTGAATTTTAAAAAGAGCCAACTACCAAAAACTACGCTCCTTGCTAGAAGATACTAAATGGGATAAAATCCTAGGAACAACGAAAATGGAGAAAAAAAAAAATGGGTGTGCTTTAGGAACATAATAAAGGGTATTAGCCAGTGCATCCCAAAGGGTAATACATTTAAAAAAGAGTCAAGAAAAGCCATGGGTGGCTTAATGCTAATGTAAAAATTCATATAAAAAGCAAAAGGAAAAAGGCCTTCAAAAAATACAAGGGGGGGATCATCAGCATTCCAACTGCATAAAGAATGCAATACAAAAATGTAAGGGTGTAATCAGGGCGGCTAAGATGGAACACAAAAGGCACTGTGGAGGGGAGTAGGAAAAATCCCAAGAAATTCCTTAAGTACATAAACAGTAAAAGGGAGGGCAGATCATATTGGCCCCATAAATGATGATGAAGGGATTCTGGTTACAAAGGATGGTGAGATGGCGAAGTTTTGAATGTATTCTCCTCAGTCTTCACGAGGGAAACGGGAGGGGGGGGCGGCTTCAGTAACCAAAACTGCATTGTTTATCCTCATGACATCACAGGAAGCACCCCCATGGTTAACAGAGGATAAAATCAGAAACAGACTTGGGGGGGCATAAATAAGTCACTGGGACCAGACTGGCTTGCACCCAAGGGTGCATAAGAAGCTCAGTCAAGTAATTGCCAGACCATTGTTGCTAATTTTACGACCAGTGTCTAGAGTGGCATGGTACCAGCTGATTGGAGAAAAGCCAGTGTAGCACCAATATCCCCGGGAACTACAGACCAGTTAGCCCAACGTCAATAGTATGCAAGCTCTTGGAAGGGACAGGGGACTAATTATATATATATATATATATATATATATATATATATATATATATATATATATATATATATATATATATATATATATATATATATATATATATATATATATATACACACACACATACATACATATACACACACACACACAATCTTGCAAAGGCATTTGATACAGTTCCCCAAAAACATTTACTATACAAACTATGGTCTGTCAGCATGGACCAAAGGGAGAGTACCTGGATTGAAAACTGGCTACAGGGGCGAGTTCAGAGGGTAGTGATAAATGGGGAGAACTCATAATGGTCTAATATCTTAGTTATGAGGAAAGATTACCAGCACTGAACTTATTCTCTCTAGAGAAGAGACGCTTGAGAGGGGATATGATTTTAATGTACAAATACCGTACTGGTGGCCCCACAATAGGGATAAAAATGTTCTGAGAAAGGGCATTTTCTAAAAGACCCACGGCCATTCCAGTCACTAAAATTAGAGGAATAGCAATTTAACCACAGACTGCGTAGCAGGTTCTTTACGGTAAGAATGTGGAATTCTCTTCTGCAAGCAGTGGTTTCAGCAGGGAGTATAGACAATTAAAAAAAAAAAAAAAAAACTATTAGATAGGCACCTAAAACGACCACAACATACAGGGATATACAATGCAATATTGATATAAAAAAAAAAAAAAGGAACACACACACACGTTGGACTTAATGGACGTGTCTTTTTTCAATCTTACAAACTATGTAACTACATTATAATATCCTTCACAGTACCTGTTCTACTTAAAGTGATCAGTTTTTTTTTTTCTATAAAAAATAAAAATTTTATACTTGCCTGCTCTGTGCAGTTGATTTTGCACAGGGCAGCCCTAATCCGCCTCTTCTTGGGTCTCTTCGGTGCGCTTGGCTCCTCCCTCCTCTGAAATGCCCCCACAGCAAGCAGCGAGCCGAGCTGCAGCTGTGTGTACATGGAGCCCTGGTCTGGCCCCACCCCCCTTCTCTCCAGATTGGCTGACTGACAGCAGCAGGAGCCAATGGCACTGCTGCTGCCGTGTCTCAGTCAATCTGGAGGGAGAATCACGAAAGGCCAAAGGACTCGTGGACATCACTAGATAGAGATAGGGCTCAAGTATTAGGGGGGCTGAGGCACACAGGTTTTTCATTTTAATGCATAGAATTCATTAAGATAAAAACCTTCTGCCTTTACAATCATTTTAAGGGGGACCATCAAGTCAGATTATATTGTGGATATATGTGAACTGCACGGGGCTACAGAAACTGCTGCTTCTTAGTTTCATGTGGACAATGGTGGAGACCTACGTTCAATAGTTCCTGGCCCAACCTACAGTGTTCCTTTCTTTGCATACTTCATTGAAAGTAAAATAAAACCCAAAACAAACATTGAGAAAATGGGCAGGTGTTGAGAACTGAAAAGATGAGGTAGCACCAGTAGACAGTAAACAAATTGCGTGCACCCATGAAACCACAAAAAATTTCACTACCCTATATTTTCCATAGCCAAAGCTTTAAAAGCCCCATACAGGTCATCATTTTAGAGTTACCCAGGAGCTCTGGTATTAAAATTATTTCTCTCACCCTGGTGTGCATGCCGATATACATGTTTAATCGCAACTGTCATTTTCATGCAGAGGCGCTCCCAACACGTTTACATTTGTACGTGCCTGTATATGGACCAATAGGTCTCCCAATGTGATGGCAGGTTCTCTGAGACATCCAGGATCCATTAGACCCTGGATGTCTCTTGCACTCCACTGAAACTTTTGGAACACAGATAATGTGCCATCAGCTGCTTCTCTGGGCAGCAATGCCAGTGATCGACAGCCCCGGACAATACATGTTGCTTCCCAGTCTATTTACAGGAGGGCGGGTCTACAAACAAGTGTTTAGAGCTCCTGCGACCAGCGATGCCTGCCATGATCACACTGGGCCAGCAGGTAGAACAGCAGAGCCAGTATACATGGCAAATGGGTTGCTGGTGGGAAGGGGAGGCAGGGAGTGGTTGTGGAAGTGATCGTGCTCGTATCACTTCCACACGAAAGCTGACTTTACAGATGTAAATACACTCCTGGCAGGGACTAAAGTGGTTAACCATGCCTCTAGATATGTCCACAGCACTGAGCAGACATCCTTGATTTCTATATTATGTGTTTAACCACTTCAGCCACAGAAGATTTGGCTGCTGAATGACGGGGCCATTTTTTGGGGGATTTGGCATTGTGGCGCTTTAACTGACAATTGTGCGGTGCTGCACTCAAACAAAATTGACGTCTTTTTCCCACAAATTGAGCTTTTTGGTGGCATTTAATCGCCTATGCGGTTTTTATTTTTTGCGCTATAAACAAAAAAAAAAAAGTCTAAATTTTTTTCTCAAAATCGCAATAAGCTTATAGTGATTGGTTTGCGCAAAAAAGTTTTAGCGTCTACAAAATAGGGATAGATTTATAACATTGTTATTTTTTACTAGTAATGGCGGCGAACTGCGATTTTTAATCGTGACTGCGACATTATGGCGGACATATTTTTGGGACCATTGTCATTTATAAAGTGATCAGTGCTATAAAAATGCACAGATCACTGTAAAAATGTCACTGGCAGGGAAGGGGTTAACTGTGTTCCTAACTGTAGGGGGAGGGGACTGACTAGAGGGGGATGACAGATCGTTGCTCCTAGCTATTAGGAACTCACGATCATTCCTCACAGAACAGGGATTTGTGCACACACACACACACTTACTTCCCTGTTCAGTTTCTCGTGCCCGCGATTGCTAGTGCCCGGCGGTCATCGTCGACCGCGTCAGCCACGAGCATCGGCACTCCAGCAGTGCAGTGGGCACGCACCTGCTATCCCGATCCCGCGAGCCAATGTACAGTTACAGCGATACGCAGGATCGTGCCAACCTGCTGCTGTATAAATGCAGCTAAAAAACGCAAGTTACGGCGTTTAACACTTGAAATGCCTCTAAACTCAGTGTCTGAACCCATTATTTGCATTCCAAAAAAGGCCTCTAAACTCAACTGCCTAAAAACTACATTAAACGAACCTGTGTACATGTACTGATATGATAACATTGGATGAATTCAGGGGCAGATGAAAAAAGCAGCAAACTGCCTCTGAACGTCCGTTTACCAGCAGCAGTATACATGAGGCCTTAATAGCCAAAAATGAAGAACGCCTGTAAACGAAACGTGGCTAAATGCGTTTGGCACTTGAAATGCCTGTAAACTCAGCTTCTGAACCCATTTTTTTGCGTTCCAAAAAAAAAAAAAATTAAAAAATCCTCTAAACTTAACTGCCTAGAAACGACTGTAAATGACCCTGTGTACATGTACTGATAAGATAACACATGAGAGTTCAGGAGCAGTTGAAAAAAAAAAAATGCCCAACTGCTCCTAAACATCCGTTTAGCAGCAGCAGAGGCCTTAATGTGATCCATTAACTGTACAACTCCATTGAACAAATTTTAGGTGGGAGGGAAGTTAGAAAAAATTAAAAATATAATAATTGCAGCCTCACAAGTGCCATCAATGCATCCTATTACAGAGGTCACCAAGTAAACAGGAGATTCTCACTGTATGTAATCTGACGGCACTCGTCCCGCCCCCCTCCCTGTTCTCTCCGAGGCAGCTAAAATTGAAGTAGTGGCGTATAACACGCACACGCTATTTTCATGGTGAAAAAGTGAGTGTTATACGCCAATAAATACAGTGTGTGTGTGTGTGTGTGTGTGTGTGTGTGTGTGTGTGTTTATATATATATATATATATATATATATATATATATATATAATATATATATATATATATATATATATATATATATATATATATATATATAAGATATTCCTGCAGCTCCTTTAATGTTGCTGTAGGCCTCTTGACAGCCTCCCTGACTAGTTTTCTTCTCGTCTTTTCATTTAGAAGGAACATCAGGTTCTTGGTAATGTCACTGTTGTGCTATATTTTCTCCACTTGATGACCGATTTCACTGTGTTTCATGGCATATCTAATGCTAAATCTTTTGTACTCTTCTCCTGACTGATGCCTTTTAACAATGCTTTGTGAGATCTGTGTACCATGGCTTTTGTTGTAGGATGCGGCTAAGAAAATGTCAGGAAAATACCTACTAGAACTTTGAGGTTAATCAGAGGCACTTTAAAATGATGGCAGGTGTGTACCGACTCCTATTTAACCACTTGCCGCCTGCCATGATGGCCAGGCGGCGTGGCTCTTGTTCTGGGTGGGCGTCATGACGTCCGTCCATTTAAACAGGGCATGCACACGATCATGTGCGCACAGCCCTGTACCTTCGGCGGTGGCATTTTACGGAGACACCGCTTGCCACCGAGGGGGGTGAACAGCCATTGGGCATGGCTGTTTACCACGTGATCGACCGCTACATCCCAGTTATAAAAAAAGAGGGTGTGCACACTTATGCAACCACATTACTTTAGTTTAGTTTATTTTTACTTAACCCACCCCCCCCCCCCCTAAAAAAAGTAATTTTGTTTTTCAATTGAGTTGTACAGTTTATAGGTCACATTAAAAAAGTGGAAACATTTCTGAATTTTTTGCCGTCTTTTACATTACAGAAACTCGACATTTTAACAGGGGTGTGTAGACTTTATTTCTCTTGTACCTAGGTAAACCATTTGCATGGTTATCCCCAATATTACAAAGTGCTGTATAGATTGATATTTTATGGTTAGTACCTGTGATGGCCTATGCATAAAAACCTTAAAATAAAACCACCCCCCCCCCCCCCCCGAAAGTTAGTCTTCAGATATGCATATGAGAATATAGATTTAAATTAGAAGCAAACCGCCTTACCGGGAGAATCCACAGATGCTGCCAACTGTCCATTCTTCTTAGCCGTCACATATTTTCCATTTGCTGCTCTTAAAGTTATCCGTCGATCACACCAATCAATGTCAAAGTAACACTGGTCATTTCTGTTCGAAGCAAAAATTTTATAAAAATTAGTATATGCTAAAGCACCATACAACTGTAGGGAGAAGGGATATTTTTTTTTTTTTTAAAGCTGACCAAACCTAGATTTTATTAGCATACCCGCTTTTTGTAATGCGAGCTGCACCACTGCTCATGTCACAGAACTTTAAAATTTTCAGGCAAGCATTTTAGTCCTTGACCTCCGAAAAATTTACCTCCTTCACTTCCAGGCCATTTTTTGCGATTTGGCACTGCGTTATTTTACCCACTTAAGGACTGAGTCTCTTTTTTTTTTACACTTGTTTAAGTTAAAAATCCCCTTTTGCCAGAAAATTACCCAGAACTCCCAAAAATTATTATATATAATTCCCCCCCCCCCCCCCCCAACATCCTAGAGAATAAGATGGTGGTCATTGCAATACTTTGTCATGCTGTATTTGCGCAGCGGTCTTTTTTTTTGTAATGGCAGCGATCAGCAACTTAGTGGGACTGCGATATCGCACCAGTGAATATGACCAGTCAATACAGTGCTAAAAATATGCACTGTCACGCTACTAATGAAACTGGCTAGGAAGGGGTTAAACATTAGGGCAATCAAAAGGGTTATGTGCCTAGCCAGTGTTTAGGTGTATTTTGTGTTGTGCCTTTAGGCTGGGTTCACACTGGTACGAGAAATGCTCTGCCATTGGGAGCACGTCGCACGATATGTATAAATGAATGGTTGCCTATTAGAGCTGTCTTAAAAGCGGTGTTCCGTCCACTGCTGCAAAAATGAAAGCCAGCTACACATACGGCAGCTGCTGGCTTTTAATAGGGCACTTGCCTGCCCTGGAGTCCAGCGATGTCAGCACTGCAGCCATTTCCATCAGCTGTCGAGTGCATGCCGCCGCCATTGCGAGTAAAGGGAACAGTCTAGCCTTACGGCTTCACGCTGGGAACCCTACTGCGCATGCGCAAGACTGTGCTCCTACTGGCCAAAAGTGGCACCTGGAGGGGGGGGTAGGGGAGACAAATCAGTGGAACTCCACTTTAACTGGTCCGACTTTGAAAAAGGTTCCTTCACTACTTTGGTCCTACTTCAGCCCATTAAAGTTGGATCATCGTCTTAAAATGATCTGACATGAGACTTGTCCTCCGAGTCTCTTAAAAGGGGGAAGAAGAAAGAAGAAAAAGAAAGAATAAACCAGACACTTCATTCTGGTATGGATTTTAAGGGAAACGCCCAAAAAAGTGTGTGTGTGTGTGTGTGTGTGTGTGTGTGTGTGTGTGTGTGTGTGTGTGTGTGTGTGTGTGTGTGTGTGTGTGTGTGTGTGTGTGTGTGTGTGTGTGTGTTTGTGTGTTTGTTTTTGTTGCCCCCCTCCAAATCCATACTGGACCCTTACCAGAGCACACAGCCTGGCAGATCAAGAAATCAGGAGGGGGGGGGGGGGGGGGGGGGGGGGGGGGTCCACGAGGAGAATATAAAGGAAAGCCTAACAAAAAAAAAAAAAGGACAAACTAATGCAGTCATCACAGATTTCCTGTCACATTTCTCATACAATGAAAGATTTTATTTTTTTTTAAACACTGCCTGCCTGATTTATGGACCTCCATTGCATTTATTATATACTATTATATTTGCACAATGTATTTTATTTCATTTAGGGTCCAAATAATTTGGTGGAGGGGGATTATGGTGTGGGGTTCTTTTTCAGGGGTAGGGCTTGGCCCCTTGGTTTCAGGGAACTCTTAAGGTGTCAGCATACCAAGAAATGCTAAAATGTAAAAAATGAAGGGGAGATATATATTTATATTATGCTAAGACAGTGATATTTTAGGATTTTTTTTTTTAGTTAATTTAATATAAGTTTTTAAAGGAACATTTTTTTATTTTGATGAATTCTGATATAGTAATAAGGACTCTATCAGCCTTCATTTCCGATTAGCACATTAAATCTATATGCGTGTTTAGACCTTTTTTTTTTTTAAAAGAAAATTCCGTATATTAAAGAGTAATTTTAGTAAATTGAGGTTCACCTTCGATAGATAGATAGATAGATAGATAGATAGAGAGAGAGAGAGAATCTCCTTCATTTTTTACATTTATTTATATTGTAACCTCCCTATGTTTGTAAGCGGGGTCACCACCGATATATTATGGACATGGGGACCCGGTGCGCGCACACAATTGCGGGACGATGCGCGAGGTCCGCCTGTTAGTGTAAACAGAGGGTTATTTGGCACATGAATGTGCGCGCCATGTGACGTTCGCAGCCGCATTCGATGCAGGAGTTCGCCATAGGATCCCATTAGCCATCAAGGCATATGTGCGCGCGCAATGCGCTCTAGTATGGTGGAATGCCAGGCGCACGGACGTGCGCAGCCGCATTTGATGCGGGGGTGATGTTCATTGATAGGCCATAGGATTGACCATGAGGGCATACATGTGCGCGCAGTGCACTTTGGTGTGGTGGGGGGCGTTTGTGCGCACACATGTGCGGGTATTGTGGGTGGTATTGGTGCGCACGCATATGCGCAAATTATACCCCTTGTGCGCACATAGGATCCAATTAGCCTGAAAGAGGCAATTAGTAGGAGAGTATAAATGGGATTGGAATAGTCCATGTAACCAACCCCAATGATTAAGTCACTTCGACGAAACATGTCTGGGCATGGTTACATGGCAACTGAGGAGCATTTGACATTCGACGTTCCAGTTACTGGGTGTGCTGTGCCGTTTGAAGTGAAAAGGAGTGAAGTGAAAGAGAAAGACAGCGTGGAGGGTGAGATATTACGGGTATCAACGCCGGGTCCGCCGAGACCATAATACATCGGGGTCACCACTGCAGGGTCCTTGCGTCTTGTTGAAAAGATTATGCTGAAGTGCCTTGATTTTATATGAAGGATGTGAGTACAATGGTTGAAGATTTGTGTGTGCTGTTTTAATAAATGGTTTACTCTACTTCACTATTGGAAGCATCTCTCTTTTCCCTATATGTGGAGTGCAAGTATCCAACATTCTTTTTGGATCCATCTGTGGGGCTATTAAGCAAGTTGGCCGAGCATGAGAGTGCAAGGCATATGCTGCTGGTGAGTGCGTTTCTGAAGGGTGCGGTAGCACTGAACACAGGTGGTGTGGTGGAAGATTGCTTTCAAGTCACTTCAGGAATTTTGTTTGAGACACTTCAAGACTTTATTTGCGTCAAGATTTTTTTCACTTTTTTTTAATTTTCACTTTGAAACACTATCATTTTAATTAACAGTTTATGGACTTTAGTTTGGATTTGTTTCTTTTTGGACACTTGTAATAAAGTATCATTAATCACATTTCACTTTATTTTTTAATTTTGTGTACATAGGTGATTAATCTTGTTTTCTTAGCACTGTTTACACAGGTTGATTATTTTCAAGCACTGTTTACACAGGTTAAATATGTAGTTTATTCACAAACACTGATTATTAGGGCTGCTGTTTTATTCATTTAAAAACATTTAACAGTTTTAACCACTTGCTTACTGGGCACTTAAATCCTCTTCCTGCCCAGACCAATTTTCAGTGCTATAACTCTTTGAATGACAATTTCGGTCAGTGTACCCAAATGAAATTAGTATAAGTATTTTTCACACAGATCTTTCTTTTGGTGGTATTTAATTGCTGCTGGGTTTTTAATTTTTTGCAAAACAAAAAAAATAAAAAATAAAGTTTCATAGTTTGTTATACAATTTTGAAAACCGGTAATTTTTCTCCTTCACTGATGACACTGATGGGCAGCACTGATAGGTGTCAGTGGGTACTGCCAGATAACACTGGTGGGCACAGCAAATGCGGCTTTCCGTGTGGAGGGACTGATGTCCCTCTGACAGAAGCCGGTGATGGGCTTTCCCCCCCACACTGACAGGGTGAGGAAAAATAAAAAAATAAATACACAGGATTACCGAGCTTCTGTTTACATCCTGTGATCAGCAGTCATTGGCTGACAGCTAATCACGTGGTAAGGGGCCGCGATCGACCCCTTACTTGGGTCCGTGATTAGCCGAGTCTCAGACTCTGAACAGAGAGTGACCCACAGACAGTGCTTGCTCGGGAGGACATCCATGAACGCCCTCCCGGCAATTAAGGCCCATGCTGTAGCCTTCTTTTGGGACTACAGCGGGCAGCAAGTATGTAAGCAACTTTTTTGTAAATGAAAACTACTTAGTGTTGTACTATGTGATCAGCTGCGGCCAATCACAATAGTAAGATTAGTCTATAAGTAATAGTCTGATTGTACCATGTGATGGCTGACCAGACAGGGCCAATCGCAGAGCTCATCACAATAAAACATTTAGCAAAGCCTGTCATTGTGTACAACAGCCATGTGATATGCTGTGATTAGCCACAGCGCTCACAGAGTAGTGGCAGCAGGCCAGTAGAGTGATCCTTCATCGGCCTTATCCGGTGGACATGGCGGGTGACAGATCGTGCCGGAGCATGGCCCGTGGGGAGCCCCAGGTGCAATGTGGGAGGACGTCATATGACGTTGTCAACAGTGCGCCTGCCAGGCCGTCATTTTACAATAGGCGGGGCAGGAAGAGGTTAAAAACCACACAGTCTTTCCAGAGCAGCCAATATTTCTTTTGAGCCTACCTTCTGGGTTCTTTGTATCCCGAACAATTCCTCTGGCAGTTGTGGCTGCAATTTTTCTTGGTCTACCTGACCATGGCATGTTATTAAGCATTTGAAAATTTGTAGATCTCTTGCCAAGTGATTGAATAGTACTGACTGGCAAATTTAAGACTTTGGATATCTTTTTATAACCTTTTCCCTCTTTAAATGTATAACAGGTACTTATATAGCGCTGTCAGTTTACACAGCGCTTCACATATATTGTACATTCACATCAGTCCCTCCCCTCGGGGAGCTTCCAACCTAAAAAAAGGTCCCTAGCTCACATTCATACAAAAACAAGGGCCAATTTAGACAGGAGCCAATTAACCTACCAGTATGTCTTGTGGAGTGTGGGAGGAAACCTGGAGTTCCCGGAGGAAACCCATGCAGGCACAGGGAGAACTCAGAGCATGCAAACAAGAACAAACTTACAGTGTTGAAGCTGTAGCTTGGATGCCACCATTATTTGAAAGGGTCCAGTACTTCCCAGTATGAGTCCTAAAAGCACATTTCTTTGTGTCCTTGTTGATTTCCAATTGAAAAGTCTCTTGGTCACTCTCTTCATCTTGATTGGCTGAGAGATCCATCCCTAAAAATAAAAAAATAGAAGATTTAGAGAGACTATGCAATCAAGTATTTGCTGAATACTCCCAAAGGTTCAGTTCAATATAAAAACCTACACAAACTTGTTTGCTCAGAACAAAATAGTGCATTTTAAAAAACTGCAGCCATGTGCACCGCTTTCTGCATAATTAAAAAATCCCATAGCTCCTAGTTCAATACATCTCAGCAGTGAGCAAAAGAGGGTGGCTACATCCAGACAATAAAAAAGGGAGAACAGAGCCATCCAACAGGTTCAAAATGTTTAAATCAAAATGTAGTGTCCCTTTAAACTGTCTAGGCCAGAAGAAACCCTTAGTCCTGTATTTAACAAGCCTACCTCCCCACTATTGATTGAAAATTTTGCGCAGGGCAAAAAGGTCACCAATGTAAAAAAATAAAAACGCCTAAATCTGCCCGATTCGCGCGTGAACCATCTCCATAGAGAATAAATGTATTTTTTTCCCCCCTCTAGCGTTTGGTAGCTTCAGGCGACAAAACGCTCAGGTGTGAATGCAGCCTAATGACTGAAAAAAAATGAGGTAGCAGACAAATGGTGGCAAGAAGGTTTCCTAGCGTGACTCTTGGACTTGCATTCTGAAGGAATATTGAGTACTAGAGCAGAACCACTTTTCCAAAAAAGTGGAAAGTGCTAGTTGAGGTTGGATGGGAACCAACCAATGCACAGAGCTAAGACAGGTATGCTAAACTTAGCACGCTCTAGAAAAGGCCAGTGAGATTCATCATACTTCGCTACTTGTATATCTTTGAATCTACTTATCATTTTGACATACAGTGTTCACCGATTTATCAATTTCTTCATCATATGCAGTTTAAACTGCTCCGTTTAGGGATATGCCAAAAATTGTACATTTAACCACTCACACTTTGAAATGACAATGACATTTATATATATATCTTTTTTATTTTTTTTAGAAAGAGCTCTTTTGCTGTTATTTAATCACCTAACTGCTAACAGACAAATAAAAAAATAAAGTTGTGGGGTTTAAAGTTTAGATTATAAAATTTGGTAAATAAGTAATTCAAGTAAACCTATCTATTGGGGGGGGGGGGTTGATTTAATTATGTTGCCGTCTCCCATTTTGCACCTCAGGTGGCTAAACCAATTGAGGTTTTTGCTTTGTCTGCCCAAATCCCTACAAACCACATATTTCTGAAGGGCAGGGTCTATGGGGGGGGGGGACACACAAATTTTACTTTTGATTTTGCAAGTTCTGCAAGTTCAAAGGTTTCGCAAAAACAATATTGTCAAGGATATGCATTATTTTCCTAAACATCTTTAGTTTATTTAGCATTGTATGAAAGAGATGGTAAAATGTATTTCTAAACCTCGACATGCGACGAGATACCCATATTGTGTGTAGAATAGGGATTTTGTGCATGTCCGAGCCCTATGCCCATGTCACACTTATGTGACTCTAATGTCCAAAGTTGCATGACAAGTCGTACCCCATGATTCCCATTTGTATCTGTGCGACTTTAACCGCTTACAACCCACCACCGCAGTATCTGCGGCAGGTTGGCTCCCATGTGCGAGCTGTCGTAGCTATAAGTCGGCGTGTGGGATCGGGATAGCAGGCGCCCGCTGCACAGCGGGTGTGCCGATGCTTGTGGCCGACAGTTGCGTTGACCGCTGGCCACGAGTGATCGTGACCAGGAGACACGGAACAGGGGACGAGTGTGTAAACACACACACACACACACACACACACACACACTTCCCTGTTCTGACAGGGAGTGAGAGATCATGTGTTCCTATTAGCTAGGAACCATGATCTGTCACTTCCTCTAGTCAATCCCCTCCCCCTTCAGTTAGAATCACCTCCCAGGGAACAGTTAACCCCCTTCACTGCCAGTGACATTTTTACAGTAAAAAATGCTTTTATAGCATTGATCGCTGTTTTAATGCCAATGGTCCCAAAAATGTGTCAATATATATATATATATATATATAAAAAAAAAAAGCTATAAATCCCCCATTTTGTAGATGCTACAACTTTTTTGAAAACCATTTAATATACGCTTATTGCCATTATTTTTGGCTTTTTTTTTTTACTAGTAATGGCGGTGATCTGTGCTTTTTAAAAATCGGGACTGGCGACATTGCGGTGGACAAAAATTGGACACATTTTTGGGACCATTGACAATTTTACAGCGATCAGTGCTATAACAATGCACCAATTACTGTATACATTTCACCGTCAGAGAAGGGGTTAACACTAGGGGGCGATCAAGGGGTTAACCGTGTTCCCTAGGTGTGTTCCAACTGTGGGGGGGGAGGGTGGGACTACGTAGTATAAACACAGGATTTCTGTCTCCTCTCCCCCTTTACACACACAGATCCCGGTTCCTGCTCTGTCACAAGTGATCGAGGGTGCCCGTTGGGCATCGCACCCGCATCAGCTCTGGGCACACGCCTACTACAGCGCCTTTAAAGGGCCGACCTACAGCGACGACGGCTCACCCAGGGGAGCCATTCTTCTGCAGTATAACTGCGGTGGCCGGTCGGGAACCAGTTAAGTCACACCGACTGCAAAGTAGTCCATGTACTACTTTGGTCCGACTGATGCGAGTTGAGGACCTTAGGTTTACACAGGCATTCCCTGAAATTGCACGACTACACAGGCATTCCCCGAAATTGCACGACTTTCAAGTCGCAGCAGTGTGAATGGGGCCCAAGGATGAGTGAATGTGCAAGATATAATCTCCCTCCATACAAGTAGACAGGGCTGCTATGTGGTAGAATATACAGTTAGGGGAGACACAAGTCTCAACAGTCCTGTTTTCCCACTAGCGTGCTACAGAATGAGATCAGGCACACAGACCATGGCAAACACTGTTCTAAAACCAATATAAAAAATTGACGAAGACTGGTCTCTTCAGGGTTCATAGATATCTCCATTCCCAGTCAGTCAATGCTTTTTACAAGGAAACGAGTCGGTTGGAGAGAACCCTGTGACTTTACCACGCACCAGCTGATGATCTGAAGAATTTGGAAGCTGTGTGTAGATTTCTGTGCATGAAAAATCATTTTTTTTTTTTTTTTTTTAAATAAATACCAAAGATTTTACTGCACTATGAAGCTCTCCTTCCGTTTTTAAACCAACCATTGAAACATACTGCACACCGGATGAATTGATGGAAAGTAGAGCTGCACGATTCTGGCCAAAATGAGAATCCACAATTTTTTTTACTTAGAAAAAGATCACGATTCTCGCAACTTATTTTTCCCTCTCAAGTATCCCCCTATCCTCCTTTCAGATGCCCCTACTTATCTCAAGTGTCCCCCTTTTCACGCGCTCTAATGATCTCCCTCCTCATCAGGTGCCCCCAATCCCAGGATCCCCTCTATGTTAGGCCTCTTTCACACAGCCGATCCGGTCAGGTCAGCCTGTCAGTTTTTCAGGCGGACCTGAACGGATGCTCCATAGAGCTCTATGGAGCGTCAGATGTCAGCGGTGACATGTCCGCTGACATCCAACCCGCCCCGAAAAAAAAAAAAAAAAAAAAAAAAAAAAAAGTGTGGAGGAAAAACCTCTTTTTCCATCCATCGGATCGGATGACAACGGACTGTCGTCACCCGATCTCCCATTAGGGGAGAGCGGCGCTATGACAGGTCCGTCCCTGCGCTGTGTGCAGAGACGGACCTGTCATCTTCCTGCTCAGCGGGGATCGGAGCAAGCGGATATCCGCGGGGCGGATCAGCACTGATCCGCCCCGAGTGAAAGAGGCCTTAGGTGTGCCCCTTGCTCGCTCTGGTTTCCCCCCTCCGTCATGTGTCACCTCACCTGCTGCATCTTGCCACACCCCGGAGCAGAGACCCCCATCCAGGGAATCCGGGCGGTGCTGTACAGCCTGCTCCCCACCATGTTTCCCACTGACATCACACACACACACTCGGGCTCACACAGGTGACGCCAGATGTTTCATGCAGGCATCGACGGCTACCCCTCCGCTCTGAAACAAGAGTGCGTGCTTTGAATGGTCAGGATCGTAGAATCGTTCAAATCCAGATTTGTAATTGTGGCGGGCGAAGAAGCGCGCTAACGATTCTCTGCGATTAATCGTGCAGCTCTCCTGGAAAGGGACAGAATATTAGAGCTTCCTATCCATTACGGGAGAAAAGCTGCCATCCTTTCTTATCAAATCAGGAGGAATCGTCACAGCTGACTACTGAAGTTGCCAGAGTCTTTGGAGTGAGTTTTTCAGCTTGTTGCTTTGGATGAGAGAGATGCTGACCCAGCTCCAGGAGCCAATCGGGTGTACAATCACCATAGTGGGTTACTGTTATGAGGCGTTTGACCGTTATAATATGGGGTCCTTCAAATCTGGAAAGAGGCCATCTGGCTCCTTTTTTCTATTGTATGTTCATCCTCTAGAATTTTAGAACAGGATTCTCCTGCTAAATGCGTTTGTCTGTGTACCTCACAGAAGTCTGATACAGGATTTTTGCATTTATAGCTAGGGTTCATAGGTAGCAAAAAAAAAAAAAAAAAAAAAGAGCTTTTGGAGTGATCGTTCGATAATCTGATCATTAGTACACAGCCGAGAGCCGATCACAACAGTTCATGCAAACTCAAATTTCTCGTACAATAAACAGAACAAAACTATTGTGTAACTCGTATGGTATTGTACAAATGAAATAAAAAAAATTCATGTGACTAAGACCACGCATGCTCGGAAATGAAAGCATACATTACATAATTGCCGAAGTTGTATTCTGTCGCGAAGGCGAAGAAGAAGCCCTACAGCCCATTTTTGCAAATCCTAGTTTTGCCAAGATATAACATGACTGGCAAGTGCCAGTTTTCACAAAAAACATAAGGAGATACAGTCACTGTAAAAGATGGCCATGTGCACCACCCCCTCCTATTTGGAACACTAATCAAATATACCATTACTGAAAAAAAAAAAAAAAAAAGGGAACAGAGTTGTCCATTTAGCCAAACACTTAAAGTCATTCTCATCTAAGTAGATCCCATTAAGTCTGTGCCATAATTATAGAGCATATGGCTAGACAGAGCAGGAGGGGGGGGGGGGATGTCAGCCAATATCACATTTCTTAGGTGGTAGTTTACAATGCACTTTATAATTAATTATTCAAATGGTCAGTAATTGTCTTTAAGACAGCCAATATATTATGATTGTCTTTTGGGATTATTGGAATTTTGTAAAGCAACATCAGATGGGCAATTTTCCACACCATTATTAAAACAAAACTGACTGGCTTGCGATTGGAACTAGAGCACACCCCATTACAGGCCATATACTGTGCTGATGCAGTGTTTAAGAGTACAACAATCCATTTAAATACAATCTAATGGTCTGACAATGTTACAGCTGTAGCCTGTATATAGTGGCTGATCTCAGGTGCTGTATAGCCACGTTTAGAGCAGACTCTGCCTTGCTACCAGGGCCGGTCCGTCCCGGGGTGCACGGGGTGCAGTGCACCCAGGCGCCACAGAGGTGGGGGCGCTGGAGCGCCAGAGTGCTCCGCTCCCTCCTCCTCTCCTTGTCCGTAGGCGGCACGGCTCTCTCCGCCTGTCGCGGCCGCGGGAGCGGCCGCGCAGTGACGCCACGGAGGGGGGGGGGGGTGGGGCGGTGTGGGGGGGGGGGGGGGGGGTGGGGCGCTCCGTGGCCGAGCCCGACTTGTTTAGAACAGAGCGCGTGTGAGGCTTGTGCTGGTGGGCGGGAGGCGGAAGTTAAACACAGGAGGAGTCCTGTGTTTAACTTCCGCCTTCTGCCCACCAGCACAAGCCTCACACGCGCTCTGTTCTCCACCCGGGCGGCGCGGCTGCACACTGTCCTCTCCAGCTGCCGCCCGGGTGGTTTTAATTAGCCTAGGGGGGGGGGTGGTTTGTCCTGGGGGGGGGGTCTATACTAATGTGGGGGGGGGTTGTCCTGGGGGGGGGGTTTGTCCTGGGGGGTCTATACTAATGTGGAGGGGTTGTCCTGGGGGGGTCTATACAAATGTGGGGGGGGGTTGTCCTAGGGGGTCTACTAATGTGGGGGGGTTTGTCCTGGGGGGTCTATACTAATATGGGGGGGGGGGGGGTTGTCCTGGGGGGTCTATACCAATGTGGGGGTGTTTGTCCTGGGGGGTCTATACCAATGTGGGGGGGGGGGTTTGTCTAGGGGGGGGGGGGGGGGGGGTTTGTCCTGGGGGGGTCTATACTAATGTGGGGGGGGGGGTTGTCCTGGGGGGTCTATACTAATGTGGGGGTTTGTCCTGGGGGGGTCTATACCAATGTGGGGGGTGGTTTGTCCTGGGGGGTCTATATTAATGTAGGGGTGGTTTGTCCTGGGGGGTCTATATTAATGTAGGGGTGGTTTGTCCTGGGGGGGTCTATATTAATGTAGGGGGGGTTGTCCTGGGGGGTCTATACTAATGTATGGGGGCTGGTTTGTCCTGGGGGGGGGGGGTCTATACTAATGTGGGGAGTGGTTCGTCCTGGGGGGTCTATACTAATGTGGGGGGGTGGTTTGTCCTGGGGGGGGGGGGGGTCTATACTAATTTGGGGTGTTCGGCCTGGGGGGTCTATACTAATTTGGGGTGTTCGGCCTGGGGGGTCTATACTAATGTGGGGGGGTGGTTTGTCCTGAGGGGGTCTATACTAATGTGGGGGGGGGGTGGTTTGTCCTGGGGGTCTATACTAATGTGGGTGGCGGGCTGGTTTGTCCTGGGGGGTTTATACTAATGTAGGGGGGGTTTGTCCTGGGGGGGGGTCTATATTAATGTTGGGGGGTCTATACCAATGTGGGGGAGTGGTTTGTCCTGAGGGGGTCTATACTAATGTGGGGGGTGGTTCGGCCTGGGGGGTCTATACTAATGTGGGGGGGTGGTTTGTCCTGAGGGGGTCTATACTAATGTGGGGGGGGGGTGGTTTGTCCTGGGGGTCTATACTAATGTGGGTGGCGGGCTGGTTTGTCCTGGGGGTCTATACTAATGTGGGTGGCGGGCTGGTTTGTCCTGGGGGGTTTATACTAATGTAGGGGGGGGTTTGTCCTGGGGGGTCTATATTAATGTTGGGGGGTCTATACTAATGTGGGGGAGTGGTTTGTCCTGAGGGGGTCTATACTAATGTGGGGGGTGGTTCGGCCTGGGGGGTCTATACTAATGTGGGGGGGTGGTTTGTCCTGGGGGGGTCTATACTAATGTGGGGGGTGGCTCGGCCTGGGGGGGTCTATACTAATGTGGGGGGTGGCTCGTCCTGGGGGGTCTATACTAATGTGGGGGGGGGTGGTTTGTCCTGGGGGGTCTATACTAATGTGGGGGGGTAGTTTGTCCTGGGGGTCTATACTAATGTGGGTGGCGGGCTGGTTTGTCCTGGGGGTTTATACTAATGTAGGGGGGGTTTGTCCTGGGGGGTCTATACTAATGGGGGGGTTAGTCCTGGGGGGGCTATACTAATGGGGGGGGGGTCTGTACTAATGTGGGTGGGGGGGGGTTGTCCATGGGGGGTCTATACTAATGGATGGGGTGGTTTGTTCTGGGGGGTCTGTACTAATGGAGGGGGGGGGTGGTTTGTACTAATGTAGGGGGGAAAGGTCTGTCCTGAGGGAGGTATTTATACTTAGTGGGGGGTCTGCACTGACGGAGGGGGGGTCTATACTTAATGGAGTGGGGTCTGTACTGAGGGACGACTATAGTTGGTGGAGGGGGTGATACCATGTTTTACTGCACCAGGTGACACCAACCCTAGTGATGCCACTGCAGCTGCGGGCTCTTATTTCCCCTCTCCCTCACCTCCTCGTGCGCTGCTGTACTAATGAGCGGCGCACTATGTTTCTTCCCCAGCCTTCATAACGGCCAGGGAAGAAAAAACAAAGGAGCAAAGAAAAGGATTGTGGGACATGTGGTCCCAAGGACTGGCAGCCCCACTGTAACACGGAAACTGCAGCCCACACAGCATGCTCAGCTGAATGGGAGAGAGAAAGCCAGGAGCCCGGGGAAGCTTTCAGGGAAGGGCACCCAGGACTCCAGAGGGAGAGGGCAGTGCTGAGAGAACACCATCAGAGAGAGAAAAAGCCACACAGCCTGGCACCATCCCTGGTGGAGGAAGGAATGGAGTCATTGCAGGAATA
Organism: Lithobates sylvaticus; assembly: GCA_028564925.1. NCBI lineage: Eukaryota > Metazoa > Chordata > Amphibia > Anura > Ranidae > Lithobates > Lithobates sylvaticus. The sequence continues at coordinate 137,051,100 of CM053031.1, forward strand.
CAGATCTGGGCTCTACCCAACGGAGTCGCCACGGGCAATTCAGAGTGAGCTGACTCCTGATCAGAGGAACCGTTGTTACTGTATCGCTGGGTCAGGTGAGAGGGCCGATCGGCCATTATTTACTACCATCTCTTGTAACATGTCTGCAGTCTCTGACCATCTCCTGTAACATGTCTGCAGTCTCTGACCATCTCCTGTATTGTGTGCAGCCTGACCATCTCCTGTATTGTGTGCAGCCTGACCATCTCTAGTATCATGTCTACAGTCTCTGACCATCTCCTCTACTATGTCTGGGGGCTCTTTCTAATAGACTCTCTAACAGAAGCCCCCTCTGTGTGCATCAGAGAGACTCCCCTCCAGGTCTCATTAGTGTATGCTCTTCCTGTATTTTCTTTATTGGTAAAAGATCATGGGAGGATCCCAGGGTAACGAAGACTTCTTACGGGTACATCTCTGTGTTGAAGTCGTTGTCATAGAAACATTTGTAAAGGGGAGGAGTTGGTAAGATGACCACGCCCACGTGGGGGCGCCAGAAATATTTCTGCACCCAGGCGTCTGTGACCCTAGGATCGGCCCTGCTTGCTACTACACACTACCATAGAGCTACCAAAATATATATTTCTAATATTCTATTAGCAAAAATTCTGGGTGGTCCTCTTAAAAAAAAAAAAAAACGTTCTAATGGAACTTGGGAAGAAGGAAGAAAAAAAAAAAAACCACGACACTTACTGAATGTCTTTATTGAAAAGACTGAGCAGCCAGGCGCACCATTGTCGGGCACCCGGCATTAATGTTTGTTTTCTGATGCCGGGGGTGGGGAGGGGCACTGCTGTGAAGCTGGGTTAAAGGAGAGGGGCAGGACTGAAGGGTGGGTTAGAGCAGATGGAGGGGCTGTAAAGTAGTAGGAAGGGCAGGTCGGGGGAGAAGCTGTCCTGAGAGATTTCCTAGAGCTGGAACCGGTGGCTCCCCCCGGTTCTCCCCCTGGACGGGCTCCGATTGTGGCTCAGAGTCAGGTCTGGCCGGCCCGAGAGCCCCCTACCCCCTGGACAGCCAGTGTAGCCATCAGTGCACATAAGCGATCGACCGATATTTGGCACTGGCCGCTTGTGCTGATAAAAAAAAAAAAAAAAAAAAAAGGCAGATGTTAACCACTTTGCGCCGGAGAACTGTCCTTGACTTTCCGGGGGTATATCTGAATGATGCCTGCAGCTACAGACATCATTCAGATATCGGCTTTTTCAGCCAGCGATTTCCTGCACCATAAAAATGATCATAGCGGCTGTTCCACCGATTGATTGTTCCTACAGGCGGCGGGAGGGGACGTCCCCCCCTCCCGCCGCTTCTTCCGACTCACCACTTCCATCGGTGAGTCGGGCACAGGATCCGCCGGCCCCCTGATGGTGATCATAGAGATTTCCGGCAGACCAGATGGTCGCCGGAGTCTCTATGCTCGTTCGGAGGCCGGGCGCGATGTTATGACTGCCAAGTGTTAGAAAAAGACCAAAGAGATACAATGTTTATACTTATCAATGAACTGAACTCAGTGTGTAGGAGTTCAGTTTAACCATTTAAAGCCAAAATCTTTACTGACAGTTGTTGCTTACAAGTAAACATCCTGCATTTTCTGCTAGAAAATCACTTAGAACCCCCAAAAATTATATATTTTTTTAGCAGAGACCCTAGGGAATAAAATGCGGTTGTTGCAATATTTTATGTCACACGGTATTTGCGCAGCGGTCTTTCAAACGCAATTTTTTGGAAAAAAAAAACAAACACACTAATGAATTTAAAAATCAAAAGTTTTGATTACCCGTTTTTGTGCATTTAAGATAGTTTTTTGTTATCTAAATTATACATACAAGTGAACTGATTGGAGGTTTGTTTTGTTTAATAAATGTAAGAAATTTTCTGTATCACTCATTACTTAAGGCTGCTTTTACACTGGAGCAAGCAGGTGTTGACGGTAAAACGCTGCTAGTCACTTTACTGTCATTTTAGCTGCGTTATTCGGCTGCTAGTGGGGCGCTTATAACCCAGCTAGCGGCCGAGGAAGGGGTTAAATGCGCCCATCTGGCGAATCGCTTTGCAGGCGCTTCGACAGCAGTGCCAATTCATGTCAATGGGCAGGAGTAGTGGAGGAGCGGTGTACACCGCTCCAAAAGACTTTAACATCCTGCCAGCGCATCGCCTCAGTGTGACAGCACTCAGGCTTTCACACCGAGACTGCAGGGGAGCCGTTTTGCAGGCACTTTACAGGCGCTATTTTTAGCCCAAAAGCGCATGAAAAACGCCTCAGTGTGAAAGGGGGTCTAACTGTTAGGATTTTATGAGATGAAGGGTAAAAAAAAACAAATAAAAAAAAAACACGTCATCATATAAAAACCGTCCATCGGCCGCCGCGATTTCTAAATATCGGCCAGAGAAAAACCCATATCGGTCGACCTCTAGTTATTACCTGTTAACTACTTTTTCCAGGAATCTTCCAGGATCCACATCATAAAAGCAGCACACATGTATTAGCTCCTCAATATTAATAACCGAAGGCTTCAGAATAAGAAATCATTAAACCTTCATTAGCGCAGCTTCATCTTTACTCTACGTTTTACATTGCTAATCACCAACCAAGGAGGGAGGGAACTGACGCTGTCCTGGAAAAAGTAGTTAACAGGTAATAATACTGTTTTTCTAAGTCATCTTCCAGGAAGGCTTACAGAGGACAAAATAGGACTACCTGATCAGGGCGGGACCACAGCCTGCAGCACTTTCCTGCCAAAAGACTGGTCTTGGCTGGCAAGCAGATCCAGTCTGTAATGCTTTACGAACATCTGGAACCTGGACCAGGTTGTGGCCTTGCAAATCTGGAGGGGAAGACGCTCCTGCCCTTTCAGCCCAAGAAGTAGAAACCACTCGTGGAATGAGCGTTTATTCCCAAACGGAGGTGTCCAGGATGCCGCTTTGTATGCCTCCGCGATGACCGACTTGTTTGAACCCGCAAACAAACAGGCTGGTGGAACGTCACCATACCTTGGTGTGCTCTATGCAAGCGATCAAGCATCTCCTGACATCCATCTTATTAAATCCTGCCGCCTTGTTTTTAGGATTTCCCGCAAAATGATAACATCACGATCTCTTCTGACCTATGGAAGTCAGACGGTACTTTGGGGAGAAATACCGGGTCCAGCGAGAGGATAATCTTGTCTTGCAAGATGATGCAGAAGGGCTCAATTACTGAAAGCACCTGAATCTCACCAACCCTCCTAGCGGAGACTAGAGCCACCAAAACCACTTGTTTCAAGGTTAAGAGCTTTATGGGCAGTTAGTCCATTGGCTCAAAGACTTTGCAACACAGTGGATAAGTCCCAGGGAGGGAACCTCCTTGACTTGGGGACCCGCTGATGGATGCAAGAAAACTTTTGACCCGTGGTTTTTCCGACAGTCTTTGATTTAAAAAGCTAGACAGAGCAGATACCTGCACCTTAAGGGTACCCACTGCCATATTTAGATCTGCTCCGGCTTGGAGGAAATCTAGGACCGCCGGGATCATGGCTCCTGACACTGTTATTGAGCAGGCGCTAGGGCCAAATTTTTCTAGATTTTAATGTAAAATTGTGTTAGTGGACAGCTTCCGGCTGCTAAGAATGGTATTGATTACTTTTGCCGATAACCCTCTCTGCTCTAACAGCTCCCTCTCAGAAGCCAGGCCGTCAGAGAAAGAGCTCACTTCTGGATGATTCACCTCTTCCCGATATATGAGGTCTGTCCTGCAAGGCAGTCTCCAAGGCTCTGAGATGCTGAGTCTTAGTAGTCCTGAGAACCAAGACCTCCTTGGCCAAAATGGTGCCATCAGGATAAGCTTCGTGCTCGACATTCTTATCTTCCGGATAATCTTTGGAATGAGGGCAAAAGGTGGAAACGCATACACCAGATTTGCCTCCCAGGACTGGGATAGGGCATCTAGGCCCAGACTGAGATGATCTCTGTAGGGAGAAAAATTGTTCCACCTGCCTATTCTGCCTTGTAGCAAAAAGGTCCATCTGTGGGATTCTCCATGATCTGTTTGAACTGTTTGATTCAAGCACCATTCTGTCTGAGACAGAACGTACCTGCTTAGGACATCTGCAGGGTATTTAATTCCCCTTTTATGTGAATTGAAGACAGGGATAAAAGATTTGCCTCTGCCTATTGAAGGATCTTTTCTGCTATCCTCATAAGACCTCGGACCCTTGTACCTCCCTGCTTGTTGATGTAACTTACTGTGGTAATATTGTCCGAAAGGACCTGCACGTGTCGTCCCCTCAGAGTCGGACCAAAGGCTACTAGAGCCTTTAGAACTGTGCGCCTGAATGGGCTCCCCCCCACCCCTGACCGCTGGCATCCGTGGTGACCGCCAAAGGGCTGTGTTGGGACCAAAGTCGACCTGCAGAGACATTTGCAGGGATCAACCACCACTATTGAGAGTTTTACTTCCTGCAGGATCTGTCTGCCTCTGAAGAGATGCCCTCCATCCCAGACAGAAAGCATGAACGCCTGAAGTGCTTGAGTAGGGAATTGTGCCCACTGGACTCCTGGGATGGCTGCCGTCAAACCAAGAACCCTCATTATACCTTGATTTGAGTTCTCTGTACATGCACAGAGGCTGCTCACCTCTGCAATTATTGGTGCCACTGTCTTTCATCAGAAAATTTTTGGATGTAGTCGAGTCTATCAAGTATCCTAGGAATACTATACTTTGGAGTAGGTACCAACTGTGACTTCTCCCGATTTACTAGCCACCCCAGCTGCTGAAGGTGTCTGATAGTTCTGCTCAGGTTCTGTTTCACCTCGTCAGCAAAGATCAGCAGGTCGTCCAGATAGCAAATTATATGAATTCCCTCTGATCTCAGGGTCCACAGAGCTTCTGCCAGAATCTTTGTGAAGATGCGTGGAGCTGGCGCCAATCCAAAGGGCAGAGCATTGAACCCCCTCATTACTGCAAACCTGAGAAACTGCATGGACTCCTTTCGAATGGGGACATGAAGATAGGCGTCGTAGGTCCAATGAGACCATGAAGACCTGAGGGGTTAAAAAATCTCTTGTTGTGTAAATGGACTCCATTCTAAATCAATTGTACCTTGCGTACACGTTTACTTGCGTCGGGTTCAAAAATGGATTTTTTAAATCGGCCGGCCTCTCTAGGACAGATTCTAGCTCTTTATCAAAGAGCAAATCTCCATTAAAAAGGGGAGGGAACAGTTTCTTTGACACTGTCTCCTCCCCAGGACTTCAGCTAGATAGCCCTCCTGGCTTCATTAATTAATGCTGTAGACCTGGCCGAGAACAATACAGACTCTGGACGCATCTGCTATTGCCTTATTTAGCGTTGGTAAAGCATCCAAAATTTCTTCCCTGGGAGTATCTGACTCCAGAAGATTGCTGAGCTGTTTAAGCCACAAATCAAGCGGACGAGCCAAGCATGTAGTGGCTAGTGCTGGCTCAACTACCTGAGATCCGCGCTATAGCCGAATGACGGCTACAGCACGGATCTAATATGCCGGGACGACGGCTATTGACGTTGTCCCGTCCACGAGCTGCCTGCGCGCCCCCTGAAGGGCGCGCGCAGCGCGCTCTGTGATCAGCGAGTCTGTGAGACTCGCTGGATCACAGATCCGATTAAGGGGTCGATCCCGACCCCTTACCACGTGATCAGCTGTCAGCCAATGACAGCTGATCATGTGATAACAGAGCCGGTAATCAGCTTTTTTTCCTCCTCGCGCTGACAGCACAAGGAGAAAAAAAAAAAAAAAAAAAGCCGATCACCGGCGGCAGTGAGAGGGACATCAGTCCCTCTAACTGCAATGTGCCCAATCCATGGTGCCCACCTTTGCCCAATTAAAGTGCCGCCTGTCAGTGCCCACAGTGCCATCTGTCAGTGCCCACAGTGCCGCCTACCAGTGCCCATCAGTGTCACCTACCAGTGCCATCTTTGCTGTCCCCACCAGTGCAGCCTCATCAGCGCATATCAATGAAGCAGAAAAATTACCTGTTTGCAAAATTTTATAACAAACTATTAAACATGATTTTTTTTTTTTGTTTAGCAAAAAATAAAGACCCCAGCTGTGATTAAATACCACCAAAAGAAAGCTCTATTTGTGGGAAAAAAAAAAATGATAAAAATTTAATTTGGGTACAGTGTTGTATGACCGCGCAATTGTCAAAGTGCGTCAGCGACAAAAGCTGAAAATTGGTCTGGTCACGAGGGGGGTTTAAGTGCACAGTAATCAGGTGGTTAAAGTTAACAGAGCAGGCTTCCCACGCTTTCTTTAAATACGCTTCCGCCTTACTGTCCATTGGCTCCTTTAGGGTGCCCGAGTCCTCAAAGAAAAGCTCTGAACCTTTTGAAACTTTAGATAGGGAAGCGTCCAGTCTGGGGCAATTTTCCCACAAATTTGTATCCTCCTCTTTGAAGGGAAACCTTTTCAAATTTTTTTTAGAGAAGAAGACTCCCTTTTCCGGTTGCCTCCATTTCTCAAGTACTGTCTCTTTTAGGGACGTATGTACTGGAAAGGTTCTGCTCTGCTTAGGCTAAAGGCCTGCATATAAAAAGGTCATGTACACAGACATCTCCTGGTCCTCTGGTTCCTCCAGCTCTAGGGTGTCGTACATAGCTCCTCTGTTTCCTCTGAAAAAAAAAAAAAAAGGAGGGATCTTTGAACCTTGCTGGGTCTTCTCATTACAGTCCCCCTCCTCAGACTCTGAGCTCTCCTCCAGTACTCCTTGCTGGTGGGCTGCCCATGCCTGGGTCAGGACCATTGGCCTAACACTAGTACTGGTGTCGGAAGTACAGGGGATAGGTTCAGCAAAAGCTTCCTGCTCTCTAGTAGAAAGTCTGTTTCATCCCTGTTTCATCCCTTTTTCAAACCCTTGAGGATAGGGCCTGTTTCTCCTTTGCTGAGCTTGTCTATACAGTCCTGACATGTACTTTGCTTCCACACATAAGGCATTTTCTTGGGGCCCATCGGGCACCTTTTTGTGGGCGTCTCCGTTTTGCCATCTCTGGGCTCATGGGCTTTGTCATTTGATTCATTTCAGGACAAACGCCAGCACATTACTTCCACTGAAGACCATACCCGTTACAAAAACACCCTGTGGACAAACAAAAATTCTAATCTAAGAACTTTTTTTTTTAAAAGTACCCAACACCGGAGCCTATGCTATTATGTGCGACACCTGTCCACCCTAAGCATATCAATAAAACAGACTCTGGGGGGGAAAAAAAAAAAAAACCACACACACACACACACACACACACACACACACAATGCCCCCACCACAGGATGATAATAAAAAGGGAAAAGGCAGCCTGCCCCCTATTTTCTTACCTTAGGGCCTCAATCAATGGATGGCGCCTCCAGACCTGCTTCCATGGATCCTGGTATCTCCATGCTCCTGGAAGCCTTTGGCACCATCTTGTTATTCAGGCAGGCCCCTATTTGAGGAGGTGTGGAGAATCCAGGGCGGCGCTGTGGATTCGATGCCACCCTCCGGCACAGCCCTGTTATCCTTTCGATATCCTAGCTAGGGCTTCACTTCCCGGCATCTCGGTGTACCAAGATGGCCACCACTGGACTTCTTGTCGCCAGTGCTGGAAGTTACCTCATCACTCTGCACCACCAGCATGATCCATATGCTGGGGATAGAGAAGCCCTGCAACATGGAGATCTCTGTTAAAAAAAATAAATAAAAAAAAAAGTACCTGGACCATGCAGCGGCCAGCTCCTCCACTAGAACACCTTGCTGTGCCATTTCGGATGGACCCACAAGATCACCTCCTCCACTCCTCACAGGTACCTCACTTAGGCTACAACACATTCGGGAGAGGAAGTCCCTTACTTTCACCCCAGACCGCTCTACCAGGTCTCTGGGTGGCCCAAACTGACTCATACCCCAGGAGTACTACCCCCGTTTGCCCTGGGTATGGACATTTTCCAAAAAAAAAAAAAAAATATGAAAATAATTTGCAAAAGGGGAAATTGATTGTAGATGTTTTACTAGTAATGGCGTGATCTGCAATTTTTAGCGTTATTGGACAGACACATTTTTATGACCATTGACGTTTATACAGCAATCAGTGGTATAAATATGCACCGATTACTGTCTAAATTATACTGGTAGGGAAGGGGTTAACACTAGGGGGCGATCAAGGGGTTAAATGTGTATCAGTATGTTCCAACTGTATGGAGATAGGACTGAGTAGGAGGAGGAGGCGACATGTCACTGTTCCTACTTACTAGGAACAAACAATATGTCTCCTCTCCTCTGACTGCTGCGCGAAACACACCAATCCCTCTGCTGTGTATGTACGCGAGCCGGTCAGGAACCCCCTCCCAAAAAAAAATTACTGCAGCTTACCAAACAGATGTGGTGGCTGCATCAGTTTTTTTTTTTTTGGCTTCCCCCTCCCCCCCTCTATTTTCAACTGGTGATCTGGAAGAATGCATATATGAGGCATTGCAGGCAACAGCATTGTCAGCCCTGTGAAAGGTGGGTGGGGGGGGGGGGGGGGGGTTTAAAAGGAGGAGAAGTACGGTTCAGGATGGAAAGGGGCACAAGCTAGTTTCACCCCCCCCCCCTCCTTTTTTCTGGCCTACATGCTCAGATAAGGGTCTGGTATGGATTTTGGTGGGGAACCCACGCCATTTTGTTTACAAGCTCCTGTCAGCTGGGAATGCCCCACTGACAGCGGGGGATGACTCCTCGTTGTTGGGAAGCCAGTGGGTGCGGGCTCTTTAACCAATAACTCATCCCTGATCCAGATGCTGACCTGACAGCATCCTAACAGCCATTGCAAAAAAACAAAACACTTTGTTTATAGTCCTCTAGGTCTGCTTCCTGAATGGACACAAATGTAAATGCATAATCAGCCATTTGTTTTTCATCTATCCGTTGACAGATGAAAAATGGACAGACACGGAACGCCAGTGCGAAAGGGCCCTTGTGGCTCCTGCAAGATTCAATTCAGCATAACTGCAGCCATATTTGTGTCAGTCGAGGTGCAGAGTACATTTTGTCATTCACATGCACTGCTGTACTCTTTACAATTGCACTGCTGCAAACATTCCCCTGATGCAGCGATATCTTGAACAGACTGAGGTTAGGATCAGTTAAATCATGCCAAATACATTAAACCGTTTTGACAAGCCAGGTGTCGATCTTTGCATTGCCAGTGCAAATCATCTCTAGTCTGAAGTGGAGTACATCTTACCACCATGAACAAGTTCTTAACCTTCAGGGGATCAATTAACTCAAGAGAAAATAGACAACACTGGTAATTAGGAGTTTACACAAAACAGATTTCCCACTTGAATTGGGCACTGGAGACCTATTTTAATACTGTATTGAGGAGGAGAATCACATGAAATGATATGTCATTTTGTAACTTTACTGAGGAGATCCCTCACTGCATCGCAGCGATACCAAGGCAAGGAGTTAAAAAGTATTCATTGGGACAGAAAAAACAGCAAATAAAACCCATGAACATGGTTCTAACCTTTCATGCTGAAAAAACACAAAAAAGTGTTTGTTGACGTCTCCAATGGAGGCAATTCCCAATACGCCCTAGTCTCCATCTGCCCTTTAACTGGAGCAAGGAAAAATTCTTCCCAATTAGGGCTTGGGGGGGGGGGAGACCCAATTCATATACTATGGCTACAAATTGAAAGGGTACATTGAAATCACTTGGTACATAGTTCAAACATACAAACTTGAAAATTTTTATTTTTCAGTCGCATCTTTCAAAACCAAAAATGTAAAATATTAAAGCAGAAATGTGACCAAACTATGGTCATTTAAATGTGCACACATCCTTAAAGAATGCTACCCCAACATTTCATATTACAGATGTGTCTGTTGAACCATGTACTGCGTTATCGTAACCGAGCAGGTGCTCTGGACTGAAAGGTCAAAAATTAGAAATTTGGCTGTAGCAGGCCATTTGTTCACAGAAGGGCTGGAGAGAGAGAGATAGATACAATAATGTGTCTGCAGGAAACACTGAAGCATGGTGGAGTTCCTTGCAAGTCCTTCTTGCAAGTTTGGCGCTGCATTTCTGCAAATGTAGTTGGAGATTTGGTCAGGATCAATGGTGTCTCTAATGTTAGGAAACAGGAAGCAGATACTTATCCATCATGTGAAGCAACATGTCATTGGCCCCAAGTTTATTCTGCAGGACAACTCCAAACATACAGCCAAGGTCATTAAGAACTATTTTCAGCATAAATAAGAAAATATATATATATATATATATATATATATATATATATATATATATATATATATATATATATATATATATATATATATATACACACACATACACATACACATATACACACACACACACACACACACACACACCAGGTATTTGCTCCTACTTCCAGGCATAGATAGCCATGATTCGGCTAGCTATGCCACGTCCAGCGCCTCCTCCACCCCCAAAGCTGTCTTCTGGGAGAGAGACACAGCTCGCGCATGTGCAGTAGGGAACCAGGCTGTGGTCCACTTCCCCATTCCCTTACCGAAGATGGCTGCGCCTCCACCCGAGAGCCGTGGGACAGATCGGCTTCGGGTGCCGACATCACCGGAGCCCTGAACAGGTAAGTGTCCATATTTGTATAAGTCAGCAGCTGCAACATTTGTAGCTACTGACTTTTTTTTAATAAAATTGCCGGAACTCCGCTTTAATTCAAGGGGTTGAATATAAATATGTATAAGTGCAAAATTTTAGGAACAGCAACAATTTTTTTTTTTATATACACCGTCAATCAGAAATAAAAAAACGGTCATTAATATTTGGTTGAGAATCCTTTACTGGCAATGACTGCCTGAAGTTTGGAACCCATGGACATTACCAAAGACTGGGTTTTCCTCCTTTCTGATGTCTTACCAGGCTCTAACTGCAGCCGTCTTCAAGTTCTTTGTTTGTGGGTCTTTCTGACTTTAGTTTTGCCTTCAGCGAGTGAAATACAAGCTCAATTGGGTTGAGAGCAGGTGATAGACTCAGCCATTGCAGAATATTCCACTTTTCATTCATGGGTGTCTTTTGCAGTGTGCTTTGGATCATTGTCCATCTGTACTGTGAAGCACCGTCCAATCAATTTTGCAGCATTTGGCCAAGTCTGGGCTGACAGTATAGCTCTAAACACTGCAGAATTTATCCGGCTGCTTCTGTCTGATCAGTAAACACCAATGACCCAGCGTCACTGGAAGCCATGCATGCCCATGCCATCACACTGCCTCCACCGTGTTCCAAGCCTTCTTCACACTTTACTTCCTGTCATTCTGGTACAGATTAACCACTTGCTTACTGGGCACTTAAACCCCCCTCCTGCCCAGACCAGCTTTTTCCCCACAAATACAGTTTTTTGGTGGTATTTAATCACAGCTGGGATTTTTATTTTTTGCTAAACAAATAGGCACAGATAAGGCGGCACTGAGGACCTGGCTGCAGCTCGCCGTGATCGGGACTGTTGTCCCTCACAGCCACCGATGATCGGCTTTTTTTCTCCTCGTGCTGTCAGCGTGAGGATAAATTATAGCCGATTACCGGCTCTGTTGACATCACATGACACTTGGTTAAAAAAAAAAAAAAAAAAAACCATGAACGGTCGGGATCAACCCTTACTCCGATCTGTGATCCACCGAGTCTCATAGACTCGCTGATCACAGAGCGCACCGCGTGCGCCCTGCAGGGGGTGCGCAGGCCGCTCAGGCACGGGAGGACGTCAATAGACGTACTCCGGGCAAAGCAGGTCCGCGCTGTAGCCGTCATTCGGCTATAGCGTGGATCTGAAGTAGTTAATCTTTGTTTCATCTGTCCAAAGAATGCTTTTCCAGAACTGGTCTGGCTTTATTCTTCAGGCTTATGAATAGTTTGCACCTTGTGGGGAACCCTCTATTTACGCTTGTGAAGTCTTCTCTTGAGTGTAGACTTTGGACAATGATACACCCACCACCTGAGTGTTCTTAACTTGTCTGGATGTTGTTAATGTGTTTTTCTTTACCATAGAGAGGATCCTGCGATCATCCACCACTGTTGTCTTCCGTGGACATCCAGGACTTTTAATGTTGCTGAGCTCACCAGTGCGTTCTTTCCTCAGAATTTACCAAACTGTTGATTTGGCCACTCCTAATGTTGCTGCCATCTAATGGATTGGTTTTGTTTTTGAAGTGTTTCACTTGCATGGACAGCTTCTTTGAAAGCATTATGTAGGTTCAAAGCAATAGATTGTAAATACCACACTTATAAATCAACTCCAGACCTTTTACCTGCTTAATTGAAGAAACAAAGAAGTGTCCCACACCTGGCCAAACAGCTTTTGATTCAATTGTCCAATTACTATTGGGCTCTTGAATAGGGGGGGGAGTGTGGCTATTAAGAGTGGTAACTCTTAAACCCTTCCTCTGATTTTGATGTACATACCCTTAAATTAAACCCGAGAGTGTACACACACACACACACACACACACGTTAAAATGTCAGGTTTCTGTGATTTAAAAAATGAATCATTTCACAACTTTCCACCTTTAAAAAACGCAACCTATAAAACTGTAGAACTCACTGAAATCTTTTAGGGGGGAAATAATAAAATGTGGTTGCAGAAGCGTGCACACCCACTTATAACTAGGGATGTAGCTGTGTTCAGCATTAAAGTAATCACATTAAAAACTCATGTTAAATAGGAGTCATTACACACCTGCCATCATTTAAAGTGCCTCTGATTTAAAAAAAAAAAAAAAAAAAAAAAAAGAAGAATGTCCTGCTGTTCTAGTAGGTTTTTCCTGACATTTTCTTAGTCGCATCTTACAGCAAAAGCCATGGTCTGCAGAGAACTTCCAAAGCATCAGAGGGATCTCATTGTTAAAAAGGTATCAGTCAGAAGGGTACAAAAGAATTTCCAAGGCATTAGATATACCATGGAACACAGTGAAGACCGTCAAGTGGAGAAAATATGGCACAACGGTGACAATACCAAGAACTGGACATCCCTCCTAAATTGATGAAAAGACAAGTCTCTCTCTCATCCCATACAAAGAGCAAAGAGCTTTCTTTTGGTGGTATTTAAACCACTACTTAATTTTATGCTCCAAATCAATAAAAGGACCAAAAAAAACTTAAAGGGGAAAAATAAACCAAACACAATCTTTGTTTCGGTTTTGCAAATTAGTGATTTTTCTTAATACATTTTGGCCAAAATGTATACTGCTACATATCTTTGGCAAAAAACACACACACACACACACACACACACACACACTATACATTTGGTCTTTGTGAAGGTAATAGTCTACAAGTTATGGTGCCAATCATTGAAAATGGATCACATCTGATGTACTGACAGCCCATCTCATTTGAGAAACTAACAAACCGCAAAAAGTAAAAATCCCCCCCCCCCCCCCCCCCCCACACCCCCCCCCCCCCCCCCCCCCCCCCCCAATTCCCCCTTTTTGGAAAGTAGACATTCCAAGGTATTTAGTAAGAGGCATGGTGAGTTTTTTGAAATTGTAATTTCCCAATTCTTTGCAAAATTAAGATGGTCGGTCATCCCCCCCCCCTTTCCACAAAATTATAGTAACAGGTCACATCCATACTTGCAACTACATCCCAAAACACATCCTGCTACTCCTAGTATAGCCTAGCCACAGAGAGGCCCAATATGCACAGAGCACCGTTGTCCTTGCAACTACATCCCAAAACACATCCTGCTACTCCTAGTATAGCCTAGCCTAGCCACAGAGAGGCCCAATATGCACGGAGCACCGTTGTGTGTTCTGGGGACATGAATTACACATATCAAATTTCTTGACTACCTATTACACTACATATACACTATATTTTGAAGGCCAGGACAATTGAAACGCCTACAAAAGGACCCTATTTTGGAACCCAAACACCCCAATGTATACTCTGAGTCATTCTTCCACAAGTTGTATACCCCAAAATACATTTTGCTTCTCCCGAGTATGGCGATACCACATGTGTGAGACTTTTAGGGCTCTTTCACACAGACATATCCATGTACAGACTCGTGCTTCCTTAGCAGGGATTGATCCGTTGATCCCAGCTGAGTAGGCAGATGACAGGTCCGTCTCTGCACACTGCAGGGATGGACCCGTCAGAGCTCCACTCTCCTCTATGGGGGGGGGGGGGTCTGATGAAAATGGACCGCCTGTCCGTTTTTATCCGATCCGCCAGATGGAAAATAGGGTTTTCATCTGTCTCAATTTAGCGATCGGATGACCACTGACATCCGTCGCTCCATAGACCTTCATGGAGTGTCTGGTCAGGTCCGCAAAAAAAAAAAAAAAAAAAAAAAAAAAGCGGACCTCAAGCGTGTCAGGACCCCACAGGGCAAGGACCGCACTATACCACAGATGGACACCAGTGGCAAAAAGCGCCCTGAGGCGATTCAGTTCGCATAGGTTGCGCTATACAAGTCATTCATTCATTCATTCAGTCCGTGTGAAAGGGTCCTTGCACAGTCTGGCCACATACAGAGGCTCAACATCCAAGTAGCACCTTCAGGTGTTCTAGGAGCATAAAATTGCCCATCTAATTTCTTGACTATTACACTTTTGAAAAAAAATAATAAAGTTTCGGCATACTGTGGTGACAAACTGCTGCGATAGGGACACATGTAGCTGCCCTGATGTGCACTAATGCACTGCACTGATGGGTGCCTATGAGGATTCACTGATAGGATGGCACTGATGTGCACCAATAGGGCACTGATGAGCACAGGAGAGCTGAACCGGGCATGATCCCAATTTACAAAGCGATAGCTCAATCCAATGACTGCTACGATTGCCCCGCATGTACCATACCTGTGGGAAGCTGGAAAGCACCATTAAAATAAAAAAAGGCTACTCCAGTGGTCTTCACTGGCTTCTGGGTCCTGTGCTGAGTGGATGTCCTGATGCATTCTGACCACTGCACCGTGGCCATTCAAGGTGCTCATGTGGTTTTAAAAGACAAAATGGTGGATGCACCAATTAAAAAGCGATAAGTTTTATTTTTTCTTCCGTTTATTAAATTTGTAGGTTAAGTGATTATGCATTGCATTTTTTAAGCCATCCATCACTTTACAGCGAGTGCCTAAAACTTTTGCTCAGTACAGTGCCCCACAGTACAGCTCCCCCATTGCATCCCTGAATCTCCAACTGCCATTACCACACATGTCCCCTTGGTGTCACACCCTGCAAGACAAGGTCCTACAGCATTTCCTACAGTTATGCCCCACCAACAACTAGCTCCTTCCACCACTGTGCCACTCATTCCCCTTGTGTTATTTGTAATGCAGAACACTCCAAGATGTGCTGTACACTTTGCATGGAGCATTGTACACTGCTCCATTCCATATATGTGGTGTTGCAAAATATCTACTCCCCACCAAGCCACTCTACACTGTGCTGTCCTATATTCTCCACACTGCAGCACCATATAAAAGTACTTGACATAAAATACAGCACACTGCTTTTGATAGATAGATTTATATTACACAAACACACACACACACACACACACACACACACACACACACACACACACACACCGATTGCCACACTCTCAAACTGCATTCATCATGCAACATGATGCATGTGGGAATCAGTATTGTTTTGGTATGGTGGAAATTTAAGGCAATGACTAGGTTTGCTTAATGTGTAAGCCATTTTAAATTAAAGTAAATCCTGTCCAAGAAAAAAGGCATCAAAACTTGCCATTACCTTTAATATGTAGAAAAACCTCTTCTGTGAACCAGTCTTCTCCCTATATGCTGCAAGGGTAAACAGTTTAATAAAAAAATAAAATAAAAAATAAAACCCAGCTGATTCAGCAGGAACCAGCCAACTTTCGGTCAGTGTATACTGCAGTGTAACGTCCGGCTTTTGTCAAGGAGACATGCTTGAAAACCAGCATCCAATCAGCTCACAGTCAATGGCTGCCAGGATAAAAACAGCACAGTCGGGGAGGTCAGCGCACTTACATGCGATGGTACAGTGATCGCATGTAATGCTTGCGATGGTACAGTGATCAACGCTTTTTTTGGTTAAACCGGCTGGGTTGAACGAATAAACTTTTCAGTTAAGATTTAAAAATCGGTATCAAAAACATTGTTTCAGAACTGATCATTCCTGTACAGGGGGTCCCCGGGTTAAACATGATAGGGTCTGTAGGTTTGTTCTTAAGTTGAATCTGTTTGTAAGTCGGAACGGGTGCATTTTTTAAGCGTAGTGGCAGCCAGAAAAACTATTTTTAAGCTTTTTGGATAGCATAGGGAAGGGTTAACACCCCTGTAATGTTTGTTTTGCTGTCTGTGCCCCTGTTCAGAAGATTTCGTCTCACTTCCTGTCCCAATGACAATTGGATTTTGAAAATTTTGGGTTCTTGTGGAAACAAGCCTTATAAAAAAAAAAAAAAAAAAAAAAAAAAAAAAAACGCATCAGCGGAGATACCTTTTTCCCATAATAACTCTTACAGGAGTGAATTTCCCTTCCTAGGGGTAGATGTTTGCAACTAGGGGACGCCCTGTATAATGAATTGTTCACCGTAGCCCTTCATTGTCTTGAGCTGATCTGGATATTGTTGACAGACCGTTATCTTTGAAGTTGGAATAGATTTTAGGACGTTCCCGTTTGTATTCTTAAAGCGGTCCTGCAAACATTTCATTTAGTAAATCTCTTTGCCTTCCAAATCAGGCAAAGAGTACTAAATGAATGTGTTTTTATTTTTATTTTTTCCCCACTTACCTTGTAATTGCTGATGTTCATTCCTCTGTCGCTTCGGCGGTGGGCGGGGTCTCTGCGTCGATCCTCGTCACGCCGCACTGTCTCCTGGGATCTGGTGTCATTGATCCCAGGAGTCAGTGCGGACATCTTCCGAAATCTCGCGAGATTTCGGAGAGCTACACTTTGCCGTTACTGCGCACGCGCGAGATCCGCGCAGTAACGGCGGTGCATGCTGGGCCATCTGAAGTGCCTGTGTGGTTTCACATGCCCACAGGCAAGATGGCAACCAGCAGGAAAGAGTTTTATAACTTCATTTAGATGATGAAAACCGGCAGCAGTGAGTTACAGAAACGGAACACGTGAGTACTTAAATTACATCTCCTAAAGTGCAGAACCGCTTTAATGCTTCAGTCTGTAAACAGCCAACAGTTTTTCTAACAGACATATGACGGCTTTGTTCCTCTGCAAAATTAATGAAAGGTATTTTTAGTTACTTTTTAGTTACTTTGGAGTTCAGTGTACTTTTGATACCTTCTACAGTAGGCTGAAAACATCTGGGGACTACCACCAGTGTTTTGTAAAGCCCATAAAAAGAAAAAGAAAAAAAAAAAAAAAAAAAAAAAAACAACACTTGGATGAATACTATGCAGGTATCCAAAGACAGAACTCACAATTTGTTTAAAGCCAGGTGCTGAGCTACAGGATTTTCATGTAGAATATATGGAAACAGGACATCCGCCAATCTACACTGCATGAGGAAACACAGATGTCCGACAGACAAAGAATTCATCAGAGCAGGATGTGTGCAAATGTTCTAGGATACAGAGATAAAGAGTCTGCCAGCTGTCCACAAAGGATACACCTATTAGTGGTCTCAAGGATAAAAAAAAAAAAAAAAAAAAAAAAAAAAAGGCACCAAGTATTTTTTCCAGGACTTAAAAGGGATTGCCAAACCATTCACATCAGTCCTCATATGGAGAGCCTGCTAACTTTTTACATCTCTTGAAGCTGCAGAGACACCTCCCTCCTGACCATTTCCTTTGCTTAGATGACCTTTGCTTTGACTGAATACTTGCTATTCAGAATAGGTAGAGATGAAAGTGTTGCTCCATCTACTAAAGTCTGCTTCCCCCACCCTGCCAGTGACAGCCACCAAGTAAAACTATCACCATTTTTTGTTTGTACAAGGCAGTGGTTCTAAACTCCTGTCCTCAGGACCCACTAACAGGCCAAATTTTATGTATTACCTTGGGGAGAAGCAGATTAGAATACTGCAATCATTGAGCAGCAAATGATATCACCTGTGATGTATTTCCGTTATCTTGCAAACCTGGCCTGTTAGTGGGTCCCGAGGACTGGAGATGACAACCACTGGAATAAGGCATCACACACACTGGACATTTAGCACCAGTGCATGCGATTTGGGTGTTTTCTTAGGCCCCTTTCACACTGGGGCGGTTTTCAGGCGGTACAGCGCTAAAAATAGCGCCTGTATACCGCCTGAAAAAACCGGCCCCATTCACTCCAGTGTGAAAGCCGGCGGGCTTTCACACTGGAGCGGTGCGCTAGCAGGACCGCAACAAAAGTCCTGCTAGCAGCATCTTTGGAGCGGTGTATTTACCGCTCCTATACCGCTCCTTCCCATTGAAATCAATGGGAAACCGCGGGGATACCGCCCGCAAATCGCCACTGCAGCGGCGCTTTGCGGAGGTTTTTAACCCTTTTGCGGCCGCTAGCGGGGGTTAAAACCACCCCGCTAGCGGCCGCATACCGCGGGTAAAACGATGGTAAAGCAGCGCTAAATATAGCGCTGCTTTACCGTCGCCGCCCCGCACCGCCCCAGTGTGAAAGGGGCCTTAGAGGTAGAAGGCACAGGTGCACCATCCAGCCCCACTGTATAGATTTCTTAAGGTTTTTATTGCTGCCCCCCCCCCAAATAGTGTGCGATACTGCGCCACAGAATATACAAAACAGGAGGAGACTAAGATGTAATGAGTAAAAAAAGACTTGATCGTCAAAAAAAAAAAAAAAAAAAAAAAAAAAAAAAGGAATTGCTGCCTCTACATATTACTGCTACCTAGGTGGAGTAAAGTAATGTTGTTAATTGAGAGAGTGTAGGTATGGCGCTATTCCTCTTATGAATAATTATGAAACTTGAAATTGTATCAAATATTTGTAAAGGCTTCAAAATTAAAAAGGGTGCTGGAAACTTGCACTTACTGCAAAGTCCCGTTTGGAAAAGCTGTTAACCACTTGCCTACCAGGCACGAACACCCCCTTCCTGCCCAAGCCATTTTTCAGTGCTGTCGCACTTTGAATGACAATTGCGCAGCCATGCTACACTGTACTCAAAACATTTTTTTTATCATTTTCTTCACACAAAGAGCTAATCTTTTGGTGGTATTTAATCACTGCTGGGGTTTTTTTTTTTTTTTTGGTAAAAAAGACCAAAAATTTTTGGAAAAAATGTTTTTTTACTTTTTTTTCCGTCAGTAAATTTTGTAACCAAGTCATTTTTCACCTTCACTGATGTGCGCTGATGAGGCGGCACCGATAGGCATTGGTGGACAGCACTGATAGGCGGCACTAATTGCCAGCACTGACTGGGATGGCTAATGGGCACTGAATGCTGGCATTGGTGGGCACTCCATTTTTTACACTTTATTGTAATCGGGGCACTGATGATCAGTGCTCCGATAACTTCCCTAGCTGTCCCCTGTGAGGAGATGACCGGCTGTGAATGGACACAGCCGATCACATGGTTAAAGAGCCGCTGACGCAGATCTTTACACAGATCGGGTCGCACCGTGCTGTCTTAAACTAAGGCCACCTAGGAAACCATCATTCCCATGCTGGGAATGATGGTTTCCTAGGTGGCCTTAGTTTAAGGCAGGCCCTCTGAAATTGGATAACCAGAGGATCATGTGCCCATTTGACCCCGGTCATTGCAGATAAGGCTGAAACCTGAACCTTCGGGGTACTGGATCGAAGACCCTTCTCTAGGCCTGACTGCAGAAAGTCAAGCATTTTGTCAGAGAAGATATGTCCCAACCTTGTTGTTGAGAGAGAAGGCGGTAAACTTCTCCCAGATCCTTCTGTAGGTGTTGGTAGTCTGCTTCCTAGCCTGGAGTAATGTTTCCACTACCCTCTGAGAACAACCCTGTTCTAGGTACCTAGACCTCTCAGCCTCCAGGCCATCAGATGTAGCCTCTCCAGGTTCGGATGTAGAAGCTGGTCCTGAGAGAGCAAATCTGCTGACAGCGGAAGAGGGAGAGGATCCGTTGTGTTCAACTGAAGGAGAGTAGTGAACCAAGGCCTCCTCAGCCAGAAAGAGATCACCGCCACTACTAGTGCCGTCGACCTCTTGAGCCTCAGAAGGAACCTCGCTATGGAGGGGAGTCAGAGGGAAAATGTAGCCGAGGTTGAAGTTCCAGGGATGTTGTAAACAGACAGACAATCTACTCCCTCCGCTGACGGAAAGGGGATTCTTGTTAGGAACCTCCAGCATTTTGCATTGGCTAGTATGGCCGCCAGGTCTATGTCTGGTGGGCCCCAGGTCTGAATTATCGCAAATGCTTGGGGACTTAGACCACTCATTGTTGGAAACGAATCTTCTGCTGAGTGAGTCGGCTAGGAGATTCGACCCCTGGGATATAGGTCACTCTCAGGTCCAGTAGGTTCGATTGTGCCCACTCCATCACTGGGCGAGCTTCCTGCATCAGGGAGGAGCTTCTGGTGCCCCCCTGTTGATGTAGGCAACGGCCACCCTGTTGTCCATCTTCAGGAGTACTTGTTTTCCCCATCAGGTAAGTCCTGAAGGCCAGGAGGGCCTGAAAGGCTGCTTTCATCTCCAGCACATTGGAGACTGCGTCCTGGATCCTGAATGGCCAGCGCCCTTGGGACGCGTAGTGCAGGTAGTGTGCCCCCCATCCCTCCAAACTGGCATCTGAGGTTACCGTTTCCTGAGGAGGGGGAACTAAGTCCACCACTGCAAGGATCACTTGACCTCCTCCGAGATTTAGATCGGTTGGGTCATGGATGAGCCGTCCCATTGGCGCAGAAAGGACATTTGAAGGGGTCTTGCGTTCCATTGGGCCCACTGGACCATAGGAATGGTCGCAGACAGAGAGCCTAGGAGACTGAGACATGCTCTGGCCGGAAGGGATGTTGCCGAGATGGCTCTTCTCACCCTTTGAATCAGTGGGGAAATCTTTTCTGCCGGTA
Organism: Lithobates sylvaticus; assembly: GCA_028564925.1. Classification (NCBI taxonomy): domain Eukaryota; kingdom Metazoa; phylum Chordata; class Amphibia; order Anura; family Ranidae; genus Lithobates; species Lithobates sylvaticus. Next base: position 137,072,085 of record CM053031.1, read on the forward strand.
GTTCCACAGTGTTTGTCCGGGTATCCAGTTCCGCACCCAGGAAGATCATCCTCTGGGTGGGATGAGCATTGCTTTTTTTCCAGTTTATCAACCAGCCCAGTCTTTGTAGTGTGGCAACTAGGACCTCCCGATGTTGGAGAAGGGACTCCTGGTTGCTTGAAAGGAGGAGGATGTCGTCCAGGTAGTGATTGACTCTCAACCCTTTCTCCCTTAAGGATGCGATTACTGGTAGCAGTACCTTGGTGAAAGTTCTGGGGGCAGTAGAGATCCCGAACGGGAGACTCTGAAACTGGAAGTGGCCCTGATTCACCGAGAACCGAAGGAACTTTTGGAAAGCAACATGGATCAGGACATGAAGATATGCATCCTGGAGGTCTATCGAGAGCATCCAGTCTCCCAGATTTATGGCTTGGAGGATTGATTGTAAACTCTCCATCTTGAACGACTCCACTCGAATGGAGCGATTGAGGTTCTTTAGATCCAAGACAGGCCGAAGGTCCCCAGATTTTTTCTTGACCAGAAATAACGGAGTACAATCCCGATCCCTTAGCGCCTTCTTCTGGAGAAGCTCTTGGACGCAACTGGTCAACAGTAACCATTTTTTCCCTGAAGGTGAAAGTCTGGTGGGACAAAAATTATCCCCTGGGGGACGTCTTTTGAAGGGCCATCTGTGCCCAAAACGGACAGAAGCCACTGTCCAAGGGTCCTTTATTGCTTCCGTCCAAACCAGTTTGAATTTCGAAAGCCTTGCCCCCACTACTGCTGGCTGGGCGGGCGCACCTTCAAAACGACTTTTGGTCACTGGAAGCGGGAGTCTTGGGCTTCTGAAACTTCATAAAAAGGATGTCTGGGGGTTCTTCCAGCCCCTCCTGTATTCTTTTCCTGGCCTATAGGATTTAGCATCCCTGTATCTGTCTGGCAGATTACGTCTGAAGGGAGGAGGCCTCTGCCGTTTCGGTTTTCTGTCCGATGGAATCAGTCCCGACTTCCCACCGGTCATCTTTGAAATTGCTGAGTCCAGCTTTGCTACCAAAAAGGTTCATATGGAATGCGGCACCAATTTGATTTGGAGACAGGATCCGCCGACCAGGGTTTCAGCCACAGTGCCCGCCTGGCCATTACGGAGGCCAACATGGCCCTTGACGATTTAATCGCATCCACCGAAGCCTCTGCCACAAAGTCCCCCGCGAGACTTAACTCCTGTAGAGATTTTATTATGCTGTCCTGGTCCGCGCCTTCTGAGACCAACCTCTCAGTGTTTGATGACCAGCTGGAAATGGCCCTGCCTACAGCTGCAAGTGCCACAGCCGGTCTGCAAGCGCCTCCTGCTGCAAGGTAGGCCCTCTTCATATCGGTGTCGATCCTCCTATCCAAGACATCCCTGAATGTCATGGCATCGTCGATCGGCAATGTCATATGCCTGGCTAGCCGCATGAGAGATGCGTCTACGACGGGAGGAGAGACAAGAGGACTCACTTTAGGTTCCTTCAAGGGATATCATTTGGAACTTCTCCTGCGACTGGAGCGGCTCCGTCTGTGACCAGAATGGCTTCTCCTGCGTGAAGTCTCTCTGTGCCTTGAATCAGGAGATTTTGCAGACCTGGTAGGGCTAACCATATAGGCAGCGTTAGGATTGTTCTCTTTTTTCAATCTTCACTACTTACCAAAAATCCTCCCCCCCCTTACCCAATAGGCTGGCGGTGATCTGCTAGGGCAGTGGTCTCCATAGCAAGGAATAAGGCAAGCCTAAGGGCTCTTTCACACGGACGGTCTGTATGTCCGTTTTTCATCCATCCGTTTTCGGATGAAAAACAGACATACATGTATCCCTATGGATACATACAGCATCCGCTGACACCCGCTCTCATCCGTGCCCGCTATGGTCCGTTTCTGCAGACAGAGGAAAACCCTATTTTTCCATCCGTCTGCAGAGCGGATCGGATGACGACGGACTCTACGGTCTGTCGTCACCCAATCTCCCATAGGGGAGAGCAGCGCTCTGACAGGTCCGTCCCTGCGCTGTGTGCAGAGGCGGACCTGTCATCTTCCTGCTCAGCGGAGATCGCTCCGGCTATCCCCGCTGAGCAAGCGGATATCCACGGGGTGGATCTGCACTGATCCGCCCCGTGTGAAAGAGCCCTAAGGAGATACTAATTGACATAGGAAGCACAGGTGAGGTAAAACACAGCAGCTTATGCAGGAAGTATAGATGGAGAAAAAAAAAGGCTTTTACCTCAGTAGGATGAAATAGGAGCTTTGTTGTAAGACAGGCAAACAAACTGCAGCAATTCAGCGATCTCTGGTTCAAGATACAAGGAACAGAAACAGGTTCATTCAATTTTCCTCAGAACACATCCCAGCGCCCCTAGGAGGACAACAGAGCCCAGGAGAGCGCCCAGGCACAAACGGTAGGAAGGAAAGGAAAAGAGAAAGCCACTGCAATTTGGCTAAACCTATTTAAGGTTTATATGCCAGGGTGTTTGAGGCATGATGTTAAGCCTGTTTAAGGCTTTAGTATATGCATTGAGGCAGCAATATCAGAGCTTTTTTAAAACTCATGCAGGAGACAAAATCAAAACTTGAGCCTGTTTAAGGCTGTTAATCCAAGGTCACAGAGAGAATTGTAACATACCCCTGAGATCACCAGAGTGGGGTTCCTTCCATTTAGCTTCGTTTAGAGGCTGTACCGGTAAGGACTTCCAAACCAGGAGAGGCTAGAACCTGGCTGGGGCGAAGCGGTAAGGGGGGTGATGTCCGTGTGGTCCCAACAGGTGAGGAAAAATAAGAGAATGCTGGGGCGGGGGGGGAGTAGCTTCATCTTATAGTTATGTGGTCCTATCAGGTTGTGGAGGCGGAGTCACAACCCAGAGTGTATGCTGCCATGATGCGACAGGAAATACCAGTTGCCCATTATGCTGACTCTTCAGATCTATTACTCAGGGATTTGAAGTCAAAACAAGTATTTAAATCAAGTGTTGAGTCAGAAATCTGCATGCCTATGATGAGTCAGTGCCATAAATAGGCCAATTTACAAAGGAGTTTAGAATCTTCACAATAAATCAGATGGATATTCACTACAATTATCAAATCACAATTCAATGCAGATAAGTGAAAAACAAATGCAGATTTACTTCAATAAAGTGAATACTCACATTTTTTTGTGCTTTAGTAAAGGCTCGTTCACACTAGGAAGATGCACTGATCACCCGACCGCTAGTGTGTGCTGGGATTAACCTGTGCTGAAGTGCCAATCCCAGCACGTTGCACAGTTTATTTTATTAGAACTTCTTGAAAGGTCACAAGTGACATTTCATAAAGACTCCGTTCACATTTATTCGTGTGCACATCAAAGAGCAAGCCATTTGTTTTAATGGGCTGTCCTATCCGTGAGAAACATGTACAAGGGAGGAGGCCTACATCTTTTTGAAATCGCACCGCATTGAGTCGCATGGTGCCACAGAATAGAGATATTTAGAATGTGCCAAAAAAAAAAAATAAATCAGACCTTGGTTCACAATCCATAAAAAGGTTCTATTAACCACTCGCCGCCCACCCATTGTGAAAAGACGTCGGCAAAGTGGTTGTCAAATCCTGACCGGACATCATATGACGTCCTCAGGATTTTGAGCCGCTCAGTCTGACACCCCGCAACTACGATCTTGGTAAAGAGTCTCCAAGGTATGCCACCCTAGACCACCAGGGATGACACAGTGCCCACAATGGGCACTGATTGGCATGCATTATTGTTTGGCACTGACTGGCATCCATCAATAATACAATGCTGCCTATCAGTGCCACCCATCAGTGCCCATCCATGCCACCCATCAGTGGAGAAAAAAAAAAAAAATAGGAGGTGATCAAATACCACCAAAAGAAAGCTCCATTTGTGAAGGCGTTTAAGTGCCCTGTATTGAAGTGGTTAAAAATGAATGGCACCCCTGTGTGTCTGCTAAAGCAGTGTGATGTGAACCCAGACCAAGTTCGACTTGCAATGCAGTACTTTACAATGCAACCCACTCCACTGAAAAGTACGGAATGCAGTACTGGCCCCATAGGGATCAAGACTTTTCACCCTGTCTTGTCCCAGCGCAACTAGTTTGTACAAGCTTTAAATTAGTGGTAAAAGTATGGAAGCCATAGGGTTAAATTTTTGTATTTTAAGATTTGGGGCGCAACAAAGTGTCTTTGTAAAAAAGTTACGCTAAGGTCACCTTAAGAAAAATAGCCTATGCATACAAGTAACCCCAGTAGGTTAAAATTAATTGTGCATCATTTAAAAATTATTAGCAAGTACATATCTGTAAGCCATTTCCACCCCACAGAAGTCTGTCCAGAATCTCCCAACCAAATTCCAAGACACTGCAGCTGTTTGATGCTGAGAGGGAGCCTCTAAAGGAGCTAGAAGAGCTCCTCATTGGGGGGGGGGGGGGGGGGGGGGGGGGTTTACAGAGAACTTCCACTGCACCTAGGTCTTTAAATATGCTATGAAGTGCAACAGACTAACTTTCAGAAATGCAAGAAAATTCAGCTTAAAATTGGTTGTAAAGGCTGAGGGTTTTTTTGCACCGCATAGGCCATCTGTATGGCAAGTTTTAGCCATCTGCTTATGTTTTTGGATGCCTGCTTTCCCTTATTGACTCCTGCATAAGACGATGAATAATGGAGGTAGTTCACCAGTCCTTTTTGTTTGAGATAATCTAGGGAGTATTTTTCTTACATCTAGCTTGTTGTATGCATCTTTTCTTTCTATCCATAGATTTGGGAAGAGATGGGATAACCACATTCTGCGTCCTGTGGAAGGTTGAAGAGACTTTTGGTAGAAAAGCTGGGTCTGGCGAGGAGACCATTTTATCTGTCTGGATCAAACAGCATCGTTCCATCATGGAAAAAGCTTGAAATGACGCTCACTCTTCTGGTACTAGGGCCACTAAACTAATATTCTCATCTGTGCTCTCCTCTTGTGGTTCTAATGGGGGGGGGGGGGGGGGGGGAAGAAATTTCACAGACTTTCACAGGTCTGGCTCTATTTAAAGCGGAGGTCCACACAAAAAAAAAATAAATAAAAAAAAAAAAAAAAAAAAAAACCTTCCGCTTTTCGGAACCCTCCCCCTCCTCCGGTGTCACATTACCGGGCATAGACCCCTGCAGAAACGGCAGGGATCTACGCCACTACCCCCCGCTGCCTGCTGGGAGACACATGGGTCCCAGAGACAGCAGGGACCATTCGGATTGTGCAGCGAGACTCACGCATGCGCAGTAGGGAACCAGGAAGTAAAGCCGCAAGGCTTCACTTCCGATTCCCTTACCAAAGATGGCGGCGGCAGCATCTGAGGACCGAGGGGCGGCTCGGCCTCGGGTACTGACATCAAGGGCGCCCTGGACAGGTAAGTGTCCTTATTTTAAAAGTATTGCAGTATTTGTAGCTGCTGACAAAAAAAAAAAAAAAAAAAATATATAATAATAAAATAATAATAATAATAATAATAATAATAATAATAATAATAATAATTTGGCAGACCTCTGCTTTAATGAGAGCAGGAATCTCTTTACGAGCAGGTCTTCTGTTAATCTGGGTGTCCAGAAAGGAGGAGGAGTGCTGCCACTTGTACCTTCAGCGTGCTCTTGTCTGCGCCCTCCTGCAGGAAATCCAGAAATCACTGGGATGATGTCGGAATTCTATTTGTTCCTGTACCAGGAGACCAACATCCTTCTTAGCTTCTTTCTCATAAATGGCTCTAGCGATGGGTTTTCTGCTGGCTAGAATGATGTAGATCACTCTGACACTCCTTTCTTTTGCAGCCTCGCCCACTCAGTAACCAAGCCGAAAGCTTCACAAGTGTGGCTAGGGTGGTTGACTGGCCCTTGTGATAGACCTACCAGACCCAAGTGACTGAGACACGCTCTCTGGGGCCAATGGGATGCTACGAGCATCACCGCTGCCCTTTCTTCCCTGATTTTTTGGATCACCTTCGGTATTAGATCGGTCGGAGGAAATGAACACAACTGGCAAGTCTAGTTTTGACTGAATGAATCTACTTCGATGTGGCCATCTGTGGGATCCAACAAGAACAGTTTTGCGTTTGCCTTGGAGTGCCCGAGATAGATCTGTTTGCCTCAATGTTTGCATGATCCACAAGAAGGTTGCTTGGTTTAGCAACCACTCTTATGGTCTTTAGACTTAGAAAATCTGCCAGTGTATTGTCTGTCCCTTTCAGGTGGATGCCCGAGATCAATCTGATATTGATCTCGGCCCATGACAGAAAATCGCTTCTGTCAGGCTCAACCGTTGGGATTTCTTCCCTCCTTGCCTATTCAGGTATGCCACCGTTGTGGCGTTGTCTGACTGAATCCTTATGTTTCCGCCCTGTATAGCTGGTTGGAATGCTGTGTACTTCCTCTATGGCTTTGAACGCGTCAGGTTTGAGGCTTGAAATCTGGAGTTCCATTTTCTCCTGTGTACAGAGATCCCCATGTGTGCCCCCCACCCTAGGGTACTGGTGTCTGGTGATCCTGACAGGGTTGGCTTGAGTCCATATACACCCCTCGTGTAGCGGAGCAGATTGAGCCACCACTGAAGAGAGTGTTTGACCAATAGCAGGACAGGAATGGACGTCTAGGAATGATGGGTCGCCGTCTCACTGGGTCAGAATGCAATTCTGTAGAGGCCTAGTGTGGATCTGTGCCCAGGTGATGGCTGGGATTGAAGACGTCAGTCCTAGCACTTCCATTCCCAACCTGATAGTGATGAACTTGGTTCTCAGAGAGGTTATAGCCTCCTTGATTTTCTCGTTCTTTTCTTCCGTCAGGAAAGTTTTGGTTACTCTGGAGACCAGCATATAACCAGAGTATTCTACGCTCTGGCTTGGGGTCAGCTGCGATTTTTCTGCATTTACTATCCACTCCAGGTTAGGACATGCTTGTCCCAAGAATTTTTTCTAGGATTTCCGCTGAATCCACAAAGAACAGTAGATCTAGAGATTGTATCATGCCTATGCCTTGCTGTCTCAGGCCCTTTAGAGCTTTAGACATCTGAAAAATATCCTGGGTGCAGAAGAGAAGCTGAAAGTCAAAAGATGTGTACTGCAGATGCAGGGTAGCCGCCGATCCCTGGATCGCTAACCTTGGGAATCTTTGGATTACTATTCTTTATGGGCACAACTGCAAGAGGCACATGCTATGCTGCTGGTCTTCGCCCTTTTTTCCTCTGGGGCTTTTTCCTGCAATTACGCACAAAGGACCTCGGTGAGGCAAGCGGTTTACAGATACACCAAAGCAAGTGTCAGGTTTGAGTTAAAGACAGAGGTGACTTCCGAGTGCTCTGGCTTACCTTATAGCTGTCCTGGCATGCAGGATCTGCAGGGCAAATAAGCGTCCAACATGGTCAGCCACCATGATCCTTGCTTAGAGGGCCCTTTTTAACTGCTTCCTGCATCAGCTCTGGCCCCGCCCCCAGCTGACCCCATGCAGGTTGTTGGACATACCTGTACATGCCACTTCCCGTCGGCATCCTCCTTTTTGGCATTCCATTAGGGAGGGAGGCCTTTGAGCATGTGTTTTTTCCCACCACCGCCCAGAAGTGACATCACCGGAAGTGACCCACTCCAGTGTTTGCCCAGAAGACTTCCAGCCTTCACCAAGTTGACTGGCGACCGGAAATTATGTTTATTAAAGCCATCTTGGAACACCTCCTGGGGCCGGCCACACACACGCGGCCAAGGGAGACTTCAGGATGTAGCAGGCGGGATGCTGTGGGAAGCCAAATATAGCCGGGCTGGCTGTACAACGGTGTAGCAGTGGCATCTGGGGGAAAGTGCCAGCAGCATGCGATGCAGCTTGGGGGGGGGGGGGGGAATAGTTGCATTCCCCTCTTGTAGGGGGGCAAAACTTCAGGCAGAGCCCTAGGCTCAGGTTTCTGCCCCTGCTCGCCCTCCCAAGGCCCGCTGGGCTGAATGGGATGCTAATCGGAGTCCCCTGCAGAAAAGCACAGAGACTGGGAAAAAAAAAAAAAAAAATGTAAATAAACGTTTGCAGCTCCAGAGGAAACACAAAACTACTGGAGGCACACAGGTAAGACTAACAAAATATATAACAGGGGACTATTGCGTTTCCTGTTGCAGGAAGGAGGAGCCTCTCTCGGATGCTACCCTGGAAGACAATTGGAGAAAAACTGCCTTTATCATTACTATAAAGTGACGCTAAAGGCTGTTTTCTTTCCCCATAAACAAGAAATTTTATTGTTCTGTACAAGAATGTTGCAGAGTGGCCCCTTAACCCCTCTTCTGGGGCCCCTCATTGACACTCTCCGCTACCTCTTTTGAGTGTGTCCCAAGAGCAAGCTGTGTGCCATGGGGGCACATGTGCATGCTTGCTCCCGAGCGGGCGGTGTGTATCCACAGACACACAGTGGGGCTGGATTTGACTGACAGCAGTTAGCGAATGGCTCCCACTGCTGTCAGAGCCTCCAGTGATTACAGGAAGAGAAAAGCTGCAGCAGACAGGCTCAGGCAAGTGTTTCAGGGGGGGGGGGGGGATGGGGGGCTGCTATTAAAAAGGGTTCCATGTTACCTTAATGCAGAGAATGCAATATGGTAAAATTGGACTTTAGAACCACTTCAAGTCCAGGCGAACAAAGTTCCCAATCAAAACCCATACAGGAGCACGCAGCTAGGTTCTCCTCTCTGCTCCAAGCCCACGATTGAGCAGCACCATATTTGAGAAGGTAATCTCTGCTCTTGCTTTTCTGTCAGCATGGGTTTTGTGCATACAAGCGAATCTGACTGACCGATGTGGTCCTTTCCTCTACTAGTCTGAATTCTGAAGTACACAAGAGGTTAAAGTAAAATTCAGGTTTTACACCAAATTATGTAAAATAAATAAAAATTGGAATGTATTTTGTTGTTGACTTGGAGTTTAGCTTTCAAATACATCTGACAAAATGTTACCAATGCAAAACCACCATTACTCAGTCATACAGGTATTACAGGAAATGTCAAGACAAAAGAAGCCTGCGCTTCAATGACCAAACAAGGGTATGACAAAGTAATGAACAGGAAGCTATAGCTTTTTACAAAGCAAATGCTTTTAAGGCTTATACAGTCTGACAGATGTTGGTGACTCAGCAAGACACTACATCAATAATACAACAAAGCTCTTCAAGGATGTGAGAACCTGAGCACTAAAACAATGCAATATCACAATGTAAATGGCCTCTAATCTCAAACTTAGATTTTATGTTCTTCATTCAAGGGAATAAAATCAGAGCTGGCATTTGACATTTGCTGTTGTCCAAAACCTGTCTGGTCTGTTGCAATGAACCTGTGTTGGATAAAGTGATCAAACAGATCTCTTCAAAAGTACAGGCCTCCTTCAGAGAAGTACTGTATACCTGAAAATGGGGGGGGGGGGGGGGGGGGGGTATAATCTGCACATGTAGGAAACTCCTTGATACCAAGAGCAATATACACAGGACACAACTAGCAGACTTCAACACATCATTTAACAACCCACTGAGTAGCTCATTGGCCAGTAAGTCTTGCACACTGAGCTGTTCAGAGGCAAAATTTACCTCTGGAATGACCCTAAAAGATTATTATAATTATTGGTACTTGTGAAGCACCAATTTACACAGCACTTTACATTATACATTTATATCTGTCCCTGCCCACAAGGAGCTTACCTATTACATACTAAGATCCCCAACTCACATACACATACTAGGGCCAATTTAGACAGGAGCCAAATTACCCTACCAGCATGTGGGAGGAAACCCGCACAGGGGAGAACATGCAAACTCCAGGCAAGTAGTGCTTATAAATAATAATTGTATTTTACAGTTCTGTCCCCTATGGGACAAAGTGCATGTAGTACTTTCTGTCCTAGGTTTAAAGCGGAACTCCACCCTAAAGGTGTTTTGACAGGTTTTTGTTGGATCACTGCGGCCAGCCACCGGAAGTTCTCCCCCTCTCTAAAACCTTCTGAGACACATCACAGGTCTCAGAAAAGCACATGACGTCACAGCCCGCGGTAAACATGCTGGTGCCAGGGACCCATAGACCAGCGAAGAAGAAATTTGGGTGATCACAGCGCTGGCCCCTGGACAGGTGAGTGTCCTTTTATTAAAAGTAATAAGCTACTGGTAGGGGTGTGGTACTGTGTCTTCCTATTTTTGTTGTGTATGTTCTTAAAAAATATATATATATCCGATTTAAAAAAAAAAATAAAAAAAAAAAAAGTATTTGTAGCTGCTTTTTTTTTGTTAAATAAGTTGAACAGCAGCTTTAAGTGCTTTATACCCCTAGTTACTTGACCTGACCTGCCCCCCTCCTGCTGCAGCCGATCCAACAGATTTGAAAGAAGGATTCATAGCTGCAGCTCAGGGCTGGCTGCGAGTGCTTTTCACTGGAGTTCAGAAGTGGTAGACAATGGTGCACTCGAAAACAGTCCTGGATTCAGAGCCTTGCGTTTTTTGCTTGATGTATTCCCCCCCATTGAAGTGCATCAAAATGCATGTCACCACATGTTACAACACACGAAGACACCATCATATGTTAACATACATTCATATCTATTATAAAGTTCAAATGAGAATGTGTTACAATGACCATTAACACAATTTGGCACTCTTTTCCACTGATTTCAGTGCTAGTTCACACCAGACGCAGTTCCGTAGCGATTTTTTTCTGCACTAAAAATGCATGCAGCATTTTCCATGTATTCCAATGGCTCTAGTTCACACCATGCAGTCAGTTTCTGGTGCAGGAACTGACTGCATTGGTGCAGAGAAAAAAACGAAACTGCACCTGGTGTGAACTGGCCCTCAATGGAAAATGCATAGATGTGATTTTGAAGATGTGTGTGATGCATTGATCCAAGGAGGATGACACTGTTTCAAGGATAGCAGAGAACTGTGGTGGTCTTAGTCACAAGGCGCTTTTATTAGTCAAAAAAATAAAAATGGCAACATTTTGGCTCCATCAGGCAGGGAATGTGGGCCCCAGCTGATAAAAATGTAATGCTAGTCTAGAAGACATAAGAGAATTTATTTGCCTTAAAGTAGAACAAAGGCGAAAAATTAATTTAAAAAATTCATTTTTAATAAGGCAAGAAAGGGTTATCACCCCTGTAAAGGTTTATTTTTCCTCACCCCACACAAACACATGTTCTAATCTCTCCACTCTATACAAAGCAAAAAATAAAATAAAAAAAGGTTTGCCTTTAGTTATACTTTAGTCCTGGATCCCACAGCCATCTTCTGTTTTTTTTTTCTCCAACGCTGAAATGCAAGTGGGCACGCTTATGCTGCTGGTGTGCTGTGATGTCACAAGACTGATCAGAGCCAGAGGAGCTGCTTTAGGGGACTGCTTGTCACAAGCAAAACCAGTGAGGAAGATTGCAGTACCCTGTACTAAAGGAAGTAATATTTGCATTGATCTAATGTCTGTTTTAGGGGTTTCCAATCGCCCTGAGATAGGCATTACCAAAAAATGTACTGCACTGAGGTGAATGGATTTTGACAGCGCTCTCCAGTCTATTTTATCCAACTGATGGGTTCACTTTCATGATTAAAAGAACCACCCCTTTTAAAACACACAGGTGTGTTTTGACATGTCAAATCAGCAGCAATGGACCTAAATCGGTGCAATGCTGCATTTTGCTGCATTTGCGGCACCGCACCGATTTCAAAAAGTAATTTCTGTAATACTTTCTGCAATTTCGGGGTGAAATTTCTATTGACCTCTGTGCAGAAACCCACACAGATGTCTATGAAAATCGCCTACGAAATCAGAACGGACATTGTGCAAGTTAAGCTGAACTTGCATGGCTTCATTCCCACAGCTCAGTGTGAACCAGGGCTTAGTGTCAGAATTGTGAATTGGATCATCATATGCATCACTGTCAGAGTTTACATTTCAAACACACAAGTAAAACAATGAACTAGTCCTTGAAGATTCAAGCATAAAGATGCCAAGTCTTTCTGATGTACTCTGCAGCAAACAAGCCACAGCTGAATCTAAATCAGAGAAAAAGGACAACAAGAGCACCCTGTGAGGAGGGTAAACTTAAAGTGGTGTTTTCCCCAAAAATAAATAGCTCAACATTCAAAGGCTCACCGCTTAATGCCTGTTGCTAGGGGGTCCCTCGTAGTTTGTCTCCTTCAGTGCCCGGGCTGGTGACATCACTTCCCCTCGGCGCAGTCAGTCAGTCATCTGGGACACATGACCGGTCCCAGATGACTGCATGGCGCCGCGCAGTGGGTACCCGGCTGTGAAGCCACAGCCGGGTACCCACAGTAAGAATGCCGGTGCCGCCGAGCGGGGCTTCGTTCCCCCGCATCACTGGACCCTGGGACAGGCAAGTGTCCGATTATTAAAAGTCAGCAGCTGCAGTATTTGTAGCTGCTGACTTTTAAATTTTTCTTTTTAAGGGGCACACCACTTTAAGAGCCCTTTCACACCAAGGCAGTTTTCAGGCGTTTTAGTGCGAGAAATAGCGCCTGAAAGCTGCCTCCCGAGTGCTTTCACACCCGGGCGGTGCGGTGGCGGACGTTAGAAAAAGTCTTGCAAGCAGCATAATTTGGGGCGGTTTGGGAGCGCTTCTGAAGCGCCTGAAAAGCGCTGCAACATGAGCGTTTTTAACCCCTTCCAATTACTGTGCTTCTCATATCCAACCAGCTATCATTTTTAGCTATATACACACACACACACACACACACACACACACACACACACACACACACACACACACACACAAAACCACCAAGAATGCCTCAAGTCAATGTTTATGCTGCACATTTGTTTTTTGCATGGAAATAAGTGTAAAAGCATGGAGCTAAATACTGATCCACATCAGAGCTAAAGATATATTTCCCACAACCCTCATTCTGTAGCCCAATTCATAAATCAGGCCTGCAAAATGCTGCCTTACACATTACAAGATCCACGAGAACCAGACACAATTGGTCTTGCTGCATGAAGAGGAGATGTCTGCTAATCTCAATGGAAGGGGCCACGTATGTGCACTGCATCTAAAAAGGCCAAGCTGCCTTGGAAAGAAAAGGTCTAGCTCTGCACACGAGACAGTTACCAAATTTGACTTCTACGAATAGAACAATAGGCAGGAAGCAGCTGTGATATGTGTTTTTAAATAAAACTGCTGTTAAACTAGCGAGGCGGTAATTAGGAGTTTTACAAAGCAGGAGATGGGAAAACCAATAGGCGGCGATCAGCAGATCTCATGCAAACCTCCGTTGCCCCCCACCCAAAACCAGATATTGACTAAATATTGAAAATTGGCTGACTAAGACTAAAATATTGGCATTTTTTGCACATGCCTGTCCGTGACTAGTTCTCTTTAGGTGTCTATGCAAACGCTCAATGAAATCTGAGTGGAACATCTGTTACACAGTAACGGTCTGAGGGATTTAACGTGCAGACTTTTGGCTATTCTTGCTAAGAGACAGAAGCCACAAAAATGTTCACATTGGCTAGGAGGCTGAGTACCTCTTCTTTTGACCAGCCCTCTTTCATGGGCTGTGGGTGGGGGAGCAACTATGTGGAACATCAGACAAAGACTCCATTCTCCATGTACTGCAATGCTAGCGACTCGTATCCCGAAGAAAAGTAGAGCATGCCACCGACTTTGTCACAGCTAATTCACAACACATGATGAACAATGTAATCCTCATAAGATGAAACTTTTTTTTTTTTTTTTTTTTTAAAGACTGGAATCAGACACACTAATACAATTATTGCAGCTCACATCAATGTTTACCAAAAGACCGGAGCATTCATTTTTGGATAAAGACTAACAAACAGTGTGGAAACAGACATTTTCAGGGGACATTCACAGCAGTGTCACATGTGACGGTGTTTGTATATTGGCACCAAGATTATATAAAAAAGAAAACTGTGGTGAAATAGGTTAACAAGAATTTTACTGCAGCTAGTTTTAAAAAAAATACTGAAAATGATTTTTAGCGAAGGGCTTTTAATGTTTCCTGATATTTATAAATAGGACGTGTTATTTTCCCATGCTCTGAGTGCACTCCGCGTTCTACCTCGTTTTATTGACATGTCTGATCTTTAATAAAAAGGAGTGTCCAGTGAGTTATGGGACAGATAGATAGAGATATATATATATATATATATATATATATATATATATATATATATATATATATATATATATATATATATATATATATATATATATATATATATATATATATATATATATATATATATATATATATATATATATATATATACACACACACATACACACACACACACACACACACACACACACACACTTTTGGGATGAATGGATAGAGATTTTGGCCATACAACTGTAGAATTTTGCCAGAAAACTTTTTGGGATATTTCATTACATTTTCTAATAGTTATTGGGGTCAAATCGACTATTTTTGGCCATGGTGATGAAAGAAACATCAAGGAACATGATGGAACAATATTTACCTCAAACAAACAGAATTCTAAAGCTGACCATAGAGTAGAAAAACACATGAAAAGTCAAAACTTTTTTGATCTGACTTTCAATGGCCCAATCATATCGGTAACTTAAACAAACATTCTTCCAATCATTTTCAACTCTAACCATTTTGTTCTGACTACTACTACCCCAATTGCATCTGTCACTTTTTTGTGACTGAAGGCTATTGGTCAGGTCTCTGAAGACAATGTGGAACATAGCGATTGGGATCACTGACCGTCGCTCTGGAACGCAGCGATCAATAATGATCCCAATTACAGTGTTCAATAATCCCAAAACTTAGTCATAATCATTGATAGTTCTGGAACTAGTGATTGTGATCATTGAACGTCGGTCTGGGACGCAGTGATCAGCATCGTTGCTCTGGAACATGATGATCCTGATCACAGCGTAATTGATAGTTCTGGAATGCAGTGATCAGGATCATTGATCTGGAACTTATCAATAATGATCCTGATCACTGCATAATATTTGATAGTTCTGGAACACAGTGATCGGGCTCATTGATCGCCGTTCTGGAGCCCAGTGATCAATAATAATGATCCTGATCACTGCATTCCAGAATGACAATCAATGATCCTGATCACTGCGTTCAATAAATGCCAAACCAAGTGATCAGAATTATTGATGGTTCAGGAACTCTATCAGTGTATGGAGAAGGTGGGAGTATTGTGTGCTCCTGAGGACAATGTGAGGGTGTGGACCTCCACAGATGCTCCGATGATGATCTCTCACCTTGTCTGGTGGACACGTTCCGTCCATTGCCTGAAGTGAGCACCACCTGAGGACAGCTCCTCTCCAGCACGAAGAGCTCGTCTCGGCCCACCTTGCTGTTCTTGCCGGCTTTGAGGGTTCCGCTGGGCCCGGAGGGGGTGAGGTAGCGGCCATCGTTGACCCTGAAGGCCACCTTCCCGGCAGAGATGTCCAGGGTGAACCTGGTGTCCGGGTCGGGCTCGGTTCTGAGGGTTCCGTCCAGGGCCAGCAGTCGGTGGTCGGGGGTCTGGATGCTGTAGCGGTTGTCCTGGAAGATGAGGGTGATGAGGGAGTCGAGCCCCCAGGGCACATCTCGCTCTACGGACAGCTCCTCTCCATTGGCCCCCAGACGGGCGTACCTCTTCCTAGTCACCGAGTAGATGGTGACCTGGGGGTGCATGGCCAGGTGGACGCCCCACTTCTCAGCCGGGGACACTGAGGGGGAGAAGCAGCTGATCCGGTCCTCGCTGCCCCCCAGGTAGCGGCCGTACGCCTCAGACTGGAGCACCCATCGCCCGTCCCCCTGAGCGCTCACCAAGAAGCGGCACTCCGAGTCCTGGCTCTCCGCCTCCCCGAACACCCGGCCATCCTTGTCCGCCGACAGATACCGGCCTAAGTGGCTCCGGAGCAGCACCGCCTCCTCGCCCACCGGCTCCAGGGTCCATACCTGCTTCTTCTTCAGGCTGGAGGCGGACGCATTGATTTTGAAGCCGAAGCTCTCGGCGGTCAGGTACTTATTGTTACAGTTGATGAGTCCAAGCTGCAGAGGACCGGAGGCGCTCATGGTGATGGATGAGGAGACGAGGAGGACCGTTATAAAGCACTGCTGGTGGTGGAGGGATTGCTGCGCCCAACCGAGCCTTGCCGCCTATAAAGCCTTGATTACCTCACTGACAGAGGCGGGCCCCGAAAATGTGGGGAAAAGAAGGAATGGATGAGGATGGGGGAGGAGAGGAGGATGGGGAGGAGGGGGCTCCAGTACAATGGGAGAGAGGAGCACAAGGCTCCATTCAATGAACAAGGGGAATGGACTACACTGGAGGATGACACAGCCATTTCACGACCATGTCTGCTGGTCACTGGTACCCCACACCTGGGATGTGGGGGGCTGTGTTCCTGAACAGGGGTCTGCACCAAACTGCCGCATGCAGGAACATTTTTTTTTTTTTTTTTTTTACAAGACCCCCGACAGATGTTAGGGCAGGGCCAGAGAAGAGTATGACATCCTTCCTGGAGAATTTCACATGTTCCAGCTGTGAAAAATGTCTTCCGGAGAAGTTCAGGATCTCCTTATTTATTGCATAGAGCAGCGTTCCTCAGGCTTTTTGCAGTCGCAGCACCCTTTAGAAGTATGTCAATTCTAGAGTCGCCTCAGTCTAAAATGTGCAAAATGTACAGTCAGGCTGGGTTCACACTGATGTGGGTTTCCCCCGCATTCAATTCGCATAGCAGGAGATTGTGACCGTCTCTCTATGGAGTCGGTTCACAAATCGCAGTGGCTCCGGTGCAAATTGCACAGGAGACCTGTGTGTCTTTTCGTCCGTTTCAGGTCCGAATCCAGCCAAAAATTCGGGCTGAAATCAGACCTGACACAGTGAATAGAGACACACCCAGTGGCGGCTAGTGCTAAAACATTTTGGGGGGGGGGGGGGGGGGCGCAAACTGAAAAATTCTGAAAAAAAACCCATCAATTGCAGCCTCATTGTACCATCAATCGCAGCCACTGTGCCCATCAATTGCTCCCACTGTGCCCATAAATTGCCACCACTGTCCCCATCAATTGCTCCCACTGTGCCCCATCAAATGCAGCCACTGTGCCATATCAATTGCTGCCAGTGTGCCCACCGTCTGTGTCTCCCGTCCTCTGCTATGATTGAACGCCTGGCGTCCAATTACAGCGCCTGTCGTTTCAGCCAATCAGGTGACAGGTAACATATCCAAGCCCCTGATTGGCGGTTTAGTGTTAGGAAAGCAAATATTCATTCGCTTTTATAGCACAGCTGAGTGGCCTTCGAGCGCCCAGCATGGTGCTTGCAGGTCAGAGCCCCCCCCCCCCCCCCCCCCGCCGCTGGTATTCAGGTGCCCTGCAACCGAAAAAGGGGGCGGACGCCTGAATAGGGGGTGACAGCGGCGGCCATAAATTCATGCAATGCATGAATCTATCTATTGGTACTAGAAGGGGGTGGCAGGAGAGAGGGGGCAGTGCCCAAGCGCCCTTATGGATGCACCACCACTGGACGCACCTGACTCCTGCTGTGAGCCGCTGCATTCTATAGTGTGAACCCAGACTAAATGTTACTCACAACTGCCTAGATAAGATTAAAGCAAACTCTTCTCCCCTTCCCCTCCTACAATGCAGTGGCCAGGAGCTGCTGGCCTCTTCTTCCCGGTTCTCTTCCGGGTTCCAATCTTCAGCTGTTTAGATTGGCTGGACAGAGATGACGTCATTCCCATGCGGGAGCAAAGCTTGGTGTATAGTCCGACAGGGGGTAAGAAACTCGAATGCAGAACAGACACAGTGGTGTTCATTTACTAATGCTGGGCATACCACTTTGAATCTCAGCCGGTTCCTGCTGAACTGTTAATGGGCAGGCTGAATGTACCAAGTTAATCGATCAATCAACTTGGTACATTCAGCCTGCCCATTAACAATTTAGCAAGAACCAGCCGAGAATCGAAACCGTGTATGGCCAGCATTAGTAAATTAACCCCACTGTGTCTGCATTCAAGTTTCTTACCCACCTGTCGGTACTATACACCAAGCTTTGCTCCTGCATGTGAATGACACCATCTCTATCCAGCCAATCTAAACAGCTGAAGATCGGAACCCAGAAAAATCCAGGAACAATATGCCAGCAGCTCCTGTCCACTGCATTGTAGGACCAGCCTGTCGGATTCTCTTGCGATTATTGCTAGCGGCTGGTATAGCCACTAGTGATAATCACTGTCTTCTCCTGCCAGGGACAGCTTCTCCTGCCCGCCCCTCTCCCTCCCTCTGGGAGAAGACAACGACCCGGTAGGAGGGATTCCCCCATCAACACTGTCTGTGTTGATGGGGGAATCAAGCAGATTTCTTTCCTGCAACCACGTCGCTTAGTGTATGGCCGGCCTAAAACTGGAGAGTGCAAAATCTGGTGCAGCTGTGCATGGTAGCCAACCAGCTTCTAAAGTTCAGCTTGTAAAATTAAGCTTTGACAAAAAAAAAAAATGGAAGCTGATTGGTTTCTATGCAGAGCTGCACCAGATTTTGCTCTCTCCAGTTTTAGTAAATGATCCTCAGTATGTCTCTTCTGTATTAAACAGCCTGCCAGTTCACATTTTTTAGGATCAACCACTTCTTGACCACCCTTTAGCTGAAAGACTGCTACAGCACAGTTGTCCAGTTTTGGGAGGGCATCCATGGCTGATCACATGTAAACAAACTTGCCTGTTATCAGCATTCCTTTCCTCACACGCTGTCACAGCATGAGGAGAGGAGAGCCGGTAACCGGCAAGTGTGACAGGAGACATTTGCACCCATAATCAGGGCACTGATCATCAGTGTCTTAGTTATCAGTGCAGTCCCAACAGTGCCAATCAGTGCCTTTCATATCAGTGCCTCCTCATTTGTGTCCATCATTACTCATCAGTGCAGCCTCATCAGCGGACATCAGTGAAGAAGAAAAATTACTTGTTTGCAAAATTTTATTACAGAAATTAAAGAAAATCGTTTTTTAATTTGTTTAGCAAAACAAAAACCCAGTGGTGATTAAATATCACCAAAAGAAAGCTCTATCTGTCTCAAAAAAAATTATAAAAAATGTCATATGGGTACCGTGTTGCATGACCACACAATTGTCATTTAAAGTGCGACAGCAAGCTGAAAATTGGCCTTGGCAGGAAGGGGGTGAATGTGGCCAGTAGCGAAGTGGTTAAGGTTCCACTTTAAAGCAGAATCATATTAATTTTCTCTTCAGCGCTGCAGTGTCCCGGAGCTCCCTACCGGCTTCTGCCATCTTCATCCATTCTGCTTCCGGATACCAATCTTTAGCCATTTTTATTGGCTGGGGCAAGATCACAGCATCTCAGCATTGTCAAAATTGTACACTGAGCTGCACATGCACAGCTCAGTGCACAGGGCTGACAGGCAGGTAAGAATATTGTAATGCAGAAGAGACATCGTATGCCCTTTCTGCAATACAAATTTTTTTTTCTAGCAGGGGGACTAATGTTTGAAGCAGGAGGGTTTGATGTGAATTTAAATTGTTAGAAAAAAAATTGGCAAATAAGCAAAATTGGCTACATCAGAAGTCCCCCCATGAAATCAGATCAGATTCCCCCATCTTGTCAGAATCCCCATAACATCAAAGTCCCCCCCCCCCCCATACATGAGAGCCAACCCATCACATCAGAAGACTCCCATGACATCAGAGTCTCCCCATCACATCAGATTCACCTCCATCACAGAGTCCTCTCATCCATCTCTAAAACAGGGAAAACACAAATGGCACCCGGGTTGAGAAACACTGGCATAGGGTAATAAAATACTTATTTTAAAGCCCAACTCCAGGAATTCTGAAAAATTCACCCTTGCAGCGGGACCCCCTACACTGCAAAACATAAATGCTCATTATTCAGGGCTGAACAGATAGGGAGTAAATATGTTTCTGGCTCCAGCAGACTGTCTCCGGAAATGTGGCCGATCGCCCAAAAAGTGTAAGCTGCAACTGGCTCCAGTACAATCCAGCGTTACTGTCCCCATATTGTATGAGATTACACTGAGGCACCACCCAAACACTAGAGCTTCAGGCAGAGCAGGGTATAAGGTAAGTGATAAAGCTTTCACTGTGCACCCCTAGACATAACACGCATTTACGCTTGCCACTGTTGCTTTGTAGACAACAACTTTCTTCTCCTCTGCGCCCCCATGTTCTTTTTTTTCCTTCTTACATTTTTTTGCTGGGTTATCCACAACTGCCACATTGCCATTTCTCTGACATCAAGCTGTCTCTTCTGGGATCTTGCAGGCATGCCCTGATAACATGCATGTCCTGTGGCATGTCATGGGGGGGCCAGCTGCAAGATTCCAGGCAGAGACAGCCTGTCCCCTTATCATGGGCCATTGCACATTTGCTGTAGAGTACTCCAAGGACTCTTGGGATGAGTGACACAAGTATCCCAGAAGACTGCCAGCAACTGTATGTGTAAATAATTTTTGCCTAATCAAAAATTGGTGGAATGTAAGGAGGGTTCCCCAAAAAGCTAGTAATAAATAAATGTCAGATGGTCTGGGGGAGTAAAATTATAGAAAGAGGATGGGGAGGGTAAAGGTTCACTTTAAGTATGAAGACATATACAGAACATTAAAGTGCACTTAAAGTGGTTGTAAACCCTTACAGACCACTTTTTACTACAGGTAAGCCTATAATAAGGCTTACCTGTAGCTACCCCGGATATCTCCTAAACTTGCACGGTTTAGGAGATATCCCATGTATCAGCATGTGCCGACTTCATCTGCCATTGCTTCAGCTACTGTTCCGTCACCGGCGGCTCCCGCGCGCATGCGCGGTAGTGACAACATCACGGCTCTGGCCAATCACAGCGCCGGAGCCTGTGATATCTGGAAGTAACTCCGGGAGCAATGTCGCCAGCCAGAGCGGTGTACTGGGACTTCTACGGGGGCTTCGATCTAAGGTGAGTATTTCATAATGAGTTAGTATGCTATGCATACTAGCTCATTATGCCTTTGTCTTGCAGGTTTTTCCATCATCCTTCCTTGTATTGCCTCTGCAATAAACCAAAAAGAACTGCATACCTTGAAACTTTCGAAATGTCAGCTTTTCACTGCCCAAGACCTAAGTTGCCCGTACTCTAGTGTTGCCAACTGTCAGTATTTTTACTGGCAGCCAGTAAAAAACAGGCAATTTTCCCCTGCCAGTAAAAGTAAAAGGTTGCCATTAAAAAATATGGCTGTGACGCTCGGCTTGGTCTGGAGCCAGCTGGGACCATCCGAGTGCCTGCTACAGTGTGATTGGGCGTGTGATGTCATGGTGCAATGGAGCCAAGCAAAGCGGCCAAAGCCTTGTGTGCGGGTCTGCGGTATGGGAGCAAGGCAGGCTGGGACCGGGACTGTCAGTGCTGTTTAGACTGGAATGGACTGGAGGGACCACTTGGCTTGGAGAGGGGACATGTGTCAGTGAGGTGTCATCGTCATCTGTGCTGCTGCACACTGCTGTCAGTGTCACTGTGAGAGTAAATTTTATGTATGTGCGCCACCCATTCTAATTTCTTGCCCTCCTGTCTCCTGTCCCTGAGCTATTTACTTACTATATCGAAAATTAAATAAGAAATATGTTTTTGCCTTATCTTCTTTAAATCATATTGCTAATTGCATATTGTATTTGTTTGTAGCCTAAATACTCGAATTTGCACTTAAAACTGTCATTTTGTAACTTTTGAAAATACCAAAAGTTTTGTGTCAGTAAATTTCAAACTGGTAGGTTGGCAACACTGCTGTACTCTGTCCAAGCAAAATTGAAAGGCTGAGGGTGAAGACTGGGAATGCTTGCATTCTCTATGTGCATGCACTGAGTAGTAAGCTCACATTTTATGTCAGCACAATTGAAATGAAACAAACAAAAAAAAAACAAGGTATAGACTGGTTCTGACTTGACTAGAAAGTGTCTGGAGTTTTTAAAATAAGCATATTAGAGTACTTAGATTTTTGGGGTTCCCAGGTTGCTTCAGATGTTGGAGGGTATGTGCAGACATTTCAAGATGCCTAATTTTTTTCACGTTTACTCATTTTAGGAACTTTTTATAAAGAACAGTTGTGCATAAAAGCAGACCTAAAGTAAAAATAACAGCTGTAGGTATGCAGCTTCCCTATGCTGTTTCTGCTTTCAAAATTGCACTTCTGCAAATACTTCTCTTGGAGCAGGGTCACCTGCAGGGCCGTCTTTAATACTGATTGGACCCTGGGCAAAACATTTTTTGCCCCCCCCCCCCCCCCCCCCGTCCCCCCCCCCATCCCCCAGCCCCCCCCCCTTCCGCCCCCCCCCCCCCCCCCATGCAATTTCTCTCTCCACCTGCTCTGAGACATACAATAATTAGCAGCTAGACTCAAAATCAGTTTACTGAATCAGATCAGGCAATGACTGCGATTGGTTGACGGAGGTTACAGCATATCATTGCTGCTCACTGACTGGTTGCTAGAGGTTACAGCACACATTACAGATCACTGATTAGTTGCTGAAGAGGTTACAGCACATGACTTCTGCTTGTTGATTGGTTGCTAGAGATTACTGTACAGTAACACTGCTCACTGATTGGTTGGTAGAGGTTACTGCACATCATCTCCTCACCACCTGCACACCACAGACTGGGGAGGTGAGGGGGCCCCTCAATAGACAGAAGACTCCTAGGGATCCTAGGACTCCTGAGATCAGTGTCAGTGCTGGGGGGAGGGGAGGGTGTGATCAATGGCAATGCAGATTTTTTTTTTTACAGGCTACCAATATAAAGAGGAGTTTCAACACTGGCCATCAATGTAATAGGGGTTTACACTGACCACCAATGTAATAGGGGTTTACACTGACCGCTAATGTAATAGGGGTTTACTCTGACCACTAATGTAATATGGGTTTACACTGACCACTAATTTATAGGAGAATTCACAGTAACCACCAATGTAATAGGGGTTTACAGTAACCACCAATGTAACGTACCAGCGAGGAACGTACATGGCAGGTGCCGGCAGGGGCCAGCACAGAGGTGGGTGGAGACAAAGAGGTGCAGGCACTAGAAAATAGTAGATGGGTGACAGTCAGGAAGGGTAGAGGGCGAAGTGCCAGGGAGGCCGATCCAGGGCTGGAGCATCCCAATAAGTATGCTCCATTGAATGACATTGGTGATACCAGTCAGGGACCAGTACTGCTGGAGCTGAGGGACTCTCCTAACTGCCAGGGGAAGAACTCCTCCAGTGAGATTGGGGGGGAGCAAAGGGAAAGGAAAGACAGATTCTGGTGATAGGGGACTCAATTCTTAGAAGGACAGAGAGGGCAATCTGTAACAAAGACCTGAAGCGCCAAACTGTATGTTGTCTACCGGACGCTCGGGTTCGGCACATCACGGATCTGGTGGACAGATTACTGGGAGGGGCTGGGGAAGACCCAGCTGTCATGGTGCAAGTTGGCACCAATGACAAAGTCAGAGGCAGATGGAGTGTCCTAATAAATGATTTTAGGGAATTGGGAGCTAAATTGAGGAAAAGGACCTCCAAGGTAGTATTCTCAGGAATACTACCGGTACATCGAGCCACACCAGAAAGGCAGAGGGAGATTAGGGAAGTAAACAAGTGGCTGAAGAGCTGGTGTAGTAAGGAGGGGTTTGGGTTCCTGGAGGACTGGGACAACTTCTCAGTCGATAACCAGTACTATAGAAGGGACGGACTGCACCTAAATGAGGAGGGTGCAGATCAGCTGGGAATAAGGATGGCCAAAAAGTTAGAGGGGTTTTTAAACTAGGCGATGGGGGGGAGGGTCCAGAGATAGGAATAGTCAGCGTGGAACATATTCCAGAGGGTAATATTAGGGGCATTAGTGGTAGGGTAACCAAAGCACATGAACCCAAGGTAAGTATAGTAGCAAGTCCTAGTTGCATTCTCGGAACACCCAAGAGGATAGTATGTGACCGGTCAAAATATAGTAATGCATTAAAGTGTTTGTTCACCAATGCCAGAAGTCTGCCAAGCAAAATAGGTGAGTTGGAAGCTCTGGTGCATCAGGAGAGCTATGATGTAATTGGTATTGCTGAAACTTGGCTTCAGTCCTCACATGACTGGGCTATAAATATTCCTGGCTTTGCACTCTTTTGGAAAGACAGAGTTAAAAGGAAAGGTGGAGGGGTCTGTCTGTATGTGAGAAGTGATCTCAAAGCAAGTGTGAAAGAGGACCTGGGGGATGGAGAGTGTGATGAGTCTGAAGCATTATGGGTAGAACTGCATACAGATGTGCGTAGTTCAAAGTTAATCATTGGAGTTTGTTATAGACCATGTTAATGAGGAGGTGGATACTCAGCTCCTTGCTCAGATGGAAAGGGCTGCAAGGGCTGGGACAGTGATAATAATGGGGGATTTTAACTACCCAGAAATTGACTGGAATAATGGCACTGCTGGGACAGTTAAAGGACAACAATTTATAAACCTATTACAGGACAATTTTATGGTCCAGTTTATTGAGGCTCCAACCAGGAATGATGCTCTGCTGGGTCTGGTAATCTCAAACCATGCAGAGCATATTACTAATGTTCAGATAAAGGAACATCTGGGTAGCAGTGACCATAACATGATTTAATTTGATGTTAGCTGTAAGCAAAAATCACATACGGGAAAGATAAAAACACTTAATTTCAAGAGAGCAAATTTTCCAAGGATGAGGGCTGCTCTCCAGAACTTAGACTGGGAGAGACTATTGGCAACAATGGGCACAGAACAGAAATGGGGATTCTTCAAAAAGACTGTTTGTGAACTCACTGCAAAGTATATTCCCATGGGCAATAAATTTAAAAGGCTAAAAATAAAACCTATGTGGCTCACGGCCAAAGTTAAAAAAGCTATTAACTATAAGAAAAGAGCTTTTAAAAAATATAAAAATGAAGGATCACTAGTGTCATTTAAATGTTACAAAGAATATAACAGAATATGTAAAAAGGAAATCAAGGATGCAAAAATTCAAAACGAAAGACAGATTGCAAAAGATAGTAGGACAAACCCCAAAAATTCTTCAAATATATTAATAGTAAAAAGGTCAAGTCTGAGCATGTAGGCCCTTTACAAAATAATCTAGAGTGGGTGACTGGGGACAAAGAGAAGGCTAATTTATTAAATACTTTCTTCAGCTCTGTGTATACAAAGGAGCATGGGGGAGCTCATGTCCATAATGGGGGTGGTAGTGACACAGCCCCAAATCCACAATGGCTCAAAAGTGATATGGTCCAGAAATATTTAGACAGAATAAAGGTGGATAAAGCACCTGGACCAGATGGCATCCACCCACGGATCCTAAAAGAATTGAGCTCTATAATTTCAAAGCGATTGTATCTAATTTTTAGGGACTCATTATTGACAGGAATAGTACCACTGGATTGGCGCAGGGTGAACGTGGTGCCTATATTTAAAAAGGGAACAAAGTCTTTACCAAGTAACTATAGACCTGTTAGTTTAACTTCTATAGTTGGGAAGATACTGGAGAGATTAATAAAAGACCACATAGACAAGTTCTTGCAGGAAAAAAATATTTTAACCGCTTCCTGACCGGCCACTGCATATATACGTCAGCAGAATGGCTCGGGCAGGCAGAATCGCGTACCTGTACGTGATCGTGCATGTGCCTGCCCGTGGGTCGCGCGCGCGCCGCTAGCGGCGCGCTCGCGACCCGGTCGGGAGCTCCGTGACCCCGGCCGC
The DNA here is from genome assembly GCA_028564925.1 of Lithobates sylvaticus. Lineage (NCBI taxonomy): Eukaryota > Metazoa > Chordata > Amphibia > Anura > Ranidae > Lithobates > Lithobates sylvaticus. The sequence goes on from CM053031.1 coordinate 137,097,790, forward strand.
GGGACCAGCGGACCCGATCGCCGCTGGTATCCCGCGATCGGGTTACGGAGCGGAAGAACGGGGAGAGGTCTATGTAAACAAACCTCTCCCCGCGCTTCCTACACTGACTGTCAGTGATCGGCGGTTCCCTGTCATCGGGAACGCCGATCAATGACGTCACACGTACAGCCACGCCCCCCTACTGTAAAAAAAAACACAACACGTCACACTGACTCCTCCCCGCCCCCTAGTGGTTAACCCCCTAACTACAACTGTCATTTACATAGGAATCAGTGCTATTTAAATAGCACTGATTGCTGTATAAATGACAAATGTCCCAAAAATGTGTCAAAAATGTCCGATGTGTCCGCCAAAATGTCGCAGTCACAATAAAAATCGCTGATCGCCGCCATTACTAATAAAAAAAAAAAATATTAATAAAAATGCTATAAAACTATCCCCTATTTTGTAAACGCTATAACTTTTGCGCAAACTAATCAATAATCGCTAATTGCGATTTTTTTTACCAAAAATATGTAGAAGAATACGTATCGGCCTAAACTGAGGGAAAAAAATGTTTTTTTATATATTTTTTGGGGATATTTATTATAGCAAAAAGTAAAAAATATTGCATTTTTTTCAAAATTGTCGCTCTATTTTTGTTTATAGCGCAAAAAATAAAAACCGCAGGGGCGATCAAATACCACCAAAAGAAAGCTCTATTTGTGGGAAAAAAAGGACGCCAATTTTGTTTTGGAGCCACGTCGCATGACCGCGCAATTGTTAGTTAAAGCGACGCAGTGCCGAATTGCAAAAAGGGGCCTGGTCCTTTAGCTGCAAATTGGTCCGGGGCTGAAGTGGTTAAGCAACAGACAGCATGGATTCATAAAAGACAGAAGTTGTCAGACAAACCTGATTTCTTTTTATGAGGTGGTAAGTAAAAACTTGGACAGAATGGTGGCGGTGGACGTGGTATACTTGGATTTTGCAAAAGCGTTCTATACAGTTCCCCACACACGGCTCATGTGTAAGGTAAGGTCTACAGGTTTGGAAATATCGGTTTGTAAATGGATAGAAAACTGGCTAAAAGACAGAATTCAGAGAGTAGTGGTTAATAATTCTAAAGCCCCATACACACGGTAGGATTTTCGCATGGATTCTGTCCGATCGGACAATGTTGTCGAAAAATCCGACCGTGTGTATGCACCATCGGACAGTGTACGTCGGATTGTCCGACGGACAAAGTCCTATCTCCTGCTGGATAGATTTTTGGACAACAAGGTCCGATCACACCAAATCCGATCGTGTGTATGGTAGTCCGACGGACAAAGTGCTACGCATGCTCAGAAGAAATTCTGTGACAGAAGCGCTCGGTCAGGTAAAACTACCTTTCCTAATCGACACAGCACATTCGTCACGCTGCAATGTTAAAATGTCTTTAATGCAGCGCATTCTCTTTTTCTTTACAATGCAAGAAGAATGACATGTTTTAGCTGCTCCTATTCACCCGCACTTCTCACAAACTTACTTCTTTATTACTTTTCAGCATTTCTACACTACATGTTTATTTGTACTCAGATCGTAAAAGAATCTTTGTTATTTTTTTTGGATGCTTTGTCCTTTTTTTTTTTTTGTTGGAAGACATATTTTAAGTATCTTTTATTTTTTTTGGAGGGGGGTTGTGTCTCAACTTAGCAAAACAACTTTATTAACATTTGTATTTGTTGCTTAAATTTACTAGGAGTTTGTTTGTTGTTGGTGCCCCTTGTTAATTATACTTTATGATTAGTGAAATGTACCAGCCTACTCACAAATAAACTGTCATTGTAGAAAAGTAAAACGCATAGGCAATGATTATTTCAAATCAAAAAGACCTTTATTTAGGTGTCAGCAACAAACCAAAGAGGAACGCAGCGATGAAGAAACTTGGGGAATTTGCAAAGCCTTGGCCCCCCACGGCAACCATCATTTTTGAAGCGTCGAAAATTGGGGGCCTGAGGAGTACCTATCTAAATAGTAAGGAAGTGCAATCTGGTCCTGAAGTCCAAAACATCCGGAACTGCAGCAGATGCCATCTAGGTCCCCAGGCTCTGGTCCTACGAGAGGCTCCATCTTCTCTCAGACCAGACTGAATCCAGGTCGTCACTCTCTTGTCTTCCTTGTACGCTTCCTTCCACGCTGTGGCTGTGGTGCTGGTGGGGTGGCAGAAGAGGAGGAGGAGGAGGCGGAGCAAGGTGACTTTCGCAAACATGTGTGAGGGGAGTCATCCCCCCAGCCATCCCCTCATTTAGGATTTTGAGGATGACATCCTCACACATGCTGCGTTGCCCCGCCTCCATACCCGTCATTTTATTGGCAACCAAGGAGGCAAAGGCCTCCTCGTAGGTGGGTGTGGCATATAGGGAGGCTGAAGCATCTCGGATCAGCTGGAGCGCTGACTCTCCCACCTCCCCCATCCTTTTCGCCCTTCTTTAGGGAAGGCAGAGGGGAGGGACTTGGGAGACAGTCAGGCTCCTACGCCTACCCCCCTGTTGGCTGCCACTACCCACCTCTTGGCTGCCACTAACCCCTGCCTCCTCCTGACTGCCACATTCCACAGCCACCTCCTGGCTGAGGTCTTCCTGTGTATGACAAAGGGACATAGTTTGAGTTATTGGTTCATCAAACACACACAATTTTCATCTAGTGACTGTTGCAAAATGTTTACAAATAGAAAACCATACAATTCTCAGCCCAGCAGTTTAGATTCTTGCCCCAAATGTCTCCAACACTACTGTCTGTTGATATGTCAAACACGTTAGGAACTAAGCAATTGGGGATCCTGAATTAACTGAACATCATTCATTATTCACAAAAATGGTTACAAAACTACTATACATGGAACAAGCTGGGCTCCTCCACATCTTCCAGACTGGAAGGCCCAGGTTGGTCCTTGGAAGCCTCATCAGGGGTGGCGTACGCGGAAGGACGTGTGCAAGGAAGAGTCGAGAGTGACTTCCTGACATTAGCCTGGTCTTTGAGAAAATGGAGCCTCTCATAGTACCAGAGCATGGGGGCATAGACATCATCTGCTGCAGCTCCAGATGCTTGGGACTTCCGGACCTTATTGCGCTCCCGGAAATAGGTACTTCTCAGGTTGGCAATTTTTATTCTTAAGCTCTCCACGGTTGCCGTGGGGAACCTTGGCTTTACAAATGCCACAAGTTTCAGCATGGCTGCGTACCTCTTTGGTCTGTTGCTATAGTGTCGGTGTTTTGCCTGCCATAATAGGGGCATTTCCCTATATTTATCAATGAAGAGGGGGAGAAAACTCACATCGTTGAAGCCGTCCATAATCTCTGCAAGACACAACACCACACAAAACACTATAAATAATGTCAGGCAAAACTCTCCTAATCTTCTCCATAAAGAAGCCTCAAGGTCTAATCAGTCTAGGCTAGTTATGTACCAACGTCAAATTGTACCTTCGTTATACCGATCGTCTCGTGCGTGAGCTTTCTCTCCCCTCGTCTCACAGATCGTGGCTACGACACAGGCGTGTGACGTTTTATATACAGTGCGCATGCGTCAAACTCCGCCCGCCCCTGACGATCTTTCTCGTCTATTCCCCACCCCTTCTCTTTACGGCGCAGTGTGGAGAGCACATGGCGGGGACACAGCAGGTGCGCCCGAAATATTGCAGCAACGAGGAGGAGGACGAGGAAAGGCCGGAGGCAGAAACGTCCCGATCCCGGAGCCTGAAATTCAAGGCCTCCAATATGTCATTTGGAGAAATGTTGGAGATGGTGGACATATTAAAGAGGAGCGACTATGATGGGAAGTATGGGCCTTACCTCAACCCCAATGTCCGCAAGACCAAGATCATGTCTAAAGTTGTGAGGAGGCTGTACAATCATTTTGGGGTACAACGATCCAAGGAGCAACTGAGGAAACGCTGGTCAGACCTGAAACTGAGGGAGGCCGATCAGTACAGAAAGATCAAGCGAGTTCTTCAAAAAAGTAAGTAGTTGTGTTTTGTGTTTGATTTCTTGCTTGCATACTGCTCCATGTGTTTGGATTTTTACAAAGTTGTACATTCCAAAATGGCCACTTTCAGGTTCGTCTGTGCATTCGATCGTACTCAACCTCGATCTTTCTGCCTCTGTCATGTTCGTGTGTGTGTCCATTCGATCGTACTCAACCTCGATCGTTCGGCCACTTATAATACGATGTTTGTTGTTTTTTGGGGGAAAGGAAGTTTGTTCTCTCTAGAAATGTCATCAAGACTGTCCAGCCAATTTATTCAATGTAAAGGAGACGTCACCCAGTAGCTGTTTACCCATCTGGACTCTAGAGCACTAGTGCTGGGACACCTAAACCCCCTTTTTATTAGGCTTTTCCACACATGTGCTCCAGTGGATACTAGAGGGGGGTCTCCATCACCCAAACGTCGACCAAAAAGCTATAAGTTTAGGACCTTTACAAAGTGACTACATTCATGTTGGTGTCATTTGTAACTGGACACCCAAAAATATTGTCCCTCACTTTCAAGCAATGTTTGTCATTTCCTATTTCTGCCCTCAATAGATTGTGTTGCTAAATCTTCCTTTTGTACATTCTCATAGGGGAGCGAAAACTTGGGACGTCTGAGGAAACCCCAAAACCAACACCTCCCAAAAAAGGGGAAAGAGCAGAAGCAGAGGAGGAGGAGGAGGAGGAAGGAGAGATCATAGAAATTGGAGAACTTGTCACCACAACAGGTGAGTGTGGGAGAACACAGCTACTGGTAAGCTAATCAATGTATGGCTGCCTCATTTCCAAGACCCTATTTTTTTTTGTTTTTGGTTTTTAGGTGACGTGGATGTTGTGGAAGAAAAATCGCACTTTACCACAGAGAGTGCCCACGTACTCATCGGGGAGATAATGGTCTGCAATAGAGATCTAGATTACATAAAGCAAAACATCAATGATGTTCAACAAAAATTGAAGAACATCATTGATGTTTTAGGAAAAATCTGAAAACGCACCAAGTAATTAACACACATTTGTGGCTGTTTCTGAACACTTAAGAACTGTGTGTAATTTGGAACATGCACACATTGTGTCCACATGTGCTAGCTCCCATCATGGTGGATGAATGACAACGTTTTTTTGGGGGTGCAACCACTTTACGAACTACTAAAGTGGTTGTGGTGAAGGGGTTGCACCCCCAAAAAACGTCCATTCATCCCCATGATGGAAAATGGCACTTTTGAAGATTCCAGGCATGTGTTTTACCATATAATGACCATTTTCACACCCAAATTGTGTGCATGTTCTAAATTTCCACTTTCCAGGGGTGACCCCCCCATGTGATGAAGGCAAGATCAAACACACTTTGAACATATAGTCATGTCTGATCTTGTCTTCACTTTAGAAAGGTGAACTTTCCTAGTTCCTAGGTTCTGTTTTGCTCCATGCCTGGTTTTACAAAATGCGGAATGTTTGTAAACAATGTTGTAAATAACCAAGATGTTGTCAGTTTGGGCAAGAAGTTTGTAAACGCACTTGTGAATGTTTTGCAAGTAAACTTTTTTACTTTTCAAAATGTGTGGCTTCCTTATTTCAAAAACAAAATGCATTATGTATGTCAAATGTAAAGGATTTGGGGGGCAATGGGTGTTATTTACTAAAGGCAAGTCCAGTTTGCACTGCAAGTTTCTTTTCCAGGGCACTTTTTCACTGCACTTGTAGAGCATAGTGGATTTGACTTATGTAAATGACACCCACAGTGCTTTGTACGAAAACACGGAGCACAGCATTTTTGTGAATACACACATGTCTGACCTGGTGATGAAAAGGAGTATTTTGGGTGTCAGTTATGCACTACAAACCTTCTCTAGACCAAAGATTAGGTATCAAACACACAACATGAGAATAATCTTTTTGGGAAGAAGAGACTGTTACCTCCTTTTGCCCAGAAAGTGCATTCCCACTGTCGAAGGCAAAGGGAAAAAATTTCAAGGTAAAATAAGCTAAAAAGAATACGGAAATGACAAGAAATCATAGGTTGGTGGAAAACTAATATTTATTTAAAAATGCCTCTCACACATCGTCAGGCAGAGCAATGGCCCCCCTACCCACAAAGTAGTCCATATATTGCTCACGGACCGCGCAGGCATTTAGAGGGGGCAAGCCTGGACGTGCCACTTGAAGGGCTGTGAGGTCAGCATTTGGAGGGCCCTCCACATCTGGGCCAACGGCCACCACATAGTTCCTGTTATGTCTTTTGAGGAAGTTGTGCAATATGCAACAGGCAAGAACTATGTGGTTCAGTTTGTATTCCGCCAAGTTAATTGCCATCAAGAACAGGCGGAAGCGGCTGGCCAGGATGCCAAAAGTGTTCTCCACAACTCTTCGGGCTCTGGACAGCCTGTAGTTGAAGACCCTCTGGTCTGGGGTGAGGGTCCTCATCGGGAACGGCCTCATCAGATGGGGAGTCAACGCAAACGCTTCATCTGCGACAAAGACAAAGGGGAGTCCTTCTGCATTCTCCTCTGGAGGTGGCAAGCACAGACTGCCACTTTGAGACGCCAGTAGAACTCCGTGTGCGCAATGGCACCACCATCCGAGATCCGGACGTTCATCCCCACGTCCACATACATAAACTCATATGTCGCCGACACCACCGCCAACATCACTACACTATTAAACCCCTTATAATTATAATAGTAGGACCCCGAGTTGGGCGGTGGGACGATGCGGACGTGTTTCCCATCAATTGCCCCTCCGCAGTTAGGAAAGTCCCAACGGCTGGCAAAGTGGGAGGCCACAGTCTGCCATTCCTGTGGCGTGGAAGGGAACTGTGGAGTGAAACCAGAAAAAAAAATTAGTCACTTTGCACATAAACATTGCAAGCAGATTAGACAATCAACATCTTGGAACAAGAGCATTGTTTAAAATTGGAGGCTGGAAAGTATTTGCACAGATTAATCACCCCCCATCAATCCCCCCACTTCTGATGGGCCATTGGCAATAACTAGGGTTTTGGGGGGGGGGGGGGTTGGACAGGTAACCCTCAGCACTTCATTGATTGGCAAATGGCTCAATAATGTGTGCTAGTTTGGCCAGACCCTCTGTACTTAACACTATTGGCAGCCCCCAGGAAAGCTAAAATAACATTTCAAACCCCCCCCCCCCCCCCCCCCCCAAAAAAAAGGAAAGCACATTGTGACATTCTGAAATTACCAAGCAAGCTAATAGGAGGGAAAGAACACAAAAAAATAGGAAATGGAAAGTATGGAGCCAGCCCCTTGCACTACATGCTTTGCAGAATTCATCCCTAAAGATGCCCACTATAAAGAGGTAGGTATACAGTGTGTATTGACCTTGGGAAAGCCAGCAGATAGAGGATTGGTACCATCTGACAGAGCAGTTGGGGGAGGGGGTTCCTAATGAGTTTGCCCCCCCCCCCCCCCCCCACAAAAAAAATTAAAAAGGGTCTCTACATGAAGTAAACCACACAGCAAACATTAGTGCATATTTTAGGGGGTGTTTGGGGGCAAACAATACTATGCAGCAGACAAAAGACATTGCTTAAGTGACTAGGCCATAGGTGTCTATTGGGGCAGAAGAGCATGCTGGGGAGGTAAGTGAAGGGAAAAATGCATGAAGGAGAAAAGGGGCACAGCATATTACAGCATATTGCAATCATGGTAATTAGGGAAGGAGGTCAAAAATACAAGACATTAGCAAACAGAGCATACATAGAAGGGAATAGTAAAGGAGAAATGTTACCTTAATATAGTCCTCCTACAGGACCTCGATGATGGCAGAACAGGTCTCTGGAATAATGATTCCCAGGGCCTGGGGAGAGATACCTGAAGAGAACTTCAAATCCTGAAGACTTCTCCCTGTCGCCAAGTACCTCAACGTGGCAACAAGCCTCTGCTCCGGAGTAATGGCTTGTCTCATGCAGGTATCCTGCCGGCTGATAAAAGGGGTCAGCAAAGCCAAAAGACGGTGAAAATCGGGGTCCGTCATCCGGAGAAAGTTCCTGAAATCATCAGGATTATTCTCCCGGATCTCACGAAGAAAAGGCATGTGCGAGAGTTGATCACGCTGAAGCAACCAATTCTTGGTCCACATACTCCTCGTCACTCTGTTCCTGGACGGGTCTTGGGTCAAAGCTAAAAGCCCGACACCAATTCCGCGTACAGCGCGAACTCGGCGACGAGTACGCACGGGAAACATCGCTCACAAGGTCACAAAAGGTCGGCTGGTCAGAACGGACAAACAGAAAGCACCGATAAACAGCAAGGCCTGAAAGAACGAAATGAATACCAGAAACGAGCAGACAATAAGCAGTGCAAATCAAAGCGTCCTATATCAAGATATAGGCCGCAATGACCAACAAATGCGAACTGACTACACGCACTAATAAACAGATACGCACGACAAGCACAAACTGAAGAGCAGTAACGATCTGAGTCAGAAAACTGAGAAGCGCGAATCTTAAGTCACCAAACTTCGACTAACTCGCGATAAACACGGGATCAGCAGAAGGAGCCCAACGGGTGCCTGACGTGGTGCTGAACTTCCCTTTTCTAGTCTCGTGGAAGACGACTTACGTCACAACGTTCTTGCAGACCGGATATTCCGACAACGTTGTCCGACCGTGTGTACGCAACAACAACATCGGACAAAGTACGACGGACAGGATCCGACCGACCTGGTCCGCGGATAATCCGACCGTGTGTATGGGGCTTTACTCTGAATGGTCATCAGTGGTGTACCCCAAGGTTCAGTGCTTGGACCCTTACTTTTTAATATCTTTGTAAATGATATTGGGTCTGGGATCAAAAGTAACATTTCTGTCTTTGCAGATGACACCAAGCTATGCAGTGGAGTAACGTCCTTACAGGAGGTCTCCAATTTACAAGCCGACCTCAATGCTCTGTCTAATTGGGCGACTATGTGGCAGATGAGGTTTAATGTTGATAAATGTAAAGTCATGCACTTGGGGGCTAAGAATATGCATGCATCATACATGCTAGGGGGAGTACAACTGGGGGGATCCGTAGTGGAGAAGGATCTGGGGGTTTTGGTAGATCATAAGCTCAATAGTAGCATGCAATGCCAAGCTGCGGTTTCCAAAGCGAGCAAAGTCTTTTCTTGTATTAAGAGAGGTATGGACTCCAGAGAGAAAGATATCATTTTGCCCCTGTTCAAATCATTACTAAGACCTCATCTGGAATATGCAGTTCAGTTTTGGGCACCAGTTCTCAAAAAGGATATTGAGGAACTGGAGGAAGTGCAGAGAAGGGCAACCAAACTGATAAGAGGCATGGAGGAGCTCAGCTATGAGGAAAGATTAGAGGAACTGAATTTATTCACCCTTGATAAGAGGAGATTAAGGGGGGATATGATCAACATGTATAAATATATAAGGGGTCCATATAGTGAACTTGGTGTTGAGTTATTCACTTTACAGTCAACAAAGAGGACAAGGGGGCACTCTTTACGTCTAGAGGAAAAGAGATTTCATCTCCAAATACGGAAAGGTTTCTTCACAGTAAGAGCTGTGAAAATGTGGAATAGACTCCCTGCAGAGGTGGTTCTGGCCAGCTCAGTAGAATGCTTTAAGAAAGGCCTGGATACTTTCCTAAATGTACATAATATAACTGGGTACTAACATTTATAGGTAAAGTTGATCCGGGGAAAATCCGATTGCCTCTGGGGGATCAGGAAGGAATTTTTTTCCCTGCTTTAGCAAATTGGAGCATGCTCTGCTGGTTTTTTTTTTTTTTTTGCCTTCCTCTGGATCAACTGTGGGTATAGAATGGGGTATATGGGATTGTATGATATATTATTTTTTTATTTTTTTATTTGTGGTTGAACTGAATGGACTTGTATCTTTTTTCAACCTAACTAACTATGTAACTATGTAATAGGGGTTTACACTGACCATCAATGTAATAGGGGTTTACACTGACCACTAATGTAATAGGAGCATTCACAGTTACCACCAATGTAAGGAGGGATTTACACTGACCACCAATGTAACTGAGACATTTAGCCTGCGTTCGCATTTATGTGTTTATCCAGAAAGCATGCAAAATCACTTTCCTGACACCACAGAAACGTGCTGCCCTTTAGCAGATACACAGCAGTGCCATTAATTGTTAATGACACCCTCACCCATCGGCTGACATGTGCTTTGCAACCGTGTGATTTAGAAAAAGCGTTAGGGACTTACTTCCGCATTTCTAGCGCATAGAGAAGCCCATGTAAATGAATGGGCTGCCCTACACGTGACTTACATCTTTATCCATCCTGTCAGTACAACTTTGAATGGATGGGGGAGGATTGGGGTGCAAAGGTTATTTGCACCCCAATCCTCCCCCATCCTCGCCACTCCCCTTTAACTCTACCTGTCTCCTCTGCTTGTTTTTGCACCCACCTTCCTCACCTCTACACATCCCCTCCTTACTCACCTGTGCACCCAAACCGTATTTTTCTTCTCTGCCTACCTCTGCACACCCCACACTACCCTCTGCCCACTAATTTGCTTACCTTTGCAGAACCAGACGAATGTTAGACTTAATGACCACAGTTGGCTGTATGGACAGGAGGCTGTATATAGTGTTATAAATGAGAGAATTTAGCTAGAGGCAGGTTAGTTAGTGGCGGGCAGGCAGTTTAGTATATATATTTATACAGTGTAGTCAGTATAGTGTAGACTATATGTACAGTGCAGGCAGTGTATTTATATATATATATATATATATATATATATATATATATATATATACACACCGTGTAGTGTGTGTGTATATATATATATATACTTTGCATTCAGTGTAGATTATATATACAGTGCAGGCAGTCTAGTGTATTCAGTGGATATAAAAAGTCCACACATCCCCTGTTAAAATGTCAGGTTTCTGTGATGTAAAAAAAATTGGACAAAGATAAATCATGTCAGAACTCTTTCCACCTTCAATGTGACCTATAAACTGTACAACTCAGTTGAACAATAAACTGAAATCTTTTAGCTGGAGGGGAGTAAAAATAAAAAAATAAAATAATATGGTTGTGTAGCACTAATCCCGAAGGAGCTGCTGGTTATTTTTGGGCTTACCGTTACCTTCTTGACCTCGTATGCATCTAGGGGTTTCCCGAGGTAGATGGCCCAAGGAACTGCAGAAACTGACACTGGATCCACTTTAGGGATTTTTATTTGCAAAAACGTCAGACAAAACACATTCTCTCAATGAAGGAATAGAGGGTATAGGTAGGAAGTTCAGGTACTCTTGGAACTGCTTGTAACTGAATAAAGTGAAGCGTCTCACTATAACCTCCAAGGAATAGCCATGCGCAACTAGACAGTTCAGCTATCAGATATATCTCCTTCTCCGTAGACTTAGCAGCCAATATGTGATTAAAATAAAGCAAAGTCTCTGCCACAGACTTGGTTGTAGAACTGTAGTGGGATGCCCCTTTGTCCAGATTCTGGTGCAGGTCCCTTTAACTCAACTCCCCACAATCCTCTGAGCTCCTGGATCCGCCCGGGGGATATAAATGTAAGCTCCACCCAGCTTCCTGTGCTCAGAGAGATCCTGCCTGATGGGACAGCAGTGACTGGGCAAGTGAGCTGTTCCCAGGTGCTGGGTCCTCCCCTGTTAAGTCTGGTGTGCGGGCCACCAGCAGTGAGCACAAGAGCACGCAGCATCTTTCCAAGCCCCAGTCACTGGAGAGGACTCTGTTACAGTCCATTTTCAGAAGCTGTCCATGAAGTGGGTTGGCCTTATCTGCAGCCACCAGAACCTCCTGATCAAAGCAAGTAGAAAGCAGTGCCAGCAAGAAGTTTGTGCCAGAGGGAGGTCCACTCAGCTCACAGCCTGTTGAAAGAACAATTACTATCTTGGACATGTGAGAATCTTTCATCCTCTATCCCAGGGGTCTCCAAACTTTTCAAACAAAGGGCCACTTTATTATCCTTCAGACTTTAGGAGGGCCGGATTGTGGCCAGCAAGGGCAGAAAATGTCACGGGCCCAGCATCAGTGAGAATAAATATGGCCTCAGGGTTGGTGGTCAATAGGAGGAGTATTCCCCCTATTAGTAGGAGTAATAGTATTCCATCATTGGTATCGTGGAAGATATAGTGCCCCATTGTTGGTGTCAGTGAGAGGAATAGTGCCTCATATCAATGAAAGAAGTTGTGCCCCAAGGGCCGCATAAAGACTAGCAAAGGGCCACATCTGGCCCTCGGGCCGCAGTTTGGAGACCCCTGCTCTATCCTATTTGAATATTGAACTCACAACATGCTGCTGCCACCTAGTGGACATTAGTTGAATGGCAGTATAATTGTGATATGCTTTTTCTTCACAGTTCATATTAATGTTCTGTACTGTATACCGTGTTCACAGAACTCCGGTACAATTTATGTTGAAGTTCATTGTTAAGTAAAATAGTGTTGCATATCACCTCTGTCTGATCATTTGGCTGAGACCGTTACACTACACTTGGCGTCACGAAAAGGATCAGCCATGTCAGACAGTGATGAGGAGAGCAGCACAATGGCAGCGCCAGTCAGCAGTGGCACTGAGGGAGCTAAACAGTCTGCCATAGCTTCTCTATTGCTGGCAGGATTGCTACCACAACAGCTGCCTAAGTACACAGGACCAGATCAGGACTTAGATGATTGGATTAGAAGATTGCGGGGCTTGATCCGGTCATATGGGGTCCCACCTGCACAACAGGCAGACCTGGCCATTAATGCCCTTGAAGGGGAAGCAAGGAAGTTGATCCTACACCTTCCAGCAGAGGACCAGGACTCTCTAGACAAGATAATCAGCCGCTTGGAAGCAGTGTACACCCAGACGGTTGCATTAGGGGATCTTAGAGCTCGCTTTATCAGTAGAAGGCAGAGAGTGGGAGAATCCATTCCACAGTACGCCCTGGAACTGCAGGATATAGCAGCCGAGATCTGCCGCAAGGAGAGGAGGAGAGCAGGACGTGCTGGCTGGAGTGATACAGATGGGTGGCTGAAGGATCAGTTTGTGGATGGGCTTCTGTCTGACAAAGTTAGGGAAAAGTTACAGGAAAAGGACAGAAGTAACCCAAACTTGAAATTCTAGAAGCAGCTATCCTATATTCAGAACCCAGACGTGCCAGTACGGACGTCCTCATGGCCAGCACAGGTGATAAACCATGTAAACCGCCACAAACTGAACACACAGCTCCGTGGGAGGTGGCCATCCACAAGCTGACGGAAGAATTGGCCCAGCTCCAGACAGAACTTGCCACGCTGAGACGTGAGCGAGACAATCCAAGAGGACCAAGGGAGCACACCCCTTCATGGAGAAACCGATCTCCGCCCCGCAGACGATCAAGACGGGAGAGGTCACCCTCTCCATGTTGGGGCTGTCGACAAAAGGGTCATCGCTTGAGGGACTGTCCTGATCGAATACCGAGGGAGCCTTTAAACTCAGAGCGCCCCGCCGCTAAGAGTCAAGCAGTGGGGCGGCCCAGCAAAACGACTCCCCCGTCACACACGGAGGACGTGGTGGTCGATTGCCCTGTGGTACACGGGTACTTCGATGACCAAGAGGTCGAATGTCTCTTCGACACTGGGTCCCAAGTTACCATTCTGCCAGAACCTTTGTTCCAGCGATACTTCCCAAAGAAGAAAATGAGTCAGGATACCCCCTGGATCTCACTGACAGCTGCCAATGAACTTCCTATAGAAGTGGCTGGGATTACCTGGATGAAAGTAGAACTGTGGGGACAGGACCTTGGCCAAAAAGGTGTTGTGGTTACACGAGCATCCGGAAAAGGACGGCCGCAGGTGATATTGGGCATGAATATCATCCAGGGGCTGAGACCTGAGCTGTTAAAACAATGTCCTACACACCTGGGACCACCTAAAGAAGTTAGAAAGCTGCTCCTTACCTTGGCAGCCCTAAAGGACTCTGACTCAAGTTTTGCAAACATTAATGAAAAGGCCGGTGTTGTGAGGGTTCCTTTTGGGACAGAGATTGTAATACCTCCCTGCAAAGAACTTATACTTCCCATGAATGTTGGATCATGCCATAGACTACAGGGCATCCCAGTGCTAGTGGAACCCTTACCCTCAGATATGGCCCCATTTGTTGCTAGAACTCTCACAGTAGTTCGCCAAGGCACCGTGCTAGTTAGGATGCGGAACAGCAAGACGATTCCACTTCACCTGCCCCCGGGGACACCAGTGGCGGAACTGGCCTGATTACAGGTGTGATTTCTCCAAAAGTGGACCACATATAGCTCCAGAAATTTCACGGACGACGCTATGTAGCTAAAGTGAATGTTGCCAAAAGTTCAGCAGGGGCAGACCCAGCATGGGTAGGAGAACAGATACTTCCACTTCTACAGCTGTCCACTGAGGAACTCGCACCCCCTCAGGTAGAAGCAGTAAGGCAACTGGTAGATAAGTGGTCGGAGGCGTTTTCCAAGGGGGATTTTGACCTGGGCTGTAGCAATGGGATTGAACATGAGATCTCAACAGGAGGGAATCCACCCATCCGGGATCGCTACAGAAGCATACCCCCTCACCTTTATCAGGAAGTCAAGCAGATGTTGGAACAGATGATGCAGCAAGGCGTAATTGAAGACAGCAAGAGCCCATGGGCAGCTCCCGTTGTATTAGTGCGGAAAAAGGACGGCACCCTCCACTTTTGTGTAGATTATAGACGGTTGAATGCTGTCACTACAAGAGACGCCTATCCCCTGCCGCGGATTGAAGAGTCCCTAACTGCTCTAGGGAAAGCCAAGTACTTTTCAACACTTGACCTCGCCAGTGGGTATTGGCAGATCCCTGTGGCCAAAGCAGATCGACCAAAAACTGCTTTCATTACACCTATGGGACTATGGCAGTTCAAGAGAATGCCTTTCGGGCTGAACAATGCACCTGCTACCTTCCAAAGGACAATGGAGCATTGTCTTGGGGATATGAACTTGGATAGCATCCTGATTTATCTTGATGATATAGTGGTGTTCTCTGCCACCTTTGAGGAACACCTCGCTCACCTTGATGCTGTTCTAGCCCGGCTACATCAGTATGGGCTGAAGCTTAAGCCAAAAAAATGCCACCTGTTCAAAAGTGAGATTGAATATTTGGGACATGTCATTTCAAAACATGGTGTGCTCCCCAACCCAGAGAAAATCAAGGTAATACAAGAATGGAAGGCACCATCGACCGTGACTGAGGTTAGAGCCTTCCTAGGGTTAGCGGGGCACTATCAACGTTTCATCAAGCACTACGCCAATCACGCTGCTCCAATCCAGAAATTACTACATGGAGTAGACCAGAAAGGAGGTCACAAGAGGGTGGAATGGGGACTGGAACAACAAGAGGCATTTGACTTCTTAAAGCAACGGTTGGTGACAGCCCCTGTATTGGCCTTTGCTGATTTCTCCCTTCCCTTTCGGTTACAAACTGATGCCAGTAACCAGGGCCTGGGGGCCGTGCTCTCACAAATGCAAGATGGTAAGGAACGAGTTATAGCTTATGCCAGCCGCAGCCTTCATCCAACCGAGAGAAACCCTGCAAACTACAGCTCCTTCAAGTTGGATCTGTTAGCGCTGGTGTGGGCCGTCACAGAACGTTTCGCAGAATATCTCACAGGGTCTAAGTTTGAAGTCTGGACGGACAATAACCCCTTAGTACATCTCCAGACATCCAAACTTGGCGCTCTGGAACAAAGATGGGCAGCACGTCTAGCAAAGTTTGACTTTTCCCTGCATTACCACCCGGGAAGGGGCAACCACGTGGCTGATGCCCTATCACGGTACCCTTCAGCACAACCACAGCGAGATGTGGATGAAGAGGCAGAAGAAGAAGAAATTCCACCCTTAATGGGGGCTAGATCTAAGAGTAGACTACGGGTGGACCTTATCCAGGTATTGGAAGATAATAACTGGGCAGAAACGCAGAAGGATGACCCGGTGATTGCCCCAGTAATAGAGGCAATGCAGTTACGGCGTTGGCCCAGTAGAAGTGAAAGATCACAACTGCTACCAGAAACACAAAAACTGCTGAACGAATGGTCACGCCTCCTCTTGAGAAATGGCATATTGTATCGCAGAATAATGTTCCCCCATGACTCTTCGGTAACCTGGCAGGTCGTACTGTCGCGGACAAGAGCTCGACCAGTGGCAGAAAGGATCCATGTAGAAGGAGGACATTGGGGAGTCCACAAAACATTCGCCTGGTTCAAAAGGCAAGCCATGTGTGTGGGGCTGTTCCAGTTGATTGATCAGATATGTCGGCACTGTACGGTATGCTCCGTGACCAAGGGGGCTGAGGTCTAGGTGCCTCCCATGACTTGGAACACGTCTGCCCCATTGGAAGTATTGACAGTTGACTTCCTCACCCTCGACATGGCAGAAGATGGACATCGCCATGTCCTTGTTATGGTGGACCACTTTACCAAGTTTGCAGTAGCTGTACCAACTTGTGACCAGACTGCAAAAACTGCAGCTCAAGCAGTGTGGAAACACTTCTGTCTCCCTTATGGTTGCCCTCAGAAGATACATTCAGATCAAGGGCCCTGCTTTGAAAGTGAGTTCTTCCAGGAGTGGTGTCGATCATTAGGTGTCAAGAAGACGCATACGACCCCATATCACCCACAGGGTAACGGAGCCTGCGAGAGGTTTAATCGTACCATGATACAACTGTTGAGAGGGCTGGCCCAAGAGAAACGAACCAGATGGACCCATTACTTGGCTGAAGTGGTTTGGAAGTATAATCATACTGTGCACTCAGCGACAGCTCGCTCTCCTTACCACGTGATGTTTGGTCGTACTCTTGGGGGACCCACAGATCTATGGGGTGTCGTCCCCACTGAAGAACTGGAGTATACTCCAGCAACCTGGATTCGAGAGTGGAAGCGACGCCTGTTAGAAGTCCAACAGTTTGTAAAGGATCCAACTTGGGTGGAACAAGAAGAGTCAGGAACGGAGGTCTATGACCTGAAACCTGGAGATAGGGTCTTGATCAGGCGCAAAGGTGCACATCAGCAGGGCAAGCTACAAACTCCATGGGAGGAAGTGCCCGGAGTTTTGCTACAGCAACCAATTCCAGGAGTGCCAGTCTATGATGTCCAGAAGGAAAGTACACAAGACAGGCCGGGGCGGCTACACCGCAGACTCCTTAAACCCATTAGGAATTACGTAGAGATGCCTGAGAGCTTATCTAGAGAGCCGGAAGAACAGGTTTCCGAGCCACACGTAACAGCCCCAGCAGAGAATCAGTGGTGGCTACTCTCCGTTCCCTCACTGCCGCCTCCAAATCTCCCAGGAGAGATTACATATACAGACAATGCCATGCAGCCCAATGATTGCCCAGCTCGGATTCCTACTCCGGCTGTGGAGCCCTCTGACCCACTGTCCACGGAGATGCCTGAAGGTGAAGATGTACCTTTGCCCTCTCCTGAAGAAGAGCCTGAACCTCAACCCTTGAGATGCTCTCAGAGACACAACTTTGGGAAACCACCTGAACGCTTTGCACAGGAGGACTTTGTATGGTCGGTAAACTTGCCTGGAATCACAAGTTCAAGTGGGGTGGAGTGTAGTGGGATGCCCCTTTGTCCAGATTCTGGTGCAGGTCCCTTTAACTCAACTCCCCACAATCCTCTGAGCTCCTGGATCCGCCCGGGGGATATAAATGTAAGCTCCACCCAGCTTCCTGTGCTCAGAGAGATCCTGCCTGATGGGACAGCAGTGACTGGGCAAGTGAGCTGTTCCCAGGTGCTGGGTCCTCCCCTGTTAAGTCTGGTGTGCGGGCCACCAGCAGTGAGCACAAGAGCACGCAGCATCTTTCCAAGCCCCAGTCACTGGAGAGGACTCTGTTACAGTCCATTTTCAGAAGCTGTCCATGAAGTGGGTTGGCCTTATCTGCAGCCACCAGAACCTCCTGATCAAAGCAAGTAGAAAGCAGTGCCAGCAAGAAGTTTGTGCCAGAAGGAGGTCCACTCAGCTCACAGCCTGTTGAAAGAACAATTACTATCTTGGACATGTGAGAATCTTTCATCCTCTATCCTATTTGAATATTGAACTCACAACATGCTGCTGCCACCTAGTGGACATTAGTTGAATGGCAGTATAATTGTGATATGCTTTTTCTTCACAGTTCATATTAATGTTCTGTACTGTATACCGTGTTCACAGAACTCCGGTACAATTTATGTTGAAGTTCATTGTTAAGTAAAATAGTGTTGCATATCACCTCTGTCTGATCATTTGGCTGAGACCGTTACACTACAGAACTTGTAAGTAAAAAGTCTCTGCCACAGACTTGGTTGTAACTGAAGGATAAATGAGCTTAGAGAACCCTCATACGGTACCAGTATCTTGCAGCCGGTCCAGCGATACCGTACGAGTGTGGATTCACCTGGTGTCCTTCCAACTTAGCTTCCGGGCTCTTACTGAGCAGCCAGCCTTGTGCGTGGCCCTCTTCTGAAGAGTCCTCCCCTGGTTGATTTCTCAGTTGCTGGGCCTCTCCAAAACCGAGATGGCACCGGACCACCTTGGAATCCTCCTTCCAGTTACTGTGCCTCGGGCTAGCCAGCCCCGAGACTCGCAAATGGATTGATCTGCACCCCAGGCCATGAGGGCCCCTTAGGGCTGGTCAGGAGGACCAGGACCAAACAGACAGAAATATCTTCTGGACCGGAACCCAGAAGCACGTGACCTCAGTACCTTAAGTACCCTCTCCCAGAATTCACAGCGGGGCAACACACCCACTGGTTGGTTCCAAGAAAGATTGGCACCCAATGCGTCCAACTGGACTGTGTTCCTATGCTTGCCAGAGGCGACACCGACACCTATGGCCAAGCAGAACACACTGCAATCCAGCCCAAACTGAAACTGTGACCAGAATTTAGAACAATTAACCCTAAAACCCAACTGTGGTTTCAGGAACTTTAAAGTTACAAAAACATAGCGCATGCTCATTTGGAGCCCGGCGCTACAGTTGCATAAGTGTGCACACCCTTAAACCAATACTTTGTTGAAGCACCTTTTGATTTTATTACAGCACTCAGTCTTTTTGGGTATGAGTCTATCAGCATGGCACATCTTGACTTGGCAATATTTGCCCACTTTTCTTTGCAAAAACACTCCAAAACTGTCAGATTGCGAAGGCATCTACTGTTCACAGCCCTCTTCCGATCACATCACAGATTTTCAATTGGAATTAGGTCTGAGCTCTGGCTGGGCCATTCCAAAATGGTAATCTTCTTCTGGTGAAGCCATTCCTTTGTTCATTTGGATGTATGCTTTGGGTCATTGTCATGCTGAAAGATGAAGTTCCTCTTCATGTTCAGCTTTCTAGCAGAAGCCTGAAGGTTTTGTGCCAATATTGACTGGTATTTAGAACTGTTCATAATGCCCTCTACCTTGACTAAGGCCCCTGTTCCAGCTGAAGAAAAACAGCCCCAAAGCATGATGCTACCACCACCATGCTTCACGGTGGGCATGGTGTTCTTTTGGTGATGTGCATTGTTGTTTTTGCGCCAAACATATATCTTTTGTAAATATGGCCAAAAAGGTTCAACCTTGGTTTCTTCAGACCATAATACATTTTTTCACATGCTTTTGGGAGACTTCAGATGTGTTTTTGCAAAATTTTGCCGGATGTTTGTGTTCGTAAGAAAAGGCTTCCGTCTTGCCACTCTACCCCAAAGCCCAGACATATAAAGAATACGGGAGATTGTTGTCAACACTCAACCAGTACTTGCCAGATATTTCTGCAGCTCCTTTAATATTTCTGTAGGCCTCTTGGCAGCCTCCCTGACCAGTTTTCTTTACATCTTTTCATCAATTTTGGAGGGACGTACAGTTCTTGGTAATGTTACTGTTGTGCCATATTTTCTCCGCTTGATGATGACTGTCTTCGCTGTGTTCCATGGTATATATAATGCCTTGGAAACTCTTTTGTACCCTTCTCCTGACTTATACCTTTTAACAATGAGATCCCTCTGATGTTTTCGAAGCTCTCTGCGGACCATGGCTTTTGCTGTAGGATGCAACTAAGAAAATGTCAAGAAAGACCTACTAGAACAGCTGAACTTTATTTGGGGTTAATCAGAGGAACTTTAAATGATGACAGGTGTGTACTGACTCCTATTTAACATGAGTATGAATGTGATTGCTTAATTCTGAACAGCTAACTCCCCAGTTATAAGAGGGTGTGCACACTTATGCAACCACATTATTTTATTTTTTTAATTTTACCCTCCCTAAAAGATTTCAGTTTGTTTTTCAATTGAGTTGTACAGATTATAGGTCACATTAAAGTGGTGTTTCCACCCAAAAAAAAATAGCTTAAAATTCATTAAAAAATTAATTATTGGAAAAAATAATAATTTTTACTCACCTCTAAATGCCTGTTGCTAAAGGGGGTCCCTCGTAGTCTGCCTCCTTCAGTCCCGGGCACTGACATCACTTCCCCTCGGCGCAGTCAGTCATCTGGGACACGTGACAGGTCCCAGATGACTGCGCAGCGCATCACGGTGCGCGGCGCCGCTCACGCATGCGCAGTGGGTGCCCGGCTGTGAAGCCACAGCCGGGTGCCCACATTAAGAATGCCGGCGCCGCAAGCGGAGCGGGGAACGAGGGGGGGCTTCGTTCCCCCGCATCGCTGAACCCTGGGACAGGTAAGTGTCAGATTATTAAAAGTCAGCAGCTCAAGTATCTGTAGCTGCTGACTTTAAAAAAAAATTTTTTAGGGGGCACCCCACTTCAGCCCCAGAAGATTTGGCTGCTGAATGACCGGGCAATTTTTTTGCGATTCGGCACTGCATCGCTTTAACTGACAATTGCGCAACGCTGCACCAAAACAAAATTTACGTTCTTTTTTTTCCACAAATAGAGCTTTCTTTTGGTGGTATTTGATCGCCTCTGCGGTTTATATTTTTTGCGCTATAAACAAAAAAAGAGCGACAATTTAAAAAAAAAAAAATTATATTATGTACTTTTTGCTGTAATAAATATTCACATTTTTGTTTAAAAAAGCTATTTTTTTCTCAGTTTAGGCCGATATGTATTCTTCTACATATTTTTGGTAAAAAAGTTATAGCGTCTACAAAATAGGGGATGGATTTATAGCATTTTTATTATTATTTTTTTTTTTTTTTACTAGTAATGGCGGGGATTCGCGATATTTAATCCGGACTGTGACATTATGGCGGACACATCAGACATTTTTGACACATTTTTGGGACCATTGGCATGGCATGCTATAAAAATGCACTGATTACTGTAAAAATGTCACTGGCAGGGAAGGGGTTAACACTAGGGGGCGATCAAGGGGTTAACTGTGTTCCCTGTGTGTGTGTTTCTAACCTCAGGGGGAGGGGACTGACCTAGAGGAAATGACAGATCGTGGTTCCTAGCCATTAGAAACTCACGATCGGTCACTCAAAGAACAGAACAGGGATTTATGTGTTAACACACACACACGTCCCTGTCCTGCCTCTTGTGCCCGCGATCGATCGTGGCTGGCTGTCATTGCGACCGTCCGCCATGAGCATTGGCACCCCCCGCTATGTAGCGGTGCGTGCGCCTGATATATAGCCGTATAGCTACGACGGCTCATGGGATCGCGCTGACCTGCAGCAGTAAAATGACGGTGGCTGGTCAGCAAAGGGTTAAAGGTGAAAAAAGTTCTGAAATGATTCACCTTTGTCTATGTTTTTTACATCACAGAAACCTGACATTTTAGCAGGGGTGTGTAGACTTTTTATATCCACTGTATTTATATATATATATATATATATATATATATATATATAAAAATATATATACAGTGCAGTCAGTGTACAGTATATAATACAGTGTATTGAAGTGGTTAAGGGGACCCTATGACAGAATTAATAAAAAAGGGTTACCCCCCAGTCCATACCAGGCCCTTTGGGTCTGGTATAGATTTTAAGGGGAACTTGACGCCAATCTTCTTTTTTAAAACTGTGCGGGGTCCCCCCCAAAATCCATACCCCTTGGATCTGGCATAGATTTTAAGGGGAACTCCATGCTAAAATTGAAAAAAAAATTGGTGTGGGGCCCCCCAAAATCCATACCAGACCCTTATCCGAGCGAGCAGCCTGGCAGGCCAGGAAAGAGGGGGATGAGCGAGTGCCCCCCCCATACCAGGCCGCTTGCCCTCAACAAGGGGAAGATTCTTTGGGGTCCCCACCAAAGCACCTTGTCCCCATATTGATGGGGACAAGGGCCTCATCCCCACAACCCTTGCCAAATGGCTGTGGGGGCCGGCGGGCGGGGGGATTATCAGAATCTGGAAGCCCCCTTTAACAAGGGGGCCCCCAGATCCTGTTCCCCCGTATGTGAACGGTTAGGGGGTACACAGTTTTTGACAATTCCTTTATTAAAAAAGAAAAAAAAGTGTCTTTCGATGTCCATCCATCTTCAATCACACTGCACAATGAAACCGTAAAATAAAAAAAAATAAAAGAAGCTCTGATTCATTGGGAGGCACCCCGCCGCCTGCTGTATCTTAGCTGTGACAGCTGTTATATAGTCAAGGGCGGTGCCACCCGGTGATGTAACCGAGTGACCCCGCCCCTTTTGACATCATGTTACATAGGTTGAAAAAATACCATCAAGTTTAACCAAAAAAAATAAATAAAAGAATGCAATCCCAAATAAGGAAACCTACACCCACAGTTGATCCAGAGGAAGGCAAAAAACCCCAGCAAAGCATGCTCCTATTTGCTACAGCAGGGGAAAAAATTCCACCCTGATCCCCCGAGAAGCAATCGGATTTTCCCTGGATCAACTTTACCTATAAATGTTAGTACCCAGTTATATTGTGTACATTTAGGAAAGAATCCAGGTCTTTTTTAAAGCAATCGACTGAGCTGGCCAGAACCACCTCTGGAGGGAGTCTATTCCACATTTACACAGCTCTTACTGTGACGAAACCTTTATGGCTATAACTTGCATATAAGCCTTTAAAATTAACACTTTTGATTTTTCACGTTCGTGTCTCATAGACTTTAACGGTGTTCGCACAAATTTTTTGCCTGTTCGAAGTGTTCTGGTGCAAACCGGAGGGTGTAGTGAGAATAATTATTTCATCCCCTGCAGATTTTGTAAGTTTACCTACTTACAAAGAAATGAAGGGTCTATAATTGTTATCATAGGTGTGTGTCAACCAAAAATCGAGCAAAAACATAAGATACAAATGTTATAAACTGATTTGCAGTGAGTAAAATAAGTATTTGAACTCCTACCAACCAACAATAATGCTAGCTCCCACAGACTGGCTACAGTATGTGCTCATGTGGTACACAGATTCGTCGTGTTGATTTAGGAAGGTGCTCCTAATGACAACTTGTTAAAAGACACCTGTCCACAAAATCTCTTTCTTCCATTCAAACCTCACTATCATGGGCAAGACCAAAGAGCTGTCAAAGGACACCAGGGACAAGACTGTAGACCTGCACAACGCTGGAATGGGCTACAAGACCATCAGCAAAAAGCTTGGTGCGAAGGAGACAACTGTTTGATGATTATTTTGTATTTTTTCCATTTGCGAATAATCAATCCATCGCCCTCGGTCTGGAGCTTAATGCAAGATTTTGCATCATGTGTTAAGAATGATCATGAGAAAAGTGAAGGATCAGCCCAGAACTACACAGGAGGAGCTTGTGAATGATCTCAAGGCATGTGGGACCACAGTCACCAAACAAACCATTGGTAACACAATACGCCGCCATGGATTGAAATCCTGCAGCTGCCACAAGGTCCCCCTCCTCAACCCTGAACTGAACCAATTTATAACATTTGTAACATGTTTTTTTCTGGATTTTTGGTTGATATTCTGTCTATAATTTAAAATACACCTATGATAAAAATTATAGACCCTTTATTTCTTTGTAAGTGGGCAAACTTACAAAATCTGCAGAAGAGTAAATAATTATTTTCCGCACTGTAGCTACTGGTGACAAAAGTATATCTGTCCCCGTTTTGCAATCTCGCATGCACTATACCAGATAGTTTGATCTATGTGTGTATGTGTAGTGGTCATCTTGCTGTACCATAGTAGGTGAACCTCGTTATTGCAATAGAGAGTATATGCAGCTCCTTTTGTTTTAGTTATCCTTGTTCCTTCAGGTCTGGAATTCTATAGCTAGTGTTAGCTCAAGGCTCAGTAACTAGCATAGGCTAAAGTCAGGCTAGGCATCCAACTGCCCATAGATAGTTAGAAGTCCAGTTTCCTAACAGATTGGAAGCCACTAAGGACTAAGAAGCATAGTAGATGGCCCTGAGTGCTAGTGTCACACCATGATTTCTGCTGGTGAGAAGCTATGTTTCACGTTGGTAGGACAACGGTTGAAGGATCTTCACATCATCACTGATTCTGTCTTCAGGCCTTCAACACCAAGACAAGTGCCACATCGTGATCATCCTCTGAGTCCCTACAACCAGACTTTGCTGTAACATTCATCTGGAGCTATCTTTATTAATAATTATCTATACCTGGGTATATGTGCACATTACCACCAGGACTACTTTTAGGCCCTTTGTTGAGATAGCCTGTTTGTGCATTGGTTGCAGCAGTTCTTCTTCCAATTACTTTGAATAGATTACTAGTTGATTTCCCAGGAAGGAAATCCCCTCTGCTCACAGAAGCCCTGTCCTAGGTGGGCGCACTGACAATTTAACAGTCAAACCCACTCTTCCACTTAGCAAAGGTTCTGGTTCTTTTGTATACCTATAGGTTTAGTGCAATATCCTTTTTGGGGAGAACAATTTTTCATTAACCCCCCCCCCCCCCCAAAAAAAAATATCTAACGTACTGGCTCTGGACAAAGATGGAGAAAAGACCATTAAGCACTGTTCAGATCAGGGAAAGCTGAATAATGTGAGGTAGGAATTTAGTTATTAGAAGATCTTGAGGGGTTTCACTAACAAATGTGATCATGGTTGTTAAACGTAGAGTATAACTATTGGAATTAGCCAATAGTAGGAGCTGTAAACTGTAATGCGGCGTATACAAGAGCGGATTTTCCGTCGGAAAAAACTTGGATGTTTTTTCCGACGGAAATCCGCTCAAGCTTGGCTTGCATACACACGGTCACACAAAAGTTCTCTGAACTTTCGACCGTTAAGAACGCGGTAATGTACAACACTACGACGATCCAAGAAAATTAAGTTCAATGCTTCCGAGCATGCGTCCAATTGTTTCCGAGCATGCGTAGGAATTTTGCGCGTCGGGATTGCTACAGGCGATCGGAATTTCCGATCGGAACTTTTTCCGACCGAAAAATAGAGAACGTGCTCTCAATCTTTTGCTGGCGGGAATGCGGCCAGCAAAAGTCCGATGGAGCATACACACGGTCAGATTTTCCGACCAAAAGCGCTCATCTGTCTTTTGCTGGCCAAATTTCCGATCGTGTATATGGGGCATTAGCCAAAAAGATATCAGCAGTTCCCATTGACACTTTGGTGCATGCAGTTATAGGTGACCTTTATTCTCTGTAGTAATCCCTATCCTGACCATGCTCCAGGCTGTATAATGAAATTAGATTGAGATGGGTTTTAATGTATATGCAGTTTGTAAAGGCTAAGGTGATGAAAAGTTGGTGGCCAGGTTACCTAAACGTAACCAATAGAAACACATGTGAAACCTTTGGAATTAACTGTTTTTATGTAGTAATTTGCCATATAATGTGATCTGATCCTGATCTAAGTCACAACAATAGACAAACACAGTGTCAGGGAACAGGCCGTGGAAGTACTGGCAATCTTGCCAGTAGAAGAAATGGGGGCCATAGGTGCATCATGTGACAGATGGTTCCCCCTGCTGGCCTATATAAGGCTGCCTCTGTCTGACCCAAGTTGCTGGATTGTCTTCAGCTCTCCCTGAGTTCCTGAACATGCACCTGTTTCTCGTTGTCTTACTGTGACCCGGATTGTTCCTTGGCTTACCCTGATCTTCTCCTGGCTCTGGCCCGGCTTACCCTAAGGACTACTCTTCTGCCTAACCTGTCTGCTTGCCTGTGTATGACCTTGGCCTGTTTAAAGAACTTGTTTCTATCTGAATACCTCTGCTACTTGTGTGTGACCCTAGCCTGCCTTAGAGACTTTGCTATTTCCTACAGCAGTCTACCTTCCCGTATATGATCACCGGTGTTGGATCCTCGGCCAGGCCTTTGCTGACTTCCCTGGATATCCTATGCCCTATATCCTATCCACACTCCTTAAGGACTGCTTCCAGCACCTCCTCAAGTTGCCTGCTGCCTTAGAGACTTTTCTATTTCCTACACCAGTCTACCTACCCGTGTATGATCACCAGTGTTGGATCCTCAGCCAGGCCTTTGCTGACTTCCCTGGATACCTGTCAGGGAAATACCGTACTTCGTCGCCGGGTTCCAAGAATGCGCACGCGCGGTAGAGCGGCTCAGCGAACAGTACAGGTACGCCGGGTAGCGGGTGCGCATGCGCGGGTCCATGGCGCTCGGGTATCTGATGCAGCTCAGCCAGTGCGGCTCACCGCTGTGCGCGGCGCTGACAGAGGACGAGTGCGCATGCGTACTCCGGGTATCCCACCTGACCACTTACCTGGCCTATAAAAGGCTTCCTCTGTCTCTTCACAAATCGCTGATTTGTTGTCTCTTTCTGAGTCTTGGCTCCAGTCCTTGTATCCAGTATCCTGTATCCAGTACCTTGTATCCAGTACCCCGTATCCTGTACCTGCTTGATTACCTGTGCCTGACCCGGAATCCGCTTGACCACCACTGCTGTTACCTGTGCTTGACCCTCGGCCTGCTTACTGGACATTCTCTGAGTTACTTACCTGTGTTGGATCCCTGGCCTGTTTCCTGGATACCTCTTCTGCCTGATTACCTGTGCTTGACCCTCGGTCTGCTTACTGGACATTCTCTGAGTTACTTACCTGTGTTTGATCCCTGGCCTGTTTCCTGGATACCTCTTCTGCCTGATTACCTGTGCTTGACCCTCGGCCTGCTTACTGGACATTCTCTGAGTTACTTACCGGTGTTTGATCCCTGGCCTGTTTCCTGGATACCTCTTCTGCCTGATTACCTGTGCTTGACCCTCGGCCTGCTTACTGGACATTCTCTGAGTTACTTACCTGTGTTTGACCCCTGGCCTGCTTCCTGGATACCTCTTCTGCCTGATTACCTGTGCTTGACCCTCGGCCTGCTTACTGGACATTCTCTGAGTTACTTACCTGTGTTTGACCCCTGGCCTGCTTCCTGGATACCTCTGCTGCCTGATTACCTGTGCTTGACCCTCGGCTTGCCTACCGGACTTTCTCTGAGTTACCTGTGTTCGACCCCCCTGCCTTGGTGTTCTGGACTTCCAGTTCTCACATGCACCTAAGGGTTCTCCTCCAGCACACGTTCTGGTATCTACATAGCCTCTGCCTCATCACGGTCCTGCCAGGTGTCTACTTCCAGTGCAGCATCAGCCTCTCCTGGTCAACGTCGCTACTGCACACCACCTGCAACACACCTGCTGGCAACCCGTGCATCTTTGTGCCCGGTGACCTCTGTATCCACTCCAGAGGCATCGTGCACCTAGTCGCAAGGGGAGCAGCTCTCAGCATTTCGGCCCGGGTGAGTACCTCTGACAATACCCTATGCCATATATACTGTCCACACTCCTTAAGGACTGCTTCCAGCACCTCTTCAAGTTGCCTGCAAGTGGTAATTTGCTCAAGTCCTGCACATCCTGCTGGCAACCCGTGCTTCTTTGAGCATTAAACCCTGCGCTAACTTCATGGGTATACTGCACTCAGCCACAAGGGGAGCTGCTCTCAGCATCTCAGCCTCAGAAAGGTAATCTGACAGTACAATCCAGCCATGTCAGAGGCTGACAGAGTTGGCACCCTACTCAAGGCCCTATGCCAGCAGGTTACCACCCTTACCCAGGCAGTACAGAGACTTCAAGAGGGCTATTTTCAACTAGAGGGGTGGCTGCAGCATCTGACTGTATCACCGGCGCCTGCAGACCCAGGCCCCTCATCTGCCAGTGCGACCCCAGCTTCCCCTCCACAAGAGCAGGCCAGCTCGAATCCTAGTGTGTATTGACTTCCCCTGTACCAAGAGTCCCCATGCCTGAATGTTTCAGGGGCGATCGGAAGAAGTTCAGAGCTTTCAGGAATGCTTGCTTACTGTACCTAGCTCTCCAACTCAGAATTTTCTTTTCAGAGTCTGTAAAGGTGGAATTCCTTATCTCTTTACTGTTAGAAGAGCCCGAGGCCTGGGCCCACAACCTGCTCGAACAGTAAAGCCCTGTATTAGATTCTGTAGATACTTTCTTGGAATCAATGGCTCAGCTTTATGACGACCTACAGCGTACGGCCACTGCTGAAACCATCCTGCACACACTGACCCAAGGTAAAGGCACGGTTGAGGACTATACTGTGGACTTTCGTAAATGCTTTGCAGACGCCGGGTGGAACGAGGCCTCTCTCAAGTATCAATATCGCCATGGCCTTTCATAGGCTCTTAAGGATGAACTTGCCCGAGTTGAGATCCCCGCTACCCTGGAGGGCCTAATCCAATTAGCCATCAAGTTGGACAGGCGCCTGCGAGAGCGGCGGTCCAAATGTTTTCAGACTTCCCGGCCTACCTGGATGCTACCTAAAGTTCCACCACTTAATTCCCCTCTACCAGCCCCTTTCTCTTCTCCTGCTTCCAAATGTGAACCCATGCAACTTGGTCTGGTCCGTTCTCCCTTGACTTTTGATGAGATGCAACGCTGCCGTCAGGCCAATCTTTTCCTGTATTGCGGAGGAGCCGGACACTTTCTATTAAATTGCCCTGTGAGGCCCACTAAGTCTCGTCGACAGCATATGGTAAATTGTCAGGTGGCTAGTCCTATCTCTTCTCATCTGGTCCTCTCAGTCACCCTGCGGGTGGCAGAAGTGGAGATTCAATCCCAAGCCATCGTTGACTCTGGGGCATGTAGCTGCTTCCTGGACTCCTCCTTCGCAAAGAGACTTTGTATTCCACTCCACGAAAAAAAGCAGAGCCTTAAAATACACCTTGCAGATCGCTCTCTACCCTGCTCTGGACCCGTAACCCAGGAAACCAGGCCCATTCTCACCACTAGAGAATAAAAAAAACAGCGCTCAATGTGATCATGAAAAAAGTTTATTTGAAAATCTGCTCTAATGACAGAACAGAGCAGGAAACAGTTCAATAGGGCATACTGTTCAGATCTTTGAAGGAATATAGTGAAACCAAAGATTAAAAATTAGAAATTACAGCATTGCACCATACCGCCTCAGGTCCTGAAGACTGGGGATGTGTCAAGATGTTACTGATCCTTCACTTTTAGCTGTGTGCAAGGGCCGGCTTCACACTCCATATGCAAAAAAAAGCAGATGATATTGTGGAGGGGGAGGGAGAAAGAGACACTCTCCTCGATGATTGCAACAGATGCCGCTGGACGCAGGGAAGAGGATGGAATAAACAGTAGTAATGTTGTGCTGGACTTTCTCAGCCATCAGCGCTGAAGGCATCACACATCTAGCTGTGGGGGAGGGAGTAAACACACAGCCTGAAGACCCGGAAGAGAAAGGACACCGCCGCTAGTCTGGAACACAGGACGGCAGGGCGCCAGCTGATAAGGTTGTTAAGGCGACCGTGACTTACTAGTTTTGCGCGCATGCGCTTTGTCAAAGTCCAGGACTTTGACAAAGCGCATGCGCATGATTTTTAATCTTTGGTTTCACTATATTCCTTCAAAGATCTGAACAGTATGCCCTATTGAACTGTTTCCTGCTCTGTTCTGTCATTAGAGCAGATTTTCAAATAAACTTTTTTCATGATTCCATTGAGCGCTGTTTTTTTTTATTCTATTTGTGTTTGAACTTTGCTCTGAAAGTTAAACAGCTGCCTGGGGTCGGAATATATTCTACTTCTGAAGTTGCCTTGATATTTGGTTCAGATGAGACTGTGTTTTTTTGAGCGCAGAGAATTTTGTGTGTTTCTATACCATTCTCACCACTGCAGGCCACCAAAAATGTTATCCATTTTGACATCATCTGTTCACCTATGTTTCCTATTATTCTAAGATTTCCATGGCTAAAAGCCCATAATCTACATATAGATTGGGGCACGAAAGCGATATGCTTCCCTTATGCTTATTGTTCCAACATTGTCTTTTCTCAAGGACTTTCAAATCAGCCAATTGCCTGACAATTCAGCCTACTTCTAATGAACATCAGAATGTCCCTCCAGTATACCAAGGGTTTATGGACATTTAAAAAAAAAAGAAAGCATACAAATTCCCTCCACATCGGTCTTATGACTGTCCAATTGAATTATTACTGGAGCTGAAATTCCAGTTGGCCAAATATTCCCCCTATCAGAGGTTGCGTTAGAAGCTTTACGAACGTATATTGACGAAAACCTTTGAGAAGGGCTTAATTCGCCCTTCCTTATCCCCGGCCCTAGCTGGAATATTCTTTCTTGAGAAAAAGAATGTCACCTTGTGCCCCTGTGTAGATTATAGAGCTCTCAACAAGATTACCATCAAAAATCGCTACTCGCTCCCCCTTATTCCTGAACTATTCCAGAGGTTCCAAACTGCCTGCATTTTCACTAAACTGGACCTACGAGGAGCCTATAATCTTGTACGAATTGGGAAGGGGGACGAGTGGAAGGCAGCTTTCAGATCTCGATTTGGCCATTTTGAGTACCTCGTCATGTCATTTGGACTCTGTAACGCTTCGACTACTTTCCAACATTTGGTAAATTACATCTTTAGGGAATATCTTGATAACTTTATGATTGTCTATCTTGATGACATCCTCCATCTTCCCTGTCACATTGGAACTTCATCAAAACCATGTAAAGAGGGTACTTTCAACTCGCAGGGAACATGGACTTTATGTAAAAGCGGAGAAGTGCGATTTCAAAAGACCAGTTGTTCAGTTTTTAAAATTTGTCATCTCCACCGAGGGAATTCCAATGGATCCACAAAAGGTCAAGGCAATTCTGGAGTGGCCAGCCCCTGTAGATAAGAAGGGTGTCCAACGATTTATTGGTTTTACCAATTTCTATTGAAGGTTTGTGAAACGATTCTCTGCTATAATAGCACCCATTACTCGCCAGCAGATTTGGTTTCAGTGGCCTCAAGAAGCACAAGTGTCCTTCGATAAATCGAAGAAGTTGTTCATTTCTGCTCCAGTACTGCAACATCCTGATCCGGCTCTACTTTATGTGCTGGAGGTAGACGCCTCAGAATTAGCCACACGGGCAATCTTGCCCCACCGTCAAGGGCCTAAATCACTCCTTTACCCTGTAGCCTTTGCCTCGCGGAAGTTGAGTCCACCAGAGAAGTACTATGACGTGGGCAATCCGAAACTATTGGCCATCAAATTTGCTTTAATAGAATGGCGGTACCTACTGAAGGGAGTTGCTCACCCTATTCAGATTTTTACGGATCACAAGAACCTGGAGTATCTTAGAACAGCAAGACGTTTAAGACCTCATCAAGCTCGGTGGGCATTTTTCGTCTCCAGGTTCAACTTCCACATTTCCTATCATCCTGGCTCTAAAAACGGGAAAGCCGATGCTTTGTCTAGAATGTTCCCAGATGTTCCCGGAACAGTTGAACCAGGTACCATCATGTCTGGGCAAAATGTTTTACTTATACAACCTGACCTAAAGACAGCAAATTAGGCAAGCTTCCAGGCAGTGTACTGAACCCAAGGTACCTTCTCTGACAAATCAGGAAGGATTACTTTGGTTTTGAGGCAAGATATTTGTCCCTTAACAAGTGACACTCCAAGTCTTAAGGACCTTCCATGACCATAAGCTTGCTGGTAATTTTGGGGAGCAGAAAACCCCGGAGCTTATACAGTGCTCCTTCTGGTGGCCCAGCTGGAGGCAAGATTGTAAAGATGTAAAGACTATGTCAGGTCATGTACCATTTGCCAATGTAATAAAGGGGCCAATACCAACTCTTGGGGCCTGTTGAGACCATTGCCCATCCCAGAACAGCCCTGAAGAAAGATTTTGATGGACTTCATCGTAGACTTGCCCCCTTCCGAAGGTTTCACCACCATTTTGGTAGTGGTGGATCGTCTTTCAAAAATTGCACATTTCTTACCTATGGTTGCCATTCTTTCTGCTGTTGACACTTCTAAATTCTGGAAGGATCTCTGTAAATCTTTAGCAATTGAAGTATGCCTTTTGTCTGCCTATCATCCACAGAGCAACGGCCAGACTGAAAGGACAAATCAGACGCTGGAACAATATCTTTGTCTCTGCACCTGTTCTCAAGGTCCCTTGTGCGAAATTCGCCTACAATAACTCTTTAAATCCTACCACTAATTAAACTCCTTTCTGGGCCATTTATGGCTTTCACACATCATTCTTACCCAATTCCATTCCAGAAACATCCGTACCTGCAGTCCAGGACAGGATAAAATTCATCCAATCCAATTACCAACAACTTCGGGAAGCTATGCAAGAGGCGTAAGATAGTTACAAGAAATATCATGACAGAGGGAGAAAAGACAGCCCTACTTTCAAGGTAAGAGGTGAAGTTTAGCTATCTGCAATAAACCTCAAACTCTCATGTCCATCACGAAAACTGGGACCAAGGTTCATTGGTCCTTTTAAGATCAAGAAGGTGGTAAATACAGTAGCCTTTGAATTGCCATTGCCCAGTTCCTAGGAGATTCACCCGTTATTTCATGCTTCACTGTTGAAACCAACAGTTCCCAGTCCCTTCCCGGAAAAAGAAGAATTACCACCACCTCCAGTCTTAGTAGGAGGTGAGACCCAATTTGAAGTGGAGACCATCTTGGATTGCACAAAAAGAGGGAGACAAGTACAGTACCTCATCAAGTGGAAGGGGTACCCTCCAGAGGATAATTCCTGGGAACCCTCAAGCAATATACATGCCAATAAACTGGTAAAAGCCTTCCACAGCACACACTCTGAGAGAATGGCTAGATTGGGCATCCAGAGTCTGCCACTTGGGGGGGGGGGGGGCACTGTCAGGGAATAGGCCATGGAAGTACTGGCAATCTTGCCAGTAGAAGAAATGGGTGCATCATGTGACAGATGGTTCCCCCTGCTGGCCTATATAAGGCTGCCCCTTCAGCTCTCCCCGAGTTCCTGAACATGCACCTGTTTCCTGTTGTCTGGCTGTGACCCGGATTGTTCTTTGGCTTACCCTGATCTTCTCCTGGTTCTGACCCGGCTTACCCTAAGGACTACTCTTCTGCCTAATCAGTCTGCCTGCCTGTGTATGACACTGGCTTATCCTAAGGACTACTCTTCTGCATAACCTGTCTGCTTGCCTGTGTATGACTTTGGCCTGTTTAAAGGCCTTGTTTCCATCTGAATACCCCTGCTACTTGTGTGTGACCCCGGCCTGCCTTAAAGACTTTGCTATTTACTACACCAGTCTACCTACCCATGTATGATAACCGGTGTTGGATCCTCAGCCAGGCCTGTGCTGACTTCCCTGGATACCCTACTCCCTGTATCCTGTCCACACTCCTTAAGTCCTGCATGTCCTGCTGGCAACCCGTGCTTCTTTGAGCATTATACCCTCTGTGCCAACTTCAGGGGTATACTGCGCTCAGCCGCAAGGGGAGCTGCTCTCAGCATCTCCGCCTCAGAAAGGTAATCTGACACACAGTGTGTTTAAAGTGGTTGTATCCTCCTCTTGCACATTTTTACCTACAGGGAAGCCTATAACAAGGCTTACCTGTATGTAAAATGAATATCCCCTAAACCTGTATGGCTTAGAAGATATTCACCTTGCATGTAGCCGCTGACGTCAGCAGCGCATGCGCTCTGAAAGTCTGGCGAATGCTGCCAGAAAATAAGAGCTCCGGCCACTCACAGCGGAAGGGGTTAACACTAGGGGACGATCAAGGGGTTAACTGTGTTCCCTCACTGTGTTCTAACTGTAGGGGGAATGGGACTGTCTAGGAGGACAGAGAGATTGTTGTTTATACATAGTATGAACACACAATCTGTCTCTACTCCCCTGAAAGAACGGGGACGTGTGTGTTTATACACACACATCCCGGTTCTCGCTCTGTCACTCGCATCGGCTCCAGGCAATTGCTGCGGGCGCCCCTAGTGGCCAAAAGGCAAAGCGACATAAGGTAAAGTCATTTCGCCCAGCCGTGCCATTCTGCCACAGTAAAACTGCGGCGGCTGTTCAGCAAGCGGTTAACCACTTAAGGACCGAGCCTCTTTTTAACACTTGTTGTTTACAAATTAAATAAAAAAAATTTTGCTAGAAAACTACTTAGAACCCCTAAACATTATATACTGTATTTTTATAACACCCTAGAGAATAAAATGGCAGTTGTTGCAATACTTTCTGTCACACCGTATTTGCGCAGCTGTCTTACAATCGCATTTTTTGGGGAAAAAATACACTTTTTTTAATTAAAAAATAAGACAACAGTAAAGTTAGCTTAATTTTTTTTATATTGTGAAAGATAAAGTTACACTGAGTAAATTGCTACCCAACATGTCACGCTTCAAAATTTTGTCTGCTCGTGGAATGGTGACAAACTTTTACCCTTAAAAATCTCCATAGATAATATCTACAGGTTGCCAGTTTTGAGTTACAGAGGACATCTAGGGCTAGAATTATTGCTCTCGCTCTAACAATCGTGGCGATACCTCACATGTGTGGTTTGAACACCATTTTCATATGCAGGTGCTACTCACGTATGCGTTCGCTTCTGCGCATGAGCTACTCACGTATGCGTTCGCTTCTGCGCGTGAGCTCTTTGGGACGGAGAGCTTTAAAAAAAAATGATTTGTTTTTTTTCTTATTTATTTAACTTTTTATTTTTTATTTTGACACTGTCTTTAAAAAAAATAAAAATTTGGGTCACTTTTATTCCTATTACAAGGGATGTAAACATCCCTTGTAATAGGAAAAAAGCATGACAAGACCTCTTAAATATGAGATCTGGGGTCAAAAAGACCTCAGATCTCATATTTACATTAAAATGCAATTAAAAAAATAAATAAATGTCACTTGAAAAAAAATAAAATAAGAGCTATGGGCGGAAGTGACGTTCGGCGTCGCTTCCGCCCACCCATGCTATGGAGCCAAGCGGGGGCCATCTTCCCCTTACTCAGCAGACAGGCATCCACAGAAAAGGACGCGATTGTCTCTGCTGCTACCGGCGAGTCCGGTAAGCGGGCAGGGACGACCGGAGCATGGCGGGAGGGGGGTGGGAACCTCTTCACGTTTTGCGTGAAGTGGTTAATACGGGTATTCATTAAAGACATGAGAAGTTAGAATTGTTTGTTTGTTTTCAGCTTAAGCACATTGTGTCTGTCTGTTGTTTTGACTTAGATGAAGATCAGATCACATTTTATGGGACAAATTACTGCAGAAAATCAATGCATTTCAATAGTATTCACATACTTTTTTTTTTACCACTGTGTGTTCTTTATATAGTCTGGCATGTGCATTATTTACAATTTTTTTTATCAAACTGTATACAGTGTTAGAAATGCATACATATAAACACACACGCACACACACACATCCAGACACATGTACACACACACATACAGACACATGCACACACACATACATACACACACCAGTGTTGCCAACCCCCCGGAGTGAAATTTACTGGCAGAATGCCAAAATTTACAAATGGCACCTTTTTTTTTTTTTTTTTTTACAGCCAGTAATCATGACATATACTGACAGAGCCACATTTTTTTACTGGCACTGCAAAAAAGTACCTAAAATAGCCATTTTCTGTGCTAAACAGTGCAAATTTCAATATTTAAACTATAGATATCTAGCTAGATTAGCAATGTGTTTGAGTAAAAAAACATATTTCTCCATTTACATGCTACGGGGGGCAGAGGCTACACGGACATGGTACAGGAGGTCAGAGTCTGTGTGGACATGGTACAGGAGGAGGTCACTCCTCACTTCCTCACAGTAGGTTCCTCCTCTGTCCTCCTTCACATTATCTCTCATTCACCCCCCCACAGTAGTGTCCTCCTTTGCCCCCTTTATATTACCCACCACATGAGGAGGAGTGTCCTCACTCCTGCCAATGTATGTACATATATACCAAACCCTTATGTGTCTCCTTTATTAGGAGGTCTGTGTAGTGTTCTCCTATTGGTGAAGTGACCTTGCTTGGAGAGGATCACTTTACATACATTGTAAAAGGCACACAAACGATTAATGTCATGTTTCTGTCTATGACGAGCAATGTTTGTGGAATGGATCAGAATTGTATAATAAAAGTATCTATTATTATGGCAAATAAGAAATAGGGTATTAGATACATAATAATTCAGGGATCTCAGGCAGCAGTTGCTAAATTTAAATGGTGCTCCTTTCCAGAGTGTAGATCTCCTGCCCATGACCAACCTCCTCTTCTTTGGTGAGGTGCGGCCGAGAATGAATGCCTGGCACTGCCTGCCATTCAAAAATGGTGCTAGGCGGCGCCATCATGTAACGGCGCATGCGCAGTTGCACTGTCGGCCCGCAGCCATCTTCTTTACGTGTACCGCTGAACGAAATAGGCATTTACGAGCAGCCCAAAAATGGTCTGAAATTTACGGGCTGCTGTAAATTAATGGGCGGTTGATAACATACACACACACAAACATACAGACACATGCACACACAAAAATATGTATAAAGCCATTAAAAAAGTTCTAGCACAGTACCTTCCTTCACACAGCTAGGTACTGCACTGTAGGGGGAAGCAGAGAGCACAGCACACTCCCCTCCCTTTACTTTCACTTTGCTGAGACTGACGGAGCTCCCCCACAGTGCTGAAGTACAGTTTGGCTGGGGATCGGGGGACCTGGCTCATCTGACAGCCCTTCTCTACCATGATCCCGCGGCACCCCAGGGTGCATACATATACATACAGACATATGCACACACACACAGAAGGCTGATCTAGTATGTTATTGTAGGTGGTAAAGTAAGACACAGGAAAAATATTTAGGAACAAGCTGCTGCCTTCAGAAAATTGGAAACTGGAAAAAAAAAAAAACGCAAGGAAAGCTCAGTGTAATCCCAACCATCATGCCTATGAGCAAGCAATAGTAAAAGTTGATCATAAAATCAGAGGGGAAGGACCTGTGTCCTTTATTCATAGGCATGCACAGGGGGTGTGCTTGGGCACACCTTAATCACTATATGCGGTGCCGATTCCCCCTACTGCCCAGGCTCCCCCCGGCTGCTGCGGAGGATGTTTCAGGATCGTGAGCGGGGGAAGGGGCTAGTAAATATGTAATTTACGGGGGGCGGAGCTAGCGGTCGGCATGTGAACAGCGCCATACCGGAGCTCCGTACAGGACGAGTAATCCTTTGGCCATCCTGAGTGTCACGGTCGGACACTAATCTGTTATCCTGACACCTCCGTGAGACTGCCGTGACCTGGCAGAACATTCCGGAATGGTTAAATACGGGCCACCGGCCCGGGATTCGCCCGCAGAACGCCTCTCCCAGTTTGCATGGGGGTCGCAAGATGGCGGCTGCCACGAGGCAGACGAACAGGGACCCAGCAACACTCAGCAGAGCACCGCTGAGCGCCCACCACAATCTGGCAAGGTAAGCCCACTGCCCCCTAGAACCAAGGGACAGAAGAGAGGCCTTTCCCTGGACAGACTGCCGAGAGAGGACATGGGGGACATGACACCTGCAGTGGGGGAAGGGGAGTCATCCCTGAAGCAGATAATGGAGGCCATATGTACCTGCCAGGCCACACTGACTGAACATATAGATGGAATAAGGGCTGAAATGTCCTTCCTAAAGAATAATGTGCAGAACATTAGAGAGAGGGCTGCTGAGGCTGAACAGAGAATTAGTGACCTGGAAGATGTAGTCCGCCCACTAGAACATAAAGTGCATGATATTCACTATGAAGTAAACGCACATACTGATAAGCTGGGGGACATGGAAGACCGCCGAAGGAGGAACAATATCCGCCTAGTGGGTTTCCCAGAGAGCGCTGAGGGCAAACAACCTGAAGACTTCCTTGAACTGTGGCTCAAGGATACTATGGCGGAAACCACCTTCTCACGTCTGTTTTCCATAGAAAGGGCTCATAGGATACCATCAAAACCCCCACCACCAGGTGCCCACCCTCGTCCAATGATAGCCCGCATCCTTCACTTTAGAGACCGGGAAAACATCCTGCGTGCGGCCCGCACAATAGGAGATCTACAATACGAAGGAAACAGAATTTCTATATACCCGGACTTCTCTGCTGCCACGCAGAGGCAAAGGGCCAGCTTTGTGCAGGTTAAAAAGAGGCTCAGAGATTTGCAATTGGCTTATAGCATGCTTTATCCTGCAAAATTGAGAGTGGTAGACAGGGGTAAAGTTTCCTTTGTTAACTCCCCTACAGAAGTCTCACGCTGGCTGGACGCTAGAGGGCGCCCAAGTCCTGAAGCTGGACGCTGACAGAAGGATATGTATCCTCCACATGAGTCCTCTACGGCAAGATCTGTACACCTGGCCAAGATGATTAGCCTGGAGGCTGAAGAGTTTACCTTTTTTGCTGTGACACTACAATATAAAGTTAGTCCTGTATGGTCTAATCCGCTGATTCAACATATTTGTTTTTTTACCCTCCTGGATGATGTATCACCTTTTTGATTATTTTTTTTTGTTTTTTTATTATAATTTTTACCCCTTTTTGAATTTTTTTTCTCTTCCCCCTTTCCTTTTTGAGGGAGGAGAGCATAGAAGGAGATAGAGGAGAACAATTTTATTTATTTTTTTCCTCATCCCCCCTTGTTTTATCCAGTGGGTGCAACT
Source organism: Lithobates sylvaticus (assembly GCA_028564925.1). Lineage (NCBI taxonomy): Eukaryota > Metazoa > Chordata > Amphibia > Anura > Ranidae > Lithobates > Lithobates sylvaticus. Next base: position 137,136,578 of record CM053031.1, read on the forward strand.
CATTCCGCAGACAAGTTCCTGAACTGTACTACGCCTAGACTGTATCCCCCTGGGATTAGGTGTCCGCACGGAAGAGTGAAGACTGAGGATAAACTCTTCCCCCTGCTGTTTTGCTGGGACTTTTTTGTCTCTCAGGCGTGGTATGAACTCAAAGATAAAACGTTCCCTCGTTTTTGACTTCATACGACGTTATAAACCTCATATAATTATGCTCCAAGAAACGCATCTCCAAGGATCTAAGGTTATGGCTCTAAAAAGGGCCAACATTTTGAGGGTCATACATGCAGAATACTCAACGTACTCTAGAGGGGTGGCCATATTGGTTACAAAAAAAGCGGCAGCGCATATCATACAGGTTAAATTAGACCCTAATGGTCGATACGCTGTATTAGTGTGTCAAATGTTTAATGTGTGTCTAACCTTGGTTTGCGTATATGTCCCTCCACCATTCTCATTTCAAATGTTAGAAAATATACTTAAAGAAGCTGTGTTGATAGCACAGGGTCCACTACTATTGCTGGGAGATTTTAATGTGGTGTCAGATGGGGTTCTGGACAGACACGGCTGTGCATCTGACACACGTCACACTCTCTCGTCCTGGTTGGACAGCTATGCTCTTACTGATGTGTGGCGCCGTAATAACCCAGGGGTCAGAGCATACTCATGTCACTCTGTTACTCACGGGACACTTACTAGAATTTATATGCTTTTGTCCTCAATAGATGGTCTCCCACTTATAGCCGGGGTCAGATACCTCCCTAGGGCACTGTCAGATTATTCGCCTATAGAAGTCACATTGGACTTGAATGTACCCATTGGGAAACGACAATGGCGAATGCGAACACAGTGGCTGCAGGAGGAATATGTGACACTGAAATGCAAGGAAGCTATTCGTGATTATTGGAGGGAGAATTGTGCTGTGACCACGATACACACGCAATGGGAAGCTTTTAAAGCCACCATGAGAGGTGTCTTTAGTAAAGAAACAAGAGACTTTGCAAATGCCCTGACTTGTGACCTGAAACTGCTAGAAGGTGATGTGGCCACTGCCGAACAGAAATATATACAGGAGAGATAACTATAAATCTTGGCAGGACCTGACAAGACAGCTTAGATTACTTCTGACAGATCAGACTACAAAGAAACTACTACAGCAGACCAGATCTATCTTTGAATTCGGTGACAAAAGCGGCCGATTGCTAGCTTTTTTGGCAAAACCACTGTATGCCCCGACATCAGTACTGAACATACGACGTTCAGACGGTGCCCTGGTAAATGATTCGCGAGATATCCTGGACACCTTTTTAAATTTTTACCATGATCTCTATCTAACCCAATCCAGTAGCACTGAACAGGAACTCGCCTCCTATTTGGAGGATCTGACTCTGGAGGACAGAGATGGCTTAGAACATTCTATTACAGTAGAAGAAATAGCTGATGCCATTGCTTCCTTTAAGCCGGGTAAGACACCTGGGCTTGACGGCTTCCCGGCAGAGTGGTATCAGCTGTATAGGGAGAGCTTAGTCCCACGCCTCCAAAAAGTTTTTGTGGCGGCCGAAAAGGAGGGCACATTACCAGAATCTATGTGGGAAGCTTTGATCGTTGTGATCCCAAAGCCTGGTAAGGACCCACAAGAATGCGAATCATACAGACCAATCTCACTGATCAATACCGACATCAAGATATTGGCCGGTAGATTGCAATCGGTGATCCTTAAACTAATCAATTCCGACCAAACAGGATTTATCCCAGGCAGATGTACCCAAATGAACCTTATGCCGCGTACACACGATCGGAATTCTCGTCGGAAAAAACTGTGTCGGTTTTTCCGACGGAATTCCGCTCAAGCTGTGTTGCCTACACACGATCACACCAAATTCCGACCGCCAAGAACGCGGTGACGTCCACCACGTACGACGAGACCATAAAAGGAAAGTTCACCACCATGTCCGGCACCCGTTGGGCTCCTTCTGCTGATCTCGTGTTTATCGCGTGTTAATAGAAGTTTCGCTATAGACAATTGGTGTTTTTTCAGACTTGTGCTTCAGATCGTTCCTGCTCTACCGTTTGTGCTTGTCGATGCGTATTTGCTTATCAGTGCGTGTAGTCAGTTTGCATTTGTTTGTCTTTGCGGCCTATATATTTATATATAGTACGCTTTGATTTCCAGTGCTTATTGTCCGCTCGTTGCTTGATTTGCATTTCGTTCTTTCAGGCCTTGCTGTTTATCAGTGCTTTCTTTAGTCCGTTCTGATCAGCCGACCGTTTAGAAGCCATGTTACGTGTACGTACTCGTCGTAGAGTTCGTGCTGTGCGGGGGCTTGGTGTTGGGGTTCTTACTTTGACACAAGCCCGGTCCATGAACAGGACGAGGAGGAGTTCGTGGACCAAGAATTGGTTGCTCCAGCGTGACCAATTCTCGCACATGCCTCTGCTTCGTGAGATCCGTGAGAATAATCCTGATGATTTCAGGAATTATCTCAGGATGACGGACCCCGTTTTTCACCGTCTGTTGGCTTTGCTGTCCCCTTATATTACCAAGCAGGATACCTACATGCGGCAAGCCATCACTGCGGAGCAGAGGTTAGTTGCCACGTTGAGGTACTTGGCGACAGGGAGAAGCCTTCAGGACCTCAAGTTCTCGACAGGCATCTCCCCCCAGGCTATGGGGATCATCATTCCAGAGACCTGTTCTGCCATCATCCAGGTCCTGCAGAAGGACTATATGAGGGTAAGTTTTATCCTTTAACATCACATTTTATGTATTTAATATTTGCTAATGTATTGTATTTCTTTCCTTGTTCCCTAATTACCAGGATTTTAATATGCTGTAATATGCTGTAATATGCTGTGCCCCTTTGTCCTCATGCTTGTTGGATTTTTGTATGCTCCTTTTTTGTCCTTCATGCATATTTGCCTTCACTAACCCCCCGCCCCCCCCCCCCCCCCCCCCACCCCAGCATGCTATCTGGGGCCCATATATACCTAGTCTAGTCACTTTACAATGTATTTTGTCAGCTCCATTGTAATGCTTAACCCTAAACACCCCCTAAAATGTTTAAAAATGTTATAGTTGTCCTTAAATTCCTGCAGAGTGCCTGAGGCTTTGTTCTGTGGTGCCCCAAATATTTTTTGAACCCCCCCTCCCCCAACTGCTCAGTCAGCTGATACCAATCCTCTATCTGCTGACTTTGCCAAACACAAAGCACTCTATACCTACCTCTTTAGTGGTCATATTTATGGATGAATTTTTCCAAGCATGTAGTGCAAGGGCCTGCCTCAATACTTTCAAATGCTACTGTTTTTTAATTCTTCTCCTCCTATTATTATTATTGTGATAGGTAATAGCAGAATCCAAAAATGTGCTTCCATTTTCATTTTTCTTTACCTGTCCAGTGGGCTGCCAATAGTGTAATGAAGGAAGGGCTGGCCAAACTATCACACATTACTTTGTTACTCCATTACGTAGTGGAGAGGGTGGTTACCTGTCCAAAACATACCTCCCCCCCTAAAATATTTACAAGGGGCCATCAGAGGGGGGAGGAATCTGATAAGTGGACCTTATATTTTAGCCTTTAAATACTACAAGAAATGTTATACTGATGTTTGCCAACAATGTTTGTGTAGAATCTGCTTGTAATGTTTATTATCAAATGTACTAATTATATTTTTCTTGTTTGACTCCACAGTTTCCTTCCACACCACAGGAATGGCAGACTGTGGCCTCCCAGTTTGCCCAGCGGTGGGATTTTCCTAACTGCAGAGGGGCAATCGATGGGAAGCACGTCCACATCGTCCCACCACCCCATTCGGGGTCATACTATTTCAACTATAAGATGTTCAATAGTATCGTGTTGATGGCGGTGGTGTCGGTGACCTATGAGTTTCTATATGTGGACGTGGGGCGGAATGGTCGGATGGAGGAGTCTTTTGCCGGACGGAGTTCTACCGACGTCTCGAGAGTGGTGGCTTGGGATTGCCACCCCCGGAGGAGAATGTCGAGGGACTCCCGTTTGTGTTCGTGGCAGACGAGGCGTTTGGTTTGGCTAACCATTTGATGCGACCGTTCACCCAGAGGACCCTCACCCCGAAGAAGAGGGTATTTAATTACCGGCTGGCCAGAGCCAGAAGAGTCGTGGAGAATACGTTTGGTATTCTGGCCAGCCGGTTCCGCCTGTTCCAAACGGCCATAAATATGGCGGAATATAAACTGAATACCATAGTGGTAGCATGTTGCATTTTGCACAATTTTTTCAAATGGACAAACCCAAATTATGTGGTAACACTTGGGCCTGACGCTGGGCTACAATCTATCACGTCCCTGGAAGCGGCCCGTCCTGGCTTGCCCCCCCAAAGCGCCCGTGAAGTGCGGCAAAATTATTCAGACTATTTTTCCAGCAGTGATTGAATAAATTTTACCTCTATTTATCTTTAAAAATCTTGCTTTGAATTTCCTGCTTGTGTTTCTTTTTTGTGTCTCCTAGTGCACTTGTAGTGCCAAGTGGTTTGCACATTATTATCTAAACACCCATTGTCACTGTAAACACCAATTTAAACACAAAGAAATGGTATTGATCATTGAAAGAATAAGGCACACATTGTTGAGCAAAAAATATTTTTTTTACTCCGTACACATTCACATGTTTTTTTTTTTTTACAAAAATAACAAGTTTTGCATTTTCACCCCAAAAAATTGGGGTTACGTTACATAAACAGCCATGTTTCCAAAAAGCCATGCTTCACAATACACAACTCTGGTGCATAACAAAGTTCTACGTAGAAAAACTTTTGAAGCCAAGATCACACATTACATTGTCCAAAATGTGTGGGCCTTGCCTTCATCAGGTGGGGTGCAGTCACCCCTGTAAAAGCCTAATTTTGAAGATGCACACAAATTTTCTGGCAAACTGGGGATTGACATCCTGATCCCATGCCTAATGTCAACATATCAGCTATCTCCCATCATGGGGGATCAATGTATGTGTTTTGGGGGTGCAACCCTTCCTCTCACCGACTTGAGTTTTGAGGAAGGGGTTGCAGGCACAAAACGCGTACATTGATATCCCCTGATAGCACATGTTGACATACTGTGTGCATCTTCAAAATTAGGCTTTTGAAAATGTTGTAAACTTTTAAACAGCAAAAATAAAAGGTTGGACATTTTGGGAAAAATTTGATTCTTCCAAGGACATCAATCATGTTTTTAAGTTTAACTTCAATATCCCTAGTTTTTTTGCGAATCATTTCTAAATCCTGACTACAATACATGATGTCCTGGATTAGCCTTTGGGCACTGTCAGTGGTGAAATGATGTGACTGTGACTGTTCTTCCACAACCTGTACTTAAAAAAACACACCATGTATTATAAATAGGCAGGCATACATGTCTGATTACCTGAATCTGGGGTGTCAGACACTCACCTGTTGTGGACTCAATCTCAATCACCTCTCCTTCCTCCACATCCTCATCTGGTGGTGACCTTGGTTCCTTTTGTTCTGGAGATGGCCGGTCCCTGGGGACATGATATTTCCCGATTCTTTGCTCCCCTATGAGAATAAAACAAAAGGTATACTTAGCACACAGATATTTGAGCCAACAAATATGAATGATAAACATTGCTTGGAAGTGGGGGACAATTGTCTGTCTGGGCAGAATTCCAAGCTGAACACATGATTTATTCCCTTAATTCCTCAGGCTGGAATACTTACCTTTTTTGGATAATTTTCCCACCTGGAGACACCCCAAAGTATCCACTGGAGTACCTGTGTTTGACACCCTAAAATGTGCACCTGAGTCCAGATGTGTAAACAGCTGCAGAGTGTCCTCTACATACATTACACTGAATGAAGATTGATATTCCTTCTAGGTTCAAACACATCTAGACAACAATGTCCTAAAAACTCTTTTGGATAAATGTTAAAAATTGAAGCCACTAAAGTATTTAATCATTTATCTGTGAAAACATTGTATTTTGGATTACGAACGAGGTTTACAACGAACGATTACTGCATATGACCATGAAAGTAGCCATTTTGGACTGTACAAGACCTTATTAGGGGAAAACACATGGCGCAGCATGCAATATTAATAATAATAGGTACACACGACATAATATACTTACTTTTTCGAAGAACTTTCTTGATCTTCCTGTACTGATCGTGCTCCCTTTATTTGAGGTCCGACCATCGTTTCCTCAGTTGATCCTTTGTTCGTCGTACCCCAAAATTACTGTACATACTCTTCACAACTTTATTCATGATCTTGGCCTTTCTCATATTTGGGTTGGGGTACGGACCATAATTCCCGTCATAGTCGTTGCTCCTCAAGATGTCTACCATCTCCAACATCTCCACAAAGGCCATATTTGAGGCCTTAAATCTCCTCCTCGATCGTGACGTTTCAGGCTCCGGCTATCCTCCTCCTCGTTACTGCTTTTATGCACCTGCTGTGTCTCCGCCATGTTCCGCTCCCACTGCAACGAAAGAGACTGGGCGGCAAATTTTCTAGAAAGAACGTCAGGGGCGGGCGACGCGGGCGGAGATTCACGCATGCCCAGTGTAAATAAAGCTTCAAACACGTGTGTGTCGTAACTACGTTCTGTGTGCACAGGAAGGAGGAACGGACAAGACGAAGAACGTCGAACAACGACGAACGTTACAATGAAGGTAAGATTTTAAACTTTTTGGAGTCATGTGCGGCCTATACTGAATCTAGATTGATGCCTATATTGTGTTGAAAGATTATCCTGAGATTTTTATTTTTGTATTTTGTTTGGTCTTGCAGAGAAAATGCTGCCATTTAAGGACCCCGAATTCCTTGGGGAATTCATTGATAAATACCATGAAATTAAAAATCTGTGGGAGGTGAAAAACTTCTTGTACCACAATAAACCAGCTAGGAGGGCAACGCTGGAGAAATTGCTTCAATTTGTGAAGACCCGGGTCCCCGATGCAGACATCAAATTTGTTGAGGCAAAAATTGGTAGCTTGAGAAGCACCTATAAGAAGGAGTACCAGAAGGTCCAGAAGTCCCTGAGGTCCGGAGTAGCAGCAGATAAGGTGTATGTACCCAGTCTGTGGTACTACAGCAGGATGAGGTTTATAGATGACCAGATGGAGGGCAGGGAATCCCTTTCTACTCTTTCGGCACCCCTTCCCTCCAGCCTTCCAACCAGCCTTCCATTCAGCCTTCCCTCTACCCAAGCTGAGGCATCTGTGGACCAACCTGGGCCTTCCATACAGGAGGAGATTGAGGAGCCCAGATGGAGCCAGGTATAGGTTTTTATACATAATTTTTCTGTGCAAAAAAAAGATTATTGGTAAGTAGATGTTATTATTGCTAATAAATGAATGAAGTAACAAAAAGTGTTTCACATATCAATAGACAGAAGTGGCCAAAAAAGATTAGGACAGGAAGGGAAAATGCTGGGCTCAGAATGATAGTCTTTTCTATTTATTAACATTAAATTTGCAACAGTCATGAGCTGAAAATTGTGTGTGTTTGATGAACAAAAAACTAAAACTATGTCCCTTTTTCATACACAGGATGACCTCAGCCAGGACGAGGCTCTGGCTAGTGGCACACAGGAGGAGGCAGGGGGAAGTGTCACCCAGGAGGTGGCAGGGCCCAGTAATACCCAATCGCAGGTGCCTCCCCTCATCCTCCCCTACAAACGACAGAGGAAGGGCACGAAAGCAGAGGAGGCAGCACTGGCCCTGATCAGGGAGGCTAATGAGTCCCTCAGATCCCCCCTTGATGCTACAGAGGCCTATGGCATCTATATTGCCTCTAATTTGCAACAGATGGAGGAGGGCCAACGGCGAAAGTGTGAAAAAATAATTTTTGATACTATCTACAGGGGGTTGAGTGGGGAAATGTCTGACAACCAACATCTATGTTCTCTCCCCCATCCTCCTCCTCCTCCTCCTCCTGCCACCTCCAGAGCCACAGCCTGCAGGGAAGGCTGCAGGGAAGGCTCTACAGAAGACCAGGAAGTGATCCCCTGCCTTCAGGTCTCAAAGAACCCACAGCCTGTTGTAGTACCACAGACTGGGTACATATACCATCTGCTGCTGCTCCGGTTCTCTGGGACTCCTGGACCTCATTGTACTCCTTTTTCTATGGACTTTTCAAGCTACCAATTTTTTTGATGTCTGCCTTGGGGGCCAAAGGCTGCACAAGTTGAATCAATTTCTCCTGCATTGCCTTTATCTTTATTTTGTAATTATGATGTGAAATACATTTTTATTTTGTTTTCAGAAAATACTTGCCTATGTGTTTTAATACAAAGAGCAAATCAATTTATTTTGGGGGAGTAGGCAGGTACATTTCAAAAATAAAATGTCAAAATTAACAAGGGACACCAACAACAAACAGGTTTAGAAATAATACATAATAATGGTGTTGTGGAAACATACCATAAAAAATAAAAAGGAGAGCACAAGAAAATAATACAATAATACAAATATTCTTATTAAAGAAAAAAAAAAACACTTTAAAAATGTATATATATTTTATGCAGATCTGGCTTAAATTCTAATATAAATATTATTTTGGAGAGACCTAGAAATAATAAAGAAACGTTTGTAAAAACTCTGTGTGAATATGAGCAGCAAAACAACTTCATTCTTCTAGCATTATAAAGAAGAGAATGAGCGGCGCATTGTAGAATTAAAAAAATTCCAGTGTGAAGAATCTGCTAGCTCCATTACGAACGCTAGTTTTACCAGACCGAGCGTTTCCGTCTCGTAGTGGATTCTGAGCATGCTGATTTTTGGCGTGTCGGAATTGCCAACACACGATCGGAAAATCCGATAGAAAGGTTTTCCGTCAGAAAAATTGAGAACAGGTTCTCAATTCAAAGTCCGTCGGAAATTCTGACAGAAAAAGACCGTTGGGCATACACACGGTCGGAAAATCCGATGAAAAGCTCCCATCGGACTGTTTCCATCGGAAATTCCGATCGTGTGTATGCCGCATTAAAAGGCTCTATGTAAATATGCAAATCTCCCATACAAACATAGGTAGAAGAGTAATAGCGTCACTTGACACAAAGAAAGCATTTGATTCTGTTGAATGGAACTATTTGTTCTCACTACTTGGGAAATTTGGGTTCGGCCTGAGGTTTGTAAATTGGGTAAAACTACTCTATAACGACCCTCAAGCATGTATCAGAGTGAATGGACATATATCAAATGCCTTTAAGATTGGTAGAGGGACAAGACAGGGATGCCCCCTGTCTCCGCTCCTATTTGCCCTGGCCTTAGAACCCCTTGCAGCTAAACTTTGGAGTCGAAATGACGTTGAAGGATTTTTTGTTGGGGGCCTTGAGGAACGCGTATCATTGTATGCAGATGATATGCTACTATATCTGGGGGACCCAGATTTTTCATTGACTAATGCATTTCATTTGATCCAGGAATTCTTGAAATGATTTTTCCGGGTTTCGGATCAATTGGTCCAAATCAACGCTGTTTACCCTGGATCCACAGCCAAACTTAGCTCCACCCCCTCAATGCCCTCTAACAGTAACAACCCAATTTAAATATTTAGGAATAAATATTCAGTTGCCTGTCGACTCCTTCACTGAGTTGAATCTTTGGCCGGTGATTAGAGCCTACACGGACAGAATACAGAAGTGGAAGGAACTCCCACTGACATTGTTAGGCAGAGCTAACCTGTTTAAAATGATATATCTCCCGAAATTTCTCTACATACTCTCTAATGCCCCAATCTACATCCCAAAAAAGACGTTCAAATATATTGATTCCTTGCTAATGTCCTTCTTATGGGGGCACAAGGCCATTCGAGTGGCACTGACTATTCTACAGCTACCGGTGGGGAGGGGTGGCCTGGCCATCCCCGACCTCCGCTTATATTACTTGGCATCGCAGCTGGTTCAAGCCCATTGGAGGATGTTTCCACAGCTCAACAATGCTGCTACTGCAGTGGAGGCGGCTGTGGCAACTTCCTACGAGACACTTTAGAATTTTTTCTTTAGGGGGGAAGTACCAACAGACAATGGCATGATTATACTTAAGTCGGCTAAATAGGTACTGGAGGCTTGTGTGAAATATATACAGGATGCACCATCCCATTTGTCGCCAAATGCCCCGCTATGGTTTAATCCCTGCCTAAAGGAGTTGTTTCACCTGGTGGATGGCCATGGGTGAGCCAAATTTGGCCTTACCTATGTGCATCAACTATTTGACAATGGAGACCTTAAAACATTTGCACAACTTAGGGGGGAGTTGGGCATCCCCGAGACATTGGCATTCCGCTATACCAGACTGAAACATGCAGCTCATGCTCAATTTTGTAATGGGACAGTGCTGTTAGAAAACACAAAAATAGAGACAATGCTCGCAGAACCGGACCACACCAAATGTGTATCTACCTATTATGCTTATACCTATTAACAGCCAAGAGAGGGAAAAATGAGGGACAGATGGACTGCATTGATTCCGGAGTTGACTGGGGATCAGTGGGAGGAAGTTTTGACCTCCTACGGGCCCACAGTCATCTCTGCCAGAGACAAACTTATACAGCTGAGATATCTTCATCAAATGTACTACACTCCACACAGACTATACAGGATGGGCAGAAGAGATGACCCTATTTGCCGTAAGTGCCAGGTGGCGGATGGCACTTTATGCATATGGTGTGGGAATGTTCTAAGGTAAGACCGTTACGGTCACAGGTGTCCCAGTTCATTGCAGATACATTTGATCTTCCAAACATATGCAGCCCACTGTTGGGCCTTCTAGGTGTGATAGAGGACGAGGTAATGAATAACAATACAAGACAGTTTTTAAGATTAATGTATTACTATGTCAGGAAGCTTACTGTCCTTCACTGGATAAGGAGAGATAGCCATTACCTTATCCGCATGGAAAGATTTGGTTAACGCAAATATTGCATTGTACAGAATGACTTACGAGACAAGAGGGAGCAAGAAAAAATGTAATAAAATATGGGGTAGATGGATAAATTCAAAAGACACTACAGCATGTGATATCTAAACCAGAACCTTTATGTGTATGGCACAGTTGATTATTATATACAGTATGATGATGCTAGGGGAGCGGACCTTGGGGGGGCGGGGTGGTAACGGCACACAGAACGGACAGCTTTGGGGGTATTAACCTGCATAGTTTTGTTTCTATTTTCCTTTTTTTTTTTGTTTTTAGTTCTTATTGTTCTTTACCACATCCTATGTTGTTGGAAGATATGCACCATGATTATTGCAGGATGAAAAAAATGCCATCTGTACTAGCATAGATTTGAGTATAAGTAATTCACCTTGGAAAACCCTGTATAATAGATGTATTCTGATATATAGGTTCAAGAATGTACACTGGGTATGATGAAACGTTTTTTTCTTTTTGTATGTGCATTTGGCAAATAAAAACTGTTTAAAAAAAAAAATATGTAATTTACCGACTCCTTTTCTAAATGAACACAGTGAATACACTCACTTACTGTGTCTATTCATAACTGAAGTTTAGTAAACTGTGTTTACTATGCTTCAGTTTGTGAATAAACACAAAGTCACTGAGCACAGAGCACCTCCCATTCATTCACTGCCCCATGATTTTCTGATAAGACAAAAATTTATTTTCTCATTTGCATATTATGGGACACATGAAGGGTGCCCGGAAATATTGGGAGTACCAGAAGTAGTCCAACTGTGGGCAACAGAGCAAACAAGGGCTAACAGACCTACAAAAACCAATAAGGTAACTGAGTTCACTTAACAGAGTCACCTGGCATGACTTTCAGATGAGGCCAGAACATCCACCTGGTATTTACAGGCCATAAACGTAGAAACTCACCTTGCAGAAGTGATGGCAGAAAGAAAGGCAACATTGCGAGTAAGGATAGACAGAGGAAAGTCCCTTTTGGGTTTTATGGACAGTCTTTGAAGAACCAAAAGAACCAGGTTGAGTTCTCACAGGTTCACTGGAGAATGTATAGTGAGACCCTGAACAAAGGCCTTTACTAAGGAGTGAAAGGAAAGTCTCTGAAAAATAACCACTAAAGCTGAGATTTGACCCTTGATGCTACTCAGGGTCAAATGCTGATTTAACCAGACTGGTGTAAGAAAAGAGAGTTATGTTTTCAAAGTGCAATGGTAGACTAATGCCGCATACACACGATCGGACTTTCCGGCGGGATTGTCTGCCGGACTAGAGTCCGCTGTTCCCAAAAGTCAGGCGGACTTAGTTTGAAGTTTTGACTTAAAATTGTCCGCCGGACTCGGGAGTCCGTCCCGCCGTCTGTGTGCTAGTCCGCGGGACTTTTGAAATGAACGGACTTGCCGACACACGTCGTAAAGTCTGTTCATTTAGAACGTGACTCCCGGTAGACGGGACTAGCGAAGGAAGTCAATGCCGCCGCCTCGATCTGCGACATTGACACCTCACTAGCCCTGTCACCTGGTATGGATTTAAAGGGGAATCCCTACGCTGAAAAAATGGCGTGGGGGTTCCCCCCAAACCATATCAGACCCTTATCCGAGCACGCAGCCCAGCCGGTCAGGAAAGGGGTGGGGACGAGCGAGCGCCCCCCCTCCTGAGCCGTACCAGGCCGCGTGCCCTCAACATGGGGGGTGCCCTGGTGAAAGGGGGGCCCTGCAGCCCCCCCACCCCAAAACACCTTGTCCCCATGTTGATGAGGACAAGGGCTGGCCGATGGTTGTCGGGGTCTGCGGGTGGGGGACTTATCGGAATCCGGGAGCCCCATTTAATAAGGGGGCCCCCATATCCCGGCCCCCCCACCCTATGTGAATTAGTATGGGGTACAATGTACCCCTACCCATTCACCCAAGGGAGGTCTTCTTCCGTCTTGGGGGGTCTTCTCGCCGGACTCCTCCGCTATCTTCTGCTAGCTCTTTTACTAGCGGAGGAGCCCGGCTTTCTCCTTCGTCGCCGCCGTCGTCTTGGGGTCTTGTTCCGACTTCGGGGGTCCTGTCCCGCTCTTCTGTTCTTCTTGCCGGGCCTCCGCTTTCTTCTTCCAGCTCTTTTACTAGCGATGGCCCGGGCTTCTGTCGCCGTCGCCTTCTGCTTCTGCTTCTTCTTCTTCTGCTTCTTGTTCTTCATTCTTCTTCCCATGTTGACTCGTCGCTGTCTCCTCTTCTAATGGCTCAGACGTGTTGCGCTGCCAGTTATATAGGGACAAGGAACGGGGTCACCGGCTCATGTCACATGGTGACCCCGTCCCTTATGATGTCACAGTCCCAGCATCCTCCGGGACTGTGACATCATAAGGGGGCGGGGTCACCATGTGATATGAGTCGGTGGCCCCGCCCCTTGTCCCTTTATAACTGGCAGCGCAACATGTCTGAGCCATTAGAAGAGGAGACAGCGACGAGTCAACATCGGAAGAAGAAAGAAGAACAAGAAGCAGAAGAAGAAAAAGCAGAAGCAGAAGGCGGCAGCGACGGCAACAGAAGCCCGGGCCACTGCTAGTAAAAGAGCTGGAAGAAGAAAGCAGAGGAGTCCGGCGAGAAGACCCCCCGAGATGGAAGAAGGCCCCCGGAGCTGTGCAATAAAGTATTTAGAAAAATTGTGTTGTTTTTTTACACTTTTTTCCCTTAGGTGAATGGGTAGGGGTACATCGTACCCCATACTCATTCACATAGGGTGGGGGGCTGGGATCTGGGGGTCCCCTTATTAAAGGGGCTCCCGGATTCTGATAAGCCCCCCACCCGCAGACCCAGACAACCAACGGCCAGGGTTGTCGGGAAGAGGCCCTTGTCCTCATCAACATGGGGACAAGGTGCTTTGGGGTGGAGGGGCCTGGGGGGGCCTTGCGGCCCCCCTTTCCCCAGGGCACCCCCCATGTTGAGGGCACGTGGCCTGGTACGGCTCAAGACGGGGGCGCTCGCTCGTCCCCACCCCTTTCCTGACCGACCGGGGCTGCGTGGTCGGATAAGGGTCTGATATGGATTTGGGGGGAACCCCCACGCCGTTTTTTCGGCGTAGGGATTCCCTTTTAAATCCATACCAGGTGACGGGGCTAGCGAGGTGTCAATGTCGCCAAATAAGGCAGCGGCATTGACTTCCTTCGCTAGTCCCGTCTACCTGGAGTCACGTTCTAAATGAACAGACTTTTCTCCGTGTGTGGGGCAAGTCCGTTCATTTCAAAAGTCCCGCGGACTTCCGCCAAAACTCCAAAACGGATTGTCCGACAGAAAAGTCCGGGCGTGTGTAGGCAAGTCCACATGTTCGTAAAGTCCGGCGGACCTCCGCTGGAAAGTCCGGCGGATTGTCCGGCGGACTAGGTTTGACCACTTTAAATGCGGACAATAGGGTGCAACCTCTCATGCGATTTTAAACTGTCAAATCGCATGACAAGTTGCACAGGTATGACCTGAGGCTTAAAGCGGAGTTCCACCCAAAAATGGAGCTTTAAGTACTTTTTTATTTTTTTGATGGGGGAGTGGGTACCTAGTTTTCACAGATATCCAGCTCCCACTTCCTCTCCTGGCGCCACGGTGCCGAGTGGAAGTTCTCACCTCTCCCCCTCCTTGCAATCTTCTGGGACATGTCACAGGTCCCAGAAGATTGCCCGGCCATTCACAATGCGCAGCACGGCTCGCGCATGTACAGTGCCTGTCCGGCTGTGAAGCCACAGCCGGGCGCCCACCCTTGCAATGCCAGGGCCGTAGAGAGGAGGGGGAGAGAAGTGAGGCTTCAGGTGGCCCCATCGCTGGACCGTGGGACAGGTGAGTGTCTGTTTATTAAAAGTGAGCAGCTACACTTTTTGTAGCTGCTGACTTTTAAATGGGTGGAACTCTGCTTTAAGGTAGATAGTAGGGTAAAAAACATATCTCTTATGTTATTTTTGATATAGTAAGGGCGGGTTATTATAACCCATCAGTTTTTGTCACCTATGTCCAACTGGAGAGATTTTTGCATTTTCAGATTTGCACTACAGTCCATTTAACATTGTTTTCTATGGAACACGTTCTGTAGTGCAAATCTGAAAAATGCAAAAAGCACTAAAAATGCATAGGTGTGAATCCAGCCTAAACTACTGCCATAGGGGTTATCTTATCCTCCTCATCCTCTCTCACCCAGGCTCAGGGTACTGGCAAAGCAGCTGACAACACGTCCTCTTCCCTCGTCTCAATGGCATCAGTCACTCCTTCCCTAGACCCACCATGCCCTCCTGAGGAGTCCCCCGAACTGTTTGACCACAGTGTTGGGTACATGCTCCAGAAGGATGCCAAGCGTTTTGAAGGCTCTGATGATGATACCCAGCTAGAGAAAGGCAGTAGCGTGAGCCCAGAGAGAGGGGATGCTCAAGAAGGACAGCAGGACAGCAATCTGGCAGTCATGTTCCACCAGCTGCAGCATACTGCCAGGTTTGCTCCAGTGATGAAGAGGGAGGGGATGATGAGGTCACTGACTCCACGTGGGTGCCTGATAGGAGAGAGGAGAAGGAGGCACATCTCCAACGAGGCAGGATGCCCTCCGGGGGCCAGCTTAAGGGCAGCACACCGACTGAATGACACCGCAGAGCTACGCCTTTGCTGGGCGCTGCCTCTGCGTGTTATTCCAAAAGTTCTTTGGTGTGGGCCTTTTTTGAGATGAGTGCATCAGATCGCACCGCTGCTATTTGCAACATATGTCTCAAGCATATCTCGCGTGGCCAAAACATCAGCCGCTTGGGCACCACATGCTTGACCAGACATATATGTTGACCTGCCAGCTCGTTGGCAAGCATACCTTAAAGACCCACACCAAAGAACAAAGCGGACCTCTCCTTGCTCCTCCTCAGCTGGGATCTCCAACCCCGCTATACCTTCAGTCCTCTCTGAAAGCTGCACTGAGAGGAATGAAGGTGTAGAATTAGGTGTGTCACAGCCAAGTACTTGCAGGCACTCTGCTAGCAGTACACCGACGTCTGATTGTACCCTGAGTTTGTGCAATGTGCGGTTCCACAGTGGCAGGTTCCCAAGCGCCACTTTTTCTCACAAAAGGCGATTCCCGCTCTCTACCGGCATGTGGAAGGCAAAGTCCATTCCTCGCTGGACAGGGCGGTCAGTGGTAAGGAGCATATTACCACTGACTCATGGTCCAGCAGGCATGGACAGGGACATTACCTATCTTTACGGCACATTGGGTGACTCTTCTGGCAGCTGGGAAGGATGCAGGACAAGGTGCAGTAGTGTTGGAGGTTGTTCCGCCACCACGCCTCCAAAATGCTACTACTGGTTGTGACGCCACTCTCTCCTCCACCCCTTCCTCCTCTTCTTCCTCCATGGCCTCTTCCTGTGCTTTGTCCTCAGAACCAGCAGTGCTCCGTAGGTGTTCAAAGGGCTATGCAAGTACGCAGGCAAAAAGATGCCATGCCGTGCTTGCGCTGGTGTGCTTGGGGGACAAGAGCCACACTGGGGCAAAGGTTCTGTCAGCTCTGCAGGGGCAGGCTGAGAGGTGGTTGACGCCACGCCAGCTTAAGCCAGGAATGGTGGTTTGCGACAATGGCACCAACCTCCTCTCTGCCCTCCGACAGGGACAACTGACCCATGTGCCCTGTGTGGCTCATGTCCTTAACTTGGTGGTGCAGCGGTTCTTGGGCAGGTACCCGGGCTTACAGGATGTCCTAAGCAGGCTAGGAAAGTCTGTGTGCATTTCCGCCAATCATATAATGCCAGTGCTCGGCTGGCTGAGCTCCAAAAGGAGTTGAACCTGCCCAAGAACCGCCTTATCTGTGACATGCCCACCAGGTGGAACTCAACGTTGGCCATGCTGCAGCGGCTGCACATGCAGAAGAGGGCCATCAATGAGTACCTGTGTGACTACGGCACCAGGACAGGGTTAGGGGAGCTCGTTTTTTTCCCCCACGCCAGTGGGCCATGATAAGGGATGCATGCACTGTCCTGTCACCATTTGAAGAGGCCACGAGGATGGTGAGCAGTGACAGTGCATGCATCAGTGACACTGTACCTCTTGTCCACCTGTTGGAGCACACGCTGCATGGAATAATGGACAGGGCACTTGCGGCAGAACAGAGGCAGGAAGAGGAGGACTTCCTTGCCTCTCAAGGCCCCCTTTATCCAGACAGTGTTCTTGCTGTCCCGCCGATCACACAGGAAGAGGAGGAGGAGGAGGAGGATTGTGTCAGCATGGAGGTGGAGCCTGGCACTCAGCATCAGCAGCAGCAGGATGATTTACAGTCCCAAGAAACACGCGGACTTGTACGTGGCTGGGAGGAGGTGGCTGCGGATCATGTCATCCTTAGTGACCCAGATGACTTCGGACCAATTGCCTCAGCTAACCTACACTGCATGGCCTCCCTGATCATGCAAAGCCTGCGTAAGTATCCTTGTATTCTTTGGATCAAGGAGAGGGATCATTACTGGCTGGCAACTCTCCTTGATCCACGGTACAAGGGTAAGGTAACGGACCTTATCTTGCCGTCGCAGAGGGAGCAGAGGATGAGACATCTCCGGAAGGCCTTGCAGAAAGGTCTGTGCAACGTGTTCCCAGAGACTGGGAGGTTACAAACTCCTGGTCCTGGACAACGTGTTGCTGAGGCTTCAGTCAGTCACAGAAGGAGCGGTGGAGACGGTGGCCGTCTGACTGATGCGTTCAGACAATGTTTTAGTCTGCAGCCCCAAGGTATGTTCGGTTCCAGCAACCATCGCCAGCGTCTGATTTACATGGTGCAGGAATACCTAGGGGCAAGGTCAGAGCTGGACACCTTTCCCACCAAAAATCCTCTGGGTTACTGGGTCTTGAGGATGGATCACTGGCCAGAGCTTGCACAGTATGCAATTGAGCTACTGGCCTGTCCTGCATCCAGCGTTCTTTCGGAACGCACATTCAGTGCTGCTGGAGGCTTTCTAACCAATCGCAGGGTGCGCCTGTCCACCGACTCGGCTGATCGACTGACCTTCATAAAGATGAATCAGTCTTGGATCACCACCAGCTACCAAGCACCTGAAGCTGATGTAACCGAATAATTTAGTTTGAAATGTCACATCCCTTCAAGACTGCCTATGCTGATGCTGAGTGACTATCCTGTTATGTTGACTGACTATCCTCTTCCTCCTCAATGATCCTGCTGATAGCTTGGAAGAACATTTTTGGTTCTTTTTCAGCCCATGTTTAACAGGAGCTTGTAATTACAATGCAATGATGCAATGCTTTACAGCAGGGCTCATTCCTGCACTCCAACTAGAGTATCTGGGAGAGGTTGCAGTGTCGTGGCATCAGCACCAGTACCTAAGGCCCAATTTTTCTGCCCCTGTTTAACAGGGGTGTGTAATTACAATCTTTGATGCAATACTTTGCAGCAGGGCTCATTCCTGCTCTCCAACTAGAGTTTCTGTGAGGTGTTGCAGTGTTGTGGCACCAGTGCCTAAGGCCCAATTTTTCAGCCCCTGTTTAACAGGTGCATGTAATTACAATTCTTGATATAATATTTTACAGCAGGGTCCGTTCCAGCGCCCACCCAGAGTAACTGTGAGGACTTACAGTGTTGTGGCACCAGCACCACCACCACCAAAGGCCCAATTTTTCTACCACTGTTCAACAATGGCATGTAATTACAATTCTTGATATAATAGTTCACAGCAGGTCGCTCCAGCGCCCACCAAGAGTCACTTTGAGGGCTTACAGTGTTAACTTGTGGCAACACCAACACCTTAGGGCCAAATTTCTGCAGAGCATATAGGGCAGGCCCCTACTTTCAAACATCCAACTTACAAACGTTTCCTACTTGCAAACGGAAGGAGACAACAGGAAGTGAGATGAAAAAAGACGGACGGCCAAAAAAATTATACAGGGGTGATAACCCTTCCCTATGTTTTCCAAAAAGCTTAAAAATAGATTTTTTGTCTAGAGCTACACTTTAAAAATGTACCAGTTTAAAATTACAAACAGATTCTACTTAACACAACAAACCTACACAGTCCCTGTCTTGTTTGCACCGCCTGTATACTGCTGTTCTGAGTATATAGGGCCTGGGGGCCCCACGCCTTTCCTTTTTTTGATTTGGGTACGGGGTTCCCCTTAATATCAATACAAGACCCAAAGGGGCTGGTAATGGGCAGGGGGGCTACCCATACCATTTTTCTCAATGATTTTCATCCATATTGCCGGAACCAGACATTACATTAAAACCCCAAGCAGTTTTTTTCTGTTAAATGTCATTTTGTGTAGGGACTGTTCTAAACACGGGAAACACGTGCCACTTCACAGGCATACTATAGACACCCCCCAGGCATGATATTTAAAGGAATGACTTTAGCGTCATTAAAATCAGTGCTCCCGAAAAAACAGACATTTTTAAAAAAAAAATTTGCATTGATCCATGTCCCCTGGGGCAGGAGCCGGGTCCCCAAACCATTTTTAGGACAATAACTTGCATATTAGCCTTTAAAATTTTGATTTTGAACGTTCGAGTCCCATAGACTTTAATGGGGTTCTAAAGTTCGTACGTATTTTCGGTCCGTTCAAAGGTTCTGGTGCGAACCGAACCGGGGGGGGGGGGGGGGGGGGGGGGGGGGGCAGGGGGGGGGGGGGTTGTTCGGCTCATCCCTACTACAGATATATGTGCTTAGGTCAAATTTCATGAATCTTTGATGTCAGGGCTCTATTCTGTCACCAATAGTGTTTGCCAAATACATGGTTCCACTGGGAAATATCATCCAACACAATGGCCCTAGCTACCATTGCTAGCCAGATGATGCACAACCTGTCTTCAAAAACGGGAACTGGTGACCCAGTGACTAACTGACATACAAGAGTGGATGAACTGACTGAAACTGAACCCAAACATGACAGAAGTGCTTGGTGGCAGAGGCTAAAATTAAGGTGGCATCAAACAAGTCCAGCTGATTTAAACCTTGGTAATACAATTCTTATGTTCTCGGAACAAAAGGGAAATCAACCAGCAATTGATACTAACCAACACCATATCCCTAGAAATATTGTTAAGAAAAGGAAGGGTTGCCCCAAGGGATTTGTGGAGGTGGGGTTAGATAGCACAGTAGAAACGAGTATATAAATCAATATAAATATATATAAATGTTATTAATACATCATTGTAACAAGAAAAAGAGGAAAAAACAACAATAAAAAATTGCAGATAGCAATCGACAATAGGATAACACAAAAGCTCTAAGTGATAAGGACATAATTCATTATGTTCCTAATATCCAACATGTTTCGGATTAATATTTTTATATATTTAATTCCTTCTTCAGGGATCTCAGAGAGAAACTGCAATATCTATTAAATGTATAAAGAAGTATAATTAACATCGATATAATATCGTATGGAAAATGGCATATATGCAGGAATCAAAGCAGTAGGGGAGGTGGGAGAGAGAAAAACGGAGAAACAAAAACAAAAACAAAGAATACACTTACTGTATATACTCGAGTATAAGCCAAGTTTTTCAGCACATTTTTTTGTGCTGAAAGTGCCCCCCTCGGCTTATACTGGAGTCAAGCACTTTTCTGCAGCAAAAAATGACATTTTCCGACCCGACTTTGGGGCCCCGTATCGCGGGGCCACTTGGTGCTAGGAACCCCAAATTTGGTGTGCAAACCCAGTGGAATCAACATTACAACATATCCAACATATCCTAGCACCAAGTGGCCCTGAGATACAGGGCCCCAAATTCGGTCAACTGTGTCCATCTGCAGCAATGTCATTTCGGGACCCTGCAGCTAGGGGGCATCTAGGAACCCTTAACTACCAAGTTTTAAGTTCAGGGGACCTATGGCTGCAAATGGGCACAGTGAGGCATGCAAATGGGCACAGTGAGGCTGCAAATGGGCATTGTTGACCCTCTTTTCCATTTACAGTAGCTGCGCATTTCTCACACTAGGCTTATACGAGTCAATACGTTTTCCCAGTTTTTTGTGGTAAAATTAGGTGCCTTGGCTTATATTCGGGTCGGCTTATACTCGAGTATATACGGTACTAGGTGGCTTCAGAAGGTGAGGAATGATGTTATTGTTTGGAAAAACCAAACAGAGATCCGGGCCCTCAAGTTCCAGATTGATGCAAAAAAGGTTGCTAAGTTTTAGACTTCACTCCAGATTTGATGCCAAAAAAATCGCAGCAGACAGCCTAGTCAGTATCGCATAGTAGCTCTGGCTGCAACTCGCATAGAGAGCACCCAGTCTGCTTTAAAATGCGGCCAGAAAAGAAGGGGGTAAGATGGAAAAGCAGCCGTGTCCACAAGGAGCAGGTTATTTGTAGGCGGAAATGGATAATAAAATATATATATATATAAATTATTTATTTTCTGGTATTGAGTAATAAAGGTAGGATAAGAACCCAAAAGGGCCACACCTAAACCAACTAAATAAGCTGCACTTGAAAGGTCCTTGCTAAAGCTATAAAGCTAAAAGTAAAAAAGCTGAACTCACTCAGTATTGGAAGTAAAGAGGCTGAAATAGGATTCCAGAAAAGAGAGGGGATGAGCCTCAAATCTGGAGACCTAAAACCAAATAAGGTATATTGTCATAAAAAGTAGCCCGGCCTGAATATAACAGCCTGACAAAAATACTCAAATGACCTTGCTGTATAGAATGATTTAGGTCAACTAATGAACTAGAAATAGAGGAGAGATGTTTCTTACCAGATTATCTGCTATTGAATGGTAACCAGACAGTGTGAGAGTGAAGTAAGCAGTAGGTGAATTGTATTGTGTTAATTTATATGATGTCTGTGGGGCAGATTATAATTGCTGTCCATCAGACCGAAAAAGAGGCAGAGAAGAAAGAGGAAAAAGAGGAACCACCCACAGGGCATGAATATCACCGCCCCATGCTGATCCAAGTGTCAGCAAAGGCGGTGTAAATGCCCGTACAACACCACTCCCCAGGCGCAGCGGCGTCCGGCGCCACCACGTCATTGACGCGATGACGTCAGAGCACCGCCGACACGAGGGGTGGATCCAGCCAGGAGTTCCTGCCAACAAGGGAGACACGCAAAAGTGCAAATATGCCCACAGCGGCTCCACTAGGGGCAAACAATGGCCGGAAGTGGCCCAGGGACAACAGATCAAGTCCCAGGGCCCCCCCCCGTGCCGGGGGACACAGCTGCCAAAAAATATCTCCCGAAAAACGGGACATGCCCA
This sequence comes from Lithobates sylvaticus, assembly GCA_028564925.1. Classification (NCBI taxonomy): domain Eukaryota; kingdom Metazoa; phylum Chordata; class Amphibia; order Anura; family Ranidae; genus Lithobates; species Lithobates sylvaticus. Next base: position 137,158,689 of record CM053031.1, read on the forward strand.
CCGAAAATATATAGGCCGCAGTGAAACGCAGAGAAAAGTATATATATATATATATATATATATATATACAGTGCCTTGCGAAAGTATTCGGCCCCCTTGAACTTTTCAACCTTTTGCCACATTTCAGGCTTCAAACATAAAGATATAAAATTTTAATTTTTTGTGAAGAATCACCAACAAGTGGGACACAATTGTAAAGTGGAACAAAATCTATTGGATTGTTGAAACTTTTTTAACTAATAAAAAAATGAAAAGTGGGGCGTGCAAAATTATTCGGCCCCCTTGCGTTAATACTTTGTAGAGCCACCTTTTGCTGCGATTACAGCTGCAAGTCGCTTGGGGTATGTCTCTATCAGTTTTGCACATCGAGAGACTGAAATTCTTGCCCATTCTTCCTTGCAAAACAGCTCGAGCTCAGTGAGGTTGGATGGAGAGCGTTTGTGAACAGCAGTTTTCAGCTCTTTCCACAGATTCTCGATTGGATTCAGGTCTGGACTTTGACTTGGCCATTCTAACACCTGGATACGTTTATTTGTGAACCATTTCTTTGTAGATTTTGCTGTATGTTTGGGATCATTGTCTTGTTGGAAGATAAATCTCCGTCCCACTTTCAGGTCTTTTGCAGACTCCAACAGGTTTTCATCCAGAATGGTCCTGTATTTGGCTGCATCCATCTTCCCCTCAATTTTAACCATCTTCCCTGTCCCTGCTGAAGAAAAGCAGGCACAAACCATGATGCTGCCACCACCATGTTTGACAGTGGGGATGGTGTGTTGAGGGTGATGAGCTGTGTTGCTTTTACGCCAAACATATCGTTTTGCATTGTGGCCAAAAAGTTCGATTTTGGTTTCATCAGACCAGAGCACCTTCTTCCACATGTTTGGTGTGTCTCCCAGGTGGCTTGTGGCAAACTTTAGACAAGACTTTTTATGGATATCTTTGAGAAATGTATTCTTCTTGCCACTCTTCCATAAAGGCCAGATTTGTGCAGTGTACGACTGATTGTTGTCCTATGGACAGACTCTCCCACCTCAGCTGTAGTTCTCTGCAGTTCATCCAGAGTGATCATGGGCCTCTTGGCTGCATCTCTGATCAGTCTTCTCCTTGTCTGAGCTGAAAGTTTAGAGGGACAGCCAGGTCTTGGTAGATTTGCAGTGGTCTGATACTCCTTCCATTTCAAAATGATCGCTTGCACAGTGCTCCTTGGGATGTTTAAAGCTTGGGAAATCTTTTTATATCCAAATCCGGCTTTAAACTTCTCCACAACAGTATTACGGACCTGCCTGGTGTGTTCCTTGGTCTTCATGATGCTCTCTGCGCTTTCAACAGAACCCTGAGACTATCACAGAGCAGGTGCATTTATACAGAGACTTGATTACACACAGGTGGATTCTATTTATCACCATCAGTCATTTAGGACAACATTGGATCATTCAGGGATCCTCGCTGAACTTCTGGAGTGAGTTTGCTGCACTGAAAGTAAAGGGGCCGAATAATTTTGCACGCACCACTTTTTAGTTTTTTATTTGCTAAAAAAGTTTAAAATATCCAATAGATTTCGTTCCACTTCACAATTGTGTCCCACTTGTTGGTGATTCTTCACAAAAAATTTAAATTTTATATCTTTATGTTTGAAGCCTGAAATGTGGCAAAAGGTTGAAAAGTTCAAGGGGGCCGAATACTTTCGCAAGGCACTGTATATGTGTAGCGGGGTTGTTCCCCTTTTAGGGGATAAGACTACAATTCCCATAATTCCCCAGGCTCCCGGGAGGTTGGTTGTTTCCGCCCGAGAGGCTGATGGGGGAGGTGATATAAGGAAAGAGGAAGGACCGCCTCTTCCTCTTCTGACGCAGGGATCACAGAGAGAGGAGACACTTGTGTGGACCGGGACTGCTGAAGGCCTGAAGCCTGGGCCTTGCAGCAGACAGAGAGAGACTCTCACACCTCATTGTCAGCCTGAGCAGAGCGGAGACTTTTGCCTGAGAACGGTCGGTCAGAGGGAGGACCGGAGCGCAGGGGCTGTGACGAACGAGGCCGGACGCCGCCAGTGGAGGTCCCGGAGCTGAGGACGGTATCCGGAGTGGTGAGCGAGCTGGAAAGCTCATCTTGTACTGTTATTTCACTTTATGCCTATTGAACTGCCAAGGCAATTTACCTCAGAGCAGGATTACAAACACACCATTTAAAGCTACATGTGCACCACCTCTACAGTTCTTGTGCCGGTGAAGAATACTGTTTTCTCCCAAGGACTGAGCTCTATTGTTAGGGATCAGGCCTGGTCCGTTAGGTAGTCGCAGTTAGATTTGTTGCACCTCAGAGGTGCATAGCAGACGGTCGCTACACGTGGCGCTCCGTTCCCCATTGTTGTCCAAACACATATATGTGTACATGTTATAGTGCATACTGCAGGGACCTGCTCATGTGTTGTAAGTCGAATGTTTAATGCATGTTACCATTTCTTTTCATATTGCCAAAGTAAAGACAGTTATTTCAGCTAGCAGTCTGCCTGTGAGTTTGAGTCCATTACACTTAGAGTATAAGTGATATTTATATGTGCATACATATACACCTGTTGATTAACTGTGCCAGAGCGGGTAGAGCAGATTGCCGGGGGGTTGGTGGAGCTGTACTCAGGGACCCAAATCAAACTTGCGGCCCTCTTAATTGGGGGTATCGCTACACGTGGGGGCTCGTAATCCGGGATCCTTAGACAGCGGGAAAAGCCGCCAGAAGGTACCGGCATGGACCCGATAGAAGTGGGACGGTGGTACACAATATGGGGCACTGATCCAGCCGCAGCAGCAGTCATTGAACTGCCAGGGATTTGGCAGGAAGAGGCAGTCAAGCAGCTCATAAAGTCCCTATCCCCATGCCACAAATCACGGATAATGGACATGAGAAATGATGCCGGGTGTACATACGCCCTAGTAGAATGGAGAAGTGAGACCCCAGAGCAGTTCAGGAGCCAAAGCATACAAGCACTGGATGGTCAGACCTATCAATTGCTGCATGCGCTGCCGCGCAAGGGAGACTGTTTTCAAATGAAAACCATGCTATCCCCAAAGAAGGAAGAGCAGAAGGGCACAGAGAGTCCCACACCTGTACAGACCACTCTTAGCGCAGAACTGTGTGCTGTCCTAGGGGAGATTGTGACTCAGTGCAGAAGAGACCCCGGAGATTACCCGATGTCGGGATACAGAAAACTCCGGATGTTTTCTGGGAGGAAACCTGTACCCTCGGGGGAAGAGGGATTTGAAGAGTGGTTAGATGGCGCCACACAGGCCTTGGAAGAATGGGAGGTCCCAGAAGGTAGAATGAAGCAAAGGATTGTTGAGAGCCTAAAAGGGCCTGCCTTAGAGGCCATACGCAACCTGAAGACAAGCAAGAAAGATTGCACTGCCCAGGATTACCTAGACATCCTGGAAAGTGTGTTTGGTGGGACAGAGAAAATCACGGAGCTTACCTATCAACTGGAACACTGTTACCAGAAGACGGGGGAGAAGCTATCGGAGTATATGGGACGTATAGACAAGATCCTGCATAGGATTATCCTGAAGAAGAGGATAGATCCGGGGAAGGTAGACGAAGCCCGTGCTCAGCAGGTGATGAGGGGAGCCCAACCCCTGGACCCTGTTGCACTAGTACTACGTACCCGACAGGATGGGAAGAGCCTGGACTACCCCGATCTCATTCGAATGGTCAGAAAGGAAGAGGCCATGTTGGAAGAGAAACGGGAAAAACAGGCGATGGGGTCTACAAAACTTCCAGTGGCAACGGTCAGGTCGGCCTTAACCCCTGAAAGAGAGACAGAAGTAGAGGCTCTGAAGTTGCAGATGTCCCAGATGATGGAGATACTGACCTCTTTGGTGGCGAAAGAGACGCCCAGTCCCAAGAAAGAAGCAAGCAGGAGGGAATTATTTCCAACTGTTTCAGCACCAGCATCCCCACCTGACTGGGGAGAGATGATCTGTTTTAACTGTGGGGGAGTGGGCCATATTGCAGCTGTATGTTCCAGTCCCAAGAGGAAGAAAACAGATAGCCGCCAGCCGGCGGGAAACTCCAGAGGGCCCCGGTGAAGGAGTCAACCGGGTGCCCACCACCTTCAGTGAGTTACAAGAAGAATAGCAGGAAAAGAAAGCGAGGAGACCGAACCCCTCGGAAGGAACCCAGGGTTCATCAACCAAGATACACCCCAGAGAGAGGGGGCAAGACCCCTCCGAAGAGACACAGCACTCCCAAGCGAGAACCTTTAAAGATGAGAGATAACAATGTCCCTCAGCGGGTTCGTACTCCCATAGAGAGGGAGAAAATGAATGCATACCAGGCTCAGGAAAGAATAAAGCGCAAATCTAGTTGGAAAGAAAAGAGTCCAAAGGAGAAGACAGCATCAACTCGACCCTACCCAGAAGAGCTGGTTGGTCCATCTCCTACTGTACCCATCCAGGTGGAAGGAGTGTATGCACAGGCCCTCCTAGACACTGGGGCACAAGTGACCTTATTGTACAGAGACTTCTATGATAGATACCTGAGTCATTTGCCTATTCAGAAGATAGAGGAGCTGGAGATATGGGGACTGGGAACTCAGAGTTTCCCCTATGATGGATACCTGCCCATACAATTGACCTTTGACCCATCCGTGGCTGGGAAGACTGAAGTGTTTGACACCTTGGCAGTGGTGTGCCCTCGCCCGCCTGGAACCAGCAAGACCTCCCTGATTATAGGGACGAACACGGATCTGGTCCGAAGGCTTCTGACCCCCCTGGTGAAGAAACAGAATCATTCAGCTCCCAAGATCCATCCCATGCTGAAGGCGGCCTACCAGCGACTGGTCTTAGAGCAGAAGACCCCAAGTGAGGGGATAGGCAAGGTATGGAGGCTTGGAAGAGAAGGAGCGGTGCTACAGCCTGGAGAGGTGACCTGCCTGAGGGCCACGGTGAAGCTTAATTGGGAGCAGCCTGGCCCCTTTGTTATGCTGGAATCTGACCCAATGGAGGGTCATTCAGGCCTGGAAGTGATACCGGAAGTGATCCCAATCAAGGCACTGAAGAAGGCTAGAGGAAGAGTCCCAGTCAGTGTGAGGAACCCCACGGAGCGGCCCGTGGAGATCCCTGCCAGGATGCTGTTGGGACAGGTGAGTCCCGCTGTCCCAGTTGGCTGGTCAGAGGTGAAGGGGACGGGTAAAGGAGAAGATGTTTGGAAGAAACTCTCCATGGAAAACCCAAACCTACCTGGAGCTTGGAAGGAGAGAGCCAAGGCCCAGCTGACCAGATGGGAGAAGATTTTCTCTAAAGATAAGTTTGATGTGGGGTGTGCAAGGAGTGCCACCCATCGGATTCGCATGCAAGAGGACAAGCCATTCAGAGAGAGAGTCAGGCGGGTCCCGCTAGCAGATCTGGAGGATCTGAGGGAGCAGCTTGCGGAACTGAAGAAGACGGGAGTGATTCGGGAGTCCAGAAGCCCCTATGCCTCCCCAATAGTGGTAGTCAGGAAGAAGAATGGGTCGTTGAGGCTCTGCATTGACTACAGAACTCTCAACAGGAGGACCATTCCTAATCAGTACACCACGCCGAGGATAGAGGATGCCTTACAGAGTTTATCTGGAGCTAAGTGGTTCAGTGTGATGGACCTCAAGAGTGGGTACTATCAAATTCCCATGCATCCAGAAGATAGAGAAAAGACTGCCTTCATAACCCCAGTAAGGTTCTTTGAGTTCAACAGGATGCCTCAGGGCCTGTCTGGAGCTCCTGCTACCTTTCAACGCCTCATGGAAAGGACTGTTGGGGACATGAACCTCATAGAAGTCCTTGTGTACCTGGACCTGGACGATGTCATTGTCTTTGGAAAAACTTTGGAAGAACATGAAGCCAGATTGGAGAAAGTATTGAAGAGGCTCAGTGAGGAGGGACTCAAACTTTCCCCCGAGAAGTGCCGGTTTTACCAGTCTTCTGTGAACTATCTGGGACACATAGTGTCCGAAAAAAGAATTGGCTACAGACCCTGAGAAGTTGGAGGCAGTTACTTCGTGGCCAAGACCCACAACAGTCACCGAACTTCGATCTTTCTTGGGGTTCTGCTCCTACTACCGCAGGTTTGTGGATGGGTTTGCCCGTATGGCGAAACCCCTAAACGAGCTGCTCAAGACAGAAGGAGAGGAAGATGGGTTGGGGCCTAGGAAGCCCGGTGAATCGGTTCAAGACCAATGGAACTCAAGGTGTGAAGAGGCTTTCAGAACCTTAAAGAGGAGTCTCACCACGGCCCCAGTTTTGGCCTATGCTGACCCCACTAGACCGTATGAGCTACATGTTGATGCCAGCCATGAGGGCCTAGGTGGAGTACTCTACCAGGAGTATGAAGATCAGCTACGACCAGTGGCCTATGTGAGCCGGAGCCTGACCCCCTCGGAGAAGAACTACCCCACCCACAAGTTGGAGTTCTTAGCCCTCAAATGGGCAGTAGTTGACAAACTAAAAGACTACCTTTATGGGGCCGAATTTACTGTAAAAACAGATAACAACCCCTTGACCTACCTATTCACCACCGCCAAGCTGGATGCAACTGGACACAGATGGTTGGCGGCGTTATCTGGATTCAATTTTAGCCTCAAGTACAGGCCAGGGGCTGGAAATAGGGATGCAGATGCCCTGTCCCGAAGATCTCATGTCATGGCTGATGACTGGGAAGACTGGACCCAAGTGGCACCAGAAGGAGTGCGAGCCCTTTGTCAAGGAGCTGAACTCCAAGCCAGAGGAGGATCCAGAGCTGAAGAGATAGGAGTTACCACAGTGGGAGTCCCAAAGTGTTACTGTGGGGTAACTCAACTAGAAGAAGAGTGCCTACCGAAGCTGTCAAAGAAAGAGTTAAGGTGTGACCAATTGGAAGACCCCATGGGGAAATTCGTCCTGGAAGCATTGGAAAACAAGAGTCCAGAGGGACTTCGACTTCACCCTTCCAAAGAGGCTCGCCTACTGAGGAGAGAGTTAGACAAATTACAGGTGCATCAGGGAGTGGTCTACCGAAGGGGCCCCTCTGATAGCTCAGAAGATAAGTGGCAGCTGTTTCTCCCCGAAAAGCATCGAGAGACGGTGCTGATTGCCTTACATGACCAGCATGGTCACTTGGGAGCAGAGAGAACCTTCCAACTTGTCAGAGACCGGTTTTATTGGCCCTGCATGAGGGCCGAAGTGGAGGAGTATTGCCATTCCTGTGCACGATGCATTCAGAGGAAAACTTTACCCCATCAAGCTGCCCCAATGGGCCATCTACAGAGTCAAGGCCCAATGGATCTGGTATGCATTGATTTTCTCTGCCTCGAACCCGATTTGAGTGGATTGGGAAATGTTTTGGTGATAACCGACCATTTCACCCGTTATGCCCAGGCATTCCCAACCAAGGAGAACAGAAAAAAACTGCGCCACAACATGTAATTAAAAAAGAACTAATGAAATTAAACTTTAAACAGGATAGTAACTGAGTGGGATTTCACAGGCATATTAGTAGTCCATAGAAGAGGGCAAAAAAGATGGTGAACAGAAGTCTATGTAATCTATGATGAATCCACTTCTTCACGAAAACACCTTAGTGCACACAAATCCAACAGGTGAATCCCACCACCAGTAATCGAAGCTGCTTACCAGAGAGCAGCTATCAGAAAGCACAGCTCCTCATACACAGGATATAACGTCCAGCACCACACTTCCCCAGATGAATAAAGCACAAGCCTCAAAACTCAGCAGTCAGTAGATGCTCGGCGATCAATGGGTAACATCATGGACCATGTGGATTAAAATGAGGAGACCATAGCGTGATACAGTAAAAGCAATGGGTTTTAATAAGAAACAAGCAGTACAAAGTACTCACATTTGAGCAGATAAGTAACGCTTTTTTTAAAAATGCCGGCCGGCATGCATGGAGCCCTTCCTCCTCGTCTCAGGCGCGGTGACGTCACTGCACGTCCTCCCAGATGCATTTCATCTTCATAAGACGTTTTCAATGGGGATAGCCGAGCATCTACTGACTTCTGTTCACCATCTTTTTTGCCCTCTTCTATGGACTACTAATATGCCTGTTAAATCCCACTCAGTTACTATCCTGTTTAAAGTTTAATTTCATTAGTTCTTTTTTAATTACATGTTGTGGCGCAGTTTTTTTCTGTTCTCTGTTATTTGGTTATCTCCCTATTACTGCAGCCTGTTTTATATATTTTAGGTCTACTTTTTAGGTCAGCGCGGTCTTTTTTACATTATTCCCAACCAACGACCAGAAGGCTTCTACAGTGGCTAAGGTGCTCCTAGAAAAGTACTTTGTTCATTATGGACTATGTGTTGGAGATTTTGAATATTTAAAATGGAATTGGATTGCCATGCCCCATCGGATGTGTATATATATATTTATATATATTTTTATGACAGGCAAGCTAGGTTTTTTTCTCTAGGACATTGGTTCCATAGATGGACTGTGCCCAGGTGTTAATTGAATATCTCTTGTTCTCTTACAATAGATGTGGCTCCTTCTCCCCAGGGGTCATTAACATACTATTGTCATATCTGCTTATCAGGACCTGTGAGTCATCAGTCCCTCCCTTTTACCTAGGTAGAACTGATGACTCATAGATCTTGGAGACCACCTAACAGGGGTTTTGCCTTTAGAAAAGGACCAATCACTGAGCTAGCCCAAAGACCCCCGGGAGCCAATGAACATTGAGACTGGGGAAGGGGCATTTTTGGCATATAAATAAGTCTACAGTTGGATACGAGCCCCTCTTAGCCTGATGATTTTTGGACATGTAGCTGCCGGGGTAATGTACTCTCTTTCACTTTCTCTCCCCCCCCCCTTCTCTCTCTGTATCTCTAATCTTTACTCTTTCTCCTAGGACTTTTAATATGTTTTGATAACCTTGTTGATCAGTGTATACCTGTTGTGAACCATGTGGCCTTAAATATCTCCTAAGAACTATCTTTGTAAACACTGGCAACATGGCATTTATAACATCTCTATACTATGTTGGGTAACCTAAAATGTTTCTTTATTATGTTTCTGGACATATAAATAAATTGTAATTGTTTATCTATTCGCACGGTTATCGTACGTTTATATACTTATACAGACAAAGGTTTAAGCACTTTAATGGCGTTATTCACTTTATCATTGTTGTATCTATAATCTTTAACTAAGCTAGAAATTCAGCTTTAACAACTACCACAGAGAATTCACTCAGATCAAGGAAGGGACTTTGAGAGTCGCCTGATCCGGAAGTTGCTAGATTCTTTAGGAGTGGAAAAGACTAGGACCACACCATATCACCCTCAAGGGGATGCCCAGCCTGAAAGGTTCAACCGGACCCTATTGAACATGTTGGGAACTTTAGAGACAGAGAAGAAGCAACATTGGAGCCAACACATTTCAGCTCTGGTGCATGCTTACAACTGTACAACCAGTGATGTGACGGGTTTCTCCCCCTACCGGCTTATGTTTGGGAGAGAAGCAAGGTTGTCAGTGGATCTGGCCTTCGGCATTTCTTTAGACCATGCCTCTGTTGCCTCCCACCAAGGATATGTGGACAGACTGAGGCACAGTTTGAAGATAGCTTATGAGAAAGCTCAGGCGGCCTCTGACCAGAGGGGGGCCCGAAACAAGCGGAACTTTGATTTGAAGGTTCGAGTACAAGACCTACAGCCTGGGGACCGTGTACTGTTACGCAATCTAGGGATCCCTGGAAAACACAAGCTTGCTGATAGATGGAGATCAGAGCCATATATCATCTGTAGAAAGCTACCAGGATTGCCTGTCTATAAGTTGAAGCCAGAAGGGAGAGTGGGGCCTTTGAAGACCTGGCATAGGAATCACTTGCTCCCACTCACTGAAGCAGTCAGAATACCTCCAGTAAGAGATTTACCTGAGTCTGTTTCCATTCTGGATACCCCCAGACCCAACACTCGGTCCCAGACCTCCCAAACTAAAGGGGGACAAGACCCCCAACCGGCTGAAGAAGAAAAAGGGGAATTTGAATGGCTATGGCCTTCCTCAACTCCAGGAGTTTCCGCCATAGATCTTCCACTTACTGAGGACGTGGAAGATAGAACATTGAACCCAGAAGCTACAGAGTTTGTTCCATTCAGTGTTGTGCCCGAGTGCTGGGAAGATATCCCTGGTCTCTACTCAGAAGAAGAGGAAGTAGATGTTCCACAACCAGTGATGTTCCCAGAGTGTGTTCCTGAAGAAGAGCCTGTGGTGTCAGTGCCTGAAATTCCAAGAGAGCAGAGAGCTCGCAGAGTTGTGAGGCCTCCCAAGAAGCTAACCTACCCCCAAATGGGAGAAAGTTCAGAGGACTCTGTTACCACAGCAAGGAGGAGTGTTGAACGCCCTGACCCATCCACTGTTCATTTGGTGGAGGGCAACCCCAGCTCACTCTCTGGCACAGTTAGACAGGTCGCCCTCACTGAAGCGACCTGTAGACAGGACAGCTCCCCATCCTATGATAATTGGTGGGAAGCTCCTCTGTCTGAATTATGTGAACGTGTTGTTTCAAAAAAGGCTTGTAGATTGAACAATGTCTTTGGGGACCAAAGATTCAAAGTGGGGGGAGTGTGTAGCGGGGTTGTTCCCCTTTTAGGGGATAAGACTACAATTCCCATAATTCCCCAGGCTCCCGGGAGGTTGGTTGTTTCCGCCCGAGAGGCTGATGGGGGAGGTGATATAAGGAAAGAGGAAGGACCGCCTCTTCCTCTTCTGACGCAGGGATCACAGAGAGAGGAGACACTTGTGCGGACCGGGACTGCTGAAGGCCTGAAGCCTGGGACTTGCAGCAGACAGAAAGAGACTCTCACACCTCATTGTCAGCCTGAGCAGAGCGGAGACTTTTGCCTGAGAACGGTCGGTCAGAGGGAGGACCGGAGCGCAGGGGCTGTGACGAACGAGGCCGGACGCCGCCAGTGGAGGTCCCGGAGCTGAGGACGGTATCCGGAGTGTTGAGCGAGCTGGAAAGCTCATCTTGTACTGTTATTTCACTTTATGCCTATTGAACTGCCAAGGCAATTTACCTCAGAGCAGAAGATTGTTCTTTCTTGTGGATTACAAACACACCATTTAAAGCTACATGTGCACCACCTCTACAGTTCTTGTGCCGGTGAAGAATACTGTGTTCTCCCAAGGACTGAGCTCTATTGTTAGGGATCAGGCCTGGTCCGTTAGGTAGTCGCAGTTAGATTTGTTGCACCTCAGAGGTGCATAGCAGACGGTCGCTACACGTGGCGCTCCGTTCCCCATTGCTGTCCAAACACATATATGTGTACATGTTATAGTGCATACTGCAGGGACCTGATCATGTGTTGTAAGTCGAATGTTTAATGCATGTTACCATTTCTTTTCATATTGCCAAAGTAAAGACAGTTATTTCAGCTAGCAGTCTGCCTGTGAGTTTGAGTCCATTACACTTAGAGTATAAGTGATATTTATATGTGCATACATATACACCTGTTGATTAACTGTGCCAGAGCGGGTAGAGCAGATTGCCGGGGGGTTGGTGGAGCTGTACTCAGGGACCCAAATCAAACTTGCGGCCCTCTTAATTGGGGGTATCGCTACATATATATATATATAAATAAAGTGATAAGAGATTGAAGTCATATAATGTAATTGATACTGCAAATCTGGATACCTGGGTCTGGACTCTGTCTGTAAAAGACAATTAAAGTGATAAACAATTGTACCAAAGAACAACACATTGTATTTGAATAGTAATGCATATATCGCAACGTTTTTTTCTATTGGCATATCTAATATATCAATTAAATCACAAAAACTTCTAAAATATTAAAGATCACCCTCATAGCCACCTGTCGCAAAGCCTTGCAGAAAGGGTTTAAAACTGAGAATTTCATTTAACCCTGGCGGTGAGGTCGCGTTTAAATTTGAGATCCATATCATCTCGCGTTGTAGTAAGATTTTGTTAAGATCTCCACCTCTGGGGGTTTGATGAATTCTATCGAGCACCAGCACTTGAATTTTTGGCATGCAGCCATTGTGGACTAATGTCACATGGGGACCCAGGGGGAAGTCTGGGTCTGCATTTTCCATAGCCGCTATGTGGCGGTATAGACGTTTCCACAGCTTCTGTATTGTCTTTCCAATGTAATAGCATTCGCATTTACATTGTAATAGGTAGACCACATAGGTTGTTTGGCAGTTGGCATAATGTTTATACATCAACGTATTTCTGTTAGGGAGACGTGGTCTTCTGTCAGTGTTGATGTATCGACAGTAGCCACACGCTCCGCAAGGGAAGGTCCCTAAAATATTACATGGGTCAACTCGGGTTATGCCTTTAAATTTCGCTTTTTACTAATAGGTCTCCGATCCATGCGTTTCGTTTAAAAGTGACAAGAGGAACCGGGAGACAAAGGGACCTACCACTGGGTCACTGGCTAGGACATGCCAATATCTGTCTAGAACTTGTTTGATTTGTATGTGTTCATTGGAGAAAGTAGTTACGAATCTAGTATATGCGTGTTTGTCAGGCGAAGATTTTTTCTGTGCATATAATAATTCCTGTCTGTCCTTGTTGTTAACCTTATTGAATGCCTCTTTCAAGCATTTGTTGCTGTAACCTCTCTCTAGAAGGTCGATTTTTTAGAAGTCTAGCTTCAGAGAGAAAATCTTCCATGTTAGAACAATTACATTTGATCCGTAAGAATTGGCTATATGGGATCGAATCTACTAGGGGTCTTGGATGAAAACTATCGGAATGAAGTATGGTATTGCCTGCAGTGGGCTTCCTGTATAGTTTACATGATAATGTGTTTTTTAAAAATCTCAACATCTAGGAAAGTTAGAGATGTCTTGTGATGAACCATAGTAAATTTAAGGTTGAATTCGTTGTTGTTGAGTACTAGAGAGGAGGTCAGTTGGGCCTTTCCAAAGGACGAAAATGTCATCGATGTACCTGCGCCACAAAACGATGTGGCGCAGGTACAAAGAGAGAGCCTCATCCTTGGGCAAAGAAGACTCCCATTCCCCCAGGTACAGATTGGCGTAGCCAGGGGCACAACAGGTACCCATGGCTACGCCCTGTACCTGGAGGAAGTGTTGTCCATTGAAACTAAAAGTATTATATTCCAATATAAAACTTAATGCTGATACAATGAACTCGTTAAATGCAGGGTCAGAGTGTATATTGCGTGACAGAATTTTTCCTGCAATGGGCTTCCTGTATAGTTTACATGATAATGTGTTTTTAAAAATCTCAACATCTAGGAAAGTTAGAGATGTCTTGTGATGAACCATAGTAAATCTAAGGTTGAATTCGTTGTTGTTGAGTACTAGAGAGGAGGTCAGTTGGGCCTTTCCAAAGGACGAAAATGTAATCGATGTACCTGCGCCACAAAACGATGTGGCGCAGGTACAAAGAGAGAGCCTCATCCTTGGGCAAAGAAGACTCCCATTCCCCCAGGTACAGATTGGCGTAGCCAGGGGCACAACAGGTGCCCATGGCTATGCCCTGTACCTGGAGGAAGTGTTGTCCATTGAAACTAAAAGTATTATGTTCCAATATAAAACTTAATGCTGATACAATGAACTCGTTAAATGCAGGGTCAGAGTGTATATTGCGTGACAGAATTTTTCCGAATACATTCTACTCCTTTACCATGTGGTATAGAGCTGTATAAAGTTTCCACGTCTATAGAAACAAGAGTTACTTGTGCTGGGATCTGAATATTGTCTACCATCTGTAGCAGATGTATTGTATCCTTGACATATGATGGTAGGGCAAATACGAATGGCCTAAATTATTCATCAATCAGTTTGGATAAGTTCTCTGTCAGAGAACCCCTTCCTGATATGATTGGACGTCCCGGAGGGTCTAGTTTGTTTTTGTGGATCTTTGGTAAGGAGTAGAAAGTTGGTAACACTGGGAAAGGGGGTACGAATGAATTTCCATGATTGATTCGAAATAACTTTGCAATTTAACGCCCTGTCAACAAAAATGTAGAATTGCTCATTGAATTTACTGATTATTTCATAATTAATGGGTCTGTACCACTCAACATTATTAAGTATTTGCATGCACATTGTTATATATCGATCGTTATGCATCAGAACTATATTCCCCCCCTTGTCTGAAGCTTTAATAACAAGGTTTGAGTTTTTCAAGAGATCATTCAATGCTCGTTTTTGGGTAAATTGTCAAATGTGCATTTTGAGGTTTCTAACTTCTTGATGTCCTGTGTGACTAATCTCAAAAAAGTTGCTATACCATGGTTCGAGTTTACCGGTGGGTAAAAGTCAGATTTTTTCTTTAAGGAAGATAGGGGTTTATTCTAACTACTGGATTGCAAAGGTTGGACTAAAAGGGATTCTAAATCAATGATATCCATGAGGTCCCTAGTGTCACTTTTTTCTAGTAATGAATTCAAGTTTTCCAAAGCTTGACGCTCACTTATTGATTGACACCATGTTGCGTCAGGGTCGGTTTTGTCAAACATGCTTTGTAAATGCAATTTTCGTGTAACCAGATGGAGATCCTTAATGGTATCAAAACCATCTGTTTTGCGACTAGGACAAAAAGTTAGGCCCCTTGATAGTACAGAAATTTCATCTGTTTGAAGTAAATGTGAAGACAGATTAATCACATTCAATAAAGGCTCAATTGAGCTATGACCTGTTGTGTGGATATCACCTATATTGGAGGGGAAGGGGGGAGTTGGGTTCCTTTTTTTTTTGGAAAAAAGATACTAGGCGTTTTAACACCCATAGTGATATTAGTTTCGTTGCCAATCGTGGCTGAATTGCCGTGGGCAAACTTTTCATTTTGAGTTTGTGAATTTGGTGGTAAACGTTTAGTGGGTGTTATGGTTTCGCTTAGATTTATTGTCGGCAAAATCTCCTTCCCTAGTTCTTTTAGGTTGTCTCATATGTTTAAATTGCTTGGTTGTAATCTGAGACCTAATGGAGGAAACCTAAGAGGCATCAGAGGTATCTGATTGATGACCACTTCGGTTAGCATTATATTGGTAACTTCTATTGTTAGTATATTGTTGCCACCTATAGGCTCGGCCTTCATGAAAGGCCTGTCTATCTCGAAACAATTTATTTTCTTTTTTTTAAAAGGATTGTTTTATTGAAGACCTCCATATGCGTCTTTAGTTTTTCATTCAATTCAGAGACATTTGGGTAATTGTTGAGTGCATTAATTTGGGAATATAATCTATCAATGTTTTTTTCAATGTCTATCAAACGTTTTTTATACTCAACAATAAGAAGATTCATCATATTAGAAGAACATAGTTTCAAATTGTCTTCCCATGTACTTTTGAAGGTGGAGTCTATATTTTCAAAGGAAGGGAAAATTTGCACCCAAAGACCTAAAGGGTTCAGATTTTCCTTCCGATAGTCCTCAAATGTTTTGATATGCCAGTAGAAGGAGGATTTTTTCTCCAACCATTTAGTAAGCCCGACAAACATAAATGAGAGCTCTAATTCTTTGGATTCATTCTGTTCAAACTCTTTCTGCAATTTAGAGGCAAAAGCCTCCCATGCTTGACCTGCAAATTCCGCCGTATTTAATTTAATGCTTAAGTACATGCAAAATAAGTTAAAGATAAAAATGAAATCTGTGTCAATTGATGGTGGATTTCAAAGTAGTGGACTTTATGGGTATTTGCTACCCCAAAAACTATAGGAACAAAAGGGAAATCAACCAGCAATTCATACTAACACCATATCCCTAGAAATATTGTTAAGAAAAATAAAGGTTGCCCCAAGGGATTTGTGGAGGTGGGGTTAGCTAGCACAGTAGAAACGAGTATATAAACCAATATAAAAATATATACATTTTATTAATACATCATTGTAACAAGAAAAAGAGGAGAAAACAACAATAAAAAATTGCAGATAACAATCGACTATATATGTGCAGAGACTCTGATTAGGATAACACAAAAGCTCTAAGTGATAAGGGCATAATTCATTATGTTCCTAATATCCAACATGTTTCGGATTAATATTTTTATATATTTAATTCCTTCTTCAGGGATCTCAAAGAGAAACTGCAATATCTATTAAATGTATAAAGAAATAACATCGATATAATATCATATAGAATATGGCATATATGCAGGAATCAAAGCAGTAGGGAAGGTGGGAGAGTGAAAAAGGGAGAAAGAAAAACAAAAACAAAGAATACACTTACTGGGTGGCTTCAGAAGGTGAGGAATGATGTTACTGCTTTGATCTCAGACCCCTTCATGATCACTAATGGGACAAGACAGGGATGCCCGTTATCGGAGGCGATGGGAGTGAGAATACAACCGATACAACTTAAACTAAATCTAGCTTCAAACTGAAATGGACGCAAACCGCCCTGAAGTATCTAGGCACACACATCCCCTGCACATTCGCGCAGCTATACAAGCTCAACTTACCACCCCTCCTGAAAACAATTAGAGCATTACTAAACAAATGGAACACAGGCCTACACTCCTGGATCGGTCGCTGCAATATATTAAAAATGATGATCCTCCCGAAATTCCTTTACCTCATGCAGGCACTACCCATCCACATACCGACATCCTATTTTAAGCAGGTACAATCTGCACTCACAGAATTCGCCTGGGCTAAGAAAAGGCCACGACTCTAACACAAACTATTAGTCCTACCTAAACACCGTGGTGGGCTTGCATTGCCAGACATTCGCACATATTACCAAGCGGTACACCTAGGAAGACTTATAGACTGGTGCCGCCACCAAGAGACCAAGCTTTGGTCACAACTAGAGCAACACTAAAGTGAAACTCCCCTTAACAGAGCTCCTTGGTGCCACTTGTCCCTACCAGTAGAAACCAAGCGACATCCACTAATCGGCAACACATCGCAAATCTGTGCCCGCCTCATATCGGAGGCCTCCATATCAACCCCCAACTCACCTCTTTTCCCCATACTGGGGAACCCCGGATTTTCACCAGGAATATACGACGCAGCTTTTCAGAGACTGATTGACGCAGGCCTACACCAAACCTCCCATTTCAGGACTAGGGGCTGGTGGCGCACAATAGCAGAACTTTCTGAACCCACAGGCTTGTTCCGACTGAATTTCCTGAGAGCCCGCCAGCTAGGCCACTTCCTACACTCTTTGAACCCCCCCCCCCCCCTGTCGAGGGTCTTCCCCTCACATCATTGGAGGAACTATGTAGCGCCTCAGGTACCATAACACACACGCTCTCACAAGCCTACAACCTATTGAACGTACCAAAAACTGATTTTATACCCCCAGGCCTACTTAAATGGGAGTCAGAACTAAATTGCCACTTCAACACAACCAAAAGACAACGAAAACTTAAATTCACGCACAAATCCTCTATATGTGCCAAAATTCAAGAGACCAACTACAAACTCTTGTCAAGATGGTACAGAACCCCAGAACTGCTCCACAAATTCTTCCCAGCGACGCCAGATCTTTGCTGGCGCTGCCGGGCAGATAAGGGAACACTACTACACATATTCTGGTCCTGCCCCAGACTAAATCACTTCTGGAAGGTGGTGCGCGAGGTCACCCAGAAATTCACGAAGCACACAGTACCAGAAGACCCCGCATTCTTCCTGCTCCACGCATCAAACACCCGGAGAAAATATACAAAAAAAAACGGTAATTAGACACCTGCTAGATGCAGCTAAAGCTTGTATACCGCTGCAGTGGAAGTCCACACGCCCTCCGACTATAGTCTCATGGATTGCTAGAGTGGAGGAAATAAGACAGATGGAGGACCTTGTCCTTACAGGCAACGTAACCCCTTCTCACTGCCTGTCAAATGCTCTTTAGAGAGTGATCCAATTGTGGATCGCTCTTTGGAAAGAAACGCTAGTGTAAACTAGCCTTACTCTTACAACCTACACAAAAAGGAAAACAGTCAGGAAGAAACTAGGACACTATTTTAAAATTACATTCTCTCCCTTGCCAAATATAATGTATATTTCCACTTGTCACAATTAGGCGATATGCCTGAATCTGCTTCTTTGCAATGCCATTTTGCTGCTATAGTCAAAATAGCTTGAATAGCCTATATGTAGAAAAATACATACAAGGATTTATGACTTGCAAATATCAGTTTTTAAGTGGAATAGGTTGTCACCTACAATGCAAGAGTGCTTATCCTACCATCCCTCTCAGAGGGACAGCTGTATGAAAGCTTCAAGTGCTATAACCTTCATAATAGTAATAGCCCACCCTGACATATAAACATGAGCAATCTATTTTATCTTACTTCATACATGTCAGGGTTCCCTGCATCAAGACACTTCCACAGCCCCAGGCTGTAGTAGTGGTCGAAGGCTTCTTAAAACATTTGAAATGTCAGGCATCATTTTATAAATGAGTGAATTTGCAATGCCCCTAGGGCCCTGCCCAACCTTTACAATGATGTTGCAGCTAGTTTAAACAATAGACTGCAAAGATATACATTTGCTACTAAAAAATAAATTAATTAAAAATTAAAAAATGTATTTTATAGTCCTAAACTGAAAAGAAAAAATACAAAACACTGTACATTCCCCTAAATCAATATTTTTTCTTAATTTATGTTCTAAAAGAATTGTTCAACAACTACTGTAAATCAGTATTCAGTAGAGATATTTTCTTCAACCAGTAGCATAGTTGCCAACATTGCAAAAAAATTTATAGGGACACTTTTTTGACTGTAGGCGGAGCCTCACTATAATTAGAGAAAAGAAAATTGTGTGCAGCTGCAAAAATGGGCATGGTTTAAGCAAAAATGGGCGTGACTTAAATTGGCATGGCTCAACGGGGTGTGGTTAGAGTCTGAGATGAACAAGATGAACGAGGGATGGAGGGAGAAAGTAAGGGAGAGAGAAAGAAAGAAAGAAATAGGGAGGGAAGGAACGAGAAAGAAGGAAAGAAAGAGGGATGGAGAGACAGCAGGCCCAGATCCTACACCACAATATAAATATGCGTATTCCAGAAAGTTTAACAATCAGCAGACAAAGATACTCCAAACACCTGGTGTTAGTGCTTCAATTATCACGGCACCATGGTTGTTATGCTGTCAGGTAAGAATGAGCTCTGGCGTTGCATGCTCCACGTGCAGAGCCCACCAGGAAGTCGGCGCAGTGCTGCGCTAATCACAGGCAGTGAGACATTGCCCCGATGCGCGGCTGCAGAGATCGGCAATGTCTCACTGCCTGTGATTAGCGCAGCGCTGCACTGCCTTTTTGGGGGGCTCTGCACGTGGAGCATGCGAACACTCCAGAGCTTATCTCTAGTGTCAGGATGATTGAAGCAAATTATTTCTATTATTACATTGTAATATAAAATTAAATAGTTAACTCACGATAATGCAGAATAAGTGGGAGTCCCTTCTTACACCAGGCATTTCCAGTAGAGTCCCTCCTTACATCAGATGCCCCCAGCAGAGTCCCTCCAGGACATTTTCCGGGAAATGGTAAGACAGGGACAAAGGTCTAAATCCTGGGAATGTCCCGGGAAATTCGGGACAGTTGGCATATGTAAGTGTGAGCCCAGGTTCACACTGCTGTGGGATTGAAATTGTGCGAGTTCGTATTTTGTGAAACAACTACTGTATATCAATAGTAGAGAAGTATTGCTGTATTGCAGTACTTAAGTATTGCAGTAACGCAACAAAGGCCACGTGGACTGTGAACTGTTTTTTCTGTACAAGAATTTATTGTAAAATGTTGTGTATTATGCCCCGTACACACGGTCGGATTTTCCAACGGAAAATGTCCTATCGGACAATGTTGTTGGAAATTCCGTGTGGGCTCTATCGGACTTTTTCTGTCGGAAAAAATTTGAGATCCTGCTCTCAAATTTTCCGACAACAAAGTCCGATCGGACTTTTTCCGATCGTGTGTAGCGAATTCCGGCGGACAAAGTGCCATGCATGCTCAGATCAAATTACAAGACCAAAGCTATTGGCTACTAGCCTCTACGTAGTTCCGTCGTACGCAACGAACGTCACCACGTTCAGAATGATGGGATTTTCCAACAACTTTGTCCAACCGTGTGTATGCAACACCAGTGTCGGACAAAATTTTGTGGTCGGAATTTCCGACCGTGTGTATGGGGCATTAGAGTTTCTTAAAACAGAACTTTACACACAAGAAGTGAAATATCTAAAATGCATTCTGCTAATCAGCAAAACTATAGACCTCTTCTTGGTTGCAGAAGCAAATGGAACCATCGGCCTGTATTTACCGTATTGTGTTTATTGAACCTGCACATTGCTGTTTTTATTCCTAGCATCACTGAGGTACCAAAATGCACACTTCTCTGTATCTGACAACGTAACAGCCAGCAGAGGACATTCATCCATCCATGCTGGTTAGCATGCATGAAGGAATTCGTTAAATTTCCTTTGTTAAACCTGCAAGCTGATGAATGAAATCTATGTGTGTATGGCCAGATTTGGCCTAGACCAGTGGTTCTTAACCTGGGTTCGATCGAACACCAGGGGTTCGGTGAGTCAGTCTCGCGGGTTCAGCGGAGGTCAAGACACACACCCGACTCATATGATTCGTGATGACACGCCCCGCTTGTCCATCATTGGCTGCAGGTGATAACGCCACATCGATTGGCCTATCTGTGCTGCAGGGAATTTGGTGCGCCCAGTAGTCGAAATGTAACTGTCGTGATGGTACGTCGTGTGATTTCTTTCTTAATATTTTAATCCCTTCATACTAACTATGTCGAGCAAAAAAAGAAAGTGGTCGGACGAATATGTACACTATGGATTCACATGTATAACGGAACGTGATGGGAGTCAGCGTCCTAACTGCATGATTTGCAATGCCAAGTTGAGCAATTCTAGTCTAGCACCTGCAAAACTAAGAGAACACTTCCTTAATCTGCATGGAAAACACAAGAACACAACGCTCGCTGAATTAAAGGTAAAGAGAGCTGGATTCAATGAAAAGGCTACTCTACCTGTTCTCGGCTTTGTACCCATCAACAAACCGATCCTCATAGCATCGTACGAAGTTGCTTACCTGATCGCAAATCAGGGCAAACCACACACCATTGCTGAAACACTCATAAAACCAGTTGTGTTGACGATGGCGAATATCATGCTGGGAAAAGCGGCTGAAGTTAAGTTATCCCAAATTCCTCTTTCAAATGACACCATCAGCGACAGAATAGAGGACATGAGCAAAGACATCTTGGCTCAAGTAGTTGCAGATCTGATTTCAAGCCCGGCAAAATTCAGCCTTCAACTCAACGAGACCACAAACGTTTCCAATCTAAGCCAGCTTGCAGTATTCGTGCACTATGTGAAAGACGACGTGATAAAGGAAGATTTTTTTATTTTGTAAGCCTCTTACAACAACAACTAAGGCAGCTGATGTGAAGAAACTTGTGGATGACTTATTGGAAGGCCGGGTACCGGCCTGAAGTTATGGGAGGAGCCCGGAGGGTATTTAAGCAGCCCAAAGGCCGCCGGTCTTTGTCGGTTTCCTGTGCGTGATATCTGATACGTCAGACATCTAGGACCGACCCGTTCGTGACAAGCGCTGTTGGTGCCGGTTCGTGAGCTCCGTTTTCGTCTGTCCGTCTTCTCTTGCTGCAGTCCCGTGTTCCGTGTTCGTAAGTCATGTCGTCCCTTCGTGTCGCACTCGTGTTGTCGAGTCGCAGTTCGTACAAAGAGTCTGGTTCGGCGGTTGCAGGTAGGGCTTCGGCTCCCATGTTTTACGTTCTCATGCACTGCTTATCATGTCGCTAAACTGTGATCTGCGTAGCTCACGAACCACGCGCTGCTTGTCTCGAAACCCAAACACTTATGCCTCGTACACACGTACGGACTTTTCCCGGCGGACCTAAGTCCAGCGGACAATCCGCTGGACTTTCCAGCTGGGTACGCTGGACTAAAAAGCGAACGGACTTGACCACACACGATCACGCAAAAAGTCCGACGGTTCACGCGATGACGTACAGCACGTACGACGGGACTAGAAAACGAAAAATACTAGAAAAATACTTGCTACTGAGCATGCGTCCTTTTTGGTACGCCGGACCATACTACACACGACCGGATTATCCGCTGGACTGCCAAGTCCAGCGGATAATTTGAAAACAAAACCTGAAACTTTAGTCCGCCGTACTTTGGCCAAAAAAAGTCCGCCGGCGCCCACACACGAGGGGATTATCCGCTGGACTTCGGTCCAGCGGATAATCCCGCGGGATAGTCCCTTCGTGTGTACGCGGCATTACTCGCACGTTTGTTGTTGTACCCGATCGGGAGCCATCTAGCGGCACGCACATTCAGGGCCGCCCGCCTCAGACACTCCGACCGATGCCGCATCCGGCACTCAAGGGTTCCCTTACACGAGCGGGCTACACAGTCTCCGAATCGTTCAACATGACTCACGCACGAGTGCCGTTCGCACTCACACGTATCGTTCATGTCCTGCCATTATCCGAATTAGTGGCGCTAGCAAGCGTGCCGAATCGTTATTTACATTCCGAAGCACTGTTGGCATACTAGTTGCACGTACCACTTCGACCGTGTCGAAACATTTCACAAATTAGCATGACAATCATTTCATCATTTCAAACATGGCTAACGTATCAGGCCGTTCGGTCATGCTAAATCATTTCGCATCAGTTAATCAGGGCGTTCATGCCATCGCTTCGATCCTGGTCCGGTCGCATCCACGCATGCTCCGATCGGGGCGATCCAGATGCACGACTACCCGGCCTCATTTCGATACATGCGCCAAGGGCGGAATCACATTACTGGCTGCGAGCATTCCTGATTCTTGCCCCTGTCATGGCATATCATTTCTGTCACTGTACCACGCCCGGCATGAATGCAGTCACTTCCCCGCACTAATTCGTGTCGGCGTGCCCCAGGCCCGGCCTCATTTCAATACATGCGCCAAGGGCAGAATCGCATCACTGGTTGCGTTCATTCCAGATTCTTGCCCCTGTCATGGTATCTCATTTCAGTCACCTTACCACGCCCGACATGAATGCAGTCACATCCCCGCACTAATTCGTGTCGGCGTGCCCTAGGCACGGCCTCATTTCAATACATGCGCCAAGGGCGGAATCGCATCACTGGTTTGCGTACATTCCTGATTCTTGCCCCTGTCATGGTATCTCATTTCAGTCACCTTACCACGCCCGGCGTGAATATAGTCACCTCTTCGCACTAAATTCGTGTCGGCGTGCCCTAGGCACGGCCTCATTTCAATACATGCGCCAAGGGCAGAATCGCATCACTGGTTGCGTACATTCCTGATTCTTGCCCCTGTCATGGTATCTCATTTCTGTCACCTTACCACGCCCGGCATGAATGGAGTCACTCCTTCGCACTAAATTCGTGTCGGCGTGCCCCAGGCACGGCCTCATTTCAATACATGCGCCAAGGGCGGAATCGCATCACTGGTTTGCGTTCATTCCTGATTCTTGCCCCTGTCATGGTATCTCATTTCTGTCACCTTACCACGCCCGGCATGAATGCAGTCACTACCTCGCACTAATTCGTGTCGGCGTGCCCTAGGCCTGGCCTCATTTCAATACATGCGCCAGGGGCGGAGTCGCAAAAAAAAAAAAAGAAAAAAAAAAAAACTTTGACTCTTGTCCTTGTCATGTTATATCATTTCTGTGTCACCTTACCACGCCCCAGCGTTAATTGGTCACCTGCCTGTACGAATTCGCGCCGGCGTGCCATAAAAAAAAAAGAAAAAAAAAAAAAAAAGGGAGCTTGGAGTCGGACCCGGTGGCAGCTGGATGTCACAGTTTGGCCTCAGCAATACCCAGGCAGTTAGCCTCGTTTCACGGTTGCCTCATTCCTGTACGTGCTCCAGAGTCCGGCTCACAGGCACCCCCCATACGGTACGAACAGGCCGAGCCCTGTCACGGGAAGTTCGTTCAGTTAAGGCAACATGTCAAGTCAGTCATTAGTGTTGTCAGCTGTCATTTGATCCCACAGCGGTCTCGGCAGTCGACTTAAGTCACTATCGCCTGTTGTTATCATCTACGTTGGGTTCCGTCGCTCTGGACGGCAGCAGTTTAGGATCTCAATCAGTAGGTCCACCTGCACCAGCTTCGTCAGGGTTCCAGCAGGTAAAAAAAAAAAAAAAAAAAAACGCTGGGCAGCCTGCAGACACGTGACCAGTCTACTAAGTAACGGGTCTTGGCAGCCGCCATGTCATCAGTCGGCAGCGATGACCTCACCACCCCGCTATCTCCGGCATCAGCCTCCGAGGCTGGCAGTGTCCAGCCCCTTAGGGCATGGACAATTCCCAGGCTGTCCGCCGAGCTGAGACGCAGAGGGATACCCTTCTCGGCCGCGGCCAGGAAGGCGGAGCTATTCAGGCTCCTCTTCCCACCACCGGCCGCAGCAAGCCCCAGCAGCCAGCAGGCGTCTCTGGAATCGATTTCAGCCACCGTCGCTCAGCTGCACACCCTCGTGTCTTCCCTGTCTTCCTCAATCGTTGAGGTCCAGGACAGAGGGTCTCGTCTAGAGACTAGCCCGGCTGCCACGGTTCCGGACCCTGCGGTGGTCCCAGCCATCAGTGCACCGGCCGCAGGTAGTGAGCTTGCCACGACTACCGTTCACCCTTCCCACCTGGTGCCACCCAGCGTAAGGAAGGACGTTTTAGAGGGCAGAGACGTTAACCTGGCCTCACTCACGATCTCGGTCCATGACTTGGCCAGAACAAGGCCTACACCTGGGGTGACGTCTCGGTGGTTTTGAAGGCGAAGGAGCCAGGCTCAACAGAAAGCTCATGGCGCCCGAGTTCACACTCGCTTTCGGCAGGTTCAGGGACGTACGGTGCTCAGCCTCCCCGGGCAGGCGGGAGGAACTGGGCCGCTACCTCCATTTAATCGTAGACCTGGGTCACAAATACGGTGGCTCAGCCTTCTACGATTATCGTCGGTCCTTCTCGGCCAAAGCCGCGGACAGATTTTTACAGTTCCATTGGACAACGGACTGGAGGGTAGTGGACGCCGAGTTGTTCTGCTGCCACTTTGCGAGTCTACGGCCCCCGCTACGTGCTGTCTGTCAGTCAGCATCCCACACCGCGGTCTGGTGTGCCAACATAGCCCTGTCCACCCGATAACTAGCACGGCCTCTGCCAGCTCGAGTCAGGCTCAGCAGGCACCGGTGCAAGGGCAGAAGGTGGACAAGTGGGGTTGTCCGGGGCAGATGGTCGGGGGAGCCGCCATTTGCAACAACTTCAACTACGGCTCCTGCAATTCAGCCAGTGCCGGCTCTTGCACGTTTGCACCCTATGCCAGAGGGCGCACCCCCAAGCAGATGAAACCGTGACTAAGCCAGGTCAATGTCCTTTGGCTCGATGTCTACTTGACCTCACATCCCACTCCGTCACTTGCCAGCTACCTCACCCGAGGTCTCACCAATGAGTTTCATACCGGGCTCATCACCCCGCCCCACACCACCCACGAATGTCCGAACCTGCGCTCAGCAGCAACTGATGAGCCAGCTATCGACGTCCTTCTTCAGACGGAGTTGGATCGGGACTTTATGATAGGCCCGTTCAGTCAGTCTCCCTTTAGTATCTGGAGGGTTAGCCCTATCGGGCTTGTACGGGGAAATTTTCGGAAAAAAAAAAAATATAAACGTCTGGCGCATGATCTGTCAGCGCCTCATTCTTCCGTCGTTCCCAGTCTCAACTCGCTCATTCCCTCCGAGGAGTTCTCACTGAAGTACGCTTCGGTAGATATGGCTGCCCAGGCCATACTCAGGGCAGGGGTAGGTGCTTGGCTCTCGAAGGCGGACATTTCTGACGCCTTCAAGCTACTGCCCATACATCCTTCCCTGTGGTGCTGGCACGGCATCAAGTGGAGGCAGCGATATTATTTCGCAACCAAATTGACCTTCGGGTCTAAGAGTAGTCTTTGGTTATCTGATAGTTCACGGAGACCCTGGCGTGGATCCTTCTCTACGAGGCTCAGTGCCACAAGGTCGTCCATTATTTGGATGACTTCCTTCTGATAGAACCACCCGGAGCTCCCCAAGGGGACCTTGGAAAGTTGAGGACGGTTTTTCGACAATCTGAACGTCCCCATAGCGGAACGCAAGGTGGACGGCCCGGCGCACAAGATCACGTTCTTGGGCATCGACCTTGACACGCCTGCTATGCAGGCCAGCCTTCCCGCAGATAAGTTGGGCCGTTTCAGGTCGGTTCTGCGAGTGTTCACCCGGGTGGGGGATGTACTCAGAAGCAACTTCAGTCTCTCTTCGGGATATCGAATTTTGCTACGAGGATCATCCCCCAGGGCCGCTCCTTCGTGTCCCGGTTGCCGGTCTTCCTGTCCTACACTCAGGACCCTAGTCAGGTCGTCAGGCTGGATTCAACAGCCAGGGCAGATCTGCCCATGTGGGAACACTTTCTTAGTAATTGGAACGTTGTGTCCCGGTTCATCACAGTCGTGTCCACGCAGTCACCTCAAGCGGTGACCGATGCGGCGGCATCCACAGGATGCGCCGCCATTTTTGGCCATTTTGTGGTTCGCCGCCCCTTGGCCTCCTCAGGCACTAGCCACACCGGGCTTTACTACCACGTCAGCCCTCTTTTAGCTGTTCCCCGTCATAGCAGCCGCTCACCTATGGGGTCACTATTGGTCTGGACGGACGGTGGCTTTACGACAGACAATCAAGCCACAGCCGAGATCATCAGCAAGGGCAGGTCTAAATCCAGGCCCGTCATGTCCTTCCTCCGCGGACTGGTCCAGCTATCCCTACAACATCAATTCAAGGTTTACTGCTCATTCGTTCCAGGGAAGCTCAATTCAGCAGCAGACGCACTCTCCCGTTTAACTTTGTTCCTTTCTTTGAACAGATGCCAGGAGCCTACCATCTCTCAGCCTCTATCCCGGATTGGTCACAACTGACCTTGGACTAGCCCCACGTTTGCAGTCAGCATCTAACTTCGTCAATGCTTCGCTCGCCCGCAACACCTGTCGGGCCTGCCAGACGGCCGGGGGGCATTTGGATAAGTTCCTGCCCCAACGCCCGTGAATCTTCCAGCGTCGATTAGGTTCTGGCGTTTATCGCTTACTGCCATTCTCACCTGGCACTGTCACACAGCGCGGAACGTCAGTACGTGGCCGGAGTGCAGCACTACTTGTCACTTCGAGACCCCGCTAGGCCTTCGGTGTTCTCCTTCCATGCAGTGAGGGCTCTACTGCGTGGAGTTCATAAGCTCCAGCCGCCAGTCAGCCCGAAGCGGCTGCCTATCACTGTGGAGGTCTTAAGGGGATGTCTGACGTCCTGGATAGCCCCCCTTTTGGTCTCCTCCTCAGCACCTTCTTGCAGGCTGCGATACACATGGCGTTTATGGGTTCCTACGGCCCAGCGAGTTTACTCGCAGCCACCCAGCCGGTCCAGTCTTGCATAAAGTAATCTCTGCCGCCATCAGGATCTCTACGTTCTTCACTTGGCGAGGTCTAGAACTCAGCAGCAAGGTTCCGGAATAGATATTCACTGTGCCGGACCTACAACAACTGGTGCCCAGCTGCCGTGTTGAACCGCTCGACGGCACTGCTATCCGACCGCCCAGGGTCCAGTCCGCTTTACCCTTTCCAGTTAAACCCCTCGAACTCGTCGCAGTTCGTGGTACATGTCTGGGACCTTCTCGGCAATCTTCAATTGGACCCCAGCCAATACTCCGGGCATTCATTCCGGGTCGGGGCGGCCACGTCGGCCCCAAGACAGAGGGTTCCGGACCATGTGATCAAGAAACTAGGTCGGTGGAAGTCGGCCTGCTTCTCGCTACATACCTAACCCACAGTTGGAGAGGGCTCAGGCCTTTGCCCAACTACTCAGTCACATTTACCTTTAATAAATTATTATCCCCTACCTGAAGGTTTTTGCCCCCTTATTTTGGCGTACCATACGGTAGACCAAGGCACACTTTCAGGTCTATTTCATGTTGGTGAGTTTTGTGTTAGTTCTATGTGTCATCGTTACTCTTGTCGTCCGTAGGGCTCTAGACCATAAATTGGAAGGCCGGGTACCGGCCTGAAGTTATGGGAGGAGCCCGGAGGGTATTTAAGCAGCCCAAAGGCCGCCGGTCTTTGTCGGTTTCCTGTGCGTGATACCCACCCACCCTCCCCTTTTAAAAGCCTCTTCCAAGTATTCTTACCCCAGACTGAATACTCATTCCACATTATTCCATAAACTACTTCTTATCATTCCTTATCTAGGGTATGCCCCCTTATTTTGGCGTACCATACGGTAGACCAAGGCACACTTTCAGGTCTATTTCATGTTGGTGAGTTTTGTGTTAGTTCTATGTGTCATCGTTACTCTTGTCGTCCGTAGGGCTCTAGACCATAACTTCAAAGACAACAATCTTTCGCGGGATATGGTTTCTGCAGTTTGTTCGGACGGAGCTCCAGCCATGCTGGGAAGAAAGTCTGGTTTTGGTGCGCTAGTGAAAGCCGATGCACCACACATCATTGTTACGCATTGTATTCTGCACAGGCAACAAAAACCTTGCCTCCAAAACTGGCAGAAGTATTAAAAATTGTAGTGGAATGCGTGAACTATGTGCGAAATAGTGCTCTGAGGCACCGCATCTTCAGGGAGCTGTGTAAAGAAATGGGATCTGAATTCGAGGTACTTCTGTACCATTCTAACGTTCGATGGTTATCCCGGGGACAGGTGCTGAATTGTGTTTTTGCCGTGCGTGTGGAATTAGCCCTGTTTTTGCAAGAGCACCAACATTGTCATGCAGATTGCTTCAAAAATTCTGAGTTCATTCTCATTTTAGCGTACATGGCTGATATCTTCGCAGCTCTCAATCATCTCAATCAACAGATTCAGGGCGGTGGAGTCAACATCATCAAAGCGGAAGAAAACCTGAAGGCTTTTAAAAAAAAGCTACCGTTATGGAAACGACGAATAGAGAACGATAACTTTGCAAACTTTCCCCTGCTAGACGACTGTGTAAGTAAGATCGAAGATGTATCTGGAATCGGAGACATTTCTGTACCCGCGGAACTGAAGCAAGCAATTGCCACGCACTTAGATTCGCTTGCAAAGTCCCTTGACAGATACTTCCCTACAAGAGAGTCATATCCAGCATGGGTGAGACAACCGTTTAGTGTTGAGACAACAGATGTCATTGATGAATACCTCGATTAAATCATTGAAATTCAGCAGAGCCAGGTTCAACAGAAACTCCTCAGAACAACAACGCTCTCAACGTTTTGGTGTCAACAAATGGTAACTTACCCTGTTATTGCTAAGGAAGCTCTGGAGATTTTCATACCGTTTGTTACAACATATCTTTGCGAGCAATCTTTTTCGAGGATGCTGGACATAAAAACGAAGAAAGGGAACAGACTTTTTTTTGCGAAAATGACATGAGAATGGCACTTGCCAAGGTAAAGCCGCGCATTTCTGAACTGGTCTCTGAAAGGCAACAGCAGAAGTCACACTGATTTGCAGTAAATATTCATTATTATGTTTTTGTGTGAAAATCATGTTTTAATATTTAATGGTTTTGTTCTTTGTTCTTAATGGTTTTGTTCTTTAATTGTTTTGTTCATTTTGTGCACCTATGTATAAAAATATACCTATGTATAAATATATACCTAAATATATACCTATGTTTTGAATTTGAAAAAATCATATTTTATTTTTCCAATTAACCACTTGCCGACCGCCCCATGTACATATACGTCGGCAGAATGGCACGTA
The DNA here is from genome assembly GCA_028564925.1 of Lithobates sylvaticus. NCBI lineage: Eukaryota > Metazoa > Chordata > Amphibia > Anura > Ranidae > Lithobates > Lithobates sylvaticus. The sequence continues at coordinate 137,188,388 of CM053031.1, forward strand.
CAGGCAGAACCACGTACCTGTACGTGCCATTCTTCAGGCGGTTGGGGGGTCCGATCGGACCCCCCTCCGCCGGCGGGGACGGTCGGCATCGCTTCAGGAGCGATCCGGGACGAGGGGACGGCCAGTGGTTTCTGGCCACCCCCTCGCGATCGCTCCTGGCGAATGAAAAGCTTCCCCTTCCTGTCTATTGTATAGACAGGAAGGCGGAAATGATGTCACGCTCGGTGCGCCGGTCTATGTGACCGGAGACGCCGAGCGGCGAACATGTAAAGGTTAGTGCACCAACAGTACACTGACACCAGTACAGTTAGGCACATATTCCACCCCCCTGTCACCCCCTGATCACCCCCCAGATCACCCCCTCCCCCCCCAGTCACAGTGTCACTAATTGCAGTGATCATTTATTTACTGATCACTGCATTTAGTGTCAGTGTGACTGTAATAACTGTCAGGGCAGTTAGTTTTAGGTCCTAGGTAGCCCCCTACCCCCCCCTAATAAAGGTTTAACCCCTTGATTGCCCCTAGTTAACCCCTTCACCCCCTTTTGCCAGTGTCACTAAGCGATCGTTTTTCTGATCGCTGCATTGTGTCACTAGGTAACCATTTTTTTTTTATTTTAACCGCCATGTTTTATATAGGTTCATAAATAGTTTTATAGGTCAGGTACCCCCATATTACAACCTAAATAAAGGTTTTAACCCCCTGATTGCCCCTAGAGTTAACCCTTTCACCAGTAATCACCGTATAACTGTCACTGGTGACGCTGGTTAGCCAGTTAGTTATTTCGTTATTTAGGTTCCCCGTCAGGTTTTTATATAGCGTCAGGTACCCCCATATATTACCTAATAAAGGTTTTAACCCCCTGATTGCCCCTAGTTAACCCTTTCACCCCCTTTTGCCAGTGTCACTAAGCGATCGTTTTTCTGATCGCTGCATTAGTGTCGCTAGGTAACCAGTTTTTTTTTAGGTTAACCGCCATGTTTATATAGGTTCATAAATAGGTTTATAGGTCAGGTACCCCCATATTACAACCTAAAGGTTTTAACCCCCTGATTGCCCCTAGAGTTAACCCTTTCACCAGTGATCACCATATAACTGTCACTGGTGACGCTGGTTAGCCAGTTAGTTATTTCGTTATTTAGGTTCCCCGTCAGGTTTTTATATAGCGTCAGGTACCCCCATATATTACCTAATAAAGGTTTAACCCCCTGATTGCCCCTAGTTAACCCTTTCACCCCCTTTTGCCAGTGTCACTAAGCGATTGTTTTTTTGATCGCTGCATTAGTGTCACTGGTGCCGCTAGGTAGCCAGTTTTTTTTTGTATTACTGTTACGGGTGACGCTGGTTAGTTAGCTTGTTTTTTATACTGTCAGGGCACCCGCCATTTATTACCCAATAACGGTTTAACCCCCTGATCGCCCGGCGGGTGATATCAATTAGGTTTTAGGGTCAAATAAGGTCTGCGTCGCCCCAGGTTAGTGCCAGTACCGCAAACACCCACGCACAAAGCATACACCTCCCTTAGTGGTATAGTATCTGAACAGATCAATATCTGATCTGATCAGATCTATACTAGCGTCCCAGCAGTTTAGGGTTCCAAAAAAAAACGCATTGTTAGCGGGATCAGCCCAGATACCTGCTAGCACCTGCGTTTTCCCCCTCCGCCCAGCCCACCCAAGTGCAGTATCGATCGATCACTGTCACTTACAAAACACTAAGCACACATAACTGCAGCGTTCGCAGAGTCAGGCCTGATCCCTGCGATCGCTAACAGTTTTTTTGTGGTAGCGCTTTGATTCAGTCGCTTCAGTCAGGAGCTTTTTTACCTGTGAATCTCAAAAAAATAAAAAAAAATAAAATAGTTGTCGTTTTATTATTCTCTCTCTCTCTCTCTATTCTCTCTCTATCGTTGCTCTTTTTTTACTCCATTCTATTCTGCAATGTTTTATTATGTTTTATCATGCTTGCTTTTCAGGTATGTAATTTTGTTTACTGTGTTTCAGTGTTAAGCATTTTTTTGTTTTCAGGTGCGCCATTCAGTTGCAACGCGGATTTATTTATCTTGACAGCAACAGCGTTTGCTCCCACGATACATAAAGCCGCGACTCCAACGCTGTAGGAGGTGATTTCACCACCACAGTTAAAAAAAAGAGCATATATGCCGAAGCATGGGGGCAGCAGGGGGGCGGAGGAGCGATTGGCTCCTAATGCCACGTACATACGGTCGAAATTCCGACCGTGTGTACACGGCATAACTTTTGCGGGAGGATGCCCCCATGCATCGGCATATATAAATGGTGCATGTATGCCCATCATTAGAAGTGGGTGGATGAAGGGAGGTATTCTAATGGTGGGCATACCCACCAATCAATCTCTTTTTTTCGTTCAGCCAAGAGGCTGCATGAAAAAAAAAAGATTACAATATATGTCCAGTATGTTGCTGGACTTTGAATGGTTATACCAGAATGATGCCTGCAGGTTTAGGTATCATCTTGGTATCATTCTTTTCAGCCAGTGATCGGCTTTCATGTAAAAGCAATTCTAGCGGGTAATTAGCCTCTAGATTGCTTTTACAAGCAGTGGGAGGGAATGTCCCCCCTCCCGGATATAAACCGCGCCATTGGGAAATTGGGAAAGCATTTTATCACACCAATCTTGGTGTGGTCAGATGCTTTGAGGGCAGAGGAAAGATCTAGGGTCTAATAGACCCCAATTTTTTCAAAAAAAGAGTACCTGTCACTGCCTATTGCTATCATAGGGGATATTTACATTCCCTGAGATAACAATAAAAATCATAACAAAGAAAAAAAATGGAAGGAACAGTTTAAAAATAAAATAAAAAAGCTAAATAAATAAAAAAAAAACAAAAAAACAAAAAAAAAAGCACCCCTGCCCCCCCTTCTCTTGCGCAAAGGCGTACACAAGCGTTGGTCTGGCGTCATATGTAAACAGCAATTGCACCATGCATGTGAGGTATCACCGCGAAGGTCAGATCGAGGGCAGTAATTTTAGCAGTAGACCTCCTCCGTGAATCTAATGTGGTATCATGTAAAGGCTTTTAAAGGCTTTTAAAAATGTATGTAGTTTGTCGCCACTGCGTGTTTGTGCGCAATTTTAAAGCATGTCGTGTTTGGTATCCATGTACTCGGCCTAAGATCATATTTTTTATTTCATCAAAAATTTGAGCAATATAGTGTGTTTTAGTGCATTAAAATAAAAAAAAGTGTATTTTTTCCACAAAAAATGCGTTTGAAAAATCGCTGCGCAAATACTGTGTGGAAAAAAAAAATGCAACACCCACCATTTTAATCTGTAGGGCCTTTGCTTTAACAATATATATAGTGTTTGGGGGTTCAACGTAATTTTCTTGCAAAAAAAAAATATGTTTTCATGTAAACAAAAAGTGTCAGAAAGGGCTTTGTCTACAAGTGGTTAGAAGAGTGGGTGACGTGTGACATAGGCTTCTAAATGTTGTGCATAAAATGCCAGGACAGTTCAAACCCCCCCCAAATGACCCCATTTTGGAAAGTAGACACCCCAAGCTATTTGATGAGAGCAATGTTGAGCCCATTAAATATTTTTTTTTTTTTTTGTCCCAAGAGATTGAATAATGAAAAAAAAAATATATATATATATTTTTTTTACAAAAAGTTGTCACTAAATGATATATTGCTCAAACATGCCATGGGCATATGTGGAAATACACCCCAAAATACATTCTGTTGCTTCTCCTGAGTACGGGGATACCACATGTGTGGGACTTTTTGGGAGCCTAGCTGCGTACGGAACCCCAAAAACCAAGCACCGCCTTCAGGCTTTCTAAGGGTGTAATTTTTTTATTTCACTTCTCACTGCCAATCACAGTTTCGGAGGCCATGGAATGCCCAGATGGGATAAAACCCCCCAAAATGACCCCATTTTGGAAAGTAGACACCCCAAGCTATTTGATGAGAGGTATGGTGAGTATTTTGCAGATCTCGCTTTTTGTCACAAAGTTTTGAAAATTGAAAAAAAGAAAAAAAAAATTTTTTTTTTCTTTACTTTCTTCATTTTCAAAAACAAATGAGAGCTGTAAAATACTCACCATGCCTCTCAACAAATAGCTTGGGGTGTCTACTTTCCAAAATGGGGTCATTTGGGGGGGGTTTGTGCTATTTTGGCATTTTATGGCCTTCGAAACGGTGATAGGTAGTGAGGAGAGAAATCAAAAATTTGCACCCTTAGAAATCCTGAAGGCGGTGCTTGGGTTTCGGGGCCCCGTACGCGGCTAGGCTCCCAAAAAGTCCCACACATGTGGTATCCCCATACTCAGGAGAAGCAGCAAAATGTATTTTGGGGTGCAATTCCACATATAACTATGGCATGTGTCATGGTATATCATTTAGTGACAACTTTTTGAAAAAAAAAAAAATCTTTTTTATTTTTGTCTTTATTCAATCACTTGGGACTAAAAAAAAAAATATTCAATGGGTTCAACATGCCTCTCAGCAAATAGCTTGGGGTGTCTACTTTCCAAAATGGGGTCATTTGGGGGGGTTTTGTACTTCTCTGCCATTTTAGCACCTCAAGAAATGAAATAGGCAGTCATAAATTAAAAGTGGTGTAAATTCCAGAAAATGTACTCTAGTTTGTAGACGCTATAACTTTTGCGCAAACCAATAAATATACGCTTATTGGCATTTTTTTTTACTAAAGACATGTGGCTGAATACATTTTGGCCCAAATGTTTGACTAAAATTGAGTTTATTACATTTTTTTTATAACAAAAAGTAGAAAATCTCTTTTTTTTTCAAAATTTTCGCTCTTTTTCCATTTATATCGCAAAAAATAAAAATCACAGAGGCAATCAAATACCATCAAAAAAAAAGCTCTATTTGTGGGAAGAAAAGGACGCAAATTTCGTTTGGTTACAAAATTGCATGACCGCGCAATTACCAGTTAAAGTAGTGCAGTGCGAAATTGAAAAAAGACCTCTGGTCCTTTGGCTGCCAAATGGTCCGGGGCTGAAGTGGTTAAGAAGGGTTCAGTGAATGCGCATATGAAACTGGTGGGGGTCAGTACCTCCAACAAGGTTAAGAACCACTGGCCTAGACAGTGTTTAGTGCCCTACTGGTCTACTTTAAGGATTATGTGTAGTCTCTAGGGGCTTTTGTTATGCATGAGTTGCAAGTAGACCTAAATATCAGCAAGTCATATTACACAGTAAAATATTGCCTAAAAACTGCAATTAACTCCTAACACTTCTGCAAATATAAAATTTAACACATTTTTTATATGTAAATGTTTATGTAGCACCCTGATGTTTAGGCAAACTGTCTGCCAGTCCATTTCCATCATATGTATTACTAAGTCCTTTGAGGAGGATCACTGGGCAAAATGGGTTCCTAAAGTTGCATTGAACAAACCAATCTCATTGACTAAGTCTCACTGCAAGCCAGTAGGGATGAGCTTTCTGTTCGGGTCGAACTGTTTGCTCTTCGCCCGTTTGTTGAAAAAACGAACATTATGGTTGTATAGTGACTATAGTGCACGGGAGAAGGTTAATTGGTAAACAGCCTTATCCATAGCTGGATGCCAGATAAACCAAGGCAATAAGTGGGTACAAACAAATAATAATAGAAATAATTTGCACCAATGAGTGCACACATAAGAAAGTGTTAAGTGATATAATAAAGGACGTGCATCACACTATCCAGTGCCAGTAATAAATACTGTCTAATCTTCACATAAACAGCTGCATCCAAAAGTGCCAAATAAAATATAAAAAGTAAAAATATATGATAAAGGAAATACCATGTATGGTGATACTATGGGTATATATACTAATATTATATTTGTAGTCAGAGTCTTCAAGCGGGAAATGCGATATTCCTAAGAACCAAGGCCTGAGGTGTGCCTTGGCCTAGCTGGTCAGTATGCCTGAGAAGAGGGCATACCCTGAATGTAAGAATGCAAGAATGAGAAGTACTATGAGTATGTATGAAAGGCTGGGGGAATGGGTGGGAGGGAACCCAGAACACTGACGACACTGGCCCTGACAGAGGAGGAGGATTAAATAGCCCTCTCAGGCTCCTCCTACAATTATAGTATAAGCCTTTATACTTGTAGTCAGAGTCTTCAAGCGGGAACTGCTATTCCTAAGAACCAAGGCCTGAGGTGTGCCCTGGCCTAGCTGGTCAGTATGCCTGAGAAGAGGGCAAAAAGACCCAAATTTAGGTAAAGCAGGGAAGGTAATGATCCAACACGTATATTAGCGTGCGCCCAGATGGCAACAGTAAGTATCCGCGGTGACAGGAGAAACCCACGACTCCTGACTTGGTAATGAGAAGGAACCCCCTATGGAACCTGCAAAGCTACCCAGAACCAACAGAATGTCCCGTGCAAGATTGGATTGAGCCTGAGAGAGAACCCAGACATGGGAATGAACTGCTTGCGAATGAGAGGATACGTGGGGGAAGGGAGCAAGGCCTGGCCCGAGGACCCCCTGCAAATGATGGCCGAGAAGATCGAAATCCTATGGGGAAGTGAGAGGGTGAGTGCAAAAAAAGACCACTGGTAGGAGTGCGAAATGCTGGATACCTGATGAAAGTGATGGAGTAAGCGGATAAGGCCCATGCGCCATGGCAATAAGCATCATCAACATGGAGAAACCATGACAGACACAGGACACTGGTCCCACCTGATAAGATCAGGTCGTGCTTCAGCCAGAGACCTAACAACCGAGTCTAAAACCTGAACCGAGTTTCTTGTTAAAAAAAAACCTGAACCGAGGAAGGAGGTATGGATGCCAAGACGGCCCCAACCCGAGAACACAAACTAGAGAAATGACAGACAACCAGACATGAGAACAACAACGCCCCTCTGTGCCTACCTGAAAATGAGAACATGAGCAGAAATGTCAAGACCCCAGCGCGTGGTGAACCTAATGACGGACCCCCCCCCCACCCTTGTGTGAGTAGTAAGTGAGCCCGAGTAACCTGCAGCGCAGAGACAGGTAATTGACTAAAAACTCAGAGCTAATGTACCCACGGACCGTGGTGGGTAGTCGTATGAGTATGGTGAATGAACATGGATCGTATGACGTATGGTATACGGGCGAGAAGATTGTGGACAACAATCAATTAACAACGAAACCTCAGCCCTTATGGATCTGTAGACGTGACAGATCCTGACGTAAGCCCTAGCTAACTGACCCAAGTACAACATGAACACAGATACGATGAGACATGACAACCAACGAACAAAACAGCTACCGGAGTATGCCATGGGTGAACAACAACGCCCCTCTGAGAAACACAGAGGCTGAAATACAATGACAGAAATGCAAGGACAGCAACACTATGGCAGAAATGAAATGGTAGAAACGAAATGGCAGAAACAAAATGGCAGAAACGAAATGACAGAACTGCTGAGGCAGAAACATAATGACAGAAAAATGCTATGACAGAACGCTGAAGCTGAATGTTGAGGCAGAAACGCAAAGACATGAATCCAAGGGCAGAAACGCAAAAACATTAATCCAGGGGCAGAAAGGCAAAGACATGCATCCAGGGGCAGAAACACAAAGACATGAATCTAGGGGCAGAAACGCAAAGACATGAATCCAGGGGCAGAAACACAAAGACATGAATCCAGGGGCAGAAACGCAAAGACATGAATCCAGGGGCAAAAACGCAAAGACATGAATCCAGGGGCAGAAACGCAATAACAGAAATCCAGGGGCAGAAACGCAATAACAGAAATCCAGGGGCAGAAACGACATGCCAGAAATCCAGGGGCAGAAACGACATACCAGAAATCCAGGGGCAGAAACGACATGCCAGAAATGCAGGAGCAGAACCGACATGCCAGAAATGCAGGAGCAGAACTCAATGACAGAAATGCAAGAGCAGAACGCAATGACAGCAATCCAGGAGCAGAACGCAATGACAGCATTTCAGGAGCAGAACGCAATAACAGCAATCCAGGAGCAGAACGCAATGACAGCAATCCAGGAGCAGAACGCAATGACAGCAATCCAGGAGCAGAACGCAATGACAGCAATCCAGGAGCAGAACGAAATGACAGAAATCCAGGAGCAGAAGCGCAAATGACAGAAAAATACGCTGAGACTGAATGCTGAGGCAGAAACGCAATGACAGAAATCCAGGGGCAGAAACAAAATGACAGAAATCCAGGGGCAGAAACCAAATGACAGACATCCAGGGCAGAATGCCATGACAGAAATCCTGGGCCGAACGCTATGCCAGAAGTGCAATGACAGAAACCCTGAGACTGAAATGCTGAGGCAGAAATGCAACGACAGAAATCCTGGGCAGAATGCTGAATGCTGGGAAATAGAGCTTTCTTTTGGGGGTATTTGATCATCTATGCAGTTTTTATTTTTTGCGCTATAGACAAGAAAAGACCGACAATTTTGAAAAAAAAAACACAATATTTTTTACTATAATAAATATCCCAAAATAAATAAAAAAATATTTTTGGTAAAAAAAACAAACGAAAAATGCAATAAGCGTGTATATAGATTGGTTTGTGCAAAAGTTATAGCGTCTACAAAATAGGGGATAGATTTATGGAATTTTTTTTTTTTTTACTAGTAATGGCGATCTGCGATTTTTATTGGGACTGCGTCATTGCGGCGAGCAGATCAGACACTTTTGACACTTTTTTGGAACCATTGACATTTATACAGCGATCAGTGCTATAAAGGGGTTAACACTAAGGGGCGATCAAGGGGTTCCCTCAGTGTGTTCTAACTGTGTAGGGGGATGGGACTGCCTGGGGGAGGAGACCGATCGTTGTTCCTATATATTAGGAGCACACCATCTGTCTCCTCTCCCCTGCCAGAACGGGGATGTGTGTGTTTACACATGCACATCCCCGTTCTGGCTCTGTCAGGAGCGATCACGGTTGCCCGGTGGCACCCGCCGTACGCCTACGGAAATTCACGCAGGGGAGCCATTCTGCCGCCGTTAAAAACAACAGCTGGCGGTCGCAAGAGGTTAAAATGTATTTTAAATAATTAAATTAATTTGCATGTATTGTAACACTGTCATCTAGAAGCACAAGTGATCACAGTGTAATACTCCACACCACATAAGGTTTGCAGAAGTTGCCATTAGGTCAACTTGTGAACCTGGTTCAGTCATTGCTTCAGCTCTTACCAACTCCCAACCTATCACAGTAATGTGATAGTAAATTATCATGTTGAAAAGATGGAGGAGTTCACATTAGTTTAGCACTGGGAAGGATGTAAAAAGCATAAAAAAAAAAAGCATTGACAAGAGACTGGCAAAGATATATTCAGTTTCTAAATACACAGTGAATCAGCCTCAGTAAGTTATTGTTTTTTTGGCCAAACAGAATCAAAGATGTCCTTGTTAAATAAAGGGTTAAATATTTTATGGTTATCATCATAATTTGGTGCATATGTGCCTAGTCTATTTTTATTGATACATGGCAGTTGCAGCTTGATGCATTGTCTAAATATTAGCTGAAGAAATGAATGGAATGTCAGTTTTGTTGAGTGGTATGAATGGTTACATGTAAAATGGAAGAAATGTGATTAAAAATGTAATTGAAAATAAATCATAACAAAGGATTTATTTGAAATAAAACATTAAATGCAATGTTACCATCACCTCTTTTTTTCTACTGCAGATAAAAAGGAAATTTTATAGGTTTGAGGTCAATTTTATTTCAGTTGTTTCTGAGTGCCGGTTTTTATCTACACAGCTTCAAAGTCACGTGACTTTGACAGCCGACATCCTGCGCAACTTCATTGTGGCTTGCTTGCGACTTCATTACCTGAAGTCAATGCAAGTCTCAAGGAAGTCACCCCAAAGTAGAGCAGGAGTCTTTTTCAAAGTTACTGTGACTTGAGTCGCTCCGATTCGAACAGTTCCATTGCAGTGAATGGAGTGCGACTTGTTATGCGACTTTGAACTCTCAGTGTGAACCTAGGCTGACAGTTTATTCCTCTTTCAAACAGTTTTTTATATCTGTTTTGCCACTATCCATACACAGGCTATATACCACATATTTATAAAATATTTTAAAAGGAATTCAACATACATGTGCCAAATATTCACTCAACCCGCACTGAGCAACATTCAACCTATTTATATAGGACAATCACTCACTATGTTTACCTAACTTTCATTGGGTGAAAAATACACTGCTGGAATTCACCAACAGCTGTTCTTCAATGAAAAAAACAGTCCTTACTGTGAGGGTGCTTTCATACCACTACATTGAAAAAATGCATTAAAAACGCATATGCCTTTCTGGTGCTTTTCTGGTTGGCTGACTCACAGCATGCACATGTGAAACATGGACATGTGAATCAAAAAACCTGCTAAAAATGCAACCACAATGCATTTTTGATTTTATATTAAATTTAATAAGGAATTGCGATTTTGGTACAGTTTTGGAAAGCGCACCAAAAATGCAGCAAGCAGGACTTTCAAAAACGCAACTGAAACATAACTGACTGGTGTGAAGAGTTCCAGAGCATGTAAAGGGATGTATTTTTCATTAATTTTCTTCTGTTTATCTTAAAGCGGAGTTCCACCCAGAAATGGAACATCTGCTGATCGGATTCCTCCCCCCCTCCAGTGCCACATTTGGCACCTTTCGAGGGGGAGCAGATACCTGTCAAATCTAGGTATCTGCTCCTACTTCCGGGGAAAGAACTATGCAATGTCTGGCCCCTCCCCCCCGCTGCCTTCTGGGAGACACACAGGTCCCAGAAGACAGCAGGGACCATTCAGAACGTGCAGTACGACTCGCGCATGTGCAGTAGGGAACCAGGAGTGAAGCCAAAAGTCTTCACTGCCTGGTTCCCTTACCAGGAATGGTGGCGGCAGCACCCGGTGGGCGATCAGAAGATCGGCTGGGGTGCGGACATCGTGGGCTCCCTGGACAGGTAAGTCTCCTAATATTGAGGCTGCATTCACACCTGAGTTTCAAAGTTGCGCGTTTTTAACCGCATTTAACCGTGATTTTGCCGTGATTTTGTTCAGGTCACCAATGTAAAAGGCAGAAAAACGCCTGTAATCTGCCCCAAAGAAGCTCATGCTCTTTTTTGAGCTTAGGGCGTTTTTAAGGTGTTTTGCTTCAGGTGAGAAAACGCTCAGATGTGAACAGATGCCATTGAAATGAATGAGATTTAGCTTTATGGGCGGTTTACAAGTGTTTTATGAGCTGAAAATGCTCAGGTGTGAATGCAGCCTGAAAGTCAGCAGCTACAGTATTTGACAATTTTTATTTCCCCAGGCGGAACTCTGTTTTAACTAAAAAACTGATCAAAAAATGATCAGTGTGAAAGGGCCCTAACATTCACCCTATTTATAAAACCCTTCCCTAGTTTTACCTGACATTCATTGAACTCAGTTAAAGAAATTTTTGCCAAGGTTGAGATCTTGAATCATTACATTTTATAATAAAAATAATAATTCATAAATCAAAATGAAAAAAGTAATCTCCATCCTTTCCAGATATAACCAGCTCAACAAGTCAGGCATGTTGTTGGTATCCCCATACCAAGTGGGGTTGGGCTTTTAACCCCCCGGCCAACTGGCATGCCCTTCAACCTCCCCTAAAGCCTCTGTTCCTGATGCTGACAAGCACCAGACTATTCTGCATACCCAGTGCTAAAGTAAGGTGCTGACAAAGAGAGGGCTTGAAGTTACCACAAGAGGTAATTATTATTTAGGTTTACAATACACATTCATTTTTGTTTTTTTTATTGTATTGTTTCTGGCCCACACATGAGGTGATCTAGTTAGCACTCAAAAGGTCCCGTAAAAAACAAGTAAGGAGTGACGTCTGATGACCTAATTGCATACAAGCCCTTTCCTTGCTACCACCCTCTCCTGTTTGCATCAACATCAGGTCCAGGTAGGGATTTCATTTTTGGGGGAAAATGCTCTCAAAGCACCACCCCGATGCTGAGGAGCACTAACCTCCTTGCTGTGACGACATTCCAGACAGGAAGAGGAAGATCTGGGCAGGCAGTAGGGTGCCCACGTGTCCCGGATTTCCCGGGATTGTCCCTTAATTAATATCTGTGTCCCGTGTCCCGGGCACATTCATTCCGGGACAATACAGTGTCCCGGAATGAAATAAGGACACACAGCCGCAGTAATAAACATTGCTGAATGGGTTGCTAGGGCCTCCCCGCCTCGCGTCTAGCAACAGCACCCTGAGTCCACCCACCTCCGCCTCCGGCCGCAGCAGCAGGGAGAGAGAGAGAGCAGCCAAAGAGCATCTTCTGTATCTCCTCCTCCTAAATCCTGAGGGCGGCTTCTTATTGTTGCTGGCCCACCCACCACCTTTGGCACAGAGCCTTGGAGCACTTTCTTTGGCTACTGTGATAGGTGACTGATAGGTCACGGTCACGCTGATGGTGGGTGGTGACAGAAGTCCTCCGACGGCCGCTGCTGTACCATCCTCCGGATAATCCCTGGTGTCAGTGTGGGGCAGCGGGTGAAAATCTCGTGGCAAATGACAAGCTCAGGGTTTCCTCTATGTTATGGTGAGTTGAACTATTTCATTTTATATTACAATGTAGTAATAGAAATAATGTGATTTGATCATCCTGACACCATACTAAGCATGGTGTCAGAATGATTTCAGTGCTAGCACCAGCCATTCACCCAACAAATCCCCCCCCACTTCTGAATTTGCCGTCAACCCTGAGACTACATTCGCCCCCCCCCGGTCCTTGGCAGAATTGTTCCCGAATGCCAGTTTGGAAATGTGGTCACCCTAGCAGGCAGTGACAGTGTGTGTAAATGAATGGTCTATCACATCCCAAATACTGGACACAAAGAAAAAGTTAGGCCTAGTGTGCATAAACACAGCCAATACCCTAGGGGTATTGGCTGTGTTTATGCACACTAGGCCTAACTTTTTCCAGACAGGAAGCACCATGCATACAGCCCCCTGCCATGCTGGTCAGTGCCTGTACTGATCCATAAAACCAATACCAGTACTGGGATATTCTTCCTTTTTCAACCAGAGTTTTGTGTGTGGTGCAACCTACATGTATGGTGAACTGGTTAGGAGGTTCAAAGGACTTCTAAATCTAGTTCACTGTGAAAGGGGGGCCACTTATGTGTCTCCCATGGGAAACAGATAAGTGGCACAGAGGCCTACCCCTTGCCAGCAGTCTCTCCTGGGCACTGGGTATACCTACCCAACTTTCTGAAATGATAAAAAGGAACAACTTTTAACACACAGTATGCTAAGTAGGCAAAGGACACTTCCCCATCACAACCCCAGTTACACAGATCACAAAGATCTAATATGCAGTAAATAATTAGCTAAACCACACAGGTGCTTTTCTGACCTCTTAATTTTCCTCAAAATAACAAATGCAATAATATAGAGGTTGGATAAAATGTATGTAAAAGTATTTCCTGACAGACTCCATGGCAGCCTACGTATGGGTTAATCCCGCCTCTCATACCTCATAGGACCCAGGGCCGGATTAACATAGGGGCTATTGGAGCTGCAGCTCCAGGCCCCTTTCTCAAAATAGGCCCATTTGCCCCAAAAAAAAAAAAAAAGAAAGATCAACTTTGAGGGTTGTAGCTCAGCGATCAGGAGTCACAGAGACCCCACGTTTGGGGGGGGGGGGGGGGGGGTAGGTAGCTAAAGACCTATTCCATCACTGGTTAAAATATGGGGCTGCTATCATCTATAGTTCCGGAGATACAGGGCTGCTTGCGCAGTCGGTCAGAAGATACATACAGAGCGGCCAGTTTAACCACTTCAATACAGGGCACTTAAACACCTTCCTGCCCAGACCAATTTTGAGCTTTCAGCGCTCTCACACTTTGAATGACAATTGTGCGGTCATACAACACTGTACCCAAATTAAATTTTTATCATTTTTTTCCCACACATAGAGCTTTCTTTTGGTGGTATTTGATCACCTCTGCGTTTTTTATTTTTTGCTAAACGAATAAAAAAAGACCGAAAATTTTGAAAAAAAAATGTTTTTTTTTGTTTCAGTTTCAAAACTTTGTAAATAAGTACGTTTTCTCCTTCACTGATCGGCACTGATAGGTCTGCACTGATGGGCACTGATAAGGCGGCACTGATGGGCACTGATGAGGTGGCACCAATGAAGTGGCACTGAGGTGGCATTGATGGGCACTGATAGGCGGCACTGATGGGCGACACGGATGGGCACTGATGGGTGGCACAAATTGGCACTGATAGCTGGCACAGATTGGCATGGATAGGCGGCACGGATTGGCAAGGATAGGCGGCATGGATGGGCATGGATAGGCGGCACGGATGGGCAATGATAGGCGGCACGGATGGGCAATGATAGGCGGCACGGATGGGCACTGATAGGCGGCATGGATGGGCACTGATAGGCGGCATGGATGGGCACTGATAGGCGGCGCGGATAGGCACTGATAGGTGGCACGGATAGGCACTGATAGGCAGCATTGTTTTTTACTGATGGATGCCAATCAGTGCCAAACAATAATGCATGCCAATCAGTGATGCCCATTGTGGGCACTGATTGGCATCCATTGGGGGCACTGATTAGCATCCATTGGGGGTACTGTGTGTCATCCCTGGTGGTCCGGTGGCATACCTTTTTATTGCACATCCCTGGTGGTCTGGCGGCGTCCCTGGTGGTCCAGTGTGGGCATCCTCGGGGGGGCTGCGCTGATAATCGATCAGCACAGACCCCCCCTGTCAGAGGAGCAGCCGATCGGCTCTCCTCTACTCGCGTCTAACAGACGCGAGTGAGGAAAAGCCGATTACCGGCTTTTCCTATTTACACTGTGATCAGCCGTGATTGGACACGGCTGATCACGTGGTAAAGAGTCTCCGTCGGAGACTCTTTACCAAGATCGTAGTTGCGGGGTGTCAGACTGACACCCCGCAACAACGATCGCCGCGATGCGCGCCCCCGGGGGCGCGCAGCGGCTCAAAATCCTGAGGACTTCATATGACGTCCTGTCAGGATTTTACAACCACTTTGCCGACGTCATTTGACAATGGACGGGCGGCAAGTGGTTAAATACAAGCTGGAACACTCTGCAGCAGACTGAGAGGATGAACTCACAGTGCTTATAATAATTATTTGTATATTACTTATGATAATTAACCCCTTGCCACCCAGGCCAATTCTACCAATTCTCTCCTACATGTAAAAATCATAATTTTTTATTTTTTTTATAGAAAATTACTCAGAGCCCTCAAGCATTATATATATTGTTTTAGCAGACACCCCATGGAATAAAATGGTGGTCTTTGCAACTTTTTATGTTACAGGATATTTGCGCAGCAATTTTTCAAAGTTTTTTTTTGGAAAGAAACATTCAAAAAAAAAAAACACTAAAGTTAGCACGATTTTTTTGTGTACTAAGTGATGCTTTAAATTTTTTTACAAGTTACATGTTTAGAGTTACAGAGGAGGTATAAGGCTAGAATTATTGCTCTCACTCTAACGATCGTGGCATATGTAACCGGTGTGTATCTGGCTCTGATAATAACCAGTGCCTAGCCAGCCACTGACTAGTATCTCTCCCCAGCCTGTCCCCACACACCCTCTCACCTGCTGACCTGTGGATGGGGGAATCACTCCTGCAATGTTATTGTGTTCTGCCAGTGAATACAATGATTTGTGTTGCTAACTATAGCTGGCAGCACTGATTGTTTTGGGGAAAACCTGACAGGCTGGTTGTACTCAAGTCAGTTAATAGGTTGACTTGTGTAAAATCAGGTAGCCCATACATAGATCGACTATGGCTGGTCTCTGCTTAATTGGTGTAATTTCAATCCATGTATGGCCCACTTAACCACTACGCAGTCCCTAAACATCCTTCCACAAACCTTTACATTTTTCCTCAGTCCTCATATTTGTTCTGCCCCATTATTAGTACTTATTTAATTTTGTAATTACTATTGTGATGTATAGAGGAACATAGGGCATGTCAGCTACTCTAAATATAGCACTTGTGAAAAAGTGTCCCTGAAAATTTTTTGAAATGTTGGCAACTATGCGGGTCAGTAGGGGGCCCCATGAGAGGCTCCTGGATTCCAATGATATTAAAGCGGTAGTAAACTTTTCTAACATTACTACTTTTTAGAGGCCATGAGGTAGGTTATGCCATAATGTACAAGTATGCACAGCATATTAGCACATTAGGGTACACTTAAATTGTCAGACTGAGCCCTCCAGTGCTGTGCTGTGATCAATCCGGCGAGGCCCGGGCGCTTCCATCTTCACCCGGTCTTCCTTCTGGGTTCTGTGCCTTCGGTCACTTTTTTTTGTAAAATTTTTGTTTATTGAACAGTTTTTAGAAAACAGCGTATACAGGGTATACAATATAACTTAGCTTTGTAGAAAAATACAACAAGAAACAGCATCTGTGAGCATCATCACTACTCCAAATGTAATATTGTTGGTCGCCTCCGGACCCGTCCGGGTTGAGGGCACAGAACAGTAAAAGAGGGGTGGGAAGGCGGAGGGGGAAGGGGTAGGGAGGAGAAGGAGGAGAGGAGAGTAAGAAGAACAAGAAGAGCAAGAGCAGGAAGAAAAGAGAGAGAGAGAAGCAGAGAAGGAGAAAGAATGTGATGAGAGGAAAGAAAAAGAGGGTGTGAGCTCGATTTACGTACGACGAGAAAGTACAGGTGAAATTAGGTACAACACATATAATATGAAACGGTTAAGGGGGCGTGGCCGAACGCTGAACGGAGCAGACGTGCAGGAGAGGAGCTCCAGCTAATCTGAGCCTCAGAACAGGGTTGTCTCCCACTGCAGCCTACCTGGATCCTTCTGCCCAGTCCCCTGGGTCCCTTAGCCTGTCAGGAGATCGCCGTGTGCCGTTGGCTCCGAGCGCATTCTTGCTCCGGCCACCCGGAGGACAATCCGCGGCTCCGGGCCTACTCTCGGGGAGCGGCCATCTTGCTACACCCAGCGGCAATACCATCGCCGCTTTGAGGCACTCCGGACCCTCCCAGCCTGCTCCACTCCACACAAACGGACCGGGTCGGCTCTGCATAACCCCTGTAGCAGTTGGGGTCCGCTCTCAGGTGAGAACCCCCAAAAATAAAAGCAAACTCAGAGATCGAGGCCCTGTCCTCATTGCCACGTGCAGCGGCCATCTTGCTCCACCCGGCCGCAGGACCATTGAGGCCTTCCTGTAGCCACCAGGCCGGATTACGTCGTCCAGCTGCAGTCACCTCCACACTCACAGGCAGCAGTGCCCACAGAATAGGCTACCCTTGTACCCCAGGGGAGGCTGTGGATACCCTGCACAGACAGAGGCTCCAGGGATAGAGGAGCAAGGCGGCCATCTTGGGACACCCTAAACCTACCAACAGCTCCCTTGTCCCCCCAGAACCAATACTAGTAGCAGCTTTCTCTTTACTTCTCCCTCACAGTCTAGCTTGAGTTTCTGAGGGGACCCCAAAGCTGCCCAACCACATTGATACCCCCCTGCTACACCCCACTGACTGTAAGTCCTAAGGGTAGCTCCTCTACCGGAACAAGGCCCCACACACACGCTATTAGGCAACAGTTAATCATACAGCGGTCTTAATGCAGTCAATAACCCTATGACAGGATTGATATGATGAACTAAAGGGGGTGCATGCGCGGCGCGATGGAGTACGGACGCCTATGACTGAGGCTCTGGCTATACGGTAACAGAATCGCATCCCACAGGGCCTAATCTCACTCACCCAAGCTTAAAATCTACCTGCACCCCTGTGGGAACACCAGGTGTATGCCGTCACGGAAAAGCGGCACAAAAAACAAGCCGCAGGGGTCTTTAACTACTTATCTCCTCCGCACTTCTAAAAAAGGAAGCATGTCTAAAGAGGGAGCCCGAACCCAGCGTGACACCACTCCTACTGACACCAGCCCAGGGATCTCGGCTCCTGTCCATGACGGAGGTGAGAGCTCCTCACACTTAACTAAAGCCGATCTGGAGCACAGCTTGTCATTGATGTATGAGAAGATAGCAGGGACTTTTCAGTCAGAACTGCATAAAGCAACTAACACCTTATCCCTGGAGATCACTTCCCTGGGAAATCGCACAGATCTCTTGGAGACTAAACATGATGAACTTGCTTTAGCACACGCTGACCTCCGTAAAGATTATGAATCCCTAGCTGAAAATTTCCAGTTGGTGCAGTCGCAGGTCGAAGATCTCGATAACCGAAATCGCAGGAATAATCTGCGACTGCGTGGCATCCCAGAAACGGTTACCGACCTTCCTGCAGCCGCTAACAAGATATTCCAAACACTCCTCCCATCGGCACCACCATCAGCATTTGTCTGCGACAGGATACACAGGGCTCTTCGCCCCAAACCCCCCGCAGAAAAACCGCCACGTGATATTGTCCTTTGTTTAAAGGATTATCTCACCAAAGAAGACATCCTGCGCTCTGCAAGAAATTCCGCAACCATTGAGTTCGAAGGAGTCAAGATTCAAATCTATCCTGACATTTCACAAGCCACTTTGGAACGCAGGCGCAAAATGAAAGAGGTCACGTCAGTCCTCCAATCAGCCCATATCCGTTACAGATGGGGCTTCCCTTTCAAGCTCACAGTACCACATAATGGATCCACCTATACTGCATATAATGCAGCTGAGGGAAAATAAATCCTAATTAAATTGGGCCTTCTGGAACCGGATCCACAGAACCGCCATCCCTCCACACCAGGATCCAGCCCTATTTGGAACACACCGTCCTCACGTCGGAACCAGGGTAATTGGTGCCAATCCTTTAGAGACAAACCAGCTTAATCTACCCCCCTGGGAAAAGAGAGAACGTTTTTTATTTTTATTTTTTCCTACTGATCTTGACTTAGACAGGACTTCATAATGTTGAGTACTTACCTACAGCACCCTCATCTTTTATACCACAAAGATGTAACTCCCACAACCCAGGTGGACCTACCTGTTACACCTATCAATATCTTGAAGTACTCACTATGAACCCTTGAGGCTCTCTTCTCCCCCCCTGATTCTGCAACAATGGAACAATGCAACTTTCCGTATGGCTTAGCCACACCAAATAACTTTTCAAACTATACTGAAGCCTTCGGGCGGTAAGTCTCCCCGCGTCCGCAGTCATCCCCCTGCCAACCATTGGGCCCAACTCATGTTGGCTCTTCAGGATTTCCTGAACCCTATGGTTGGTATTGGACTCGATGGTCCAAAAAAATGTTTTCATTGGTCATTAAGAATGTTTTCTTTTGACCCCCATGTTCACTGCTTATTTTTGAGCAAACTGATTATTTTTCTCATATTGTTTTTTTTCATTTTTCCTTTCATTTCACTCAACGAGTCTATTCCAATACTGTATATGATATGTTTTTCACAAGTATTGACAATTATTGTTATGTATCAGACAAAGATTTTGCTTTTCATTAAGATATTTCGATTTTCCCTCATATCTCATGATGTGGGTCTGGCCATTCCGCGACACTACTCCGCTCATTTCCATTACAACAAGCACCAAGCTATATATTCAAATATTTTCCAATGACATTAAAAGTAATTTCACATAACGTACAAGGCTTTAATCTTCCACAGAAACGAAAGAAAGCATTTTGTCATTATAAAAATGTAAACGCTGACATCCTCTTGCTACAAGAGACCCATTTTTCTGACGCAAACCATCCCCAATATTTTGACAAAGCTTTCAAACAACACTATTATACTACCTACACCACTAAGTCTTGCGGAGTGGCCATATTCATAAAAAACTCCACAATATTCGATGTTGAACATATTTACAAAGATCCTGATAGTAGATTTATTATTTTACAAGGTAGTCTACAAGGTCGCTCTACAACTATTGCCTCTATATATGCTCCAAACGTAGCACAAGCAACATTTATCCAACAATTTTTCACTATTCTAGATCGCTATCTATCACCCCACTTAATACTGGGAGGCGATTTCAACCTTACAGCTCACCCCACCCTAGACAGAAGCAGAACTACCCCCTCCTCCAAGGCTTTTCCAAAATCTCTGTCCCGCAACCTAAACACACTCCAACTTATTGACGCATGGCGAGCACATAACATTGGATGCAGATCTTACACGTTCTATTCCAACCCACACGACAGCTCAGCTCGTATAGATTACATTTTCTGCACTCCTACAATCCTGGCCAACTCTATTAATGCAGAAATACATGTCTGCCCATGGTCAGACCATCATATCGTTGCTTCCACATTCACCAGAATAGGCCTCAAGCCTACAACTTACACTTGGAGACTTAATGACTCCCTTTTAACGGACTCTTCCACTATTGACACTCTCACCACGAATATAAATAATTACTTCATTGAAAAGCAGATCCCAGACACCCAACCTGACACACTCTGGACTGCCCATAAGGCTGTTATGAGAGGTCACATTATCAATATAGCCTCCAAAAAGAATAAAGCTAAACTCCTTGAGCTCCGTTCTCTCACAAAAACATTGGATAAGCTATACAACCGATATAACCAATCTCCATCCCCTGACATTCTACAACAAATAACCGACAAAAAAACAAGCATTAGACCTTCTACTTTCAGATAAAACAGAAAAAGCTCTAAGATGGGCAAAAGCCAAATTTATGCTATATAGCAACTCAGCATCTACTATTGCACGTAAACTCAACCAAGCCACAAAACCAACACACTCATATAAACTCCGCAACTCAACAGGAGCTCTGGTCTCACATCCAAATGACATAATGGATATATTTGCTGATTACTACAAAAAGCTTTATACAGTTTCCCATCCCACTATAGACCCAACCTCCCAATCTTGGTTCTCAAACCTGTCACTACCCTCTTTATCTAGGTCACAATCTGAGCAATTAAATGCCCCCTGCACCGTAACTGAAATTACATCAATTATTAAATCCCTTAAATCCTCCACAGCCCCAGGCCCTGATGGATATTCTGCCTCCTATTATAAAAAATTTTCACACATTTTATCACCTAAATTGGCCCTTCTATATAACCACATCTTAAAGGGGAATA
The DNA here is from genome assembly GCA_028564925.1 of Lithobates sylvaticus. NCBI lineage: Eukaryota > Metazoa > Chordata > Amphibia > Anura > Ranidae > Lithobates > Lithobates sylvaticus. Next base: position 137,209,419 of record CM053031.1, read on the forward strand.
ACTTCCCTGCAGAAATGCTATTAGCTAATATGTCTCTCATCCCCAAACCCCATAAAGATCACACCCTACCACAAAATTTTCGCCCTATCTCTGTCATCAATAATGACTTAAAAATATTCGGCAAATTACTAGCGAACAGATTAGCATCAGTTATCACCTCCCTAATCTCCCCGGACCAAACTGGATTCATCCCAGGAAGGCAAATCACCGACAATATACGTCTAGTCCCCAATATAATACAAGATGCCAATTTACACTCCAAACAAACACTCCTCCTTAGCCTAGACATTCATAAGGCGTTTGATAGCGTCAGTTGGTCATACCTGGACCATATACTGCCCAAATATGGCATCTCGGGTGAATTCCTACAGGGATTCCATGCCTTATATAGTGACCCTCAAACTAGAATTAAACTCCCAGGTAACAATTCCCAATTTTTTCCTCTTCAAAAAGGCACCAGGCAAGGTTGCCCACTATCCCCCCTCCTTTTCGCCCTTGCTATTGAACCCCTATCCCGTGCCATCTCAGAAAATGTCAACATTAAAGGCTATCACAAAGGCCCTGAAGTGTTCAAACTCAGCCTTTATGCTGATGATGTTCTCCTGTTTCTAACAAATCCCCTCATAGCATTACCCAACCTAATTTCCTTATTAGATTCATTCCACACAATCTCAGGCCTAGGGGTAAACTTATCCAAATGCTCAGCCATGCCAATAAATATCCCTAACGATGTTGCATCCTCATTACAGAACTACTTTTCATTTACCTGGTGCACCCATAGCTTTCGCTATCTGGGGATACAACTTACACCCGACTTTCAGACGCTTCTCCAAACAAATTATCACCCCATAGTTTCCAACATCAGATCACTCTTATTAATCTGGGATAAATATCACATCTCATTTCTGGGTAGAGTCACTGCTATCAAAATGGCAATTTTACCTAAACTTCTTTTTTATTTCAGATCTCTCCCCATTTATGTTTCCAAATCGTACATCGATTCAATTCAAAGAGATGTAAACAAATTTATTTGGCACCATAAAAAAACAAGATTTCACAAATCCATACTATACAGACCACAACCTCTCGGAGGATTGGGGCTCCCAGATTTATGGCGCTACTATTTATCAGCCAGACTCGCGCAAACAGCCCAATGGCATGCCCCTTCTTCTCACATCCCATGGTTAAAATTCGAATCACAAGCCATTCTCCCCTTTATTCCCTCAGGACTACTATGGTCCAAATCTATCAAACCTAATCATTTTATCACCCACAACACTATAGTATATCAATCATTATACCTTTGGTCATTATATGGAAAGAAATTTCAACTGTCATCTCCCCTCTCTCCCCTACTCTCATTCATAGGAGATCCCGACTTTCCACAAGCGTTCCAAGATAGCTCCCAGTTTCTCCTATGGCACTCAGCCGGGGTCACAACATACCAAGCTTTTAAAATAGGACCCAATTTTAGAACTTTTCCCCAACTACAAGCAATCCACAATTTCCCCCACTCTGAAATACACAGATACGCACACATAAAACAATTTTATCGTAGCAGAGGTTCATTAGAATCCCGTATAGATAGCACTCATTTTGAACGCCTATGCCGATCCTCTTCCAGAGATAGGGGGATTATTTCCAAACTATACTGCATGCTAAACGAGTTTGCCCTAGCAGAAAAAACCAAACAGATGCTTAGCTGGGAAACTGACACAGGCCTTACCTTTGAACCGCATGAATGGTCAGAAATGTTAGTTAACATGTTTAAAAACACAAGATCATACTCAATACGTGAAACAGCAGTTAAACTGCACACAAGGTGGTATATGACACCCACCAGAATTCACTCCATTTATCCTGCAGTATCACCACTATGCTTCAGAGGTTGCAACGAACTAGGCACCCTAACACATATTTTTTGGAGTTGCAATCTCTATTTGGCAGAAAGTGTCCTCCAAAATATCCTCCATGGCAGGTCGTTCAATCACCCCAACGATACAAATGTGTTTATGTTTCTCTTCTATCCCCGATATCCCCGCTCCTTGTGAAAAACAAATTTTTACCCTTTTTGTTGCCATACACTGGGTTATAGCTTTCAACTGGCGCTCCCCAGCTCTCCCCTGGTCACAAGTCATAGCCAGAATGGAAGCAATCAAACTTTCAGAACGTATCCACCACACTTTGTATGACACTTTACATATCTTCAATAACAAATGGATACACTGGAACACAACAACTTTGGGATAAGAAAAATGCCATATATCTACAGAGAAATATATTGTATATTAAATGTCTTTTTTGCAACATTCCCTACTCTTTATGTCCCTATTCCCCATCATGTAGCGAAATACTGTATCTTGCTCTCATTTTTGTACTTTGTCTGACACAGTTACTGTTGTTTTTTATGATTTTTCAATAAAAACTTTTGTAAACATAATATGAAACGGTTGGCATATTTGCCTTAAACCTGACCGGTTAGACTACTGGGAAAGTTAAATGGGTCTACAAGGACCTCACTTATTTGGCATAGGGCCTCCTCTCTCCAATCATTGATATCTACTCAGTTTCTAGGTGCAAAAACAATAGAAAAATTGCAGCATGTCAGGTATTTAGTCGAGATCAAGCTACCGTTTGGGAGGTTTGTAGAATATCCAAGTAGCTGGGTGAGTTCTTAAATTCTAACCAGGATAGCCAAGTAGTAGTATGTCTATGGAAATTATCTTTTGCCGTGAGGGTGATTTCCTCCATGAGGCAGATGTGATTCACTGTTTTTACCCAGTCTTTCAGCACAGGTGGCGCAGGTTGTCCCCATCTAGCTGGGATGAGGGCCTTGGCAGCATTCAGAAGGTGGGGCACGATGGAACGTTTGTATGGGTCTACCGGCTCCACTGTGTTATGCAGTAAGATAGTCCATGGTTCCATAGGAAGGGACGTGCCGGCAATTTGATTGACCAGCTGAACAATCTTGACCCAGAAAGGCTGAATGATTGGGCACGACCACCAGATGTGTGCATGTGAGGCTGCTTTCCCACAACTCCTCCAACATAACGGGGAGTTGGAGGGGAACATGGTGTGAAGCTTGACTGGTGTGAGATGCCATCTCGAAAGTAACTTATAGTTCATTTCTGAGGTTTTGGAGGAAATAGAGGACACATGTGTCAACCGCAAGATTTTATCTTTCTGGGTATCGGGATTGTCGTTTGCAGGTCCATTTTCCATTTGTGGAAGAAGTCAAGGTAGGCCGGGTTGAGCAGTTGTATAATGCCCTTGTAAAATAGAGATATGCAATGCAGCGGTGGATCCTTAAGCGAAAACACATACTCAATTGGCGTTAGGTCTTGCAAACTCTGTAGTGGAAGAGGGAGGGAGCGTACAAATCCCTGAATCTGTCTGTACCTCCATATGTCCATGAGGGAAATGGGATTAGGAGACAATATTTCTGCAAGAGGCTTAATACCGTTTGAGCCCAAAATGTGATGAAGGAGGATAGGTTCATTAGGATGCCAATTCCTAAAGCCGCTATCCATTTGACCTGGCAGGAAAAAGTTATGTGAAAGAATCGGCATCAGGGGGGAGTTGAATTGCCAGGAAAACTGTCTGTGCAGTGACTCCCATAGTGCCAGGGTGGAGCTGGTTAAAGGTGAAGCGTGAGGCGATATGTCCCTGTAGGCTCTTGGAATCCAAGGTACGATAGATAAGTCTACACCACTTAAATTCTGCTCAATTTGCACCCACAGTTTTGACTTCCTTGCATACTTCCAGTCCGCCATCCTGGCGAGAGCAATTGCCTGGTAGTAGGCTTTAAAGTTTGGGAGGGCGAGACCCCCCGCGTTTTTAGATCGGTACAGTGTTAGTCTAGAGATCCTGGGATGTCTATCCTTCCAAACAAATCGAGATATCATAGACTGTAAAATGGAGAAAAATCCTATAGGAACACTCAGTGGCAGCATCTGGAGGATGAACAGCACCCTAGGGAGAATATTCATCTTAATTATGTTTATTTTGCCCAGCCAGGAATGTGAATGTGGGGCCCAATGGCGAAGGTCAGATTTAATAACATTAAAAAGAGGTATGTAATTGTGTCTAAAGAGGGATCTAGGGTCAGGTGTAAGATAAATTCCTAGATATTTCAGGGATTTCTGCTGCCATTGAAAGGGGAACTGAGGTTTCAGAAGGGCGACTACTGAGGAGGGAGTATTTATATTAAGGATTTCAGATTTGGATAAATTTATTTTAAAGTTAGACAAGGTTTTATAGGTCCGAAAGGCAGACATGATGTTGGGGAGAGTAATGTGAGGTTGCTGTATAAAGAAAAGTATGTCATCGGCATAGGCGGCGTATTCATGGCTACTAGCTTTTATCTTTATTCCATGAATACTGTTATTCTGTCTGATGTGTGCTAAGAAGGGTTCTAGGGAAATGGCAAAAAGCAGGGGGGATAACGGGCACCCCTGCCTAGTTCCATTATGTAGGGTAAAGGGGTCACTCAGTGTACCATTAATTCGAATTTGGGCCGTCGGGTGGGAGTATAATGACGCTATTCTATGAAACATCTTAGGTCCGAGACCAAAATGGCGCAATGTCATCTTGAGGAAGTCCCAGTCCACCCTATCAAACGCTTTTTCGGCATCTGTTGAAAGGAGAAGGGTGGACTGGGAGCACCTTCGGACACCTTTATCCCTACTCGCTTCTCTAGTAGGGATAAAGCCTGTTTGGTCAGTTGAGATCCATTTGGGGACGAGAGGGAGAAGTCTGGTAGCCATAACTTTAGCCATAAGCTTCAAATCAAGATTTAAAAGGGAGATGGGGCGATAGCTGGCGCAGAGTGTGGTATCTTTGCCAGGTTTGGGAATGATTGTAATATAAGCGGCTAAGGATTCTGGTCTGTAGCCCGTGGTGTTTCAAATCGAGTCTGGAACTCTTCAATCATAAACTCAGTTTCTAATTGTTTGAGGGATTGTCTGGAAAGTTTGGGTAAGTTGGCCTGCTTCAGGTATTTTAAAATACGTGAGCGTTTAGCAGGTGGTGTAAGCCCATCTAGGTCACCCTTAACGTGGTAGAGTTCTGCATAGTAGGCCTGAAAGGCTTTGGCAATCTGAGGGGAGGAGTGTACCATAGTGCCTGAGGAGTTTTGAATTTTGGAAATAAATGAAGCTGATTTTTTCGTTCTAATCGAGCGTGCCAGTTGTTTACCCGGCTTGTCTCCCCACTCATACCACTTTTGAGAAAAGATTTGAAACTGTCTCTTCGTTTGAGACTCCAGTAAATTGGATAGCTCCTCTCTTTTCTGCGTCAGGGTGTCTAGATGGGCTTTATGTTGTGACAATTTATGTTGTTTATCCAAGTCAGATACCTGTAACATCAGGTCCTGCAGCTGTTTAGTCTGTTCTCTTTTCCTCCTAGCCCCCAGTTCTATGAGCTTCCCCCTCATTGTGGCCTTATGTGCTTCCCAAAGCAGAGGTGGGGAGATCTCAGCGGACCTATTGTCCACAAAGTATTGCTTAAGGTCCCTATCCAAGAGAGCCACGTCAACAGAGTTATTCAGTAGGGATTCATTAAGCTTCCAATTAGGCGACCGCTTAATGAGGGAGGGCATAGACAGTTGCATATGTACCGGAGCATGGTCCGATATAGTGGCGAACCCGATGGAGGCATACTTCAAGAGGGGTAAATGAAAGTGGTCGAGTAGAATGTTGTCAATTCTCGAGTATGATTGGTGGGTTTTAGAGTAATAAGAGTAATCCCTATCCTTTGGGTGCAATGTGCACCACACATCAATAAGTTGGTGTTCGTGCAGTTTCTTCTTAAGAAAAGCTATCCTTTTAAATTAGATAGTGGTCTTACCTTGGGACGTGTCAAGCACTGGGTCTAGAGGCATATTAAAGCCCCCTGCCAAAATGATAATACCTTTCGCGAAGGCAGACAGTTTAGATAGGACATTAGCTAAAAAGGTTGGTTGTTGGGAGTTAGGGCTATAGACATTGACCAGAGTGCACTGAGTACTTCCTATAGAACCCCTCAGAAATAAAAACCTACCTCTATCATCAGAGGACATTTCCTCAAGCTGGAAGGGCACATCCCTGTGAAATCCAATGGCCACACCCTTTGCATTAGTAACGTCAGAGAGACTGTAATACCATTTAGTGAAATGTGGAGAGGAGATCCTCACTGCAGTAGTGTGAGTGAGGTGTGTTTCTTGCAGAAACACTATGGAACTCGAGGCTAGCTTCAGTTCCCTTAACAATTGGTGACGTTTAGCAGCATGATGCAAGCCCCTGACATTATATGATGTAATTTTCAGGGTGGCCATTGGAGTATCAGTATCCGCCCGCACAGCTTAGGGTGATAACCAAGCCCACCAAAGCAAGTAAGAGAGTAGAGGAAAAGTAAAAAGTGAAAGAGAAGAAGACAGAGAAAAGGGTGGAGGGGGGGAGGGGGGAAACAAGCAGGTAAAACAGTGTGAAATACATCACAAAACGACCATTGGCAGACCATCTGTGATCACGCGGGAACCCGCAGTTTCCCGTGGGGGAATGTGTGGGAGAGGACCCCAAGAGCTCCCCGAGGGGGGAACGCCTGTGAAAACACGTGGGAGACTCTCCCTCACTTCCCCCAGAAGAAAAGTGAGGGGGGCAGTAAGCCCGCAACCTGAGTGGCAAGCACTCATAACCTGTAGGGCCTGGGGAGACTCCCGTGGAGTCCCTCCGGTCCTGGCCCAATACCTTCTGAAATAATAAAAATCAGTTATATAAGGAAAAAATATAGCTCTGGCATCAAAAACATTATTAACTACTACGCTTTAAAGCAAAGCAACCTTGGAAAGTCTCATGTATGCAGTATGCGACAATGCCCCACTGTAACGAGGAAAAACATTGTTCATGTAGCAACAGTAGTGGGTCACCACCTCAATTATGTAAACCTCCATACCTCCTCCGGGCGTACCTGCTGGCGGGAAGAAATTGCAGGGTCTTCAGCCCCACATTGCGTGGCACTGAAAGAGGTAGCCAGCATGGTACCGAGCAGGTATTAGTAAAAAAAAGATGAAACACAGTAAAAACAAAAGGAGTGCAGGAAAGACAAAACTTATTTTTCTGCAAAACTTAGCCATTCTTTTGGGCCGATCCTGGGATGCTGAAACGCTGCTTTTTGTGTGGGGAACTCTTCCCTTCTTGCTCCAGTGTCTCCGCGAACTCAAGGATCCCGTCTTGCCAGCCGGGTAGGTCTATCAGCGGGATGCCCACTTCCTTCGAGAATGCTGGCAGATCTTCTGGAAATCTCAGCGTGGAGGAGTGGCCATTTTTTGTTGCTATGAGACATGCGGGGAAGCCCCACTTGTAGGTGATGCCGTCTCCCCTCAGGTGCTCCAGTAGCGGTTTAAGGGCCCTGCCAGAGGTATTAGGCCAGAACACGGACGGAGCTCTGTCTAGAAGCGTCCGACCAGCGCCATGCGGAAACCACGCCCCCTGCATTCGGTCACTTGCCTTGGCTGGGCTGCGTTGATGTTATTCCCACGCATGCTCATGTGCATCCTCTTTCTCTCATCCCCCCTTTCTCTCTCATCCTCTTTCCCTTACCCCTAACACCTCTTTCTTTCCCTTTCTCTCTCTCTCTCTCTCTCTCTCTCTCTAATCCTCCCTCTCTCTTTAATTTAATTTGTTATAACAAAAAATTGTTTGCATTTTTATTTATTTATTGTTTATAAAAGGCCCCACCAAAATCCTCAGCACCAGGCCCATGATGTTCTTAATCTGGCCCTGATAGGACCCCACTCCCATAAATCTTTGCTTCTAGTCAGAGACCATGTTCCTTTTTTGTCCTCCTCCTAGGACCAAGGTGTAGTCTTACCTTACGAAGTTCTTGATCCAGTCCTGGTGGTTTGCACATGAATAATGGTGATGACGGTGCTCTTTCTGGAGTCCAGCTTCCCCAGCTATTAGCAGGGCAGACACGGGTGATTAAAAGCGATGCCTTAGAGCATAGGGGTTGGATGAAAGAGAGGAATCTGATCTTAGGTGAAAATTTGACAATATGATTTACAATTGATATACCCGAAGAAGATGTTCTTTTGTGTTTTCATGTTCCTTTGTGTTCTCTTGTCTTGTGAAATAAATAAAAAATTAAAAAAAAAATAAAAGCGATGCCTTGAAGATCTTACTAGTCAACCATTGGTTGGCAAGCGGCAACATGGCCAAACGTCCCAGCTATTAGCGGTAGGCCCCTTCTTAAAATGCCCCGGTCTGCAGTGAGCGATTTCAAGCTCCCAGTCCCAGGACGGATAACGTTCGTGCCATAGTGGTAATGTATGCATTCTCTTTTACATGGCAGCTGTATTTGTTTGTTTTTATTTGTCTGCTAGGTCTGCTCCGGTTTCTGGTCATGGCGGCTGGGACGCATCTGCGTTCCAGTCCACCGCATCTTATCCTGTCTGCGCATCTGCAAAGCCTCGATTGAGATCGAGGCGTGATTCGCGTGTGCACGGTCGGGGGAAGATCGGTCGGGGGGCGGTCACGCATGTGCGCGAGCGCCATAGAGCGGCGTTTGGTCACAGCGCAGGTGCGCTGTAGACGCGATGACGTCATCATCGGGCGGCATATTCAAATAGCTGTCAGAAAGAGCTATTCCTTGGGTTGTTTTGCAGGCTCAGGAAGCTATTTCCCTGCGCTCGTGTCTCTGCTGTATAAGGTAGGAGGTTATGCTGCTTATCTGTTTAGTGGATTGTTTTTTCTTTCTGCTTCTCAAACCTGCTTGCTCATGCCTTGGTTGGATTGTTTTCAGCTTTTTGATTCTGCTGCTATGGATGTGTCACCGCCCCCCAGTGGCCAAACCTTATGCCGCAGGTAGGATGAAATTCTTTCCTTCTGTCTGTTTGTTTGGGTTAGTATTCAGGAGCAGATTAACCCTTTTCTTTCCCTCAGCCCTTGTAGGTCTAAACCTCAATTTTTCGGCACGCGAAGATAATGACAAGTCTAGGTTGCAACGCCATCATTCAACGCTAAGTTCTAGACGTCCTGGATCATCCTCCAGACACCACAGAGATGGGTCAAAATCTGGGTCTGGACACCATTCTTCCCGCCATTCCAGCCGCTCTGAGAAAAAAGCTAGCTGGGGATGTATTGCTCATGTCCCAGAAGGTAAATCCCTCTGCGAGTTATGCTATTCTCGAGCTGTAAAGGAAAGAAGAGCTGGAGATCAGCAAGTGGAAGCCCTGGTCAGAAAGGTGATTCAGGAATCTCTGATCAGAACGGATTCTGACCGTACAACCAACCCTCCTCCTGTTCCACCTCTAGTTCCTGATGGGGTCGACCCAGAGATTCCGGGTCCCTCTCGACATAGTCTCTCTTTAAGTGGTTCCTCGGACAGCGAGGCAGAAGTGGATAAACCTGGCGCAGGTTTTGATTTTTCCCTGGTTCCACAGTTGGCCAGAGCGGTTAAAGATGCATTGAGATGGGACAAACCTGTAGAAGCACCCTCTAAACAGAGGAAATGCTTCAAGCATCTCAAGAAAGAACGCCCAAACTTCCCCTTCTTGGGCTAACTTGGCGAAATTATTTCGGATGAAGGGGGTAAGGTTGAGAGAAAAAACTTGCTAATTTCCAAAATAGCAAAGATGTACCCATTCAAGAGTGATGAGGTAAAGCATCTGAAATCAGCTACCCTCATTGATGCAGCCCTAATGAGGTTGGTGAGACATGTCACACTCCCTCTGGAAGATACTGTTTCTTTTAAGGATGGTTTGGAGAGGAAGATACTGATCTCAAGCGCATCTATATCACGGCAGGTATGGCTTGTAAACCAGCCCTGGCTCTTGCAGCGTTGTCTAAAGCAATAGAGTCCTGGACAGATTATGTGGGTGCAACTTTAGGAAGCGTTTCTGAAGAGTTGGTCAAGAGCTCACCAGTACACGAGCTGAAGCTGGCATCAGTCTTCCTGGGGGAAGCATCCCTCGATATCATTTGCCTAGTGGCATGTGTCATGCTCTCTTCGGTCACAGCTGAACACGCCTTGTGGCTACGCCCGTGGGTTGCGGATTCTGCCTCTAAACAGGCATGATGTAGAATTCCCTTTGAGGGCTCCTCCCTCTTTGGGAATAAGCCTATGCCATTACCCATGCTACCGGGGGTAAATCAGGGTTCTTACCCCAGGACCGTCGCCTCTTGGGTCAGAGAAGATTCGGAGCGCACTAGAGATGCCCGCCGCTACAGGCCTGGCCGCGAGTTTAGAAACAACTGGAAGAGAAATCAACCTTCCGGACAGAAATCCTCAAAGACAGCCTCTTCTGGAGGATGGGAAGCTTCCAAGTCCTTTTGATATAGGGCCTGTCCAGACGGAGCAAGTTGGGGCTTGTTTACTCCTTTTTCAGCACGTCTGGGCAGCCTTGATCAGGGACTACTGGACTGTCACAACAGTCTCCTTAGGTCATTCTTGGGTATTCAGCAGTCCACTCACACACCGGTTTATTCCCACAGTCCTACCGCACTTGGAAGAGAAGAAGCAAGTTCTTCTATCATATACAGACTCCCTGGTGGCTCAAGGCGCCGCCATTCCGGTACCAACCGAGGAAAGATTTCAAGGTGTTTACTCCCCCCTGTTCATGGTCCTCAAAAAGAATGGCTCCTGGAGGCCAGTCATAGATTTGACCCACCTGAACTCCTTCATCAAAAAGGAAAAATTCAAGATGGAAACACTGCTAACAATACGTCAGGCAATACAACCAGGAGACTGGCTTGTTTCCATAGACCTGAAAGGTGCCTATTTTCATGTTCCAATTGCAAGGGAATTTTAGAAGTATCTTCGATTTGCAGTGGACCAAGTACATATTCAATTTACATCTCTCCCATTCGGGCTTAACATCGCCTCGGGTGTTTTCAAAGCTCTTACTGGCTGTCGTAGCATTTATCAGGGTCAGAGGTATCCGGTTACACCACTATCTAGACGATCTACTCTTACTTTCTCAGGACAGGGAGCAGCTGTTGATACATCGAGCTCAGGTCATCTCTAGCCTGACAGAGTTCGGTTGGCTGTTGAACAAGGAGAAAAGCCATCTAGAGCAGACATAGTCTCTAATATTCCTTGGGGCCCAATTTGACATGGTAAAGACCACCATCTCCTTGCCTCTGGAGAAAATTCCGGTGATCCGAGACAGAATTCGTCTCGCAATGTCGTCATCCCTTCTCAGAGCCTCACAATGTCTCAAGATAATTGGCACCATGGGGGCCACAGCCCCCATGGTGAAATGGGTGCAATGGAAGATGCGGCCCTTTCAGAGGGCTTTCCTCCAACAGTGGGATCCGGGCTCTCAAGACAATTTTGTCCGGATAACTCCTTCCATGGGGGAGAGCCTCCCCTTGTGGCTGCAGCGGAAAAATCTCCTCAATTGCTATTCCATAGCACCTGTCTCCTGGATCACGGTGACAACGGATGCCAGCAACAGAGGATGGGGCGCTCTCTGTCTAATGGAGGTAGCCCAAGGCAAATGGGATTTCCCATCCGGGGGGTGGTCTCGAATGTTTTGGAGCTCCGAGCTACCTTCCGTGCTCTACAAGCATTTCTCCACTTGACATCAGGAGCCTCAGTTCTCCTAAGGCTGGACAATACAACAGCGGTATCATATATCAAGAGACAGGGGGGCAGTCTCTCCTTACTGAGGGAAGTAAGTCCGATTATGTCCTGGGCCCAGGCATACTTGACAAATCTGACAGCTGTTTATCTTCCTGGAGTTCAAAATAACCAGGCAGACTTCCTTTCCCTGGACAATGAATGGTCTCTCCACACAGAGGTTTTCAACTGGGTTCTGTCTCTGGGAATGATGCCGGAGGTAGACCTGTTTGCATCCCCTTGCAACTTCAAACTGAAGAAATATTACATGAGATGTCGTTGTCCCCAGGCCTTCGGAGTGGATGCCCTGACAGACCAGTGGAGATTCCACAGGGCTTATACCTTCCCCCAGTTCCATTCATTCTCTGATTTCTATCGAGGCTCAGGTGGAAAGAAGCCGAAGTAGTGGCAATTGTTCCGTATTGGCCCAACAGACCACAGTTTCCTCTCCTGAAGCAGCTCAGTTATCGGGATCCAATTGCTCTCCCTTCCAGACCAGATCTCCTGTTGCAGGGAACGTCTCTTCACCCATGCCCATCCCATCTCCACCTGACGGCTTGGTGATTTAGAGGGGAAGGCTGGAAGCGCTAGGATGTCCAATTACAGCTATTGCTACACTGCTGAATGCCAGAAGAGCGGGCGCCAACAAAGTTTACCAAAGAATTTGGTCAAAGTTTGCAGATTATGTTTCCACCACTGATGGTTCCTGTAATGATCCAAAGATACAGGATATTCTGGGTTAGCTACAAACAGGCCTGGATCTGTCCTTATCAATTAGTTATTTACGTGTTCAGGTTTCTGCAATCTCTGCGTTCACAGGTGTATCCTGGGACAGACACCCTCTTACTAGACTCAGACCTCAAAGAAAACAGAGATTTTCCAAGTGGGATCTTCCTTTTGTCCTGGATTTCTTCTCAGGAAGAGAAATACAACATATGGAACAGTTATCTATGAAAGAACTTTCTCTCAAAGCTGTCTTCCTGGTAGCCATAACATTGGCTAAAAGGGTCTCCGAGATTGGTTCTCTAGGATTCAAGGAGCCATTCCTTACTTTCTTCCTTGATCGGGTAGTCTTGATTCCTATGCTAGGATCAAATCCTAAAGTAACATCCGTATTCCACGAGAATCAAGAGATTGTTCTTCCAACTTTCCGGACAACTGAAAACTCTAGTATTCATCCTTTAGATGTTGGAGAAGTTCTAAAGCAATATTTAGAAGCCACAACTTCTTTTCGGCAGTCTGATCATCTGTTCATTTACTACCATGGAAAAAACAAAGGTTTGCATGCTTCTTCCAGAATCATCGCAGCCTGGACCGTTCAAGCCATCCGATATTCCGATTGTGTGTGGGCCTCATCTGACTTTTTTCTTCGAAAATGCTGACAGACCTAGAAATAGAACATTTAAGTATTTCCGACAGAATCAATTCCTATCGTGAAAACTGCTCGTCTGTATGCTGTTCCAACGGACCAAAAACGACGCATGCTCTAAAGCAAGTACGAGACGGCAGCTATTGGCTACTGGCTATTGAACTTCTTTTTTCTAGTCCCGTCATACGTGTTGTATGTCGCCGCGTTCTAGACTGTCGGGCTTTGGTGTGATCGTGTGTAGGCAAGACAGTTTCAGTGGAACTCTGTCGGAAAAACCGTCAGAGTTTATTCCGACGGAAAAAACGGTTGCGTGTATGCGGCATAAGGGTCTGGCTCCTCCGGAGGCAGTGACCAATCATGCTACTAGGAGCGTTTCTACAACGTGGGCAGTCTCCCGTCATGTATCCCCGGAAGTAATCTGTAAAGCGGCCTCATGGTCGTCGATTAACACATTTATGACGCACTATTGCGTGGAACCGGCTTCTTTGTCTTCGGCTAATTTTGGTTTGCATGTCTTATCTGTTGACGGTGCCAATTAAACATTTTTACTTTAAACCAGCAATTTTCCTACCCGGGTGTGTATGGCTACTTATTTCCCATATGTAGGCTGCCATGGAGTCTGTCAGGAAAACTGAAAATTTATATCAAATACTTACCGTAATTTTCCTTTCCTGATGGACTCCATGGCAGCAGGAGTTCCCTCCCATTTGCTGGAGTTACGAAACGTGGTCTCTGACTAGAAGCAAAGATTTATGGGAGTGGGGTCCTATGAGGTATGAGAGGCGGGATTAACCCATACATAGGCTGCCATGGAGTCCATCAGGAAAGTAAAATTACAGTAAGCATTTGATATAGATTTTCCATTATTTTGTATAGAGATGTACACATCAAACCAAAAATAGGGAAAATTGAGACATGAGGGACAGAGGGATTTTGTTTCAAAAGATGGACAGTCCCTCCAAATGAGGGACAGTTGGGAGTCATGACTGGGGAATTCCAAATAGCCTGGCACCCATCAGCATCGCTTTTGGGGAATCCCTATTAAATCACCCCTAATGCTGAAGAGCATGCAAGCTAGTAGCAATATCGCAGGGACTGCGTGCTAGTTGTCCATTTGCCATGGCGGTAAACAACTGGCATGCCTGGTGTACCAGGCTTTTTTTTCCTGAAGGTTGGAGAACATGCTGTTTATTCCTAATTAAAAGTAAAACAATAGCTTGGAAAGTACTGAACATGTGTTAAAAGCACAGTTCTGGCTCCCTCTATAGGCGACTGTTTAATTTTCATTATAAAATGCAATAAATTGACATCTTAATTCTGGCCAAAATTATTCTCAATTGTATTAAAGTAGATGTAAACCCCAAATTTTTTTTTTTTTTTTTAATTTTTTTATTTCATAATGTAGAGAATAAGATTTCCTTTCATTTGAGCCCAGTCTTGCCACACAGATTTACTTGAGGACTGAGCAATCCTTTTTTATTGTTTAGTTAGGCCCCTTTCACACTGGGGCGTTTTTCATGCGGTGCAGCGCTAAAAATAGCGCCTGTTCACCGCATGAAAAAATCCGGCCCCTTTAACTCCAGTGTGAAAGCCGGCGGGCTTTCACACTGGAGCGGTGCGCTAGCAGGATGAAAAAAAAAGTCCTGCTAGCAGCATCTTTGGAGCGGGATAGGAGCGGTGTGTTCACCGCTCCTATACCGCTCCTTCCCATTGAAAAGAATGGGAGACCGCGGTAAAACCGCGGCAATACCGCGGTTACCGCGGTAATACCGCGACTACGGCGGCGCTCTGCGGGGGGTGTTTAACCCTTTTTCGGCCGCTCGCGGGGGGTAAAACCGCACCGCGAGCGGCCGAAAACCGCGGTGAAAACGACGGTAAAGCAGCGCTAAATATAGCGCTGCTTTACCGTCACCGCGGCTCACCGCCCCGGTGTGAAAGGGGCCTTAGAGAATTCTTGACAAAGTCTGGAAAACTTTGTCAAAAACGCCCCCTTGCTGTGAGTGACAGGTGATTTACATATCTCATGCACTAGCCTGAGAGACAGGCACATGCTGTGTAAAAAGTTCACAATTCACATCCCCCTCCCCTCCCCTCCAGCTCTCCCAGGATTGGCCGTTACTGTGTTTTGACTGGACGTTTCTCATCATGGGATGCAGTGAACAGTCAACAGACTATAGACAGACAAGTGATTTAGGGGACATGTATGTAGTCAGAGCTGGGCAGAGTAGAACATCCAGTGATCTGATGATTGTTATAGTGCAGTGTGTGTCTGAGGTCACCTGATCACAGATAACATTCCTTCCCATCACCAGGAATTGTTATGTGGGGGAGGGGTGGATTTCTCACTTTTTATAATTACACCCAGTAAAGCTGAATGATCTTAGGACCAGTTCACACCAGTGTGCTGTGGGATATCGCATGTGATGTCCGTGCAGTGCGATTTCAGCCATACAGATAGTATGTGTGATATCGCACCGCATTCGGCCAAAAATCGCATAGGACCCTTTTTTTGGTCAGCACCAGAATCACATGGGTGTTCACACCTATGCAACCCGATTCATGTCCTAACTGTCAGTTTGCAGTGCGATATGCAAGCTGAAATAGGGGTGTCGTTAACATTGTATAACACTCCCCAGCAATTTGCATATGGCAGTGTGAGTCGGATGCGATGTGGGAACTCGCAGTGGATTTGCAGGGTTCCCGCATCGCACCAGTGTGAACCGAGCCTTCAAGCATACAGCCTACAAATGTCACCTGACTGCTCCCACCAAGGCTGCGATTCGGGAACCCTGCGAATCCACTGCGGGTTCCCACATTGCATCCGACTCGCACGGCAGTTCACACTGCCATATGCGAACTGCTGGGGAGTGTCATACAATGTTAACGACACCCCCATTTCAGCTCGCATATCGCACTGCGAACTGACAGGACATGAATCAGATCGCATAGGTGTGAACACCCATGCGATTCTAGTGCGGACCAAAAAAAGGGTCCTGTGAGAGTTTGGTCCGAATGTGATGCGATTTCAACCATACAGTTTGTATGGCTAAAATCGCATCGCACAGACATTGCATGTGATCTGAACAGCAATGCGGTGCGAATCACAGGAATGCGGAGTGTACAGTGGTGGGTATTACATGCAGGATGGTGTCAGGATAGTGGACAGTGTCAGATTATTTTTTTATTTGACAATTTAATTTTTTTTTTTTCAAAGGGTTTTTTGGGACCAGTGGATTTTTTTTATTTTAATTTTTTTTAATATTTATTTTTGTTCTATTCTAGCAATGATGGGAGGGTGGGGTTTTATTTTTTAAATATATTTTTTCACAATGCTTTTGGGAAAGGGGATGGTCTGTGTCAGTGGAGCAGCGGACAGTGTCAGTGGGGTAGTGGTTGGTGTCAGTGGTCGGTGTCAGAAGGGCAGTGGTCGGTGTCAGTGGGGCAATGGACGGTGTCAGTGGGGCAGTGGACGGTGTCAGTGGACGGAGTCAGTGGGGTAGTGGTTGGTGTCAGTGGTCAGTGTCAGTGGGGCAGTGGACAGTGTCAGTGGGTCAGTGGACGGTGTCAGTGGGGCAGTGGTCGGTGTCAGTGGGGCAGTGGACGGTTGTTGTTTTTTTTTTTTTTTACAATTACATTTTTTATTTTATTTTTTACAATTTTTAAATATATATATTTTTAACAGCCCTGTTGGGGACTTTGGTGACATGTCAGGGGTCTAAACAGAGACCCCTGACATCTCCCATATGAGACCGAGAAAGGGACAGAGGATACAGATTCCCCAATCCTTTTTTCTGCATTGAAGATGAATGGAGGGAAGACAGCGGCTTGTCTCCATTCATAAACTGAGCAGAGGAACACACAGGTTACTCTGCTCAGTTATCACAGGTCACAAAGCGATCGGTAACGAACGCTCTGTGTCCCATTTCTCTGCTCTCCATCCTGACAGATTTCCCCGCTCTCGCCCCCCGGAGGAGGAGGAAGACAGCGGGGATGTAAGCTTTCTTCTGTGCAGGAGTAACATGAGCGCGCACTGTCACTGCTTCTTCACAGAGCGTGCTCTGTCACTCCTGCACATCCACGGGAGTCTTAACAGGAGCCGGGCTCGTCCTGGCTGTATAGCGTAGTGTAGCGGTGGACGGAGGCATTCTCTGACATTACGACTCCGCCCACTGAGTGCAGAGAAATAAAACGCCTGCATAATACAGCAGTTTGCGGGGCTCCTAGCAGGTGAGGGGGTCACTATATATATATATATAAGGATACATGCAGGAGGCATGTAAAGCCTTATATATATTAACTATGTTAACACTTTGAAAATGATGCCAGTGGGTTTACATCCACTTTAAATAAATGTCAGCCAAATGTACAGTGAAGGTAAAATAACCCTTTATAAATAGGACAATTGTTACAGTAAGAACCTATTCCCATGCAAGAATGATGTGGCCAAGTGTCAAGGAAATGTCTTTTCTACCCAGGAAATGTTGAGAAAAATTTACTGAGACATTTGCTTTATTAATAGAGTGAATGATGCCTGTGAATGTTGGACAAGTGTTCCAACTAATTCCTTATAAACAAACTCTGGATTTTTTTATACTTAGACCCAAACAAGGCCCTATTCAAATTTGGGCAATTAGGTTCTGCAGGCATAATTGCACCAATTCTGTCTGTGATTTCAAATTGTGGAAAAACGCCTTACGCACGTTTGGGTGCCATTCATCCTGAATGACACGCCAAATGCCGTTCAGTTTTTCCATGATTGCCATAAAAAACACACAAAAAGCATGGCAAAATGCGCGTGTAAAAATATTGCTACTGGCTCAGGGACAAAATTTGGTTCCTGTCCTTGGAGAGACAAACGTGCATAGGACAGGCAATTGAGCCCCATTCACTTTTGGGAGATTAGGAATCGCAAGCAGAATCAGCACAATTCTGCCTGCAATTCCAAATTGCAGCAAAACGTGTCCTCCTAAGGGCTCTTTCACACGGACGGACCGTATGTCCGTTTTTCATCCATCCGTTTTCGGATGAAAAACGGACATACAGGTATCCCTATGGGATAGCGGGTGTCAGCGGATGAGCATCCGCTGACACCCGCTCTCGTCCGTGTCCGCCATGCTCCGTTTCTGCAGACGGAGGAAAACCCCATTTTTTCATCCGTCTGCAGAGCGGATCGGGTGACGACGGACGCTACGGTCCGTCGTCACCCGATCTCCCATAGGGGAGAGCGGCGCTCTGACAGGTCCGTCCCTGCACGGAGTGCAGAGACGGACCTGTCATCCTACTGCTCAGCGGAGATCACTACGGCGATCCCCGCTGAGCAAGCGGCTATCCACGGGGCGGATCTGCACTGATCCGCCCCGTGTGAAAGAGCCCTAAATGTCTCCGCATGTGTAAAAATACACCTGGATCAGGGCCAAAATTTGGGCACAACAATCATGCATAGGGCGGCTCATTCAAGTAAATATGCTGCCCTATGTGCAACATGCGGAAACACATGTGAATCTCTTTTTTAAATTCACAAGCAGGAACCTACATTTACGCTACGCGATATGTGAACAGAATGTAACAATTTTTATTTGTTTTATAAGCTGGTAAAATTTGTGGTTTAGTAGCTAATGGGAAATATTTTCATTTAAAAATATATGCTAAACCTTTAAAGCGGTAATAAACTGAAAAGCAAACATTTATTATATTGCAGCTTACCAGTTCTTAAATGTAGTGGCTGCATTAGCTTTCTTTTTTAGGCTTTCTTTCCTACAGAGATAAGACCAACCATTTACCACTTGCAGGGGTGCTTACAATGATCAAATTTTACTTATTTATTTATGGAAAACCTTTATCCCAAAAGGAAAAAAACAAACTTTTCTGTAACTGCCTTTAAAGTATTAGCTGGAGTTTGGCTTCAATTTGT
Organism: Lithobates sylvaticus; assembly: GCA_028564925.1. NCBI lineage: Eukaryota > Metazoa > Chordata > Amphibia > Anura > Ranidae > Lithobates > Lithobates sylvaticus. The sequence continues at coordinate 137,228,297 of CM053031.1, forward strand.
TACTGGCCAGTTCACCAGGTGAAAACAGAGGGAGAAAAGCCTAAAAAAAAAAAAAAAAAAAAAAAAAAAAAAACTGATGCAGCCACCACATCTAGTTATTGTTAACCGCTTCCCGACCGCCTAACGCTGATATATGTCGGCAAAATGGCACGGGCAGGCAAAATCACGTACCTGTACGTGATCGTGCATGTGCCTGCCTGTGGGTCGCGCGCGCGCCACCAGCGGCGCGCTCGCGACCCGGTCGGGAACTCCGTGACCCCGGCCGCGGGACCAGCGGACCCGATCAATGACGTCAGACGTACAGCCACGCCCCCCTACTGTAAAAAAACACACACGTCACACTGACTCCTCCCCGCCCCCTAGTGGTTAACCCCTTCACTACAACTGTCATTTACATAGGAATCAGTGCTATTTAAATAGCACTGATTTCTGTATAAATGACAAATGTCCCAAAAATGTCCGATGTGTCCGCCATAATGTCGCAGTCACAATAAAAATCGCTGATCGCCACCATTACTAGTAAAAAAAAAAATATTAATAAAAATGCTTTAAAACTATCCCCTATTTTGTAAACGCTATAACTTTTGCGCAAACCAATCAATAATCGCTAATTGCGATTTTTTTTTACCAAAAATATGTAGAAGAATACGTATTGGCCGAAACTGAGGAAAAAAAATGTTTTTTTTTATATATTTTTTGGGGATATTTATTATAGCAAAAAGTAAAAAATATTGCATTTTTTTCAAAATTGTCGCTCTATTTTTGCTTATAGCGCAAAAAATAAAAACCGCAGGGGCGATCAAATACCACCAAAAGAAAGCTCTATTTGTGGGAAAAAAAGGACGCTAGTTTTGTTTGGGAGCCACGTCGCACGACCGCGCAATTGTCAGTTAAAGCGACGCAGTGCCGAATCGCAAAAAGGGGCCTGGTCCTTTGGCTGCCAATTGGTCCGGGGCTGAAGTGGTTAAGCTGCAAAATATTACATTTTTGCTTTTGGGTTTATTATAGCTTTAACCACTTGCCGACCAGCCTCCGTCATTTTACTGCGGCAGGTAGGCACAATCCTGCGAACTGTCGTAGCTGTAAGTCTGCTCCTTTAAGCGGGATAGCAGGCGCGCGCCCGCTGCATTGTGGTGGTGCTGATGCTCATGGCTGATGGTCACGATGACCGCCGGCCGCATGCGGGTACGAGAGGCAGAACAGGGACGCGTAAACACACAAATCCCTGTTCTGTGAGGAGAGGAGAGGCAGATTGTGAGCTAACAGTCAGAGAACACAGTTAACCCCTTGATCGCCCCCTAGTGTTAACCCCGTCCCTGCCAGTGACATTTACACAGTAATCAGTGCATTTTTATAGCACTGATCGCTGCATAATTGTCAATGGTTTAAAAAATGTGTCAAAAGTGTCCGATGTGTCCACCATAATGTTGCAGTCCCGATAAAAATCGCAGATCATAGCCATTACTAGTAAAAAAAAAATAATAATAATAAAAATGCCATAAATCGATCCCCCAGTTTGTAGACGCTATAACTTTTGCGCAGACCAATCAATATACGCTTATTGCGATTTTTTTTTTTTTTTTTTTTTTTTATAACTTTATCTTAAAACCAGAGCGAAACATTTAAACCTAAAATAATTTTTGTGTTACATAACATGTTGCATATTACATATTGCATATTGATCAATATATTTGACATCTAAGGTGAGATGCTGCACAATGGCTTGGCATAGCATAAATTATAGTATGTTGGGTGGTTTTCCTAAATTTATAAGAGGGGTGAGTGAAATTCATCACTCCAGTCATGATTTGAAACTTTGTTGAATCAGTCATTAATATTATTGACATATGGATGAAAAAAGACCTAACTTTACTGGCAAGATTTTCCACTGCTGCTTTGTCTGGATAGAAGATCTGATAAACGCTGATGTCAAGCTGATTCTATCTGAAAGTGGGGGATTATATATGGATTATATGGATATATGGATTATAGATTGGTATATAGATTGGTATACCATTCAGGTGGAATTATGGACTGAATGATTCAAGTAACTGCTCTATTATGGAGGCAATGAGGAGTCGGCCTACAGCAAATTACAAAGTACAGCAATAGCAGTTTTTTTCAGCCGTATCCAAACCTTTTGAACTTGAAAGTGAGAGCTGGTACATGGATGGTTCTTCTTACTATAAAGATGGAAGTAGAATTTCGGGATTTGCTGGTGTTTGTGCAAAAGCATCTTTAAGAAAATGAAAACCTTGAGCCTGGAGAGGAATCCTGGATTTATGTGGATCGGAGCTCCCAGCACACCAAGCACACCAAGTCTACTTTCAATGAGAGATGTGATGAAGTTGAAGTTGAAAATTGAAGAATGGACTGTGACATCCGCTCGTTTTTGTGCAATATTCAAGATCTTGATGTGATATAATAAGGCCTAACAGCTATATGGATGTTTACCAAACCCTTTTCAAGTCATGGTCTAAAGCTATATTATCTAATGACTTTTTCATGGGGATATTTTAGAGGCTGGTGAAGAGAGATGTAACCAGTTTCAACTTTATATTTCATATGAGCCATTGTGAAGCATCCAATACCTCAAGTCGGTAATGCTATGTTTGTTGCTTGATTTATGGGTCAGTTCTAGTAGTTAGAACGACCCAAGTGGGGGTATATGTTGTAATGTGTTGGCCGATTTATGTGGGACTTTATGTATTTTATATATATGTATTGGATATATGTATTCCACACACAGTATTAGTGAACAGGTCAGATATAAGTTGACAATGTTATCTGTTACCCTTTGATGTGTAAATCTTATGCAAGTTGTGTGTGTGTGAGGAATAGCCTTTTAACCTAGTATTTATTGATGGTAATTAGACCTTGAGGCCTAACCCGGGGGGGGGGGGTTATTCATGGAAAACATTTGGTTGACCCCCCCCCCCCCCAGTGTCAGATCAGTATATGAGAAGCCAGGCAGGTTGTCAGCTAGTCTAGAAGATAGGTCTATGAGAGAAGGGTCTGGAGGGTCACGGGTCTAGGAGAAGATATTCCTTGTCATGTACTCTGTTGGATTTTGCCATCTGTAATAATGTTCTGTTTTGGAAGTCAATAAAATCTCTCTCTGGGAGAATCGGGTTTTGCTGCGGAGACAATACTTTTAATAACTATATTCCATCTACGAGGAACGACGATTATATTAGATCACTACAGTGATCAGTGAGAAGAATGTTCCCTACATTGGCGATCAGTGAGAAGAACTTCCCCTACATTGGTGATCAGTGAGAAGAATTTTTATAGCACTGATCGCTGCATAATTGTCAATGGTTTAAAAAATGTGTCAAAAGTGTCCGATGTGTCCACCATAATGTTGCAGTCCCGATAAAAATCGCAGATCATAGCCATTACTAGTAAAAAAAAAAAATAATAATAATAAAAATGCCATAAATCGATCCCCCAGTTTGTAGACGCTATAACTTTTGCGCAGACCAATCAATATACGCTTATTGCGATTTTTATTACCAAAAATATGTAGAAGAATACATATCGGCCTAAACTGAAGAAAAAATTTAGGAAATAAGAATGTTGGAGATATGGGGCTGTCTGAGGTACACAATTACAAAACATATTTGGATATGATAAAAGAAATATTTTTTTTAACACATAAAATCTAAAAGAATGACTTTGTGCACAGCAATATACATATTATGGTTCAAAGGTTATGCATACAATCCCAATTAGAACACAGAATATTAATATACTATAAGTACACAAGTCGTTATACATGTCCATTTATTCTCGACATGTTTCGCCAGTAAGGCTTCTTCAGGAGAAAAACGTAGGGTACATTTGTAATATTGAGGATACCTTCTTGTTCTAAAGTATGCATATAAACATAAGAATGATATGAGATTTAGTACATACAAAAAATCATATTATTGATTACAATTGTGCTGTGTGAGATTGTGGTAGTGATTGCGCCATTTAGGTCCCAGGTATGTATACGACCTCTTACCTCCAATGATAGAGAGTCTGCACATCCCCAGATTACCAGAAAGGAAATTAATTAAATTCACAACAGAGTATCATCCAATAGAATCCACACAGGGCTGCATCACAGAGCCGAGACCAAGATGGGGGTGGCTGGAGACCCGTAGGGGGAGAGGTAAAATCCTATTGTTCTAATATTTTGTCAGAAAAGGCCTGAAAGGTACAAAGAGTACTCCTTAAATAAGGATATATAATATATCACACAAGCCAAAAGGGGGCAATATAGTTCAGCCAGGCCACATATTTGTCAAACTATACCTACCTCTTAGCAATTCAGAGAAAAAGAGAATACAATAGAGGCTCGGGTTTACCTCCGGGAGAGGGATAGAAAAATCTGTCCTTAGTTGGACAGTATCTGTGATAGCATTGTATACTCTGAAAATATAAAAACAGAAAAGGGGAAAACCCCAATAAGGATACAAGAGTTCTGTGCTTTTTGCACTAACAGCTTCCCAAATTATTTAAGCCTTCCTACCTTAAATAGGCTAAACGGACCACCGAGGTATACTTCAAAAGGTTTTTTCTGCGACGCAGAGAGCCCCATATAGGGGACAACAAATAGAGTCCGAATCCTACAAATTAAAAGTAGAAATGTGGGGTAAGCAAGAAAAATCTTAGGAAAGAATGGGGGAGAGTCCGTCCATGTTTAAAGGGTAGTGGTTGTATATTTACCTAGATCTCTGATTCCCAGCGTTTCCCGAGCCTCACAAGTTCACCACAGTCTGACAGCTAGTCAGACTGGGTTTAAGTAGTCTCCCCCCGTGGCGCCAAATGCGCGGAATGTGACGTCACGCTGCGCTGACGTCACGCGGACGTAGGGCGGGAGCCGACGAGCGCCAGACTCATGCACCGGAATCGGAAGCTCCCACAGCGGGCACACCTCTGGTTCACAGCGCAGCAGAGCTCCTCCAAACATCCCCTGCTGACAGTGGCATTCAGCAAACTTGCCACTGTCAGCAGGGGATGTTTGGAGGAGCTCTGCTGCGCTGTGAACCGGAGGTGTGCCCGCTGTGGGAGTCCTGTATCTCCAACATTCTTATTTCCTATATTAACTTGGGATGATGGTACAATATATATGAGTATTATTCGGAAAACATTCTAGTCTAACGAGCTTTGAAAATTGAAGAAAAAATTTGCTTATTTTTAAAAAAAAAGTTGGGGGGCATTTATTATAGCAAAAAGTACAAAATATTGTGTTTTTTTCAAAATTGTCGCTCTTCTTTTGTTTATAGCGCAAAAAATAAAAACTGCAGAGATGATCAAATACCACCAAAAGAAAGCTCTATTTGTGGGAAAAAAAGGACGTGCAATTTTCAGTTAAAGCGACGCAGTGCCGAATCGCAAAAAAAATGGCCTGGTTATTGAGCAGCCAAATCTTCCGGGGCTGAAGTGACTAAACAAAATTAAACTTTGCTTAATTTAGAATGAAGCACTTAGAAAGATAATTTACATCTCAGCTCTTTAGTATTGATCTAGCTCTATAAATTCTAGGCATCAGGACTGTTTTTACCAAACTAACAGAAGCAACTACTGAGAAATGGATGGCAATATATCCTTCAGTATCTTCCTGTTGTGCCTATGTTGACTGAAAGAAAGCTGGCAATCATTCAAGCCTTTTGTCTGTTGCATGGCTGTATATCTAATCTAACTATACCAATGACATTTAAAAAATAACTGTGATCTTAGAATAAATCCTTTTTTGTTGTCCATATGCAGCCTCTAAGGAAAACTCAACCTGTGTTGAAGCTAGTAGTCCAACTGCCTGAAATTCTTTGAACATGCCTTTCCTGACAGACTCCATGGCAGCCTACGTGTGGGTTAACCCCGCCTCCTCTCCAATGCTATAGGACCCCATTACCATAAAAGAGTACTCACCACTCCATGCTGTGTTCCTTTTTTGTCCTCCTCCTATGGACCTTCACATTCCGTTCGCGTCCGGTAGCCTTTAAAATGGAAGAGGTGAAGCATCTGGAGAACGCTCCACTTGTGGATGCAGCGTTGATGCGCTTAGCCAAGCATGTCACTCTCCCGATGGAGGACTCGGTTTCCTTTAAGGATGGTCTGGAGAGGAAGATTGACCAGGACCTCAAGAGGATCTACGGTCTGGCCGGAATGGCCTGTAAGCCCGTCTTAGCCCTAGCGGCTATGTCCAAGGCCATGGAGGCATGGACTGAAAATGTGGACTCCTTCCTGAATAGCGTGTCGGCCGAACTGGCCAGGAGTTCAGCAGCAGCAGAGCTAAAACTCGCAGCAGTTTTTCTGGGGGAGGCTTCCGTCGACTTGATTCGTCTGTTGGCACGCATTATGCTGTCCTCAGTCACGGCTAAGCGCGCCTTGTGGCTACGGCCTTGGCTCGCCGATCCTGTTTCCAAACAAGCCTGGTGCAAGATCCCCTTCGAGGGATCCACGTTATTCGGTAACAAGTTGGATGATGCCATAACGCGTGCGACAGGCGGTAAGTCGGGGTTCCTTCCCCAGGACAGAAGACTGCTCGGGCGGAAGAAGCCTCAGTTCAAGAGGCGTAGTCCTGAGCGCTCGAGGGAGGTACGCTCCTACAAACCAGGAAGGGATTTCAGAAGAAATTGGAACAGAGGACAGAGTTCCTTTCGCAAGTCCATCAAGAACCAGTCGTCTGGTGGACGTGAGCCACCCAAGTCCTTCTGAGATCGTGCCCGCCCAGGCGGGTCGGGTGGGGGCCCGTCTATCCCTCTTCCGGCACGTCTGGGTGGCCTCGATCTCGGATTATTGGGTCATCAAGACGGTCTCGTCAGGGCACAAGTGGACCTTCTCCAGCGTTCCTCCTCCCAGGTTCGTGTCTACCCAACTTCCTCGGTCGGAAGACCAGAGACAAGTTCTGTTCTCATACGTGGAGCTGTTAAAGGCTCAGGGGGCAGTGGTCCGGGTGCCAGAAGAGGAGCGTTTTCAAGGGGTCTACTCTCCCCTCTTCTTAGTGCAGAAGAAAAGTGGATCATGGCGCCCAGTAATAGATCTGACATACTTAAATCAGTATATACAATACGGGAAATTCAAAATGGAGACTCTTCTAACTATACAACAAGCCATCCAACCAGGGGATTGGATGGTCTCGATCGACCTAAAGGACGCTTATTTTCATGTTCCAATAGAGGAAAGCTGCCAAAGGTTTCTAAGGTTTCATGTCGATCAAGACCATCTACAGTTTATCTGCCTCCCCTTCGGGTTGACGACCTCCCCTCGAGTCTTTTCAAAGGTACTCTTGGCAGTAGTGGCCCTGATCAGGCTGAAAGGGGTGAGACTGTATCATTATCTAGACGATCTGCTGGTCCTGTCACAAAACAAAGAGCAGCTGTTAGTTCATCGCGAGCAGGTGATGTCCACATTGGCCAGCTTCGGTTGGCTCCTAAACATGGAAAAAAGCCAGCTAGTGCCAACACAGCGGCTGATTTATTTGGGTGCCCAGTTCGACACCGTGCGAAGTACAATCTCGTTACCGGTGGAAAAGATCCCGGTCATCCGGGAAAGGGTTTCCCAAGCCCTTCATACACAATACCTGAGAGCCTCGCAGTGTCTCAAAATCATAGGGACAATGGTCTCCACGACACCTATGGTCAGGTGGGCCTTGTGGAGACTACGCCCGTTCCAGTCGGGTTTTCTGAAACAATGGAAGTCGGGAAGCAAAAGCCAAAAGATACGAATAACATCAGCAATGAGGAACAGTCTCTTCTGGTGGCTCCAACACAAGAATCTCCTGAACTGCCACTCGATAGCTCCCATCTCTTGGGTAACGGTCACAACCGATGCCAGCGGGACCGGCTGGGGGGCCCTTTGCGGGTCAGATCTTGCACAGGGCAAGTGGGACAGGAGTCTTCCTGTCCCAGGATCGAACATTCTGGAACTCCGAGCAGCCTGGTGCGCTCTCCAGCACTTCTCCCAGATCTTGAGGGGGAAATCGGTGCTGTTGCGAATGGACAACACCACAGCAGTCTCCTATGTGAAGAGACAAGGGGGCACCAGGAGCTCTACCCTTCTCCGGGAAGTGGAACCCATTCTGTCATGGGCACAGAAGAACTTGGTGAATATTACTGCGGTTTTTCTCCCAGGGGTGCAGAACACGCAGGCGGACTTTCTATCACGCACCCAGTTGGACAACAACGAGTGGTCCCTCCACATTCAGTCCTTCAAGTGGATCCTGTCGCTGGGTGTCGATCCAGAGGTAGACCTTTTTGCCTCCCCGTGCAACTTCAAAATAGAGAGGTTTTACACGCGGAACCGCTGCAGCCAGGCTCTGGGGACAGACGCATTGACAGACCAATGGAGATTCAGGAGGGCCTATGCCTTCCCGCCACTTCCCCTGATTCTCAGATTTCTTCAGAGGCTCCAGATGGAGACGGTGGAGGTAGTGATGATCGCTCCTTACTGGCCCAACAGGCCTTGGTTCCCTCTACTAGTTCAACTGAGTATACGGGAGCCAGTATCTCTCCCGCTCAGGACGGACCTTCTGTCTCAGGGGGCGGTTCTGCACCCATGTCCAGCAATACTGAAACTGATGGTCTGGTTCTTGAAAGGAAGAGGCTAGAATCCATCGGATGCGCTTCTAGTGTGATTTCTACCTTATTGAGTTCCAGGAGATCGAGTACGAACAAGGTATATGGCAGGATCTGGTCCAGATTTGTGAGTTTTTGTTTATCTACAGAGAGGTCCTTTGAACATCCAGGAGTCCAGGATATCCTCGGTTTCCTACAGACTGGCCTTGACCTTCCCTTATCCGTAGGCTCTCTCAGGGTACAAGTTTCAGCTTTGTCAGCCTTCTCCGGTACCTCCTGGGCAATCCATCCGCTAGTTCGTCAATTTTTCAGGGGGGCCTCAAGACTCAAGCCCCAAAGGAAATCGAGATTCCCTAAGTGGGATCTTCCCCTTGTCCTGGATTATATTTCTGGGCTGAGTATGACGGGGCCATCCCCGCTTTCCATTAAAGACTTTTCGGAAAAAGTTGCCTTTCTGGTGGCAGTCACTTCGGCCAAGAGGGTGTCAGAGATCGGATCACTGGGTTTTGAAGAACCCTTTTTGACTTTCTTTCCGGACCGGGTGGTCCTCATTCCTATGTTGGGATCCAATCCTAAGGTAACCTCGGTATTCCATCAGAATCAGGAAATTGTTCTACCTACCTTTAGATCGCCAGGGTCTGATGACATTCATCCTTTGGATGTCGGGGAAGCACTGAGAGAATACCTTCGCATTACCTCCGCCTTCAGGCGGTCAGATCATCTTTTCATACTGCACTCCGGCAACAACAAGGGGAACAAAGCTTCAACTAGGACTCTTGCAGCTTGGATTGTGAGAACGATACAGCAGGCTTATAGGGCTAAGGGCTTGGCTCCTCCTGTGGCGGTGACGGCGCATTCGACTAGAGGAATGGCTACTTCATGGGCAGCGGCCCGACACGTGGCTCCTGAGACAATCTGCAAGGCAGCTTCTTGGGCTTCTATTAATACTTTTATGTCACACTATTGGGTTGAACCTGCTTCTTTATCCTCTGTTAATTTTGGTTTGAAAATTCTATCGGCTGATAGACCAAATTAAATATTTTCTGTTTAAAGCATACCCACCCGTGTGGTCGGCTAGTTATTTCCCACACGTAGGCTGCCATGGAGTCTGTCAGGAAAAAGGAAAATTTATTATCAAATACTTACCGTAATTTTCCTTTCCTGATGGACTCCATGGCAGACGGAGTTCCCACCCATGAGTCATATGAGTAGGCTAGTTACGGAACACAGCATGGAGTGGTGAGTACTCTTTTATGGTAATGGGGTCCTATAGCATTGGAGAGGAGGCGGGGTTAACCCACACGTAGGCTGCCATGGAGTCCATCAGGAAAGGAAAATTACGGTAAGTATTTGATAATAAATTTTCCTTTATCTGATGCTATGGGAATCTGCTCCAAAATGCCACTAGAGGGTGGTGTTAGGAGGCAAGATATGCACTGGGCAGTCTGTTTTGTATATAAATGTATTTATTTATTTTTTACAGCTACTTATATAGTGCCGTCAATTGATGTAGTGCTTTACATATTTGTTTACATTCACATCAGTCCCTGCCCTCCCAGCCCTCTATATGTATGTAGAAAAAATATCTGCGCTGAAAATTGAACCATGTGATGAACCAAATAAAATTAAATAGCTCCGATAACATAAGTTAAAATAGTTATCATTGAAATAAATCCCCCTTTAAGCAATATACCGTATTTATCGCACCGGCGTATAACACGCACCCCAAGTTTAGGAGGGCATTTTAAGGAAAAAAAGTTTTAGGAGGGAAGTTTAGGGAAAAAAAACAACTTACATTTAAGCGTCATTTGCAGCTTGCCCAGCGTCATTGCAGCTTGCCCAGCGTCATTGCAGCTTGCTCAGCATCACTGTAGCTTGCCCAGCGTCATTGCAGCCTTGCCCAGCGTCATTTGCAGCCTTGCCCAGCGTAATTTGCAGCCTTGCCCAGTGTCATTGCAGCCTTGCCCAGCGTCATTGCAGCCTTGCCCATCGTCATTGCAGCCTTGCCCAGCGTCATTGCAGCCTTGCCCAGCGTCATTGCAGCTTGCCCAGCGCCATTGTAGCTTGCCAGCGTCATTTTCAGTCTTTTCCGGGTTTAAATTTCCCGCCGCCGAGACGCGTGCGCCGCCGAAGAAACCCGAAGCATGGCCGAAAAAGACCGAAGCGCCCCCGGAAAAAGCCGAGCCGACTCGGACGGCTAAGCTCGCGGTCCCGCCTCCCTGCTGTTTCCGGAGCGAGTGCAGGGAGGCGGCACTACGAGCAGAGCAGAGCAGAGTCTGCTCGGCTTTTTCCGGGGCGCTTCGTTCTTTTTCGGCCGCGCTTCGGGTTTTTTCGGCAGCGCTCGCTATTTTTCAGCGGCGCTTGCCATTTTTTTGGGGGGTATCGGCGTATAACACGCACCCACGACTTTCCCCCGATTTTAAGGGGGAAAAAGTGCGTGTTATACACCGATAAATACGGTAAGTGAGAAAACATATCATGTGTACACTGTTGTGTATTATAGTGACTGAACACTGTGTTCAGTATAAATAATAACGTGAACAATCATAAATCATTAAGGGGTTAATTAATATGATGGTATACATAAAGTCCAATTATGAATGGTAAAGCTGTTGTTGTGCTTCAGTGATGATATCCGCACTCAACACCCATCAGAAAACTATGATGAAATACACCAGATAAAGCAAAGACAGAAGATCCTCCACCAGAAAAAGAAATGTATCTGCAGCTTACCAGCTGGTCTGATCTCTTTATTAGGGAGATCAGAAAGGCCTGTGGCTATATCACCCTGCTAGGGTCTCTATCCCAGACTCTCCAATTGGCAAACTTAGGGAAAGCTTGTGGGTTCCTCCTAGGTCCTTCCTTACTTCCACCAGAACTCTGTTATGCAGGAAAAAGATACACATCCATAGCATAATACTGTATGGCAAATTTATTATATAAAATCCAGGTAGTACATTGCACTTACATTTAAGTTGCAAAACAAAGGCATGTAAATAAAACTCGAGCCGGCCGGCTCTCTCAATTGCTGCCCGTCGCTTCCTGGATGGACGGGGGAATGGAGGTGAAGTCAGCACGCCGCTCACCCTACTTCTTCCTGGGGCACTACAGTGTGTATGTAGCACCGGTACTTTTCCATAGTACGCGCTATGCATGTAAATTTATTTTTTGCCCAAAACTGTAGTTGAGTTTTGGGGTTAATTATTCTAAATAATGCTTTGGCATCAGTTTAGCTGGGCTGTATTGAAGTTCTGCCTGGTCATAGGTGGGTGAGCACCTGTGACAGGCCTGAGAACACAGTCTGGTTGGACACATTGGGTACCAATCTCCTCTCTGAGCCAATCAGTGGGCGCATTTGTCCCGCTGTGTATTCCGGGAGAGGGTACTTATGTGCTGAAGTCACGTGGTTCTGGGTTCTGTTCCGGTCCAGGAGTTTCTGCTGACTCCATGGTCCTGGTCCTCCTGACCAGCCCCAGAGGCCCTCATGGCCTGGGGTGTGGATCAATCTGTTTCCGAGCCTCGGAACTGGCTAGTTCAAGGCACAGTAACTAAAGGAGGATTCTGAAGTGTTCCGGTGCCGTCTCAGGATTGGAGAGGCCCAGCAACTCTACATGCAACCAGGGGAGGACTCTTAAGAGTAGAGCCACGCACGAGGCTGGCTGCTCGGTAAGAGCCTGGAAGCTGAGCTGTAAGGACACTAATTGAATCCGCATTTCTTACGGTATTGCCGGACCGGCTGCAAGATACTGGTGCTGTAAGAAAAGTTCCTAACCTTATCCTTCAGTTACAACTAAGTTCCTGTGAGAGACTTTTGTGTTCATCTAAAGTTTCACAACCAAGTCTGTGGCAGAGACTTTGCCACTGCTAGATCTGCAAAAATTGTCTAAAGGCATTGATCAGCCGGCCACCTTCTCCACCGCTTTTCCTCTGACTGAACACGTTGTCCAGCACCAGGAAATTGTAACCTCCCAGGGTCTGGAAACACATTGCAAAAATCTTTCTTTCATGGCCTCCTGAAGATGTTTCATCCTCTGCTCCCTCTGCAAAGGCAGGATGAGTTCTGCAACCTTACCCTTGTAACGTGGATCAAGAAGGGTTGCCAGCCAATAATGCTCTCTCTCCTTGATACCACGAATCCTAGGGTCCTTTCGCAGGCTTTGCAGAATCAGGGAGGCCATGCAGCGTAATTTTGCAGAGGCATTCGATTCCGAGTCCTCTGGGTCACTAAGGATCACATAATCCGTAAAACATCCTCCCAGCCACGTACAACTCTTTGGGTTTCTGGGGACTGAAAACCATCCCTTGAAGACTGCTGCTATTTGGCGGGCCCCGCAGGAATATTATCTGGATAAAGGGGGCCTTGAGAGGTAAGGAAGTCCTCCTCTTCCTCCTGCTGTTCTGCCTCAAGTGCCCTGTCCATTATTCCACGAAGCGTATGCTCCAACAGGAAGACAAGAGGGACAGTATCACTGATGCATGCATTGTCGCTGCTCACCATCCTCATGGCATCCTCAAATGGTGACAGGACAGTGCATGCATCCTTGATCAGTAGCCACTGGTGTGGCAAAAAGAAGCCAAGCTCCCCTGACCCTGTCCTGGTGCCATACTCACACAGGTACTCATTGATGGTCCTCTGCTGTATGTGCAGCCACTGCAGCATTGCCAACGTTGAGTTCCACCTGGTGGGCATGTCACAAATGAGGTGGTTGGTGGGCAGGTTGCATTCCATTTGAATGTCAGCCAGCTGAGCACTGGCATTGTATGACCGGTGGAAATGACCACAGACTTTTCTGGCCTGCCTCATGAGATCCTGTAAGCCTGGGTACCTGCTCAAGCACACAACGGCTGCACCACCAAATTCAGGACGTGTGCCAAACATGGGAAATGGGCCAAGTGTCCCTGTCGGAGGGCGGAGAGAAGGTTGGTGCCATTATCACATACAACCATTCCTGGCTGAAGCGGGCATGGCGTCAACCACCTCTGAGCCTGCACCTGCAGAGCTGACAGAATCTCTGCCCCCGTGTGGATCCTGTCCCCTAAGCAGACCAACTCAAGCACCGTATGGCATCTTTTTGCCTGAGTGCTTGCGTAGGCCCTTGAATGCTTACGGAGCACCGCTGGTATAAATCTGCAGAAGAGGCCATAGAGGAAGAAGAGGAGGGGGTGGAGGAGAGAGCTGTGGCAGAATCACCACTAGCATTTTGGAGGCATGGTGGCGGAACAAGCTCCAACGATACTGAACCCTGTCCTGCATCCTTCCCAGCTGCTAGCAGAGTTACCCAGTACGCCATGAAGGAAAGGTAATGTCCCTGCCCATGTCTGCTAGACCATGAGTCAGCGGTAATATGCACCTCACTGCTGTCGGCCCTGTCCAACAAGGCCAAAACATTGCCTTCCACATGCGGGTAGAGAGCCGGAATGGCCTTCCGTGAAAAGAAATGGTGTTTTGGAACCTGCCACTGAGGTACAGCACATTCCACAAATTCATGAAAGGAGGCAGAGTTTTCCAGCTGAAAAAGCAGCAGTTGCAGTGCTAGCAATTTGGCCAAGCTAGCATTCAGACGCTGAACATGTGGATGGCTGGGACCGAATTTCTTTTTACGGTTTAGCAACTGGGGTAGGAAAATTTGCCTGCTAAAATCAGATGGTGGTGTAGTGCTAACAGATTGGCTGCAAGTACTTGGGACACCTATTGCTATACCTTCATTTCTCTCAGTGCAGGTTTTTGAGAGGACTGGAGGTATAGTGGGGTTGGAGATCCCAGATGAGGAGCAAGGAGAAGTCCGCCTTTTTCCTTGATGTGGGTCTTTCAAGTGCTGTTGCCAACGGACTGCATGGGAGGTCTTCATATGTCTGGTCAAGCATGTGGTACCCAAGCGGCTGCTGTTCTGGACACGCTTGATCTGCTTCAGACATAGGTTGCAAACAGCAACGGTGCGATCTGCTGCACACAAAAAGGCCACACCAAGGAACTTTTCAAAATCAGCGGGGAGTCAGCAGCGCCCTGCACCTGCGGAGCTCTGCGGTGTGATGCAGTAGGGTGGCTGCCCTTAAGCTGCCCCCTGGAGGACATCTTGCCTCATTGGAGTTGTGCCTCCTCCTCTCTTCTATCAGGCACCCAAGTAGTGTCAGTGACCTCATCATCCCCTCCCTCCTTGTCACTGGAGCAAACTTGGCAGTATGCTGTGGCTGGGGGAACATGACTACCAGTTTCTTGTCCTTGGGCACCCCCTCTCTCAAGGCTCATGTTACTCCCTCCTCAACCTGGGAACCAACATCAGAGCCTTCTAATCGCTACGCATCCTCCAGCAGCATGTACCCGACACTGTGGTCGAATAGTTTGGGGGACTCCTCCGTGCATGATGGTGGGGCTACGAAAGGAGTGACTGTGGACAAGGAGCCAGTGAAATAGGCAGCTTTGGGAAACTGCATTGGAAGGCAAACTACTCTGAGCCTGGGTGACAGAGGATGAGGACAGCTTTGTTATCCACTCCACCAACTCTTCTGCATGTTCTGGCTCAATAACACGGCCAACAGCAGAAAAAAAGGACAAGAATGCCCCACAGCCACCTGCAGAGGATGCACCATGTCCACGACCAGCACTGTTGACTGTAGACACAGAGCCTGCTTGCCCTCTTTTAGTGGCCTGTGAGCGTCTGCCTCTCCTTGGTGGCCTTCCAGACATGATGTATATTTTTGTTTTGCAACACCACACTGCACTGTATTGTGTACTGTGTACACCACCAGAAAAGTAGTAGCAGCTGCACTACGACTGCACTGTATTGTGTACACCACCAGAAAAAAAAAGTAAAGCAATGAATGATTGTATAAAAAAAAACACAAAAACACAGGTAGCAAATGTTGTATTAAACAGCATGTTAACCACTTGCTTATTGGGCACTTAAACACCCTTCCTGCCCAGACCAATTTTCAGCTTTCGGTGCTCTCACACTTTGAATGACAATTACTCAGTCATGCAATACTGTACCCAAATGATTTTTTTGTTTTTTTTTCCCACAAATAGAGCTTTCTTTTGGTGGTATTTGATCACCTCTGGGTTTTTAATTTTTGCGCTATAAATGAAAACGCATTTTTTTTTTGTTTCTGTGATAAAATTTAGCAAATTATTAATTTTTCTTGATAAATTTTGGCCACAATTTATACTGCTACATATCTTTGGTAAAAATAACCTAAATTAGTGGATATTATTTGGTCTTTGTGAAAGTTACAGACTCTACAAGCTGTGGTGCGAATTATACAAAATTGATCACACCTGATGTACTGAGGGCCTATCTCATTTCTTGTGATCCGAACAAGCCAGGAAAGTACAAATACCCCCCAAATGACCCCTTTTTTGAAAGTAGACATTCCAAGGTATTTAGTAAGAGGCATGGTGAGCTTTTTTTCCCACAATTCTTTGCAAAATGAATTATTTTTTTATTTTAGATTTTTTTCCACAAAATTGTCATTGTAATAGGTTATTTCTCTCACATGGCATGCGTATACCACAAATGACACCCCAAAATAAATGTTGCTACTCCTCCTGAGTATTACGATACCACATGTGTGGGGCTTTTTCACAGCCTGGCCACTTAGAGAGGCCCAAAATGCAGGGAGCGCCATCACGTGTTCTTTTTTTTTTTTTATCAACAAAAAGGTTTTTATTGAACAAAAAGGTGGTATACATCCAACAACATCAAACCAGCAGGTAACACTTCCTGTTGTTTAAACGCACACTATAGCATATGGTAAAAAGGCACATCTTCACTTTATTCTTACAGTATAGCCAATACAATCATTTACTTTATCCCTCCATTATCCAAGCAGCCTATCCATGACCAGATCCACCGGGGCGAGCCCCGGTGTGTCCAGCCACGGGGCCCAGAGATTTTCATATTTCCTTGTACTCCCCCTATGCTGGTATATAAGTTTCTCCATGCGCAACATTTCCCCTATTTTACCTATCCATTCCCTCGAGGTCGGGGGTGTCTCAGATTTCCAATAAAGCATGATCAACCTTCTGGCTTGGAACAATACCCTATTTACCGCCTCCCTGGTGTGAACTGCCAACACAAATTCCTCCACCACCCCCAAGAGGCATACTTTGGGATCAACCGGTAATTACAGCACAAATACAGAATTAATCAAGTTTACCACTTCATTCCAGTATAAATGTAATTTGGGGTAGCGCCACAGAAGGTGGATAAGATCCCCATGGTCTCGACGACATCTGGTACACGTATCCTCAGATTGTAATCCCATCAACCGTAGTCTATGCGGTGTATAGTACACCCTCAAAATAATGTATAGTTGGGTAAGCCTTTGGGCCACATTTAGAGAACAGACACTCACCACCTGAAATATCTCTTCCCATTCCTCACCGTCCATTTGTCCCACATCTCTCTCCCATTTTTCTCTCACTCTCAGGGGGTGTTGCCCCAGGAAGTATTGTAAGAGTGCAGTGTAACTTTGCGAGATGAATCCTTTCGAGGTTTCAGCATCCCTGATGATGTCAAACACCGTGTAGGCCTGGCAAGTAGGTGACAAGCGCCACTCATTTGACCTGCTCTGTGCCCGAACTGCGTGTTGCAGCTGAAGGTATTGGAAGACCATTGAGGAGGGCAGGCTAAATTCCGCCTGCAGGTCCTCAAACGTCCTCAGAACACCATTCCTAAAAACCTGTTTAACATGTGTGACACCATGTACTATCCATCTGGCCCGTCCTGTAGTTTAGCTAGTTCTGTGTAAGTATCATTATGCCACAGAGGGCTATATACAGTATACCCCTCAGCCTGCTGTAAGTATTTGCACTTGTTCCAAACCTTCTGTATTAGGTTGTATGTAGGGTACTTTTTGTTGGGCCTGGCAAATGCCAGGGCTTCCAGTGCCATGGGGATGGGGCCCGAGCCTACCGTGTGTAGCATGAGTGCCTGGGAGGAGCCAGCCGGCTCTGTCCCAAAGCACCCTACTAAATGCTGTAGCTGAGCGGCAAGGTAGTACAACCACGGGTTGGGCAATGCCAACCCACCATCGTCTTTGGGCCTCTGAAGATGTTCCAGCTTTATTCTTGGAGGCTTATTCTTCCACAGTAAAGCGCGAAAGATGGAGTTAACCATGCAAAATATTTTTAAAGGTATTACCACTGCGGTGTTATGTAGGTAATAGAGCAATTGGGGCATGAGAATCATTTTAACCAAGTTTACTTTACCCGCCACCGACATGTGCAGGCCATTCCATGTCCGCACTCGCTCTCTAAACCTCTGAAGCAGGGGTGAAATATTCAGCCGACCGAAATCTCGTAGGTTGGACGTAACCTGGATCCCCAGATATTTAAATGAAGTGGTGACAGGTATGGGACATGACTGAGCCACTACCTGTGTGGCGTCGCCATCCAGTAGCAGGAGGGCGGACTTTGACAAATTAATTTGTAACCCTGAGTACACCCCAAATTTGGTAATGGTTGCCATGGCCTCCCGCAGGGACTCGTCCGTATCTCCCAACATAAGTAGGGTATCATCTGCGTAAAGCATTATCTTCTCCTGCAGGGGGCCATAGCGGAATCCCACAATTTGCTCGTTCGCCCTTATGTCGATCGCCAAGGGCTCAATGGCCAGTGCAAAGAGAAGAGGGGATAGCGGGCAACCTTGCCGCGTCCCCCTCCTCAAAGCAAAGTCTTGTGACAGAAAGCCAAAAGCCCGAATAGCAGCATCAGGCCTACTGTATAGTAGACGCACCCATGCAATGTATGTGTCTCCAAACCCAAATCGTTCCATTACTGCCCACAGCTACCCGCATTGTCTACATTAGATTGCATGTTCAAAAATAACCGCCGCAAGTTGATGGCAGTGGATTTATTTGGCATAAACCCTGCCTGATCATCATGTATAAGGGATGTTATGACCGTATTAAGGCGTTGGGCTAATACCTTCGCTAGGATTTTGATGTCACACTGCAATAGTGAGATTGGCCTGTATGCTCCTGGATCAACCGGGTCCTTACCCGGTTTCAGAAGGAGTACAATGTTTGCTTTTGCCATCACGTGTTCTAGGAGCATAAATTACACATCTAACTTGTTGACTACCTATTACACTTTTGAAGGCCCTGGAGCACCAGGACAATGACACGTGACACTGACGTGGCACTGATGACAGGTGGCACTGATACGTGGCACTGATGACACGTGACACTGATGTGGCACTGATGACAGATGGCACTAATACGGGGCACTGATGACACGTGACACTGATGACAGATGGCACTAATACGGGGCACTGATGACACGTGACACTGACAGATGGCACTAATATGTGGCACTGGTGACAGATGGCACTCATACGTGGCACTGATATCATGTGGCACTAATACGTGGCACTGATGAGAGATGGCACTAATATGTGGCACTAATGACAGATGGCACCGATACGTGGCACTGATGACACGTGACACTAATGACAGATGGCACTGATACGTGGCATTGATGACACGTGACACTGATAACAGATGGCACGTGACACTGACAGGTGGCACTGATGACAGATGGCACTGATACGTGGCACTGATGACACGTGACACTGATATGGCACTGATGACAGATGGCACTGATGTGACACTGATGACACGTGGCATTGATGTGGCACTGATGACACGTGGCACAGACGTGGCACTGATGACAGATGGCACTTATACATGGCACTGGGGACAAGTGGCACTGGGGACAGGTGGCACTGGGGGCAGATGGCACTGGGGGCAGATGGCACTGGGACAGATGGCACTGGGGACAGATGGCACTGAGAACAGGTTGCACTGGGGACAGGTTGCACTGGAGACAGGTTGCACTGGGGACAGGTTGCACTGGGGACAGATTGCACTGGGGACAGATGGCAGTGGGACAGATGGCAGCGGGCAGCGGGGACAGATGGCACATTTAGTTTTTTTTTTTTTTTTTTTACGGCGCTGCAGCCGTTCATCTCTCTCTCTCCTCATACGCTGTCTGTGTGAGGAGGGAGAGCGGCGCTGAGAGATGATCTCATATGTTTACATATGAGATCATCTCTCATTGGACACGCCGATCTCGCTGTAAACGGCCGCTGTGATTGGCCGTTTACAACAATCTGTGACTGGCTGTGTCCGACGGACACGGCCAGCACAGAACTTCCCCGATGCGCGCTCCTAGGTGCGCGCATTAGGGAAGTAAACAGGAGGACGTCCAGGGACGTCCTCCCGGCAGGGAGCGTCCGCGCTGCAGCCGTCTTTCGGCTATAGCACGGGCGCCTAGTGGTTAAGCAGTGTTTAAAGGGGTGTTTCACCTTACAAAATTTTTTTTAAAGTCAGCCGCTAAAACAAAAGTAGCTGCTGACTTTTAATAAGTACACTTACCCTCCCAGGGCGCCTGCGATGTCGGTCGTAGAGGACGAGCTGTCCCTCGGCGATCCGATTCCAGCGCCGCCATCCTCAGTAAGGGAAACAGCTTCCCGTTTCCTATTGCGCATGCGCGAGTCGGCGCGCGGCCTACTGCGCATGCGCGAGTCTAATTTGTGAATGGGGAACGCGATGTGTTGTGGGACATAGTTCCCATAACACACCGCGCCCCATTCACTAGAAGACGGAAGGAGAGAAGATCACCGCGGCGCTGGAGGAGGCAGATTAGGACGATCTGCCTAGCAACAGCCATTTCTGGTAAGTAAAAAAAATATATATATTTTTTTTTTTTCATTTTAAATTGTTACTAACATTTTTTTAAAGTTTTTGTTTTCAGGGTGTCCCACCACTTTAAGTATTTCTAAAGACTGAAGTTTTTTTTTACCTGCATGCATTCTATGCATGCAGGTAAAAAAACCTTCTGTGTGCAGCAGTGCCCCCAGCCCCCCCCCCCCAATATTTTGCCTATACATTACCTGAGCTCCCCTTGATCCTGCAATGTGCACAAGATCATTGGATCTCCAGGGACTCTCCCTCATTGCATGAGAGAGCAGTGGGAGACATTGGCTCCTGCTGCTGTCAATCACAGACATTGAGCCAATGAAGAGAGAAAGGGTGCAGGGCCAAGGCTCGGCTTTGTGTCTGAATGGTCACACAGAGCAGTGGCTCTGGAGCACTTCTGTTTGGGTGTCCCCATTGCAAGCTGCTTGCTCTGGGGGCATTCGACAGGAGGGAGGGGACTGGAGTGCGGGCAGTGGACCTGAGAAGCAGAGGATCAGGGCTGCTCTGTGCAAAACCGCTGCACAGAGCAGGTAAGTATGGCATGTTTGTTATTTTTTTTTTTTTTTTAAAACATTTTTGCCTTTAATGCCACATTAAACTACACACTATGCAAACATGACTTCCTAACAATCTGTATTAAGACTAGCAATAACACAGGGAAGTCCCTCCTGTAACATGATTTTATTACCTGCTGATCCTTCAACTTTTGTAAACCCTGTAAACTGGTTTACAAACCAGAGGATTACAAATTACATGAGTAATTTTTAAACACCAGTAGTAAAAGAGATTAGAAAAAGTGGAAGTTAGGGCAGGGTTAGTATGTCTCTACTCTTATTGTACAGCATGAAACCTGCTCCAAAGTTGGGGTATGTTAAAGTATATTTGAACCCTTACCTTGTAAAACCACCCTTTCAGTTTGAAATAGAAATGAAAGGCAAAACATTTGTCCAAGTATGTAGCCAGAAAACTGACCATAGTGGGATGGACGTGCTCTGCTGCCTAGCGGGGTCAGTTTGATATAGGAAAGCAGGGGAACTGGCAGGAACACCAGGTATTTCATACAAAGGAAGCAATATAAAGAGAACAGGATGTTTTATAATGCAAGTACATTGTACACATATCAGGAATATGAAACGTTGGGTTAACAACAGGGCCGAATTAACATAGGGGCTATTGGAGCTGCAGCTCCAGGCCCCTTACATTAAGATAGGCCCATTTGACAAAAACATTTTAAATAATAAAAGATCGTGTTTCGAGGGCCGTAGATACCCCAACTGGCAAAGCCGGAGGCTAGCCCACCACTGGTCAAAATTTGGGGCTCCTAGGACCTATGGTTCCAGATATACAGGGGTTTCTTGCTCAACCTGTCAGAAGCTACATACAGAGTGGCCAGTTTTAATACAAGCTGGAACACTCTGTTTGTAGCAGACTGAAAGGATGAGCTCACAGTGCCTCTCATCACTTCTTGTTAGAGGCAGTGAGCTCAATGGACAACTTGGAGTCATGATAATGATATTTTTTTTCCTGGGGGGGGGGGGGGGGGGGGATGTGGTTCAGGTCTTTCAAACCTAAAGGCATCATTTACACTCTTATGTTGGGGGAGGTACGGTAAAAACATGTGACAGCAGAGTGAGTCCATGAGACTTTGCAATGCGGCCCAGCAAAAACGCAATGCATGCAGTTGTGGTACGGTAGTGTTCTCATTAGTACAGCGAGCTCCTCCTAAGCTCCCTATTTTTTTTTTTCCTTCAGCCCGCTGAGTTGAACAAAAAAAAAAAAACTTGTGAACCAGGGTTTAGATCTCATTCATATGTTCTAAATGGCCATAAAATGGCAATATACCATGAATACCTACAGCCAGGATCCCAGATGTTCCAATTTTTGTCAGCTGCTCAGCCTGTTCACCTGAGCGATGGGCTGAAAAGAGCCACTGCTGTTAATGTGTATCTGCACATCCAGTGTTCCCCATGTTTAAGCTCCAGGGGACAAAGCAATACACATTGGGGTATGGCCTGGCGGGAACCTGGGCTGAGGTCTCTCCCATCACTACTACATTACCATAGGACAGAAAACAACTCTAGGGCAGCTATTGGCTACTGGCTGTAGTATGTTGTATGTTCATGCTGTTGACATGTTAAAAACTGTATACACTTTATCTATCTGTATGTAAACATACTGAACCTATCTCAGCATTTATATATTTGTATTCAATTGTTCTTTTGAATAAATTATATCTACTTTCATCAAAAGCATACACTTTCTCAGTGTCTATCCTTACCCCAAGCATCCCCCAGGGGTACTGGCCAGTGTTTATGCACACTCTAGCCTACTGAAAATTATTTTATTCATTCTGGGATGCGATAGACCATTTGTATTTCTACCAAATCTGCCCAATATATTTTTCTTTTTTATCACTTAATGGTTACCCCATTTAAATCCCCTACCGGGCACGCTTTGGTTATACATTACTTTACCATATTTAGGCTACTCCAAATACTTGCCCTTGTCAGGCTTTGTTTTACTCTCTATACATCCCTATACCAATAATCAAATATTGCATTTGATTTCTTGTTATAC